>CM040126.1:60955322-61555322 GCA_022559845.1 Amorphophallus konjac
GGTGGTGTTAAAGTTGACAGATTGGTGAAAGATTGAGTTTTGACTTACACGGGGTATGATGGAAAGTTTAGAGAATTGCTCGAGGAGCAAGGGAGGAATCGAGGGAGAAACTTGAAATGAATCCGGAAAAAAGGTTATCAAGACCGCAGGCGATCTAGGGACATCTGAGCAAAAACATTTGATTGAACAAGCGACATCAATCGTTGGATGAATGGATTTAATAGAGAAGAGGCCGGCCCACAGCCTATCCACGTTTGAAGCCTTTTTGAACGGCACATCAGGCTCCCCAGTATCTGTTTAATTGCTTAGAAGCTGCCTCTTGTTCGTGATTGCCGCTGGCTTTCAATTAATATCATGAATCAGTGGCGGCCATTCCAGATCAGTTGGCATAAACAACGGCTTAGAGCAATAGTGATATCGTTCATGTCGAACCATCTATACCAGTTCACATTCGGGGTCATCCATCTGTAAAGACTCCAGAGCTTTGTATGTGACTAGCGGTGCTATGTGGCGGGCAAAACTGCCGTGCATGTACATCTTGACAATCCATCATGGAAGTGACTAGCGTGGTTTTGCTCCATCATTATGAGTGACTCCTTTTATGAATGTGTCTGTAGGGTCCAGGTAAGGGGCTGCCGATCTTCTTGAGAGTGGAAGTCATAACAGCCCATGGCTCATTTTCATCTTTGCTTGGCCCTTTGTACCCTAGGCCACCTCGGGGAATCATCTTTTGATGCCTGAGGGCTTGACTCTCCCTTGAAGATTAACACCTAGGTCTTTACCAGTTCTAATATCCCATTTTCATCAGAATGTTCCATCCTGGCGTTTCATCAAACCTTTTTTCTTCTTGCCTTTGGATGGATGTGGTGGCATTTGAGAGGTAGGAGGGATTTGGAGGAGACTACCTTACCAAGTCTTGTCGCATATCGGCAACATCCAAAACTGAGAGCAAAGGCCTATTGGAAGGCCACATAGAAGGCACTGACGTTGCGGAATGTATATCTTCTGTCGGCAGAATGGGCATACTAGTGACTTTGATAATGCGCCCTTTGTGCAAAAATTTTATGCATTGATGATTTGTTGAAGGCACAGCATCAAGCTCTTGAATGTAAGGGCGACCCAAAATGCCATTGAATGTCGGGTCCCATGTCTAAAAAATGGAAATCCGCTGTGACTGAGACTGGACCCAAACCAACTTTTAAAGTGATCATTACTAAAGGCGCTTCTTGGTATTGTCATAGGTTGTGAGCATGATTGTAGATGGCCGGATTTTGGCTCTCCGAAATGTCACACATTTCAGGGTACTTGGTGCAAAAACATTAATGGATGCCACAGTATCCACCAAACATGTTTCACACTGCCACCTTGTTAATGTCAATGGTAATGCACAGTGCATATTTCTGGCCGGCTGCGGAGCCAATTCATGTTCATAGAAAGTGATGGCTGGTTGATTGCTGGCTGGACTTAAGACTGTAGTGACATGTTCAACTAGATATCTTCATTTACCATTACCTTCTGCAGATATGCTTCAAGGCCTCTGATGTATAGTAATCTTTTGATCATTCCAGAATAGAAATTCGGGCCGGCGTTCTGTCCAAATGCTTTAGTAAATCATAACTCCGTGCCCGTGTAGACTCTGTTCCTGTTCTCCTTGTTCTTGTATCGGCTCCTGCTCCCGCTGGGGAAACACTCGATGGAACATCCATTCCACTACGGAGCACCATTGTTTTTGGAGCCTCTGTCGGGCTTAGAGTGGATGAAGGGGTAGAAGAGGTAGAGGGAATGGTGTTGGGTGTGTTGGTGCTGCTGCAGGATTGGCATAAGGAGGGGTTCTTATAAGAGACCTTGCCGGCTGGGGATTATCGAAATGTGGTGACGGGGATCTGAGTGACAAAGAAGGGGCCTTGGAAGCATGATGGTGGTGGACGGTGTAGATTGTGGTGAAACGTGAGGGGTGACGGTTGCCGGCGAGGGCGGATAAGGAGAGGATTTTGGGGTGAAGGAGAATTCATGGGTTGGCGTAAAAGAAGAGGCCGTGAAGGAGTAGGGTTAGGGTTGAGTGGCCTTGGAGTGCTGGAACGTATGAGGGGACGTGGTGTTGGGAAAGGGGTACAGGCTGAAGCCTTCTTAACAATTATGGTGGTTGCGGTTGACTGGAGTTTTAGATTAATGGCCCCGACAGAGGTGTTTTCCTTATGCCAAGCCTGCCCTCTCTCCACTTCATGGATTGAGGTGACAAGGTTTACTTGTTGATTTTGAACAGGGTGCTCTGGTAGTGGATTATTGACAATCCCCATATTTGGCTGGGGTGCAGAAGCCTACTGTTGCTGTGGAACTTGTTGTTTGCTGACCTTGTTGCGGGTGCTGCTGAGCCGATGGTTGCTGAGGAGGCCTTCGAGCCTTTAGAGTAGCAATAACCCTCCTCATCTCATCCCAATCAATATCTCCTTGATCATTCATATCATGTATGTAATCCTTAAAGTGAAAATAATGATCGATGTTGTGCCCCGGCTGCCGATGAAAAAAGCAATACCGGGAGGTGTCTACATGTTGCGGCCATATCGTTCTTTCTTTACAGGTTGGCGACCATAAGGGCATTGAAAATATCTAATAGGCTTTCGGGCAAGGGAGGTAGTGCGCTCTTCGGGGACCCAATGGTCTTCTCGGTTGTTGCAGTTGTTGCGGTGCATAATTGGCTGGTGGGGGCACTTGATGATACTGTGCATGTTGATTCTGTTGAGTAAAGTGGGATTGTTGTTGAGGAGGTGGAGAGGTCGTAAGGTCTGAGGAGGGTTATTATTTGGCTGGTGGACTTGGTTTTGGAAGGCGGCTGTTGTGGTGGTGGCCCTTGGTTCGGAGGGTGGCGGAAGGGTGTGGAATTGCCGAACGCGCTCACCTGCTCATTAATAACAGTGCCTTCAGTGGTCACACCAGTATTGCCGACATTAACGTTCCTCTTTATTACCTTTGGCCTTGGTTCAAACATGCCCATAATAGGCAAATCTTTCATTTGTGTTTGTATATACCTAGCTCTTTCATAGAGCTCTTCATAGTGCTCAACTTGTTCATGGATAAAATATGATGGAACTGTGGAGTGGAGTTTGATATAATCATCTTCACTTGCTCCGTTTCCGACAGTGTGTCCTTTAGCTTCTCGGCCATAGCTCTCCACCTATCAGCAAATAAAACGAAGTCTTCCTCGAGATTCATCTTTTCGGCAACCAGATCAGTAACAGACAAAGAGGGACCCACATGGTCCTTGTACTTCTACAAAAACTTTCGTTGAACTACATCAAAATCATCGGCATCCGCTGGCTCCAGGGAGTAAAACCATTCTAGTGCCGGGCCATCTAAAGACCGCCTAAAGAGATAAGCCAAAGAAGTCTTATTATCTTGCCAGAATGATGCTTCATATAAGAAGTCTTTCAAGTGGATGTGCAGATTACTCGTTCCATTGTACGCCGGAAATTCGGCATTTCAGACGGGGGTAGGTGGAAAAATTGGCAGAGTGGGAAGCATAATTTCGGGAGTGACCTTGGATGCAGTGACCTTCTTAAGCTGCTCCTCCATACTAGCCATCCTTTGGAGGAGTATAGTGTGGTTATCAGGCTTGGCTGGGGCCAGACGAAAAGAGTATTGGTTCGTCATAGGCCTTCTCAGAATTTGAGAAACAGGAGGTTGTTGAGGCCTAGCAATGGAGTGATTTGCTGGTTGGGCCGGCGTAGTCATAACAGGAGTTGATGGGTGCGAGGGCACCCTAGGTGCGACCGCCTGGTCGTTGGGAGAACTAGCAGAGTGGCCGCCCATGGCCTGGGGAGGATTAGAAGATGAGGGGACATACTTTCCCTTTAAAGCGGCTTGGGCCGCCTGTGCTGGGAGTCATCTAGCTGAGGCAAGAACTTTGAGAAATTCGTTGAAGTTGAAAGAAGGGGAAACGTCCCCTGAAGTATTTTGAGTGATAGGTTGGGCTTGGGAAGAAGGCTCAACCTCCAAAGAAGTGGTGTCCACCATGTGGATCTGAGTGGGAGAAGAAGTGTAGTTTCCCTCGTGGTAGACAGGATCCTGAGAGGGAACCTCATAAAACGGGTCAGAGTGACCCTCGTGGTAGACAGGATCCTGAGAGGGAACCTCATAAAACGGGTCAGAGTGACCCTCCTCATAACCATCATAAGTATACCCGTAGTTGGCCATTTTGATGATTTTACCTGAACGGAGTTTCATGATTAAGGAAGAAGAAATAGATTTCCAACAAACAAGTATACCTGAGAGATATCACCTTATCAAAATAAACACTCAAGTTGTAATGAGCCCAAAATTTTAAGGTTTTTTTTGAAGATTAAGGTGAATTTTGCAATCAGTTCTCTCCCTTGAATGCGGATCCTAGTTAAAATTTGAGTATAATCTCCGGGTATCTAGGTTCTTTCTCTCTCCTTACCAACGTATGGGTCAACTATACTCTGGTGCTTCAATGGTACAACCTGCCCAGCGTCCGTGAGGGAATCCAAGGGTGCGGGGACTTACGAAGGCTTGGTTTAGGAATTTCAGGTCCAATGAGACGGAATGCTCAAAGGAGGGTCCTTCCTTCACCAAGAGAGGGTATGACTCCTAAAAGTGTGGGGAGAGGAGGTCTCCCAAACCGAATGCCCTAAATGCAGCCTAATGCGGGCAATAGCAAGCAGATGATATCAAAGTTAATCAAATGAATGAACAGCAGCAAACGGGGTTCTGTGGGCACAGAACAAAAAATGACGACCTAGATAAGGTCGCTATATCAATCAGAGACGACTGAGTGTCAGTCGCTAATCACTGTGAATGATGGAAGCAGATAGCAATCAAAATGAAATAGCACCTTAAAGTGAGGCGCTGCCTGTGGAAATGACGCCTCTTCACAGGGGCGTCAGATAACAGTAATCGAACTTAAAATATGAATAAACGCAATGACAATCAAAATAACGCCTTTCAGCAAGGTGTTGTACCAGTGAAAGACGCCTCTTGGAGGGGCGTCAAAATGCAGTAATCAGAAATGTGACGCCTTGGCGTGAGGTGTTATATTTGTAAATGACGCCTCTGTGAGGGGAGTTAATTAGAAAATGATGAAAATGCTCGCAATAAAAAAAGGAAACAGCGCCTGCATGAACAGTCGATGTATGTGAAAATGACGGCGGTCTGAAGGTCGTTATTCATTTCCAGAGAACCGATGACCCCGATGACAGACAGAAATCAATCTCTTCTCTAATAAAAATGATATAGACACCACTCAAATTGACTAATCCAGTGGGAGATGTGCACGTGGTGCACAAAAGGAGTGTGCTACGTGGAGCACGAGAGGCCAGGAGGGCACGCGAAGAGGGCGCCAAAGGGAGGGGCACGCGAGGGTGCTGAAGTGGGGGGCACGGGAGGGCGCCAAAGGGAGGAGTAATCAAACTAAAACAACAAGTGTCCCACCGTGATCGCCAATTTGTGAACGTGTCACATAGACATTTTTTTAAAGACAGAAAATATGAATGATGATTAAAGGATGAAGGATTATGCTAAAATAAGTGGGATAAAAAGGAAAATGGGATGAGCATGAGATGCTCTATGGAAGGTGATCACCAGAGGGGTTACCTCAAAATATCAAAGGAGTGATCGCATGTACCTTGTGTTGAGCGGGTGAGATTGGGGATTCCTCCTTCCTCCTTCTATCGGCCGGCCAACGAAGGGGGTTTATAGCTTGATTACCCTTGCAAAAAATGAACAAAGATGTGGATTAGCCAAAGTGTGTAGTATCAATGCTCTAAAAATATAGAATCAATCAAATTAAGTATGAACACACACCTTGTGTGTTTTGGTTTTAAACCCCTAAGAGGAGTAACAAGGTATGGGATTATGAATGATATGCAAAGCAAGATGTAGTATGATGCAAAGCAGTTTTAACGTGCTGAGAAGATCTCTAGTAGAACAACTAGAGAGTGATGAGTGATATGATAAAAATAAAAACTAAAGGAGGGGTGTCCTTTCTGTTGTGTGTGCAGCAGTAAAGGGAGAAAGAACAAGGGCTTCATCTACTACGGTAGGGTAAAGAAAGCACGATGAAAATGCCGCTCGTGGGAGGAAGAACACCAGAGGAAGGAGCTTTGGAAGAAGATCAAACCTGCAAAAAACAACAAAACGCTCCTCTCTGTGATGTGTTCTCTCTATTTTCTCTTTTTTTTCCCTTCTGTTCTCTTCTCCTCTCGCGCGTGAGGGATTCGAGGGGTATTTATAGGGCAAAAATCCTTGCATTAATAGGATTAAAACAAGGTAACGAATCCTCAATAGGGAACCCTCCTCCCAATCGAACACAAGGTGCAAAATGGGGAAGGATTACTACTGGAAAGAAGCAGGCAAAAGGGAGAGGGAAGTGAAAATGACGACCTAGCTAAGGGCGCCAATTGAAATGACGACATTCACACAGTCGTCCATTCCTGAATTTAATTATAGAAATAAATAACTTTCCTTATTTAAAATTGTCAAATGACGCCTATGTGAATGGGCGCCAAATAATCAACGCCCCTCATTAGGACGTCAATTCTTTTTGAGTTTTATTTTCGTTAGAATTCATAAAATCCAGGAATCGACGACCGTTTGAACAGTCGTCTATTTAAGAAATACGCCCTTAATTAAGTCGTCAATTAAATGACGCCCTCCACACAGGCGTTAATTTCACTTATTAAACAAAAAAAGCCAAGAAATCTCAATTGAATATGGAGAAATTAGAAAAACTTCATATTAAGCCAATATTGAAGTCCACTTTGGGGCGTCACATGGTGACATGAGATTTACTCAACATAGCATCGATTTTGGCGTGTCTACACCGCGTCCTGGTGACGCTTTCCCGGTCAACCCTTGGTTCCATGGGTGATTGTCGAGAAATCGACTGGCACGCCTGCACCTAGTCCGGCTAACCCATACACCCTTTTCGACTTTCCGTAAGAGGAGAGTGTCTGATACCGCTGTGAGAGGCATGCAAACCGTAAGGAGGCTACCCGAGATACATCAAACTCCAATATTTTTCTTCCCCCGCTGTATCCCTTCCTTCACCCGGTCATCGGCATAAAAACCCCCGCAACAATCGCTTGACCAAGTCGGCTCACTTCCTACCTATTAAGAGTCGTTGGTCCGTGGATGTCTTGGCTGCCATATATGTAAAAGCAATTGTGAAACTACATGGAGTCCCTATCACCATTATATCTAATCCATACCCTCGATTTACATCTCAATTCTGGAAGGGTCTACAACATTCATTAGGGACCCGGTTGAATTTCAGCACCACATTCCACCCACAAACTGATGGTCAAACTGAAAGAACCAATCAGGTGGTGGAAGATATGCTCCGGGCATGTGTACTTGATTTTGGTGGAAGTTTGCATGACCACTTGCCTCTAGTGGAATTCTCCTACAATAATAGCTACCAAGCTAGCATTAAAATGGCACCATTTGAAGCCCTATATGACAGGAGTTGCCGCTCACCTATATACTGAACTGAGATTGGGGAAAAGCAATTTCTAGGCCGTGAACTTATTCAGGATACTACTGAAAAAGTTAAGCTTAATCAAGAAGGACTCAAGGTGGCTCAAGATAGGCAAAATTCTTATGCTGATAATCGAAGGCGTGACCTGGAATTCCAAATAGGAGACCACGTATTCCTCAAAGTTTCTCCGGGTCGAGATATCCAAAGACATCAAAGGCAAACTTACTCCTAGATTTATAGGCCCTTTTGAAATTCTTGAAAGGGTTAGTGAGGTTGCTTATCGACTAGCTTCGCCTCCTCAACTAGCAGGAGTTCATGATGTCTTTCACGTCTCAATACTAAAAAGGTACGTCCATGATCCATTCCATGTCATCACTTATGATAACCTGGAGATACAAGAAAACTTGACGTACCAGCAAAGGCCACTCAAGATAATTAAGCGAGAAGTACATTAGCTTTGAAATAAAAACATTCCCATGGTCAAAGTCCAATTGAGCAAATCCTGACTGCACGAGGTGACATGGAAAACGGAAGAAGTTATGAACAAAAGATTTTTGGAGATATTTAAATGTACGTACACTCTCCTTAAAAATCACACGCACTGAATTTGGGGACCAAATTCTTTTTAAGTGGGGGAGGGTGTAACGCTCGAGATTTTTTTTAGATTTTTTTGGGATTTAATATAATTATTAAGCATTTAAATAGACTTAATGAGCTATTTAATGAATATAGGTCGATTTAATAAATCTAATGGCCCAGATATTATGTTAGGTTTAAATCCACCTAAATAGGCCCACAAGACACAAATCCAAGCCCTTTAAACCCAATCCCATTACTAGAAACGTAATTTGGGCAATTTACGGAATTTAGTTGGATAAATAGACCAAAATGGGGATAATTAGATCCTAAATCCAAAAATATGAAAATTTCGGACTTAATGCTTAAAAGCGATCTATCGCACGACCGCTACTATACAAAGGCAGTCCTGAGACGATCGCTACTGTGTTCCGAGAATGAGCTTTGTAGAGACGTAAAAAGCTTGGATCTTTGGCAACCAAATAACCTTGGATCGAAGCTATCTGGCATGGGAGACTCTCTAGAACACTCTAGGGATCAATTCTACTCTAATTTAGAACTCTAGATCCGATCTAACCCCCAAACCCTAGGTAAACTCTATAAATAGGATTCAGGTTCGAACTGTGCGAACCCTTGTTTTGGCTCGCGAAGTTCGACGATAAGGAGATGGTATCTGAGGTTAGTTCACATAGTGTCTTCAGAACTTTTTGTTCCCCTTTCTATCTTCTACCTACCCCTCCAATTTTCATGCTAGAAGACCCAACCGTTGAAGAATTAGGGCATTTGCAAGTCGCTGGTTCGCTACAGGCTGCATAGGAACCAGTGCGCTGGTCCAGTGAAGATCAGGAGATTAGAAGCCTTAAACGAGGTTGGTTCACATAGTGTCTTCAGAACTTTTTGTTCCCCTTTCTATCTTCAACCTACCCCTTCAATTTTTGTGCTAGAAGACCCAGCCATTGAAGAATTAGGGCGTCTGCAAGTCGCTGGTTCGCTACAGGCTGCACAGGAACCAATGCGCCGGTCCAGTGAAGATCAGTAGATTAGAAGCCCTAAACGAGGTTAGTTCACATAGTGTCTTCAAAACTTTTTGTTCCCTTTTCTATCTTCTACCTACCCCCCAATTTTTATGAATATAGGTCAAGAGAATCAGAAGATAGAGGGGCAGGAAGTTGCTGGTTTGGCACAGGACGTGCAGGAACCTGAGCGATCTTCCAGTTAGAAATTCGAAGTCTAACGCTTGTCACAGAGGTAGGTTATCTCGTGGATGGCTAGAATAATATGTCAGGAGTAAAATCCCTCTATTTTTGCCTATTTTCACTAAGTATACATGGAGTATTTTACGTTCTATCACTGCACAACTAGGTTATCACAACATGCATGAATCCTACCCTTAATAAGAAATTGATAATTTTGGCTTACTTCAGGCAAACCCATGCATCTCTATGACTTGATTTTTATTGTAGCATGTTTACCTTTCTGTCTAGCATGTTTACATGCATTTATTTCCTTAGGATAGGCCTTGCATGCCCTAGTTTACTTTTGTCTGCTACAGGCAAGAAACGGTCTCCCTAATATTGTCGTAATCCTTTAGCGGCCATGCGATAGACCGCTAACACCTGTATGCGGTCCTCACTGACCGCTATTCTCTTTCTGTTCTCTGCAACCTGTTAATTGCAGATTGACCCTATTATACATATGTTAACCCTAGGTAATTAGGCTTTATTCCTAGTTGTGATTTCACATTTATGAACTTGGTTATATTGTGCACTAAACATGTTAGGTTTCATATCTTTCATGTTTTAAATACCTATTTTAAACGTATGCTATTTACATGCAAAAACCCTTATAGTTTTTATTAAAGTTAATTCTATATGCTTCACAGACTTGTTTAAGTGATGTTTTGATCGCTGTTTTGCCATCATCCCTTCTCATCTATAGTCTTTCCTTAAGTACATGGTGCGTACCCCAGTGCGTGGCCATTAGATACACTTTTGCACTTCTAAGTACACCTCTTGAACTTGTGATCCTCTCCGTTGGATATTCCTTCCACTGGACTAGGTTATCTTGTTTCAAGGCCTCCATAAGTCTCCGCGAGTCTGGGATTTCCACTAGGATGTCGAGCTGGTTGTACCCTAAAAAAAAAACCCAATTGTCTAGAAAACACTCACATGACCGATATTTTTCTGAGTGCTGGATATTAGCGGCCATCCAGAACGCTGTAAATTTGAATTAGTGGCCTTTTCTCTGACCGCTATTTCCTCATGAAACGGTCCTGACTTGACCGCTATATCATAGAAGCGGCCCAGATTTGACCGCTAATTCAAGAGACGGCCCTGGCATGACCCTTTATGTGTCAAGTGTTCTTAACCCGAGGTTTGACCTAAGGGTTGATTTTTTGATAATTCTAGATGGTCTATTGATTATCTAGGACCTAATATCTTTTCTATAAATAATTAATAAAATTATTAAAGTTAAATAATATGTCGTTATGCTGTTGGATTCCTTCCGTGGCATGGCCTTGTCTTAAGTCATCTTTGGAATTCTTAAGATCTCTTATTGTGCGTTCTCTACCTTGGTTACATTCTCATGAAGCTATTGTTGAATTGAACATTATTGGCCAAACTTTACTATATTCTCATGGAAGTAGCTTGATCTGTAACTTGAAGATGCACGAGCGGGCACGGACAGTGTCCAAGGGCTCCACACTAGCCCCCTTGGCAGATAGCCGGAAACGTGCTGAAAATCATGGGGTATGATGAACACTGGCATCGCATTGCGCCGAGAGTACTTTTTTTATAGACGGGTGAAAACCATGAGACAAACTTGTGATAATTTACATGTTTGCTAGTACATTCTTGTTCATGACTTTCTAGTGCATAGCCTTTATGGTTATGAAGTATATTCTTGTTAATGAGAGGCCACTTTACCTTATAAATCCTGCTTGATCATGCTCTATTGTCCATTCATATTCTTCATATCTCTATAATCCATATCTTGTTACTTGGATTTCGTTCGTGTGTTTTATCGCATTTTCTTTTACCTTATTCACTAGAGCGAAAATGTAATTACTTAAAGCATGCCTCCATGTGATGCGAAGATACCTACTAGGCAAATGCGCTCATTACCCTACTTTTCCAATCTTTTCAGGAAGTTCAAGTGAGTCGAATTCAGATTATTCTAGCAACGGGTCCGAGAGTGATGATTGATGGTCGAGAGAAGACTTAGAATGTCAAAAGTTCTCAAGTAGTCTAGAGTCATGATGTACTTTTCACTTTATTGAGTCTTACTATGTAATTTTCATTTTTCTTGAGTCTAGTAGATCAAGAGTTAACCTTATGTAATTATGCATCATTATTATCAATAAAAGTTAGAATTTTGGTCAAATATTGTGTACTCCATCTTTATGTGGATGTTTATTGCACTCTACTTTTATTGTTGGCTTTAGGCGTATTGCCGACTGCTTACGTTCCTCGATATTACTTCCGATGTACATATGTCTTGGGGCGTGATAGGTAAGGGGCATGACATAGTATATAGCAAGAAGTTCCATATAATGGCCGTAGCAAGGACGCAAGTATAATCATGTAGAGTCACGAATTTTTATCTAGAGATGAATGTCATAGATTAACATGTTAATAAGTACTTCGGTGCAATGTCACACCTTGTCATTACAAACTCCCGTGGACACAAGTACTTTCGGGCGCTCCTCCCAGGACCAGACTGGACCCTTTATAATGTGTTGGCTTTGGGTGGTGGATCAAAGATCCCAAGTAAAAATCTAGACATTCATTAATTACTAGCCAAGAGTTCCAAGGTTAAGCTCAAGTAACCAAGCACTAAGAACGAAGTCATTTCCTTAGAAGGAAATTCAAGAGATAAGTCATAAGAATGTGACTTGGGAGCCAAAAATTATAAAGGAGTCATGAACATGATAGGATAGTAGCCTGAAGAGGTTACATCTAGCACAGCTAGCTATGTCACACAAAATCACAAGATTCAAGAAAATTGGAAGAGGTCACGGTCAACAGAGAACCGCTATCTTATGGTAGCGGTCTAGGTAGAACCGCTATCATAAGGGGCAAATCAGGGGGTCTGAGTCGACTCACTGGCAGGTGGGGTCGACTCTCTGAGTAGGAAAATATGATCGCAGTCTGGCGAGAACCGCAGTCATGAAGTAGTGGTCCAGGAATAACCGCGATAAATAGAGGTCAACAGGTGCCTGCGTCAACTCACTAGGTAGGTGTCACGCCCCGACGCGGAATATTGAGGGCGTGAGCGAGTCGTAAACAATCGTGTCGATCAGAGCATGTACAATTTTATTTCTAAAGACAGAAATGAATGGAAAAAATGATACTTTTATTCCATCAAAATGAAGTTTACATCACTAATTCATAAGCCATAAAGGCAAATTACAACTTCCAATCCCAAAGTACATCATTCTTGTAAAAATACTAATGATCTACATAAACCAAGGTAAAAAGGAAAATCACATTCTCACTCTTGTCCATTCCCTTGTTCATTTTCATTTCCTGCAACAATTAACCAAAACGTAGGGTGAGCTAAAAGCTCAGTAGGATTTTATATCTCTAAGAACTAGGCAATCTTTAAGTATTAACAATTTAAGTAATTTTCTAACTTGTATCGGGAAGTGTATAAACATGAATGGAATTTCCAAGTAATTGAGATAATATGATATCAAGAGGAATTTTCAAGCAATAACTTTGAACAAGTAAAGAATTTCATGTAATTGGCCATTTCACGCAAGTCAAGTAATTCATGTAATTTTCAAGTAATCATGTAAACAAGTAACA
Organism: Amorphophallus konjac; assembly: GCA_022559845.1. Taxonomy (NCBI): domain Eukaryota; kingdom Viridiplantae; phylum Streptophyta; class Magnoliopsida; order Alismatales; family Araceae; genus Amorphophallus; species Amorphophallus konjac. Next base: position 60,968,202 of record CM040126.1, read on the forward strand.
AGTACGAATAGTGGAATGCCGTAAAATCTAGCAAGTCATGCACTTCGGTGCAATGCCACACCGTGGTCAATCAACTCCCATGGGCACAAGTACTTTCAGGCGCTCCTCCCAGGACCAGACCGGGCCTCATAAATGCCAAGCATTGGGTCGGTGAATCATAAGATCCGAAGTACGTTTAGACATCCACTTTATATAATTATGACCAACAAATTTCAAGAAATAAGTTGATTCTAATTAAGTACAGATCTGGCAAAATTCAGAAATTTCAAGAAGAGTGGATAAGCTTTAAGGCATCATATTTAACGACATTAAGTCGTGGAATTCAAGAACGAACGGTAACTAGGATGAAAATGTAAGTAAATAGAACTTATAGAATTATTTTAATTCCATAATTTAATCTGATGTTCAATTAGTTTAACAAGTGTTTAGACATATTTTTAGGAAGTTTTTATATCCTAGAGATATTTTAGTTTAGCCAAAATACAGATTTTATAGCCATTTGTAATTCTGTTATGAACGTGGTGTAAGTGAGCGTCACGTTCTGAACGTGATCACCGCCTGCGCCACGTTCATGAAATATTTCTAGAAATTATCTATTTTGTGGTTTCCAATTTTCACAAGTTCTGACCATTGTTTTTAACATACTGGTAAAGCCTTAATTTAATTAGACCTCAGAATAATTTTATTTTAAAATTTTAAACATGTTGTTATGAACGTGGTCGTTGCCTGCGCCACGTTCTTAATAAGAATGTGGTGTAGGTGAGCGTCACGTTCATGAAATCATTAGAAAATTTATTTTTAATACTGTTAAAACTTGCAAAAAATAACAGAATCCAGAAATAATAAGTTTTAGGTAGGAAGTATAAACTTATGCATTAAAATCACGATTTTGATATTATTTACTAATTATGCATCATTATACTAATTAATTGATAAGAAAATAGATTTAATATGCTGAAAATAATCCTATCATGCTGAAAATAATCTTATCATGCTGAAAATAATTTTAACGTGCTGTAAATAACTTTTATATGTTACTTTACTGATAAAATGACAAAAATAGATTTTTCATGCTGACATTAATTTTTAACATGCTGTAAAGATTCAAACATGCTACTATTGCTTTTCCTTATTTTTGGTGACTTAATGCTTACATTTAATGTGGATTCCAAATGTTATAATTCCTATTATATAGTGACTTAAACCTTTAGTCCCACATTGGAAGTTAGAAAAACTTCCTTGGGTTTATATGTTGGAGAGCTCACCCTGGGTCAGGACCCAAGGGGCATAGGATGTGGACTCGAGTTGTGTGTCGAATTGAATAGATATGAAAACCCAAATATATTTATTTATTTATTTATTTGTGCCGTGCCGCACCGCACCGCACCGCACCGCACCGAGGTGTGGTGTGGTGTGGTTTTTAAAGAATGCGGTATACCCTATGGGCGCGTTCTTATATATATATATATATATATATTGAAAAAAAATTCCGTCGGACCTCGGAATTTTTCAGGGTTCTTGAGCAGAACGCGGCCATAAGGATGACCGCGATCTCCTGGTAGACCGCATTCTCAGGCATTATTATTTTTTTTTTACATATACATATTAACGCGGTGTAAGGGTTGGGTGCGTTTATTAACGCGGCCATACCCTTGGATGCGTTCTCAAAATTATTTTTTATATTTTTCTTTGAATTTTCTGGATGGTGGGAAAAGACATGTATGAATGCGGCGTATCGGGGCAACGCGCTTATTAACGAGGCCCTGTGATACAGCGCGTTCTTGACAGAGCCCAGTTTTTGAAAATTTAAGGATACCTCTTCACTAAAACGACCATATCTTACTCATTTCTCAATGGAATTTAATAATGAGCTATCAATGAAAGAGGACAGAAAAACAAACAAGATGGCATGCTTTAATTAGAGTTTAGCCTGAGAGACACCTACCTTTTGACGATTCTAAGGAAATATCCCCAAATATAAGAAAACCCTTTTGATCTTCCAAATCCTCCTTCAAATCTCCACCAAACTTCGCAGCAGTATAACCTTAGCCTCCAGGAATGGTTTAAGGGTCGAATGGGGTTCTATTTATAGTCAAAACTTGGCCAAATTTGTCAAGATTCCTTGCCTAATATTTCCAAACTTTCCACCAATGAATTAGAAGAAAAATTGAATTTTTCTTCTAATCTAGCTCTATTTTGGTGTAAAAATAATGTAATTTCAGTTGGTATAAAGTTATATGTTAGGTTGGGGTTGATTCTTGAGTCAATCTTCTAGAAATAGGGTTATTTTAATCCCTTAAATTACATATTAAACACATGTTACGAATTTATGTTAATTTAACCTTTAATAAATCCTTTAACCCATTAATCCAATCCATTCTGGATTATCCAATGGGCCAATTGTAATCCTAACACATTATATGGACTTTTATTGGACTTCCTAAGATTTATCTAAAGTTTAAAGCATTTAATCTCTATTTACTTCTAGTTAATTCAAGTAAATTCAAAAAATTAGCTTATTTCATATAGTAAAAATGTAATTTAATTATTTCATGAAAAATTTAATTACATGATGAAATTGAAATTTTTATTTCTCATTTTTAATTATCAGGTTTCTACATCATTCCCCACTTAAAAGAATTTGATCCTCCAAATTCATATTATACAACTAAAATTCAAAAATTCGAGTAGAAAGGTCGAAATTCTAACCTGAGATTAAATTCAGGTATTTCTTCTTGATGGATTCTTCTAATTCCTAGGTTGCTTCCTCGAATCCATGCTTGCTCCATTGGACTTTCACCATCGTATGGCCCGATTTCTCAGTTGGTGTAATTTCTAATCCAATATTTTGATTGGTCTTTCTTCATATGATAGGTCCTTTTGGAGTTTCAACTCTTCAAATTGAGTCACATGTGAAGGATCATAGACGTATTTCCTTAACATGGATACATGGAATACGTCGTGTACACCGGCCAGTTGAGGAGGCAAAGCCAGCTTGTACGCCACCTCGCCGATTCTCTCCAGAATCTCGAAAGGGCCGATAAATCTCGGACTTAACTTTCCTTTGATGCCGAATCTTATAATTCCTCGTGTGGGTGAGATCTTTAAGAAGACATGCTCCCTCACTTGGAATTCAATGTCTCTCTTCCGATTGTCAGCATAGCTCTTTTGCCGTGATTGAGCAACCTTTAGCCTTTCTTGTATCAACTGGATTTTGTCTGTTGTGTCTTGTACAATGTCGGGACCAATCAATCCTTTGTCACCAATCTCGCTCCATCATAGAGGCGATCTGCAACTTCGGCCATATAATGCTTCGAATGGTGCCATTTGAATACTCGACTGATAGCTATTGTTGTAAGCGAACTCAGTCAATGGTAAGTGTTCATGCCAGTTACCACCGAAGTCAATCATACATGCTCTCAACATATCTTCAATAATTTGATTCGTCCTCTCGGTTTGTCCATCAGTCTGAGGGTGAAAAGCAGTGCTAAATCTTAGTCTAGTACCTATAGATGATTGTAAACCCTTCCAGAAATGAGAGGTGAATCTCGGATCTCGGTTCGAAATAATAGAGCTTGGAATACCGTGCAGCCTTACGATCTCCTTGATATATAAAGCGGCTAGAACATCCACGGTCCATCTACTCTTGATAGGTAAAAAGTGAGCGGACTTTGTTAGCCTATCCACAATTACCCATATAGCATCAAAACCACTTCGGGTCTTTGGTAATCCAACAATGAAGTCCATACCGATACTATCCCATTTCCATTCCGATATTTCGAGAGGCTTGAGCTTGCCAGCCGGTTTGAGGTGTTAGGCCTTGACTTGTTGACAAACCAAACATCGACTTACGAACTCAGCTACCACTCTCTTCATATTAGGCCACCAGAAAGTTCTCTTGAGGTCTTGGTATATTTTTGTAGCACCAGGGTGAATAGTGTACCTTGACCGATGTGCTTCCTCCAGGATTTTACCCTTGATAGTAGAACAATCCGGTACACATGTTCTTCCTTTGAATAATAACCTTCCATCATCAATTAGAAGAAAAATTGGTCGTTGATCTAATTTCTCTTTAATTTCCACGATCAACGGATCATCACCCTGCCATTCCTTAATTTTCGAGAGTAACTCGGGTTGGAGTCGAATATTAGCAATAAAGACTCCGCCTTCCTTCTCCTCTATATTGAAGTTTAAGTTGGCCATTTGCTCAAGTAGATGCAATTCTTTAACCATCATGCTCGATAATAAAGCTATCGGCTTCCGGCTAAGTGCATCAGCTACGGCATTGCCTTTTCCAGGGTGATATTGTATAGAGAAGTCGAAATCCTTTAAATATTCCAACAACCATCTTTGTCTCATATTGAGCTCCTTTTGAGAGAATAAATATTTGAGACTCTTGTGATCAGAATACACCGTAAAGGCTTCGCCATAGAGGTAATGTCGCCAGATCTTCAAAGCAAAGACTATAGCTGCCAGTTCTAGGTCATGTATGGGATAATTTGTCTTGTGTTTCTTCAATTGCCGTGAAGAGTAGGCTAGAACCTTACCATGTTGCATTAATACGCAACCTAGGCCAATTCCAGATGCATCAACATACACTTCGAATCCTCCTCCTTCCGTAGGTAATGTGAGAATAGGAGCAGTCGTCAGATAATCCTTTAAAGTTTGAAAGCTTTTCTCGCATTCATCGAACCATATAAAAGGATTCTCCTTCCTTGTCAATCTTGATAAAGATACTACGATCTTTGAGAAATCCTTGATAAATATTCGGTAATATCTAGCCAATCCCAAGAAGCTTCAAATTTCCGTCACACTAGTAGGTCTTTCCCAGTTCTTTACGGCCTCAACCTTTGAAGGATCGACGGTGAAACCGTTCTGGGAAATTATGTGACCGAGAAAAGAAACTTTCTCCAACCAGAAATCACACTTGCTTAATTTGGCATAAAGCTTGTGATCTCTTAATAAGTAAAGGGCCTTCTTGAGATGTTCTTCATGTTCTTCCTTGGATTTGGAGTAGATCAAAATGTCATCGATGAAGACAACCACAAATTGATCGAGCTATGGCCTGAATACGTTGTTCATTAATTGCATGAATGCGGCAGGCGCATTTGTTAAGCCAAAAGGCATAACGGTGAACTCGTAATGTCCATACCTACTCCAAAATGCCATCTTGTGAATATCACTTTTGTAATGTCCCGGATCTTTGCTGGATCCTTAGTAGGTCTGGTTGGATCTTTATTGGATCTTTCGGATCTGTTTCGGTGAGTTTCGGTACGCTTATGTGACTTCCGAGTTGAGTTTTACGATCCGTGTGGGTTTTTCTCTCGTACTAGTTACGGAACCCTACGGTGAGTTTATTTGTCAGTTCATCGACTCGTGAATGCTGCAGCGACAATGTACTCTCCGAGCCGGTCGTTTCGACTATTTTTGTGTATTTTTTGGAGATAGGGCCAAAAATCAGATTTTCAGAAATTAGGAAAATTCCTAATTTTCTTTTCTATTTCTTTTCCTTCCTCTCTCCTCCCTTCTCATTTCACGCCGCCGCCTCCTCTCTCTTCTTTTTCTCTCCTCTCGAGCTTCCTTGGCTCCGGCTGCATACGGAAGACCTAGGGGCGCATGCTGGGGATGCTGTGGAGTTGGTCGGGTGCGCGACGGGGCGAGGATGGAGTGGTTTTGGCGCGATCCTGAACGGTGGATTCAAAGCAGACGTTTGAGCTCACGGCACGGTTTTCGACGCGGTTTACTCCCTTCGGGGCACAGTTTCTTCGGTGAAGGTAGGGAGATGGATCGCCTACCTGTTCTACACATTTTCCCTGCTTCTGTGCGTAGTTTGGTGCTCGATCGGGAGAAATCGGGCCGATTTAGTGAAAGCCGTCATTTTCGGAGTTTCAGGGTTCGCAGGAAAATGGCAACCATTTATGATGTGGTTAGTATCAAAATGACCGCTGGGATGTCCGGATCCCATTCATGTTAGTTTCATGTCGATCGGTCTTCATTCGAGGCCGGTAGGAGTCTGGGAACCTCGGTGACTCATTTAGGGTCGATTTGTTAAAATCGCCCTAATCTTGCGTTTTAATGCGTGCATGTGGGCTTTCTAGCCTCCTGAAGTTGTTTTTCGTCATCTAGCTTTATTTCCCCTGCGCTTCGGCGTGAATGGGGCATGGAACGGGCCGATTCGGCCATTCCTCTATTTTTCTGTCGTGGCTGGTGCAGCGGTCGTATCAGAGACCGTCAGAGGTCCCTGACGGCCCTACGATAGACTGCCACAGCATTCAAGTGTTTTGATCTTTTTGAGGTTGAGTGAGCGTGACAGTCGAGTCCTTGACTGTTACACTCCTCTAACGCGCCTAGGTTGGTGCGTCACAGCCATTTTTGCCTTCTTGTGGTTTGGCTAAGGCGGTTTCTCTGACGGCCCTTCCCTAGTGCGTCAGAGCCTTGTAACGCGCATGTCCTGGACCGTTACATTCTGTTTTGACCGAGTTTGACTAAGTAAGTCGGTTACTATGACGGCCTTGCCTTAGACCGCTAGAGTAGTGTGACGCATCTTCCCTAGGCAGTTACAGTCTGTTTGACTGGAGTTGACCGTTTAAGGCGATTCGTGTAGCGGTCTTGACCCCGTGCGTCATCGCGCTATAATGCGTCCGTCTTGGACCGTTACATGTTGTTCGTTTGTGTTTCCTTGGTTTGAGTTTGTTGGCCCTGACGGCCCTGGATGGGTGCATCAGAGCTGTGTAACGCGCCTGGGTTAGGCCGTTACATGCCTTGTGCATTTTAGCTGTTGGTTAGGGCGGTGTCTGTGACGGCTCATCCTTCGACCGTCACGTCGCTGTAGTGCGTCTTCGATAGACCACCACAGTCTTGTTCTCTAGAGTGTAACGGCCTAGCGTTAGACCGCCACATTCGTGTAACGGTCTAAGGGTGGTGTGTTACAGTCCTAGAGCCCCGATTTCCGTCATTGTGGTTTCTGATTGTCTTGGCTTCACCTTGTGGCCTACCCGTTTTCCTGCAGATGTCTCCTGACATCCTATGAGGGCTAAGACTACATTAAAAGGTAGCCAGGAGTCTTCTTGCTTGAGGCGGGATTCTCTTTCCTGCTATAGAATGTCTTTGCCTCTGGTTGCGTGGCGATTCCTCCTTGACTGCTTGGTTGACCTAGCGGCCGAGTGATGGATAGCCTATGCCCAGAGAGTGGTTTATCGGTGGTTTGGTTTCCGGTACCTTGGCTTGACCTGGTGGTTCGCCCATTGTCACGTGGACATCACCCGATGTCCTATGAGGGCTATAACCGTGTTCCGAGGTGGCCAAGAGGGTTTGTGCTTGTGTGTGTGTCTCGGCGGTTTTGTCCAGTTCGTGATGCTGGTTCTGGTTGCCTCGGGGTGCTGTTTTACCTGGAGTTGCGTGTCCAGGCGTGTTGAGGGTTCTTGCTGTTCCCTCAGGTATCCGTGAGTCATTTTCTGCGAAGTGTCGTTTCTCGTGGCTTAGGATTAGACCGATTGGCGACTTGTTCCGCTATCAGTGACGATCTTACCTTTGAGTCATCCGACTCAAGGATCGTTACGTTGTAGGTCTAGTTGCCTAATCCTGAGTCTGTTGGCAGCAGTAGTACTGCCAGTGGTGCCTAGTAGTGCGTGTGACAGCACGTTCTAGCTTGTCCGTACTCTAGCACTTGTGTTTTTGAGTTTGGTGTCTCGTGTGCCTCCGCTTGTTGTTGCCTGTCGATGCACGTGATCCAATGTGTCGGCCCACCTCGGAGCGGTGGAAAGGGCAGTTCCCGTAATACGGTTTGTAAGCTGGTTTCCGTGGGCTCCTGTGTGGTAGTAGCATCCGCTACGAGGAGAAAACCAGCTAGAGGGCCTGGCTTGGGCATAAAGCCAGTGTGTGCGCACGTGGTTAGGGGCTGAGGACTTACGTCGACGGGCGTACCCCTGACTAGTCACTTGTTATTGTTGTTCCTGTTTGGTTCAGCGCGTGTCTGCGACTCTGCCGTGGTTTTAGCGGTACCATAGGCGAGACACTTGTGGCGCAGTGTAAGACATCAGTGGACGTAGCTGGCTGTTGTTCTAGCGAGGAGGTGCGTCCGTCTCGTGACGCGTGGCTCTTCGTTGTTCTTTCGCATTTCTTGTGCATTGTGACCTTTCCGAGTTAGCCCTCTCGTGGCCCTACTCGAGGTCAGTGTTGTGTTGTGTGCACAACGTTCTAGTCGTGCGTGTCATCGAGTCTGTCTGTCGTTTGTGTGGGTCTTTTCTAGACCTTTTTGTCGGTCCTTGTAGGTCTTCATTTTAGGCCTGGCGTCATGTCGATAGATCGGTAACTCCTAACGTTGTCAGATCAGGGTCACCCTTCTGTCGCTGCTTGGAGTAGCTTAGGGAGCCGAGTTCCTCTCGGTGGCCGTGTTCCGAGTTTTATGGCCTCGCTTTTCCCTTTTCTTTTAGCTTCCCTTGTTCTTAGCATGTTCCCTACTGCTGCTGTTCCCGTTCTTTTTACAGCTTTGTAGTGTAGTTTTTCCACTTTACTACACCTGCTGTTCTTCTTGTTGCTTTTGTTGTTCTGTGTTACTGCGTGTTTTTCAGGCCTGCTGTTCTTCCTGTTGTTTTTATGGTTCCGTGTTACTACGTGTTTTTCAGTGGGGATCCGCGTGACCCCTACTGAGCCAGTGACACGAGGCTTACCCCTGCTTTTCAGGTGGGGTGACGTGTTGGTTCTGCTTCCGCGGGTCCTGGAGTTCGAGTCGTAGCTGCCAGCTGGTACCTACGTCGGGCTTCCCCCGACTTCTCGGTACGTCTTTCTTTTCTGTCGACTATACTTGCTAGACTTGATGTCTTTAGCTTAGGACTTGACTCTGATATATAATTGCTAATTTGAAACTGTTAATTAAAAGGTAATTTTATTTCTGCTACTTTAGCAAACCGATCTAATGAAATTTAATTGCTTACTGTTATATCTCTGTGGCTTCAATGTACTCTACACATACCTTTTATCCCTTCGGAGCTTTACCGCTCTTGGGAGGCCTCGCGGGTTCCAAGTGGTATCAGGTGTATTCGATAGTCCTATCAGGTATATCTGGTATCCGGGATCCGGGTCGTCACAGTTGGTATCAGAGCAGTGTTCTGAGATGTTCGGAGTTCTTTTATGAGCTATCAGAGCGTTGTTGTGTGAAGTACATGGGAATCCGAGATATACATTATCCAGAGTCCTGAAAGTCCAGTACAGTCTTTCGCTGGCTTAGGTTTGCAATTCTTTGTCGCTTCATTTTCTGTGTGTCGTCTTGTGCGTGCTGTCCTGGCACTGTACGAGATGGTCCTGCTCTCGTCAGGATGTGACGAGGTGCTTCTTTTTCGTTGTTGTGTCCGTCTCGATCATGTTGTACTTGGCAGAGTTCGCCGGAAGGCTTGAATCTACGGTACATTATTTGAGATCTTTTCCGTGATTTGTTCAGGTGGCTGGTGACTTTTCGCGTTGTTGTGATGGCCGTACACGTCTTTACGTATTTTGGTCATCCCAGCTTGAGTCTGTTCAGCTCCTGATGTGTTTCGCTTCTGTTGAAGTGCTCGATTAGATTCCGTGTTTGAGAAATTGCTCAGGCAAGCTAGGATTTTCCCTTCTTGGTGAGCTTTCGTGGTTGAGCTTATTGCTTCTCGTCCTTTCTGGTGGAATCTTTTCGAGGTTTGCCTTGGAATTGCTATCTTAGTGATGCCCTTGTCCTGTGTCTGCTTAAGTGTGGACAGCTTTGTTCTGAGCCTGATCTGCTCTTTGCTATATGGTTGCTTGGCTTTGGACTCCATCATGGTGTTAAGATCTGTCGCGTACCGTATTTGTCGTGCTGTGGTCCAACGGCCGATGTATTGTGAAGGCTCATTTACCGTTTTCAGGATGTGAAGGTAAGCTGAGGTTAGCCTTTTCCTTGGGCTTTGTGCTGAAGCTGGTACTCCTTTTACTTGCACTTAGGCTTCTTGTGATCGGTTGTTCGCTGGATCAGTACTCGTTGCGTGTTATATTACGATTTTCATGAATTGCGATGGCGCCTAGAGTGCGCTGAGATGCGGATACCAAGGTCTTTCTGGTGCCTACGTGCGTTGTTGAGTGCACAGCTGAAGTGTGTGGCTGATTACCCACGGGCTCAGGATCGTTGGTGGTGAGATTCTGGCCAGTTGAGAGGTTTGTTGTTCTCGATGTGACTTTGTCTTGGCTTCATGTGCCTTGACGTTGTCGTTGCCGTGCCGTGCTGTAATTAGAAGCATTTATGGTGTTTGGCATTGGCATTTGCGAGTGCTGGGGAATCTGTCGGCATTCCTTCTGATTGAGTACCCTCTGCTCCTCTATTTTTTCTCTCTTGGGTGTTGTGCTCTCGAGGTGTGATCGTGGTCCTTGAGTTGTGTTCCCCGAGATTGTTGTCGCTTCTCGTTGTTGTGGGTCCTTTCTTGGTGAGCTGCTTGATGCATGACTAGTCCCTTGTGGTCGTGTGTTCAGCTATTCTTGTGCCTTGATGTGACCCTGCTTGTAGTCGTGTTCCCTGGTTCTGTGTTCTATATGGAGCCGGAATCCTGCAGGTGCGGTTGTCGTCGTTTTATTACTGTTTCTCTATGATTTTGTGTCTCTGTCTTGGACCAGGTCTTGTCGGTTAGCTTTGCTATACTCTTTTTCCCTAGAGTTAGCTTGCGGCTCGATCAGAGGTAATATCTGAGTGAGGACTGACTTGATTGTGCTTGTGGCCCAGTGTTGTCGTTGGCGTCCTGTGTGCCGGGTATTCTCTGTCACCTTTGGCACTGGAGCCGATGATGTGGTCAAGCTGTCAGCTGAGAGGACTGTGTCTCCTTGTTTGAGCTGATACTCGCCGTGTCCGTCGTTTCATTTCCTCGATATCTGTTGCCGTGGTAGTCGTGTCTCTTTCCCGGTGAGACGTAAGCGACGTTGCTTTGTTTCAGAGGTGTTGGACTTGTGTTCACTTGTGTCATGCTTGATCTAGAGCGTGTGCTTGTGATTGTGGTCCGACGATGTTCCTATGAGGTGTGTTTCTCGAGATTTGTGTCGTTTCCGCCGTTGTGCTGTCAGGTTGTTCTTCCATCCTTACCTTTGCTAGTCCTTAAATTTTGAGGATGAAATTTCTTAAAGGAGGGGAGGATGTAATGTCCCGGATCTTTGCTGGATAGTTAGTAGGTCTGGTTGGATCTTCATTGGATCTTTCGGATCTGTTTCGGTGAGTTTCAGTTCGCTTATGTGGCTTCCGAGTTGAGTTTTACGATCCGTGTGGATTTTTCTCTCGTACTAGTTACGGAACCCTACGGTGAGTTTATTTGTCAGTTCATCGACTCGTGAATGCTGCAGCGACAATGTACTCTCCGAGCCGGTCGTTTCAACTATTTTTGCGTATTTTTTCGGAGATAGGGCCAAAAATCGGATTTTTGGAAATTAGGAAAATTCCTAATTTTCTTTTCTATTTCTTTTCCTTCCTCTCTCCTCCCTTCTCATTTCACACCGCCACCTCCTCCCTCTTCATTTTCTCTCCTCTCGAGCTTCCTTGGCTCCGACTGCAGACGGAGGACCTAGGGCGCGTGCTAGGGATGCTGTGGAGTTGGTCGGGTGCGCGACGGGGCGAGGATGGAGTGGTTTTGGCGCGATCCCGAACGGTGGATTCAAAGCCGACGTTTGAGCTCGCGGCGCAGTTTTCAGCGTGGTTTAGTCCCTTCGGGGCATGGTTTCTTCGGTGAAGATAGGGAGATGGATCGCCTACCTGTTCTGCACGTTTTCCCTGCTTCTGTGCATAGTTTGGTGCTCGATCGGGAGAGATCGGGCCGATTTAGAGAAAACCGTCATTTTCGGAGTTTTCAGAGTTCGCCAGAAAACGGCAACCATTTGTGATGTGGTTAGTATCAAAATGACCGCTGGGATGTCTGGATCCCATTCATGTTAGTTTCATGTCGATCGGTCATCATTCGAGGCCGGTAGGAGTCCGGGAACCTCGATGACTCGTTTAGGGTCGATTTGTTCAAATCGCCCTGATCTTACGTTTTAATGCGTGCATGTGGGTTTTTTAGCCTCCTGAAGTTATTTTTCGTCGTCTAGCTTTGTTTCCCCTGTGCTTCGGCGTGAATGGGGCGTGGAACCGGCCGATTCAGCCATTCCTCTGTTTTCCTGCCGTGGCTGGTGTAGCAGTCGTATTAGAGACCGTCAGAGGTCCCTGACGGCCCTACGATAGACCGCCACATCATTCAAGTGTTTTAATCTTTTTGAGGCTGAGTGAGCGTGACGGTCGAGTCCTTGACCGTTACACTCCTCTGACGCGCCTAGGTTGGTGCGTCACAGCCATTTTTGCCTTCTTGTGGTTTGGCTAAGGCGGTTTCTCTGACGGCCCTTCCCTGGTGCGTCAGAGCCTTGTAACGCGCCTATCTTGGGCCGTTACATTCTATTTTGACCGAGTTTGACTGAGTAAGTTGGTTACTCTGACGGCCTTGGCTTAGACCGCCAGAGTAGTGTGACGCATCTTCCCTAGGCCGTTACAGTCTGTTTGGCTGGAGTTGACCATTTAAGGCGGTTCGTGTAGGGGTCTTGCCCCCATGCGTCATAGTGCTGTAACGCGTCCGTCTTGGACCGTTACATGTTGTTCGTTTGTGTTTCCTTGGTTTGAGTTTGTTGGCCCTGACGGTCCTGGATGGGTGCGTCAGAGCTGTGTAGCGCGCCTGGGTTAGGCCGTTACATGCCTTGTGCGTTTTAGCTGTTGATTAGGGCGGTGTCTGTGACGGCTCATCCTTCGACCGTCACGTCGCTGTAGCGCGTCTTCGATAGACCGCCACAGTCTTGTTCTCTAGAGTGTAATGGCCTAGCGTTAGACCGCCACATTCGTGTAATGGTCTAAGGGTGGTGCGTTACAGTCCTAGAGCCCCGATTTCCGTCGTTGTGGTTTCTGATTGTCTTGGCTTCACCTTGTGGCCTACCCGTTTTCCTGCGGATGTCTCCTGACATCCTATGAGAGCTAAGACTACATTATAAGGTAGCCAGGAGTCTTCTTGCTTGAGGCAGGATTCTCTTTCCTGCTATAGAATGTCTTTGCCTCTGGTTACGTGGTGATTCCTCCTTGACTGCTTGGTTGACCTAGCGGCCGAGTGATGGATAGCCTATGCCCAGAGAGTGGTTTACCGGTGGTTTGGTTTCCGGTACCTTGGCTTGACCTGGTGGTTCGCCCATTGTCACGTGGACATCACCCGATGTCCTATGAGGGCTATAACCGTGTTCTGAGGTGGCCAAGAGGGTTTGTGCTTGTGTGTGTGTCTCGGCGGTTTTGTCCAGTTCGAGACACTGGTTCTGGATGCCTTGGGGTGCTATTTACCTTGAGTTGCGTGTCCAGGCGTGTTGAGGGTTCTTGCTGTTCCCTCGGGTATCCGTGAGTCGTTTTCCTGCGAAGTGTCGTTTCTCGTGGCTTAGGATTAGACCGATTGGCGGCTTGTTCCGCTGTCAATGACGATCTTGCCTTTGAGACGTCTGACTCAAGGATCGTTACATTGTAGGTCTATTTGCCTAATCCTGAGTCTGTTGGCAGTAGTAGTACTACTAGTGGTGCCTAGTAGTGCGTGTGACAGCGCGTTCTAGCTTGTCCGTACTCGAGCACTTGTGTTTTTAAGTTTGGTGTCTCGTGTGCCTCCGCTTGTTGTTGCCTGTCGATGCGCGCGATCCAGTGTATCGACCCACCTCGGAGTGGTGGAAAGGGCAGTTCCCGTAATACGGTTTGTAAGTTAGTTTCCGTGGGCTCCTGTGTGGTAGTAGAGTCCGCTACGAGGAGAAAACTAGCTAGAGGGCCTGGCTTGGGCATAAAGCCAATGTGTGCACACGTGGTTAGGGGCTGAGGACTTACGTCGATGGGCGTACCCCTGACTAGTCACTTGTTATTGTTGTTCCTGTTTGGTTCAGCACGTGTCTGCGACTCTGCCGTGGTTTCAGCGGTACTGTAGGCGAGACACTTGTGGCGCAGTGTAAGATGTCAGTGGATGCAGCTGGCTGTTATTCTAGCGAGGAGGTGCGTCCGTCTCGTGATGCGTGGCTCTTCGCTGTTCTTTCACGTTTCTTGTGCGTTGTGACCTTTTCGAGTTAGCCCTCTCGTGGCCCTACTCGAGGTCAGTGTTGTGTTGTGTGCACAACGTTCTAGTCGTGCGTGTCGTCGAGTCTGTCTATCGTCTGTGTGGGTCTTTTGTAGACCTTTTTGTCGGTCCTTGCAGGTCTTCATTTTAGGCCTGGCGTCGTGTCGACAGATCGGTAACTCCTGACGTTGTCAGATCAGGGTCGCCCTTCTGTCGCTGCTTGGAGTAGCTTAGGGAGCCGAGTTCCTCTCGGTGGCCGTGTTCCAAGTTTTATGGCCTCGCTTTTCCCTTTTCTTATAGCTTCCCCATTTCTTAGCCTGTTCCCTACTCCTGCTGTTCCTGTTCTTTTTACAGCTTTGTAGTGTAGTTTTTCCACTTTACTACACCTGCTGTTCTTCTTGTTATTTTTTGTTGTTCCGTGTTACTACGTGTTTTTCAGTGGGGATCTGCATGACCCCTACTGAGCCAGTGACACGAGGCTCACCCCTGCCTTTCAGGTGGGGTGACGTGTGTGAGCGACGTCACGCGGTTCGGAGAGCGAAGAGGACGCGGAGCACGCGGGCTCCTCTTTTTGTTTGCTGCAACACAGAAATAAGAGAAGAGAGAAGGGGCCACCATGGGAGATTGCTCCGGCCGGGCGAGCGGGACAAATGTAATATAGCAAGATATGGGGGTTAAACAGTCATAGCGGGAAGTGACTCGCCGCGACCTTGGGGGGACGGGAATGGTGCAGAAATTAAATAGCAAGAATTGAAACGGCCATTGGGGAAGTGACTCGCTGCGGCCTCGGGAATATGAGCAGATAAGAATATAACAAAATATAAAGAGAATATAAAGAGCGGGAATTTAAACGGCCATTGGGGAAGTGACTCGCCGCGGCCTCGAGAACATGAATAGATAAGAATATAATATATAAGAACGGGAATTTAAACGGCCATTGGGAAAGCGACTCGCCGCGGCCTCGAGAATATGAATAGATAAGAATATAACATATAAGAACGGAAATTTAAACGACCATTGGGGAAGTGACTCACCGCGGCCTCGAGAATATGAGCAGAATACAACAGAATATAAAGAGAATATAAGAACGGGAATTTAAACGGCCATTAGGGAAGTGACTCGCCGCGGCCTCGAGAACAAGATGTGATCGCCAGGGGCCAAAAGACCCCAAATAAAGAAAGTGATCGCGCCTACCTCAAGAGCGGGAGATGGCGGGTTGCTTCTTCCTCCCCCTTCGGCCGGCCCACGGAGAGGGCTTTCCTTGGGTACCCTTGCAAAACAGTAGACAATAAACGAACAGAATTAGAAAATGGCAGTGTAGTAACAATTCCTTGCAATAAAAGTAACGAGATCGTGACCTGACACACACCTGGTTGGTGTGGTTTTAAACCCCTCTCGGACTCGAGTAGGAGGAAAATGCGATGATGAATGCAAGAAGTATGCAAGAGACGGCGCCCTTATATAGGGAGATAGAGGATGCAGTATGATGAATGTAAAGAACTATGGAGAAAAAGGGGAAGAAAAGGCTTATTGGATGAGCCGAAGGTGAGATCCGGTGGAGCTCCGGCAGCGTAGGGACGACGTGGAAGCGCGGTGGACAAAGATAGCCTTCCTCTCGCGAGCCTGGACACCCGAGAAGTCGGCAGAACCTCCACCTACAAAAGACCCCACGGGTTAGAAATGACTCCGGTAGCCTCTGGGCTCCGGCAGCCTATCAGATCTCTTAGAAGTTCTTTCAGAACTGAGGGGGTGGGCCTCTATTTATAGGGCTCCGGAGGGTGGAGGCGTCCAAGACCCTGGACACCTCCATCAGGGCCGAACTAATATTTTATTCTATTTTTATTTATTTTTTCTGAATATTTTTGTGGAGGCGTCCAGGGCTCCGGACGCCTCAAACAGGTCCACCGAACCCCACCGACGGCCGCACGCGGTTTGGCACAACGCGTGATTTTATGAGCGGCACCTCATGATTTTGAAATGGGCGCATCCCGCTATCTGGACGTCTCTATAATTTGAATTTTTTCACACACGATAAACCGTCGTTCGGTGGGCGGCGCCCGTGAGGGAGTTGATGGAGGCGTCCAGGGCTCGGGACGCCTCCAAGAAAATATATTTTATATTTTTGTTTTGTTTTTATGCCAAAGCTGGCATTTTATATTTTTTATATTTGTTTTTATGGAGGCGTCCAAAGGCCTGGACGCCTCCATTAATATATATATTTATTTTTATTTTGTTTTTCTATGCCAAAGCTGGCATTATATATTTTTTTTATTTTTTGTTTTTATAGAGGCGTCCAGGGGCATGGACGCCTCCATTAATATATTATTTTTTATTTGATTTTGTTCTTTGAAAAAGAAATTAAAAGAATGGGGGCGTCCAGGGGCCTGGACGCCCCCATAAAGACCCGCCCGGGTCCTCGCTTCAGGCGTTGCCGGCCGTCCGACAGACACCCTTCCTGGTTTCGGAACCTCTAATGCGTCCGACTAGTGTTGATGCCGTCCGAATGCCGTGACGAGACGATTCCGGATGCTGAGAAGGGCGGAAGAAGACTCAAGAAAAGGAAGCACTCGAGCGATTCAAAATGCGTAAGCTGTCGCGGCGCGTCGTATAGTAATATGAGACTTTCTCAGGAGACATCAGGAATGGCGTGTCTACAGCTGCCCCGCCTTGGCGTCTACTTTGCAAGGGAGCGACATGTAGTGGAATGGTATCGAAGTGGAGTGAAATGAAGTGGGAGCGAACTGATAAGTTGATAACAAGGTGTGATGAGACACGCTTTTGACGTTACTGTCTGAAATTTTTCCTGGAGTTTCAATGAGGCAACCTTTGAAGAAGGTCTTTCAAATCTTGACAATTGCTTAGATGGAGATCAAATAAGGGAGGGTGAGATGTGCGCTCAGGCACGAAAAAGAGACCAACTTCTCGGTGTGGAAGTACCTGGGTCATAAACCGGAGGTTTCACCTTTGGGGAGCGGTTACCAGCCAATGTGGAAGTGTTGCGGCCAAGGTGGGTCAAACATAGTAAAAAGTAAAGGAATATCTGAGGGTCTGTCCAAACAAGGGTCTCCTTTGGAAGAGCAGTGTAGGGCCGTTTCAAGGAAACTCAGTATTTTATTCGGAGTGGAACATCTCATATTTGTAAGAATTGAAGCACAACGGCTTTCGCAATCGAATCACTTGAATGATCTTCCGCAATAAATCAAAGTCCTATATGAATGCATGCTGGGCTTAAAGAAAAATTTAAAACAAACTAAAATAGAAAATAGCCAAGGATAATATTGTCAACTTGGTCAGGATACCAATCCGGTGAGCTGATACTGGGCTGGGGCCCGTTTATCCGCGCACCAACTCACTGAATGGAACCGTCGTCCCCATGCTACCACAAATTAACGGCCTATCCGTACAACCCAAATTCTTCCAGGATCATCACCGTTTTTGTTGAAGGGGAACTCAAATCCCAGATTTGTTCGGGCCGCAATGTCCTTGATATGTTCTAGTAGCGTAAGTATCATATACTACGATGCATGACATGGTGGGACCAACCATTGAAAGGTGGGACAGGAGATAGGACAAAGACGTCCGTTAGTAAAACCTGCACAGGCCAGCATGGATTAATAACATCAGAAAGTAACAGAATTGTAAAAGAATCGCACCACAATGGAAAGGAAATCTAGCCAAAATCCTGACATTGACCGCTGATGGGACATGTTCCGTCCTGTAGCGCCCTACCCTTCCTATAAGAACTCCCCTTAGGCTAGTTCGTTCAAAAGCATCAAGGTGGGTTTTGGAAGCTCAGGAGAGGAAAGAGAGGAGAATCTAGAGATTTCAGGATGGAAGGAGAGTCTTCCCGCGTTATGAAGAGGAGCAGGTCTAGCAGCGAGATCAGGCGACTCTCCGACTTCGAGGGTCATCTGAGTGGGACGATCATGTCGCATATGGTAAGCTGATTCTTTTCAAATTTCTCCACGTGAACCTTCTTCTTACTTCCTTCATTTCTTCTTCTTTCTTTTCTCTTCTAGCCATATCCACTCTTCCCAGGCCCGAGGAAGTTTTCCAAACTGCCATGGCTTTCAAAGCTAACTTCCAACATCTCCATCGGCATGAGGGCCATACTCTCGAAGTGGCATCTGCAGGGGCTCCTTATTCACGCCAAACACTATGAGAAGATTCGTATGGACTGGGCGGCTATGGGCGCACTAGTGGAGATCTGGCATCCCCAGACCCACACTTTTATCTTCCCGACCTTCGAGGTGACCATCCTCCTCGAGGAGGTAGAACTTCTGCTCGGATTGAAGAAATTCAAGAGTGACGGGAAGGTGAAGGCTATGCGGATGCTGACACGGGGGACTTCCGAAAGCGTCCTTGGAAGCTTCATGCCGCCCGACGCAGCCCGAAAGGTCCATACTCAAAAGGGGATCGATCTCCAAAAGCTCGCGGAGTGGGTCATGGACGCCCTGAGAGGGTCACCAGATGATGACTATTTGGAGGGAATCATGAAAGGGTTCACCATTTGTCTAGCGGGTGCTCTCTTGTTTCCTTATACCGACAACATGGTGGAGGAAGACCAACTGAATGCTATCTGCGGGATCTGGTGTGGAAAGAGGGTGGGACCTGCTGTTCTTGCCTACCTGTATAGTGGCCTTTCTGCCTCGAGCATGGGTAAGCCTCCTTTTGGTTGCGCAGTTGTCCTGAGTTGCTGGCTTGATTTGCACTTCAAATTCGACCACCGCGAGGGAATGCCAACTTCTTCGAAGCTCTTTCAACAAAGCCCTCTTCATCACATAGCCGACGTGTTAGGCTTCGGTGGTACTGTAGTGAACCGCGTTCCGTGGCTGAAGAAACGTGAAGACTGGCGGTCTCACTTCAGCATCATGACACAAAGCTTCTTCACTTGCGCACCGGCATGTTTGCTTTCGCTTGATCTCCTCATGAGGCCTTCTTGTGAAGTTGATCTCCAACTGATTGGTACGACCGAGTTTGTCCTTTACAACGCGCATCGGTGCTGCCTCCAGATCGGCATTCCACGCCATTCGTTCCCACTACCGACTGGCATCGTTCCTTTGAAGAAGAGAGAGTTGGGCACTGAAGCGGATGCGAAGGAAGCGAAGGCCGTCAAAGCACCCTGGAAGACAAGTGTTGCGGGAAAGGCCTTAGCGCATGTGGGGGAAGAATGCGAGCTGTGGAGAGCTTATGTGACCGAACTGGGGAAGTTAAGGCCTAAGGCGCCTAAACCCCTGATGTAGCCTATTCTGCTTCTCTGATGGAATAAAATCTGACATTTGGATGTTTTGGACCCTTGTCCCCTTAATTATTATTATTTTTGGTGATTTTTCTTTTTCTTTATGTTTTTATTTTGTTTGGATTATATACATACTCTTATCTTTTTTTTCTTTTATTATATTTTTTTTAAAAAATTTTTTATTATGGGGACGTTAGGGGCCTGGACGCCCCTAATTTTTTTTATTTTTCGTTTTGAAATTTTTAATTTTTTTTGGGGGCGTCCTGGGTCCTGGACGCCCCTGATTTTTATTTTTTTAATTTTTTTAGTTTTTGTTTTGGGGGCGTCCAGGCGCCTGGACCCCTAATTTTTTGAATTCTGAAAAAAATAAAAAAAGTGGGGGCGTCCAGGCGCCTGGACGCCCCAATGAAGGTGGATTCTATATATATGGGGGGGGGGGGGGCTCCCCCCTTTGCTCATTTACTGTTCATTCAAACGACCCAGTCAAATCAGACGACCCATTCTTAGTCCCAATGGAGCAAGGAGGCCCGAGCCGGGGTGGAGAGAAGCGCAAACGACGGGCTCGTCGTCCGAGGAGGCTGAGGGACGATGCCGAGGAGGCTGCTGCAGCGGAGGAGATTACCGCGGGGGAGGAGGCTCCTCCTTTGGCCGTGGAGGCTGCAGTGGATGCTGGCGACGCGGGAGAGGACGAGCACGATCCGGTAAGCCCCTTAGACTTCCATTCTATTGGTTCACTGGGCTAAAAGGGCGGACGAGAGGCTGTGTGGAGAACGCCGGGGGTGAGGGAAGGAGGCGTCCAGGGGCCTGGACGCCTCCATATTTTTTTTATTTTTTATTTATTTATTTACGTAAATAATAATAGAAATAGAATTAAAAATAAGGAGGCGTCCTGGGCATGGGACGCCTCCATGATAATATGTATATTTTTTTATTTATTTTTGTTTTGGTTTTTGGGTTTTTCTAAAAATAAAATGAAGAAAATAAAAAGGAGGCGTCCTAGAAGTTGGACGCCTCAAAAAAAACATAAATACTTTTTTTTTAAAAAAAATAAACATAAAATAACTAAGTAGCATATACAATGTTATTGTTTATTACTATCCATGATGCTGATGTGTTCTTTTGTTGGTTTTGTGGTGTGCATGGCGTGATGAAGGGCCGGATCAGTTGGTCCCTAGAGGTGGCGGCATACCGTGGGCTGCCAGACTTTCAGAGGACGCGTGTGGACGCCATGGGCTTTGGAGCTTTCCTTAGGATCGAGCCCTTTCGGCTCGACCTTCCTCTTATCCAGGCATTGAGGGAGCGGTGGCACGCGCCGAGCCGGGCGTTTCTGATGCTCTGGGGGCACATGGTGCCGTCACTGGAGGACGTGGCTCGGATCACCGGGCTACGGGTGGACGGAGAGGCGGTGAGTGGGGTCACCTACCCTCACTACCGAGAGAGTGCCCTGGACCTGCTGTGGTTAGAGACGAGCGTGACTGATAGAGACAGCAGAGTAGTTGGCCGAGTGGAGATTATGGAGGCACTCAGATTCGTCGACCCGCGCCAGCGGGTTAGCGAGACTGGAGCGGAGTTTCTGGCACGACTAGAGGGAGATGTCCGTGCAGCTTTGACCCAAGACCCGAGTGAGAGGGAGCTGGTGGATCTAGACCTCCGGAGGTTCCTCTTCTTCTTCCTGGGCCGCCTTCTGCTGGGGA
Source organism: Amorphophallus konjac (assembly GCA_022559845.1). Lineage (NCBI taxonomy): Eukaryota > Viridiplantae > Streptophyta > Magnoliopsida > Alismatales > Araceae > Amorphophallus > Amorphophallus konjac. Next base: position 60,989,201 of record CM040126.1, read on the forward strand.
CGAAGGGGGATGGCATCCACTGCCGCTTCCTCGGGATCCTGGCGGACCTTGACAGAGTGGGGCACTACGCGTGGGGAGCGGCTCTGCTTGCCCATTTGATTGCTGATCTCTCCCAGACTTCAGAGAGGGAGACGACAGTCAGCGGCTTCGCACCTTTTCTCCAGGTACACAATTTATTTATGCATTTTACCGTAGTTAAATATGCAATTACTCGTGCTAATGATGTATGATGGATGCAGGTGTGGAGTTATTACTACTTCCCGATGGGGAGGGCCAGGCAGGGGAACAGGAGAGCCGTTCCTCTAGCGCGACAATGGAGGCCGGTCGTGGTAGCGGCACCACACAGCTACCAGCTGGCGTCACTTCGTCGGGAGCTGAGCTAGTATCCCGAGGCCATGGTATGATGCGTATGATTTTTTTGTGTTTATGCATGTGACTGAATGGTAACTAACATGATGTATGTATGGTGATGCTGGTGGTGTGGAGACCCTACCTGGGCATGGGCGACGCTGGCCAGCCTTGGGTTGTAGTGGGTCTTCCTCGTTTCAGGCGGGACGTGTGGGTCCATTGCCTGAACGAGATCGAGCCGCTTCGGCTGAGGCTGGTTATGCGGACATTGGGGCTAGCCCAGGAGTGGGTTGATGTAGATGAGCCGGCCCGCATCGGGCGGAAGACCAAGGGGAAGACGAAGATTGTGGACTGGCGTACGCGCTTCGCAGCACAGTACCAGGACTGGCAGCAGGGCGGGGCCCCAGTGGTGTCCCATGTACAGGACAGTACTGATTACCTGAGACGGTACCGGGCTACGTACGGGGACCGCCTCTTCCTTGGTGGTATGGCAGGGGTAAGTGAAATGAAAATGCTTCACCCTTCTATATGTATATGCATGTGGCACTAACTTATGTGCAATGCAGGATGCTCGTGACAACATGATCACCGACCTGCGGGCCCAGTTGGCGGACGTCAGGCGGCAATTGGTGGCCATCCGACAGGAGTTGGAGATCCTGGTGAGTTTATGCGATGCATTTTTTGTGACCTGGATTTTTGATACTTGGCCTCTAACTGTCGTTCGCTCTGTGTTTCAGCGGGCCCACCAGACAGCGGTAGCCGGGATGGCTGGTGGAGCGGGTTCCAGTTCGCGGGGCCCTCCTCCGGAGGTTTTTGCCCTCCAGGAGTAGCTGGCGTATGCGGTGGCTCGGGCTGAGGAGGCCGAGCGTGACCGCGAGGCTCGAGTGAGCGTTTGCCTGACCTCGACTCTTCTTCTGGCTGCTCTCCTTCTATCACTGTTCTCTTACAGTGCATGCGTGCTTTGACAGGTGGCCGAGATCCGAGAGGCCCTGGCGCGTGCTGTTCGTGCCGAGCAGGAGCGTGACGCTCGGGTGGCGGAGCGTGACGCCCGGATTGTGGAGCTGGAGGAGGAGCGTCGACGGGAGGCTGAGGAGCTCCCTCGTGACGTGCTGGATCTGCGGATCGCCCTCGAGCTGTCGAGGAGGGAGGCGGTGAGAGAGAGAGAGAGGAGAGAGAGAGAGAGAGGGAGGAGCGACAGCGGGATCAGACCGAGAGGAGGGCTCTGGAGGTCCAGCTGCTGGAGCTCCGATTGAGTCTCGGCACGGCGGAGGGGAGGCTTCGGGAGAGCGAGGAGCGGTACCAGAGGGCGAAGGAACGCGGGGCGCGACTTCGTCAGTTTGGTTCTTTTTCCATGGGCAGCTATCTGGTTTCTTCGGCCGAGGAGCGTCGTCGCGCCTTCGAGGCTGGAGTACCACCGCAGGGCGAGGCGAGCACGGCTTCTCAGGGTTCGCAGAGGCCCCCTAGGGATCCCCGGCAGAGGAGGGAGGAGAGAGATGACCAGGAGGGTGGCAGCGAGAGTTAGAGAGTTGCTTGTACACGTCACCCTTCTCACTGTATGATGTACTTTGACTATTATATGAAATGGATTTCGTGTGGCGTGCCCTTTTCTTTCCCGCACTTTCTTTTACACCACGTTGTTTACGCTTCACGAGACTTTTGCCCTGGACAGAAGGGAACTACTTTGCACGGGGGGATTATGTTCCTTTCTCCCTTTTTGGGCGCGTCCAGGCACGAGGACGCGTCTTAATCCTTGAATTCAAATTTAAAGCATCGGGTGGTCTTTCTTTTCCCGTGCCTTACCCGCAAACGAGCCCGCCTTCCGCCGAAACTCGCTTGCCCCCTTTTTCGTCTTCCTCCTCTTTTGATCGATGGAGTTCGGTGGGCCCGACCATGGTGAAGGTGGAGAGGGACGAGGAACTCCTCGCCCGAGGAGGGACATGCAAGAACACGGAACGGCGTCCATGGAGGAGGAAGGGCCGCTTCGGGCCCCCGAGGGACCCGAGGGGCCCGATGTCGCGGAGGGAGGTGAACACGGTCTGGTAGGTCCTCCGATCTCTTCCTCTTTTGATCCATTTTGAGTTTTGAAGCTAGCCGCGCGAGGGGGGAAAGGGTTCGGCGAGTGTTGCACTCAAATGATGGACGCGTCCTAGACAGGGGACGCGTTCTTTGTTATGATGCGAGGTCCTTATTTCTTGGCGCAGGACATGGCGAGGACCCTGGGCCTGGCCGATGAGTGGGCGAGTGCAGACGAGCCGAGCCGCGTCAGGAAGGAGAGTCGCGGCAAGGCGAAGCTTGAAGATTGGCGCATACGTCTCCCTGGGCAGCAAGGGAGCGTACTGGTGCAGGATAGTGTCGACTTCCTGCGGCGGCAGAGAGAGAGTTATGCGGGGCTTCCCCAAGCCGGGGATACGCGCGACGTCGACGGGTCACATGCCCAATTAGCCGAGGTCAGGCGGCAGCTGGCCGGCCGCCACTCAACAGGAACTGTCGCTCCTGGTAAGCTAAGTGCTGCATTTTCTGTTTTTAAATGTGGAGCCTAGCTGACGGCTGTTGTTTGTTTGTTCCAGCGTGCCCAGCAGACAGCGATGGTGGGAGTGACTGGCGGCGCATCTTCCAGTTCCTCGGCCCCTTTTCTCGAGATTGCCTCCCTTCGGGAGCAACTTGCTGGTGCGGTGGCTCAGGCTGCCCGGGCGGAAGAGGAGCGTGATGTCTGGGTGGCGACTATAGCAGAGCTGCGACATCGCGGTGAGGAGAGACCTTCTCCAGACATCCTGGAGTTAAGGGTTCTTCTGCAGATGATGAGGAGAGAGGCAGAGAGAGAGAAAGCCGAGAGAAGGTCCGAGCGACAGCGGGATCAGACCGAGAGGAGGGCCTTGGAGGCCCAAGTGAGGGAGCTCCAGCTGGGCCTTCAGGCCGTCGTGCAGAGACTAGGAGGGATGGAGACGCGCTACGAGAGAGCGCGAGAGTTCGGGGAGTGACTGCGCCAGTCTGGTCGCTTTGCCGCTAGTGGCTTCTTTGCCACGCCAGGGGAGGAGCAGCGAGTCATTGCTGTGGAGCCAGCGCCACGAGGCGAGGCGGGTGCTGCTGCACGGGGATCCAGGAGGCTTCTGAGGGACCCTCACCTCAGGGGAGAGGAGAGGGATGCCTAGAGGGACGAGCATGAAGATAATGGTAAGAGTTGGCGAGCTAGTGGACCCGCCACCTCTCTATGATTGTAGTATTTATGACAGCTTATGTAGAATTGTGAATGGAGTGATTTGATTTTCTGCTGCTCGTTTATTCTCTTGTGCATTCCTTCTTCCCTACACTTCCTCTCCTTTGCACTGTTCCCATGTGATGGGTCTGCCGAGACTCCACCCCAAGTAGAGAATCGCGTCTTGTTGTGACCATTTACCACGGGAATCTGCCGTCGAAGTCAATAATGACGGCCCTACTTCCTTCTCCCGGATGTTGCGTCAAGTTTTGCGGACGTCCTCCAAAACATGATAGGGTATCCCTAGACAACATAGGGGGCTAGTCGTCATATTCTTCGTCCAATCAATCACCCTGTGCGAGCGGTGAAGTGACAAACGGGACCGCATGGTAGGTGCCTCATCGCGAGGGCTATTATTAAAGGTGATGGAGGCAATCTTGGCATGCACTCCTTCCATTTCTACAAATTCTTATCCTTTTTATCCTCCCAGATATATCGAGAGCTAACTCGAGGAGCACAAGTTCTCACGGGAGAGGAGGAGTTCAAAATTCCGAGAGTTGGATGGAGGGCGAATCTTCCCACTCCTCGAAGAGAAGCAGGTCCAGTGGTAGTAGTTCCAGGAGGCTTTCGGACCTCGAATGGCACTTTAACGAAAGGGCCCAATCACAACTCGTAAGCTGAGCTTTCCTGCCCTTTTCTCATTCTTTTTTCTTCCTTTCTTTCTGACCAAACCTCCTCTCCATTCCCTGCATGCGTAGAGTGTGATGAAATCACACATTTCATGGGAGTTAGCAGTGGCCGCATACAGGGGTCTCCCAGATTTTCAGAAGGCCAGGCTAGACGTGATGGGATTTGGCACCTTTCTTCGGATCGAGCCGATCCAGCTCAACCTGGTCCTGATCCAAGCCTTGTGTGAGAGATGGGACCCAGTGAGTCGGGCATTCCTGATGCCTTGGGGGCACATGGTGCCCAGCCTGGAAGATGTGGTCTGAATTACGAGTCTCAAGGTGGATGGCGAGGCAGTGACCGGAGTCACTTACGTGGACTACCGAGAAGGTGCCCAGAAGTTATTGGGTTTGGACCTAGATGGTCGGAAAAACAGGTCGGTAGCTAGGGCGTCCCTCATGGATGCATTAGGGCTCATCGACACTCGTCGGCGGGACGACGAATCCTCAGAAGAGTTCATGGAAAGGATGGAAATAGGATGCCGTGCCGTGCACTGCACAGATTTCGGCAACTGGGAAAGATGCAACATTGATTTGAGAAGATTTCTCCTCTTCTTTTTGGGGAGATTGGTACTGAGCTCGAAAGGGGACGGTATCCAATGTCGCTTCCTGGAGCTGCTGTCAGACCTTGAAAGAGTAGGATACTATGCCTGGGGAGCTGCCATGCTGGCACACTTGTTTGCAGGTCTGTTCTAAGAAGCGGACCGTGAGATGACTGTGAGTGGTTTCACACCATTCATCCAGGTATTTTTGGTTTTGCTTGTTTTGTATTTTTTTTGTTGTTTTTGCAAAGTACTGATGACCTGCACCGAGCAGCTGTGGAGCTATTATTACCTCCCCATGGGGAGAGCTCGGCATTGGCGACCCGCGATGGTGCCGCTAGCCAGGCGGTGGGAACCCATCATGAGTGCGGCACCCCTAACTTACCAACTGATGGTGCTAAGGCGGGAGCTACAGGAGTTCCCTGCAGCGATGGTAAACTGGAGACCCTACTCAGACATGGTCGATGCCGACCAGCCGTGGGTTCTAGCAAGTCGTGTCCGGTTTGGACGGGAACTGTGGATGCACTGCCTGAATGAAATCGAGCCGCTTCGGCTACGATTGGTTATGAGGACTTTAGGATTGGCTCCAGAATGGGTGGATTCAGCTGCGCCACCTCGTGTCGGGAGAAAGACGCGAGGACCGGCGACCTGCATTGACTGGCGCGTGCGGTTCCCTGAACAGTATGAGGACTGGCAACGGGGTGGCACGATTGTAGAATCACATGCGCGGGATAGCGAGGACTACTTGCGTCTATATAGGACAAAGTACGTAGAGCAACTCCAACCCCGGGGACTTGTGGAGGTAGGTTTCCCCTTTTTCTCTTTTCTTCTTTCTCCCTTTTCTTGGTTTTCTGGTGGAAATGCCGACTCGTATGGCTGCATGATATCCGTGATATGATGATAGCGACTTTTCGAACTCGCTTGGCAGAGATGGAGCAACGGTTGGGCGATGTCCGCGGAGCTACGAGCGCCTTGGTAGGTGTACAGTGCGTTCCTAATTAAAACCCTAGATTCCAGATGTTGGCTGCTAATTCACGTGGTCATAGCATGCCCAGATTGGCGCAGCTTCCCCAGCGATGGGAGTAGGTGGTGCCTCTTCCAGCTTGTGGATTCCCACCTCAGAACTTGACTTGCTTCATGAGCAACTTGCTCACGCCACGCAGCGTGCTGCGGAGGCAGAAGGGATGCTCTGTATACAGGTAAAAGTTTCAGTGTTGAGTTCTCTTTGTTTATGCCTTATCGCGTATCTGAGATGGTACACTCGGCAGGAAAGGGAGACGGAAGAAGCGCTTGCCAAGGCTGCGCAGAAGGAAGCTAGGATAGCAGAACTGGAGAGGGAACTGCGGAGTCATCCTGATGACGACTCCTCTAGGGATGCCGTGGAACTGAGGATCACTCTCCAGTTGGAGAGGGAAGACCGCGAGAGAGAACGTGTAGAGAAAGAAAGAGACGCAGAGAGAGAAAGAGCCAACAGATTGACTGAAAGGGAGGAACGAAGGGCCATGGCGGCCCAACTATTCGAACTCCGAATCAGTCTTGGTCTTGCTGAACAGTGGCTGAGAGATGGTGAGGAGCGCTACCGAAGAGCACGAGAGCATGGCTTTCGTGTTGGTAGCTTCTCTGCTGCTTCCGTGGATCAATGCCGGGGTGTGGGAATAGGAAGGGGAGTACAGAGCGGTAGGAGTACCACTTTTCGTAGTTGGGTAGCGCCTTTGAGAGCGTTTTGCCCGGAGAGTAGTGGGACGAGTAATGCAGAGAGAGAGGGCGGAACTTGATGTAAATTTTTTATTTTTGGAATAAAATACAAGGTTCGGTTTGTTTGATTTTCACCTTTGCTTCTGTTGCCTGATTCCCTGCACACATCACTGAAACAAACAAATCAGAATTTCTGTTCTGACTTGGCCCCTTGCTCAATAAGCAAATGGTCACTGTGACTGTTCTTGATAACTGGTCAAGGGGCCAAGCCTTTATTTAACGAAGACAAGGGAAAGATGCGGTGATGATAAATGCGACAGACAAGCACACGAATGCAAGCGGTATTAAAAGTGAGATGCTGCACGTAAATGCAATCATGCAAAATTGATTTGTTTTCTTTTTTTATATTTGGCATTTTTTTTGTTTTATCATAAAAAAAATTTTGTTTGCAAATATGTACATTTTCTCTTTTCTATTTTTTGTTGTTTTTATCATTTCAATTTTTTTTCTTGCTAACGCCTGGCAAGCACCCAAATGGCACCTAACCTACGTGAGACAGGGGTTTCTTACTAACCTACCAGGTATCCTAAATGCACATCTAGGTTGATTCGGGCCTCTAGACCCCTCGAATGATGATCCCGCCGGCTAAGACTTACCCTGATGACAATACCGTCATGCCATGCTTAGGCTCCCAGTCGCTTCCGACCACAGGGATTCACCCAAAAGGTGTTTGAGGTAAGAGATTTGCCCGACCCGGGTCTGTTTCCTCACAACTCTAGATGGTATATGATGGAACACCCTGGAACCCTAACGACCAACCGCGCGACGCTGACCCGGAATTAGACGCCGTTGCACCCATAGGTGACGCGCTTGCATTGGCCTAAGCCCGAGGTTAAACAAGAAGACATCAAGGCAGTAAATAGGGGTCTTGACCAGCCAGAAACACGGAGACTCCTTCGCAGCGATAGCTTTTGCTTTTCAAAGTAGGCAACCAAATGTGTATATTAAAATAAGGTCGCAGACCCTGGGCAGTTTTCACCTTTCAGAAACTCCATCGAACCTTCATCTTTAGAGGAAGAAGGAAGAGCGTGGGGGATAAACCTCTCGAGAGGACCGGCAAAGCCGTTAACCCGGCGAGTGAATAAGGGCCCATTAACTCTTTCCTTTCGGACAACTTCGGACCAAATCTCGAGCGTTTACATTCCACGGCCCCTTTTGTGGATTCAGACTTTTGCTTTGAGGGGTTCCGTTCATCGCAACAGGCACGGTCACGACCAGGCTCTTGATTTTGATTTTGTATATTTTTTTTTGTGAGGGAGATATAGTCGTTTGACGTTTGTGGGCTCCCTTTCGTATGCCTGCGGGGACACTGCCCTCTTCTCGTGCTCTGATCGATGCTCGAGGAAATGGATCCTACTCTTGCCTTTGGAGTTTGAGTTTCGGTTTCTCATGCTCAGCGTTTTAAGGGCGCCGACTGTCTCATTTGGTCGAAGAGAAAAGAATAAAGATTACAGCTTCCGGAGATCTTCTGGGTGGGGCCCCACCGTAGGTGATGCTACCGACTTTTTTTTTTTGAATAAAATACATAAGTGAGCACATGTTAGCTTTCTTCGAGCGAGCATAGGCCGACGTGGCCGGACAGGGATCTCCACGGTTCTGGCAAACCAAGACCCGGTGCCTACCAAGCCTTAATGGGCCCTATCCTAACATGAAGGTTAGATGCAGTGACTTGACTATATGGTGACCACCAGGCATTGGCATTTTGAATTTTCCATATTTTTAGTGGTTTTCAATATTTCTTTATTTTTGATGTTTTCTATCTTTTCATCATTTGTTTTGTTTTGTGCTAAGGGTAGTATTTCTTAAGATAAAGCCCATTCCAAGGGTGGGATAACTCGGTCCCTTCGGCGTTGACTAGCTTGTAGGCGTTGTCTCGGTACACGACTTGAATTACAAATGGTCCTTCCCAATTGGGTTGGAGCTTAGAACGTGGCCCTCCAGGTTTGACAAAAATTCTTTTTACGACCATCTCACCGACTTTGAATTTTCTCTCAACGACTTTCTTTTGGTAAAAGCGAGCGAGTCTATTTTGATACACACGCGCGTGTTCGGCAGCGGCCAGCCGCTTCTCATCCAAGAGTTCCAACTGGGCGAGGAGTGAATTACGACGATCGTCGAGGGAAAATTCCTCGTCCAATTGTACCCTGAGAGAAGGGATCAGAGTCTCGTACGGGACTACCGCTTCCATACCATAAGTAAGGGCAAATGGAGTCTGCCCGGTGGGGGTACGGATTGAAGTGCGATAGGCCCATAGGGCTTCGATAAGTTTTTCTGGCCAGTCTGAAAACTTACTGGACTCGCAGGTTTTTTTGATGATTTTAAGCAATATTTTATTGGTGGCCTCTGCTTGGCCGTTACCTTGTGGGTAATAAGGCGATGAATGATGCAATGCAATTGCGTACCTTTTGCAGAGGTCCTGTAGGTCCTGAGAAATGAACTGTGACCCATTGTCGGTGACGATCGTGCTTGGGATGCCGAATCTGGCGAGGATGTTCTTCATGATGAACTTGCAGACTGTTGATGCCTTGATTTCCGCGTAAGCTTCGGCTTCGGCCCATTTGGTGAAGTATTCCGTCGTAGTAAGGATGAAAGATTTCTGCTTGGTGAGGGAATTGGGATCACCTAGGGGACCAATGATGTCGAATGCCCACATGGAGAAAGGCCATGGGGAGGATATTGGATGAAGTGAGGAAGATGGTGAATGGATTTTATCGGCGTGAAGTTGACACTTGACACACCTACGGACATAGACATCACAATCCTCTTCCATAGTGGGCCAATAAAAGTCTTGCCGAATGATCTTCTTGGCGAGCATCTGACTATTCACGTGGCCACCGCACACACCCGAGTGCGTCTCCTCTACACATTTTCAAACCTCATCGTCACCAAGACATCTTAACAGAATACCAGTAAGGCTCCTCCTATAGAGTAGACCTCCAACCAATGTATATTTCTGAGCCACCCTTCTTATGGCTTTCTTATCCTCTGTGGTGGCCCCTTCGGATAAGACTGATCTTGGCAGTATTTGACAATTTCATAGAACCATGGTTTCTCTTCATCATCCAGTTCTTCTTCGGCCTCTGCCAACATGATCTCCCTCTTCTCAAGGATATCTTCCTGCAGGATCTTTCTTGCTATCCTGTCTTTGATATTTACGTAGGAAGCATCATCGATTGCAGGGGCGTGAAGTTTGTAGATGGAAATGGACTTAAACCATCTTCCTAGAGGGAACCTTATGGATGATGCCAACGAGGCGAGGGCATCGGCGAGAATATTCTGATGACGAGGGACATGAACAAAGATCAGTTTTGTGAACAGTTTGGCAAAGGCAGCAGTGAGTTCTTGGTATGACTTGAGTTTGGGATCGCGAGTGCGATATTTAGTGAGCACCTGGCGAAGGATGAGTTGAGTATCACCTACGACTCGCAACTTAGTGATACGAAAAGAATGGGCGAGTTCTAGGCCAGCTAGAAGGGCTTCATATTCGGCTATATTGTTGGTGACTGAAAATTTGAGCTGGTATGCCAATGGGAATGTGAGACCTTCAGGCGACAGGAGGGCGATGCCGATTCCTCTCCCTTGAGAATTCAGAGCTCCATCAAAATATAGCGTCCACATTGGCTCCTCTGATTGGTTGACGGACATTAGTTCCTCATCTGAAAACTCTGATTGGACGGGATCGAACTTGGGAAGAGGATGGTGAGCGAGATGCTCGGCTATGGCATAGCCTTTAATCGCCTTTTGCTGGATGTAGGTGATGTCGAACTGAGAGAGAAAACTTTGACAGCGTGCTAGCCTATCCGTAAGGACGGATTTCTCCAGAAGGAATTTGATAGGATTCATTCGAGCAATCAAATGGACCTCATGAGCTAAGAAGTAGTGCTTCAATTTCTGCACTACCCAAACGAGGGCAGCACAGGTTTTCTCCATGACGGTGTACTTCTGCTCACAGGGATTGAGAAGTTTGGACAAGTAATAGGTTACCCGTTCCTTGTCTTCTTCATCAGCTTGTGCGAGGACGGCTCCCACGGAGTCATCCAAGACTGAGACGTAAAGGATCAGAGATTTTTCTGGTTTAGGTGGAATGAGAACGGGTGGACTAGCCAGATATTCCTTCAACCCTTCAAAAGCTTTCTGATATTTAGAATTCCAGTGGAATTCTACTCTTGGCTTGGTCAACTCGTAGAGAGGTCTACACCTTTGTGAATGTCGGGACACAAACCGACGAATAAATTGTAACCTCACGATTAAACCTCAGACTTCCCTCCAATTCTTGGGAGGCGGCATATCCCTGATAGCCTTGGCTTTGTCGAGATCTATCTTGATCCCTCTCTTACTCACAATGAACCCCAGCAATTTACCCGACGACACACCAAACACACACTTCTTAGGGTTCATTTTCAATTGGAACTCCCTTGACCTCTGCAAGACCTTAGCCAAAATTTCTGGATGTTCCATCCTGGTCCTTGATTTCACCAACAAGTCATCCACATACACTTCCAGATATATGTGCATCATGTCATGAAATATGGCCATCATCGCTCTTTGGTAAGTAGCTCCAGCATTCTTTAATCCGAACGGCATGACCACGTAACAATATGTTCCCCAAGGGGTAGTGAATGACGTCTTTTCCTGATCCTCTTCTGCCAAACGAATTTGATTATATCCTGAAAATCCATCCATGAATGAGAGGGTCTCATATCCTGCTGTGTTATCGATCAATACATCAATGTGAGGCAAGGGAAAATCATCCTTTGGACACGCGCGGTTAAGGTCCCGGAAGTCGATGCAAATCCTGACTTTCCCATCTTTTTTCATGACCGGGACAATGTTCGCCACCCATTGAGGATAAAGAACGACTCTAATGAACTTGGCTTTGTGGAGCTCATCGACCTCTTCTTTCATTTTCAAAGCCATCTGAGGGTGGAAACGCCTTAACCTTTGTTTTACCGAGACGGACCCTGGTTTTAGGGTTAAACGGTGTTCGACCAAGGTTGAATCCAGACTCGGCATATCCTCGTAGCTCCATGCGAACGTTTCCTTATATTCCTTGAGAACCTCAATTAATGCCTCTTCTTCAGAGGGTGGTAGGTTGTCACTTATGAGGATGATCCTATGGTCTTCCTCAGTTCCCAAGTTGACTTCTTTGGTGGATTCTTCTACGGCGGTTGACGGCTCGTCGAATCTCCTTATTCCACTAGCGTATGCGCCCGCCGCATCCTCATATTCTTCACCCTCATCTTCTGTGGGGCATTCTTCATTCGTGATCTCGTAGACTCCATACCCTTCATCAAATGCACAGTCGCCCTCACATTCTATTTCCGGTAGTCGGATGGGATTTTCTAACAACTGGGGGATGGCAAGAAGGGCCTGACATCTGGCGGCTAAATCCAGAAGGAATCGACGAGGGATCTGCCTACCCTTGGATTTCTTCCTAGGTACCACCCTTGACCTATCATTCCTAGATTGACTGACAATATTTACAGAAGAAGAGGAAGACGAAGAGGATGGTGTAGAATGTACAGGAGAAGACCCCTCAGAGGAGGGGTAGAAAAGGTCGCTCATCAGACCTTGGGCGGGTGGTCCGCAAGGCGGTACGCACCCGTGGGAGATGTAGGAGGTTTCCTCAACGAGGATGTGTTGTTGGGGAGTTTGAAAATTGACGTTTTTTTTTCGTTTTCATTTTTAATGACAAAACAGCGAAAAGAGATCGGAGGAGAGAGAAAAGTGGTTATGGCTAGAGGATTGGGAGGCTGGTAGTGCATATCATGATTGAAAGCCTGGCGCGGGTTAAGAAGCCCGCGTAGGTATGTAAGCAAAGAATGGGACCTGGGAAGATCATCAGACAACTGTCTGGCCTAGGAAGAAGATATCAGCAAAGGCTGAGACGAGTGGATGGAGAAGATGGCGGCTAATGAGCCGTCGATGGCAATGTTGAGGACGGATGAAGATCCGTCGATGACAGGGTCCTTCTGGCGAGGACGAGGATAGTTTGAAACCTTGGCAAGAGTGGTAATATTCTCTGGTATTCCGGAGATCAATGGTGGTCCTTCAAGCTGCGGAGACGAGAACATCCTTTCCAGTGCAACGGAAATGTCCCGTATGTCGAACCATTTGTTCCACTCGCATTCTGGATCTTTGATCTTGCCTCTTTTGGTGATCCTCGGACATTTTTCAGCCAAATATACATCATGTGATCCCCCATATGCTTCTCGTGGGTAATCTCCCATCTGAACAACGGGCCCTCTGTTGAAGTGGTTTGATAGAGTCCATGTGAGGGGCTTCCAATCCGCCTTGAACGGTCCTTTGAAGCCTAGGCCAAACCTACGGTTCGGCCTAATTTCCTTTGGCGGTTTGAGCATACCCTGTAATTGTGCGCCCAGACCTTTACCCTGTTGATAGCCGATGTTCCTCATAATCTCCTAACCTTTGGAGTGAAAAAGGAGACATGATGTTGCGGTTGTCCTGACCGGCTCCTTTGGTGCTAGTGGAACGTGAGATAGATCACGCACGTCCAGCAATGACAATATGGGCCGATGAGATGGCCACACAGAGGGCAGAGAGGTGTTGATAGCATCCACTGTGTGAAGGACAGGCGTATTGACCACTTTAATAATCCTCCCATTGTAAGGAAACTTCAGGCACTGATGGTTGGTGGAAGGCACAGCGTCCATGGCTTCGATGTAAGGGCGACCCAGTATAGCCTTGAATGTGGGGTCCATGTTGAGGACATGGAATTCCGTGGGAATTGACATGGGGCCTAGTTCTGCCTTCAGAATAATCATCCCCTGTGACGGCCTTTTGCTATTGTCATAAGCCGTGACCGTGATCGAGGAAGGTCTTATTTGTTCCTCGTTGACCCCACACAACTGAAGGGTGTCCATGGAGATCACATTTATGGACGCACCCGTGTCCACAAGACACGGGTTTATGGATACCCCATTAATTTTTATTGAAATGCACAATGCATATTTCCGAGCTTCCTTGGGAGCGAGCTCGTAGTTGTGGAACATGATGGCCGGTTGTGTGTCTGTTGGGGTCAGGACGATCGAAATCTTCTCCACGGGGAGGTCCTCATTAACCATGACTTTTTGAAGGTATTCCATCAAGGCCGCCTGGTGGGATGTGGATCTTTGAAGTAGCTCTAGGATGGAGATCCGAGCAGGTGTCTTGTCCAAGTGTTTCAATAGATCATACTGTGTTCCAGGGATAGCTCTTTCTGGTTGTTCTCCATCATCCTTCTCTGGCTGAGATTGCTCAGGATTCTGACTGTTGTGGGGGAAAACCCTGTGGAAAATCCTTCCACTTCGGAGCACCATTGCCTGCGGCTTTTGTACCTCTGTGGGGGTAGCAGTGGGTTTTAACAGGGATTTGAGGGGTAGCGGTGGAGGAATGGTTGATGAAGCAGGGGTGACGACGGGAGCAGGGATTCTGATGAGGGGTTTGTTAGGTGGAGGCATGGTGGAGGTAGAGGAAATATCGCGCGGATTATGAAGGATAAGGGGTCTGGAAGGCGGAGGTGGAGACGAAGTAGAAGTGGGTACGGCTTGAAGTGGGTAATGATTTTGAGGTGGGTGATGGGTAATGAGTGGTTTTGAAGGCATTAGTGGTGATACGGTAGAGAAAGACGGGGTTATGTATGGTTGACGGATGATAAGGGGTTTAGGAGGCGTAGGGGTAAATGTGGTAGAGGTGGATGGTAAAGTGGGGCAGTGGGAGAAGATGAGAGGGTGTGAAGGCCTAGTGGAGAGTGTCGGTTGATAGGGGATCGGGGTACGGATGAGAGGGCGTAATGGTAGTGGAAATGGTGAAGGCGATACTGACGCGGGTTGATGAGAGAGAGGTGCTACCCGGGCAAGGCAAGGGTGTTGCGTGATGATAGGATTGGCGGTAGAAAGAATGGAGGTACTTTCCTGGTGCCACACCTGCTCTCTCCCGACTTCCGGGAAGGAGGAGATGGGGTTAACGTGATGATTGGGCTATCGGTGCTCCGGTAATGGATTCTGGATTATGCCCATGTCGGGCTGTTGTTGTGGGGCCTGCTGAGGCTGTTGTTGTTGTTGTGGTTGCTGCTGCTGCTGCTGCTGTTGTAACTGCTGCTGTGACCTATGAGGAGGTCTCCTAGCCTTAAGAGCGGCGACGTATCGTCTCATTTCATCCCAATCTATTTGATGTTCATCATTCATATCGTGGATGTAATCTTTGAAATGGAAGCAGTAATCTACTGTGTGTCCTGGCTGCCTGTGGTAGACGCAGTATTTGGAGGTATCAACATTTGGGGGCCACACGGGCCTTTCTCTGGGTAGGGTGAGTTGGTTTGATGCCATGAGGGCATTAAAAATGTCTGCTAAGGTTTCTGGCAATGGTGGATAGTAGGCTCTCTTGAGACCGAGCGGCCTCCTTTGTTGCTGTTGGGGACCATAGTTCCCCGGGGGTGGAACTTGGTTGTACTGAAGCGGTGGTTATTGTTGTTGAGGTTGTGGTTGTTGTTGCTGGGGTTGACGTAATGGAGGCATATTATCCTGGGGTGGATTATTTTGGGGTGGAGGACGAAGAGGGAAAGGACCTGGTTGGAGGGGAAGTCGGGGCATTTGTGGAGGCCTTAGGTTGACTGCATAGTTGGCATTGTTGACCGCACTCACTTGCTCATTTGTCACGACCCCTTCTGTGGCTCCGCCCGGGACACCAGCGCCTATTTTTCTGACCACTTTGGGCTTCGGCGACTCAAACATGTTCATAATGGGGGAGTCTTTTAACTGGGTTTGGATGTACCGGGCCCTTTCATAGAGTTCCTCCATTGTAGTAAGTTTATTCATGGTCAGGACGTGTCTGAACTGTGGGGTTGCATTAGACACAATCATCTTTACTTGTTCGGGCTCGGAGAGGGTATCCCTTATTCTTTCCGCCAGAGACCTCCATCTATCAGCATAGCGGACAAAATCCTCATCGGGCTTCATCTTTTCGGACACTAGGTCGGTAATGGAGAGTGAGGGACCGACCCTATCCCTATATTTCTGCAAGAACCTTCTCTGGACTATTTCAAAGTTCTCGGCCTCGCGGGGCTCCAAGGAATAGAACCACTCAAGCGCGGGACCATCCAATGATCTCCGAAAGAGGTATGCCAGGGACCTCTGATCGTTTTGCCAATAGGAGGATTCATACATGAAATCCTTGAGGTGAATGAAGGGGTTGCCGGTACCATTGTATCTGCGGTACGTGGGCATTTCGGAGGGAGGAAGATGAATGACGGGAAGGATTGGCAAAGCAACCTCCGGGGTGGCTTTCACGTCCACCATTCTTCTCAGATTTTGAAACAGCTCGTCCATGCGATTGAACCTATTGAGGAGCGATTGGGCGAGCTCCTCTGGAGGTGAAGGTGGCACTTGCCACTAGGGGAGAAACTGTCTCCCGGAGACTTGAGGGGGGAACCCGGAATGAGAGGGAGCTGTCGGACCGCCGACAGTTGGCCCTGGCTGAAGCGGTGTGTGGGGAACAACAGGAGTTTGAGATTGTGACGGGAACTGGAATGAGGGTGGTTGTTGGCTCGCTTGTCCTTGAAGCGAGGGAGACTGGATGGCTTGCGCCAATGAAGAAGATGGAATGGCCTGCACGGACTCTTGAAGAGGTGCGATGGCCGGAGTTGATTCCTGGGGCGTGGGGGAAACAGATTTCCCCTTTAGAATGGCCTGGAAGGCCCGGAGCTGTTCAGAGGTAAGCTCCGTGTTGGCGAGGACGCCCAGTAAGGAAGAGATATCCTGCGGTGGGGATGTGTCCCCGGCAATAACATGCACCTCATGCGAGGACTCATGAGAAGGACCCGAGTCCATAGCATAGACTCGCGGGTCGGCTGACAAACCACGACTAGGGTGGTTCTCCTCAAAAGACTCGTGAGCCATGCTCACAGTTTTCCCAGAACGTAAAAACATACACTAGCTAGCAGAGATTATCAAACAAGTGGATGCCTTTACGCCTTTTTTGTGTTTTTATTTTGATGATTTTTGTTGTGTTTTTAGCGAGATCCGAAGTTCACACAAAATAGGGACCCTAGTTTATTTTTGTTTCACCGTCGTGTCAGCTAGGGTCTCTCGTCTCACCACGAATGAAATGACTAACTCCGGGGAACTTCAATGGTACAACCAGCCCAGTGAACGAAGAGGAGATTCTTCGATGTCGGGGACTTACAGAGGTCCCAGTGTAGGAGATTCTAGTCCGTTGAGAGGAATTTCTAAACGGAGAGTCCTTCCTTCAACGGGAAAGGGTGATCCTCAAAAAAATGAAGAAAGGATATAAAAGCGGGATGGATGTATGCAATGGAATGCTGACAGAGATATGGAGTGGGAAAACAACAGAAATAACAGACATATAAAAAACAAACAACCAATCACAACTGACAGTGCTACCGTGAGCACAACGGGGGCGCGTGCGGGCGCCAAGGTGGAGAGGCACGGATGGTGCCGAACTTGCAAGGGTAGCCGAAAGGAAGCAGTAGAGGTCCCACCGTGATCGCCAATCTGTGAGCGACGTCACGCGGTTCGGAGAGTGAAGAGGACGCGGAGCGCGCGGGCTCCTCTTTTTGTTTGCTGCAACACAGAAATAAGAGAAGAGAGAAGGGGCCACCACGGGAGATTGCTCCGACGGGGCGAGCGGGACAAATGTAATATAGCAAGATATGGGGGTTAAACGGCCATAGCGGGAAGTGACTCGTCGCGACCTCGGGGGGACGGGAATGGTGCAGAAATTAAATAGCAAGAATTGAAACGGCCATTGGGGAAGTGACTCGCCGCGGCCTCGAGAATATGAGCATATAAGAATATAACAGAATATAAAGAGAATATAAAGAGCGGGAATTTAAACGGCCATTGGGGAAGTGACTCGCCGCGACCTCGAGAACATGAATAGATAAGAATATAATATATAAGAACGGGAATTTAAACGGCCATTGGGGAAGCGACTCGCCACGGCCTCGAGAATATGAATAAATAAGAATATAACATATAAGAACGGGAATTTAAACGGCCATTGGGGAAGTGACTCGCCGCGGCCTCGAGAATATGAGCAGAATACAACAGAATATAAAGAGATTATAAGAACGGGAATTTAAACGGCCATTAGGGAAGTGACTCGCCGCGGCCTCGAGAACAAGATGTGATCGCCAGGGGCCAAAAGACCCCAAATAAAGAAAGTGATCGCGCCTACCTCAAGAGCGGGAGATGGCGGGTTGCTTCTTCCTCCCCCTTCGGCCGGCCGACGGAGAGGGCTTTCCTTGGGTACCCTTGCAAAACAGTAGACAATAAACGAACGGAATTAGAAAATGGCAGTGTAGTAACAATTCCTTGCAATAAAAGTAATGAGATCGTGACCTGACACACACCTAGTTGGTGTGGTTTTAAACCCCTCTCGGACTCGAGTAGGAGGAAAATGCGATGATGAATGCAAGAAGTATTCAAGAGACGGCACCCTTATGTAGGGAGATAGAGGATGCAGTATGATGAATGTAAAGAACTATGGAGAAAAAGGGGAAGAAAAGGCTTATTGGATGAGCCGAAGGTGAGATCCGGCGGAGCTCCGGCAGCGTAGGGACGACGTGGAAGCGCGGTGGACGAAGATAGCCTTCCTCTCGCGAGCCTGGACACCCGAGAAGCCGGCAGAACCTCCACCTACAAAAGACCCCACGAGTTAGAAATGACTCCGGTAGCCTCTGGGCTCCGGCAGCCTATCGGATCTCTTAGAAGCTCTTTCAGAACTGAGGGGGTGGGCCTCTATTTATAGGGCTCCGGAGGGTGGAGGCGTCTAGGACCCTGGACACCTCCATCAGGGCCAAACTAATATTTTATTCTATTTTTATTTATTTTTCTGAATATTTTTGTGGAGGCGTCCAGGGCTCCGGACGCCTCAAACAGGTCCACCGAACCCCACCGACGGTCGCACGCGGTTTGGCACAACGCGTGATTTTGTGAGCGGCGCCTCGTGATTTTGAAATGGGCGCGTCCCGCTGTCTGGACGTCTCTATAATTTGGATTTTTTCACACACGACAAACCGTCGTTCGGTGGGCGGCGCCCGTGAGGGAGTTGATGGAGGCGTCCAGGGCTCGGGACGCCTCCAAGAAAATATATTTTATATTTTTGTTTTGTTTTTATGCCAAAGCTACCATTTTATATTTTTTATATTTGTTTTTATGGAGGCGTCCAAAGGCCTGGACGCCTCCATTAATATATATTTTTATTTTTATTTTGTTTTTCTATGCCAAAGCTGGCATTATATATTTTTTTTATTTTTGTTTTTATAGAGGCGTCCAGGGGCATGGACGCCTCCATTAATATATTATTTTTTATTTGATTTTATTCTTTGAAAAAGAAATTAAAAGAATGGGGGCGTCTAGGGGCCTGGACGCCCCCATAAAGTCCCGCCCGGGTCCTCGCTTTAGGCGTTGCCGGCCGTCCGGCAGACACCCTTCCTGGTTTCGGAACCTCTAATGCGTCCGACTAGTGTTGATGCCATCCGAATGCCGTGACGAGACGATTCCGGATGCTGAGAAGGGCGGAAGAAGACTCAAGAAAAGGAAGCACTCGAGCGATTCAAAATGCGTAAGCCGTCGCGGGGCGTCGTATAGTAATATGAGACTTTCTCAGGAGACGTCAGGAATGGCGTGTCTACACCACCCTCAGCGGTACACCTTCCCTGGGTGCCTCAGCGGCACGCCTGGCCCTGCCCTAGCCTGGTACGCCCTGGCTGATCCCCAGTCCACCTTGTCCAGGCCTAGAGGTCTTCGGCCCGTTGTTTTCCCCGCGTTTTCCCGAAGTTTCACTAAGGTGTTGCCGCCCTCGGGCGCCCACCTCCAGTTGTCGGGTTCCGCCACTCCGTGTGGGCGCGTTCCCTTTATCTCCCTTACGCTCGGGTCAAGGGGAGATGCTGCCGAATTTTTGTCAGAAAATAACAACATGTTAAAAAGGCAAAAGGAAGCAACAAACGAACAGAACGATCAACGATAAAACTTTCCGACTAATCGAGCCACTGCCGGTAGCGTGAGAAGAACTGAACCGAATAACGACATAACATATCCGACGTCTGACTTGTGAGCAAAAAGGCTGAACAGAACCAAGGAAAGGAGAAGTTTATATAAGACTATATAAAAATCAATAAATGAAGAAAAGAAAAGCCTTAAAAACGATAATAGAAGATTCCAACCTTCACCAGCATGTTCTGTCGTGCCCCCAGCGGCACACTCCAACAACCTTCAACGGTACACTTATCTGGCCCTTCACCATCATACCCTGCCTCCACTCTTCAAACACCCTTCGCTGGCACACTGGTTTCCACCTTCCCCGGCACACTCTTTTAAAACCCGCAGCGGTACGCCCTTCTCAACCTCCAGCGGCACACCTTCGTTACCCAGCCTAACCTCCACCGGTACGCTCTGTTGGCCACCCCACCTCCACTCCAACAACCTTCAACGGTACACTTATTTGGCCCTTCACTGGCACACTCTACCGCCCCTCCTAACCCCCAGTGGTACACCCTTTTTAGTCCCAGTGGTATACCCTCGTTACCATCAGCGGTACACCCTTGTTACCCCCAGCGGCACAACCCTTTTTATACCCAGCGACACACTCCATTCCCTAGCGGTACACCCCCTCACCGGTACGCTCTCTCCCTCCATCTCACCATCTCTCTCTCATCGTTCACTGGCAGCAGCAATGCTTGCATGCTCACCAAGTCCATACATTAGCAAGTCTTCACATTGACATAGTCACACTAAGTCTGTACAGCCTGTGCCTCATGCATTTGTGAACCAAGTCTATACATTCCTTGACAGCATGTCTGAACCTTAATAGATGAAGTCTATACATTCATCCGTTGATAGTTCAGCAAGTCTGTACATCCATCCGTCTCATTCAGCGTCTCATGCTAAGTCTGTACATCGCATGCATTGCATACAGCAAGTCTATACATTGGAGCATCTCATGTACCGTCTCATGCTAAGTCTATACATTACAACATGCATTCATTCAAAGTCTGCACATCCATCCGTCTCATTCAGCGTCTCATGCTAAGTCTGTACATCGCATGCATTGTACACAGCAAGTC
The DNA here is from genome assembly GCA_022559845.1 of Amorphophallus konjac. NCBI lineage: Eukaryota > Viridiplantae > Streptophyta > Magnoliopsida > Alismatales > Araceae > Amorphophallus > Amorphophallus konjac. The sequence continues at coordinate 61,009,850 of CM040126.1, forward strand.
TGTACATCCATCCGTCTCATTCAGCGTCTCATGCTGTGTCCCATGCTGAGTCTATACATTGGTATCTTTACCTACGTTATACCTGCAAAGTCTATACATTGTCTGTGCATAACATGCAAAGTCTGTATATCCTCGTGGTCTGTTCACACATCATCTCCTCCAGCCCTTTCAGCGGTACGCTCCACATTCTCCCAGCGGTATGCTCCCCCAGTGCCTCAGCGGTACGCTCCACATTCTCCCAGCGGTATGCTCCCCCAGTGCCTCAGCGGTACGCTCCACCCTTTACCCTTCAGCGGTACGCCCATCTTCAATCTTCAACGGCACACTCTTAAATTCCCCAGCGGTACACCCTTCTTTACCCTTTGAACATCACACATCGTTCACCTCTCAGCGGTACACTCTAGCCTCCATCATCTCCCCAACGAATACACATATGTATGTAATAAAAAGGGAGGGGCCTATATAATAAAAAGAACGGAACGAATAAATAAATAAAAAGGGGGGATATAACGCACACGCAAAAAAAAAGAGGAATCCATGAACAACAAAAAAAGGATGAATAAACTGCTACATAATAACAACAATAAGCAAACTATGACCAAATAAATCATAACAAGGGATAATAATAATAACAAACTAAAAGAAAATAATAATAAATCAACAAACCATAACAAAAATACTAATAACAGTAAACTCAAGAGAAAGACAATAATGAATAAATGAATCATAACAAATAATAATAATAATAATAATAAACAATAATAAATAAATAAATAATAATAAAGTGAATAATAGTAATAACAAACTCACCAAAAGGTAATAACAGAAATGATAAACAAAATCTAAATAGTAATAAAACGATGATGCGCCCTGCAGCCTCGTTCTCCTCGGGGCCCGATATGAAGGGAACATTAACGCCGCCCCCTCCAAGTCGGGCTCGAACCTTGGGAACCATCCCAATGTGGCCGTAACCTGACATTGCTCTGGGCCGATAGCTCGTCAAACCGGACTCGTATACGTTGGGATTCGTTCCCGCTCTTTCATTGAGATTACCGTAAATTCGGCACACATTTGCACGGGTTTGTTTCCGTTTACGTCGTGCCTTCAATACGGACTTTTGTCCGAACATAAAGTGGTCCATGAACGACCAACAAAATCTGAATGGAGAGAGACAACTTTCGTCTTCCCCGAACCCTACACATGGGAATATCGATAAGGCCTTCATGGGTTATGCTGGGACCTCGGGTCCATCCCGATTATGGTCACTGTCTGACCCATATCCTCGGCCTATAGTCCGCTCCCTTTGAATACGTTTTCAGTTTTGGAATCTGGTCCCGGGACTCTTCCCCGTTGCCCTCCGGCACCGGGAACATTAATGATGCCCACGCAAGCCCCGTTTGGACCGCGGGAGGCGCCCCCGGTATGGTCCCGACTCGATCTCGCACCGGGCCAATAAATTTGCTAGTCTCCTGCTACACTAACCGAGGTTTAACCGAATGTTTTCAGTGTCTCGGAATAATGTACTTGCCGTATCACGGCATACATATGTTCCAGATCCTCCTGCGACGATTATGATATTCTCAAGCCGGACACCCGTCTGAATAATTAAACGGTCTCCCGAATGACCGACACATTTCGAACTTCCGCTTCCTTAGACACAGGGCTTTTCAGCCGATTCAAGGGATATTCCCTCGTTGCCCCTTGGCACCGAAAATATTAATGACGCTCATGCAAGTCTTGTTTCGACCGCGGGGAGCCCACCGCAGTATGGTCGCAGCTTGCTCTTGTATCGGACCAACAGATTTACTGGTTTGTGACCGCTTCAACCGAGGCTTAGCGAATGTTTTCCGCTCTTCCGAACAATAAATTTGCCGCACCTCGGCATACATGCGTTCCGATTTTCCAGCGATAATCGTGATTTTCTCGAGCTGGACATTCGTCCGAACATTAAATGGTCAGTACACGACCGACATGACCGCGAGTGGTTTTCTTCTCGCCCCCGCGCGAGGATTTCAATACCTCGTAATAGACCTTTCATGTAATTAATTTCTTGGCCATGAGGTCCTGAATCCCGGCGATTAATCAAGGGTGTTCCCTCGTATGGGGGATGTAAATGACGTCGTGACCTTTATGGCACGGCGGGTTTTGGTCCCGACATGAACCACACAATCATCTGACGAAGTCAGGTCGAGCGCACCATGGGCTCTTCGGGGCCCGAATAAATTGTCACTTCGGTGACTGGCACGCCCACGCACTTAATAGACGAACCACCCGAACCAGCGAATTTTAGTGCATCCACAGGTGGCCATGTCAATAGCCAGATGCTAGCTAAGAATAGGCTAGGCTTCTATTGGCCCACTCTAGAAGAGGATTGTTCCATCTATGTCCGAAGGTGTGTCAAGTGTCAACTGCACGCCGAAAAAATCCATTCTCCTACTTCTTCACTCTATCCTATGTCCTCCCCGTGGCCTTTCTCCATGTGGGCTTTCGATATCATTGGACCTCTTGGTGATTCGAACCTCCTCACAAAACTAAAGTCATTTATACTCACGGCTACGGAGTATTTCACCAAGTGGGAAGAAACGAAAGCTTATGCGGAGATTAAAGCGTCAACCGTCTGCAAGTTTATAATGAAGAACATCATTGCGAGGTTCGGCATCCCGAGTACCATCGTCACCGACAATGGACCGCAATTCATCTCTCAGGAACTTCAGGACCTCTACAACAGGTACAACATTACATTGCATCATTCATCTCCTTATTATCCACAGGGCAATGGCCAAGAAGAGGCAACTAATAAAACTTTGATCAAAATCATCAAAAAAACGTGTGAGGCTAATAAATTTGCGGATTGGCCGGAAAAGTTGGTTGAAGCTCTTTGGGCCTATCGCACTTCCATTCGCACCCCTACTGGGCAAACCCCTTTTGCCCTTAGTTATGGAATGGAGGCGGTAGTTCCCTATGAGATTCTTATTCCTTCTCTACGAGTACAATTGGACAAGGAGCTCCCTATTGATGAGTGCCGTGAATCTCTCCTTGCACAATTGGAACTCCTAGATAAGAAGTGTTTAGCCGCCGCCGAGCATGCGCGTGTTTATCAAAACAGGCTTTCACGTTTTTACCAAAAGAAAGTAATTGAGAGAAAATTTAAAATCGGTGAAATGGTAATTAAACGAAAATTTGTAAAACCCGGTGGACCCCGTTCAAAACTCCAACTGAACTGGGAAGGGCCCTACGTGATAAAAGATGTTTATCCTGGAAGCGCTTACAAACTAATTAACGCTGAAGGGGAAGAACTGGCTCACCCTTGGAATGGTTTATATTTAAAGAAATACTACCCCTAAGTCTTTGAAAGAAAAAGAAAAAAAATAAAAAAGAAAGAAAAAGAAAAAAATGATGAAAAAATTGCAGGCTGGTGTAGTACATAGGTTGCAAGCCCGAAAAATCAAAATCCTTAATTCATTCTTCAGTCTTGATGGCTTAACCTTGGGGTCAATACATGCACGCTACACGCTTTACTCTTAAACTCGAGCGGCTCAGAATTCGAGGAAAGTCAGACCCAAACTAAGAGTATAAAAACTTTACCTATTCTCTTCTCTCCGGCTCACGAGAGAGAGTACGAGTCGAGGATTGCTAACCAAACCTGCTCGCCGCCTTAGTAGGTGGAAGTCAGGGCCCAAAAGGGAACAAAATGCTTAAAGCCCAAGTACAATTAGGTCTTTATTTGTTTGCAAATAAAAATAAAAGAAAACCAACAAAAGAAAAACATGTCAAGAGGGCAAAGTCCCCGCAAAGAAAACCCTGGTTGTAAGCACGTGTAAATAAGGGTAAAAAGAGCAATAAAATTTTCCTAAGCCGATGATCGAACCCCAACAGGCATTAGGGCAGGGAAGGAAAAGTTTCCCCGTTCTCGGAAACCTCTTGTGAGCCTCCGCAACTTATTCTTCACTTCTCCCTCCATGGTAGGTTATAAGCTCAAAGGATGGCACAGACCTACTAAGAAGGATGGGCCGCGAGAGAATATGAGTAAAAGCATAAGTCAATAAGCACGTTGACCCTTTGTTAAGTCATTTAAGAAAGAATAATGAATTTAAGATGGTGATTGTGTAAGGCTTAAGACCCTTTGTGCTATGCTCAGCCTCGTAAGAAGAAAAGAAAAAAAAGAAAGAAAAAAAAATTTATTGAATCATAAGTGCTATTATATCTTATTGAAATTGCTTATATCATGCACTTATGATCATATTTTGAGCTAGCGATCTTTTTATGAGCTAATGATTTTTGAGCACAGAAGGCGCAATCCATGCAGGTCTTGAAATGGTTGGATTTATTCCATTGGTAACCTCGTTCCATCCTTGTATTCTTTCATGTATGCATTGTTACTATATGATATCTACGTTATTATAGCATATCAAGGACCTTGTGGTTCTGATGAACCTAGAATTTGAGTTCCCCTTCATCAAAAACAGTGATAGTTCCAGGGGAGTCTTAATCACACGGATAGGCCGTTGGGTCATTTAAGGTTTGGGACGGCGGTTCCACTTTCTGAGTTAATGCGTGGATAAACGGGCTTCGGCTTAGTATCAGCTTAGAGATTTGGATTCCTGACCAAGTCTGGATGGTTTAACAATATTTTCCTTGATTATCTTCAATTTTCGTTTGATTTAATTTTTCTTTTAGCCCAGCATGCATCATGTAGGACTTTGAGCTTTCATGATGAAAATCCTCATATTAAGCCAATAATGAGGGCCGCTTGCTCTTAATTTGAGTTGACATGAGATATTCCATTCCAAATCGAGTACTAGGTTCTCCTTGAAGCCGCTCAAGCTAGTTCCTTGAAAGCATTCATTCGCTGGATTCCTTATCTCAATTCATTTTACTTTTCTACAAACCCACCTTGGTTGTAGCACGTCCACATTGGCTGATAATCGCTCTCCAATGGTGTCTTTCCTTCCGTGCCCTCGTGCACATTTCGTTTATTAACTTAGTTTCTTCATCCAGCCAATCATTGCTCTCTCGTAATCATCCGAAGTTGTTTCGTTCAGAATCCTAGAAAGATTTCCAACACTTAGTGTCGGAGGCGTGTCACATCACACCTTGGCATCTACTTATCAGTCTGTTCCCACTTCATTCCGCTTGTTGCACTTTCGCTTCATTCCGTCTCTCTCCCTTGCAAAGCAGACGCCAAGGTGGGGCAGCTGTAGACACGTCAAAATCGATGCTATGATTAGTAAATCTCATGTCATCACGTGACGCCCCAAAGTGGACTTCAATATTATCTTAATATGAATTTTTTTTATTTTCCATAATAAATTGTAATTAACGCTTGGAGGAAGGGCGTCATTTAACTGACGACCTGATGGGGGTCGTGTTTTCATAATTAAACGACTGTTCAAACAGGCGTTGTTTCCTGGATTTTACGAATCCTACACAAAATCAAATTCAAAGAATTGACGCCCGCATGAGGGGCGTTTATTATTTGACGCCCATTCAAACATGTGTCATTTGTCAATTTTAAATAAAGAAAGTTCTTTATTTCTATAATTAAATCCAGGAATTAACGACTGAGTGGATGTCGTCATTTAAATTAACGCCCCTCTTCAGGTCGTCATTTTCACTTCCATCTCCGTTTCGCCTGCTACCTTCCAGTAATGATCATTTCCCCATTTTACACTTAGTGTTCGATTGAGAAGAGGGATCCTTGTTGGAGGATTGATTGCCTTATTTTAATCCTATTGATGCAAGGATTTTGGGCCTATAAATACCCCATAGTGTCTCTCACGTGCGAAAAAAGAAGAATTAACAAGAGTAAGAAGAACAGAGAGAGCTCTTGCCTGCGGTACAGAGAAAGAGAGAGATTTCTTTTAACAATTTTTTGCAGGTTCATCCAGCCAGCAGATCTCCTTCCACGGGCGGACTTCTTCTGGCCTTTCTTCATCCTGCTGCTGCAGCCGCTGTGGCTCTTGTTCTCCCCCTTACTGCTGCACACACAGCAGAAGGCCTCCCTCTTCTTTTAGTTTTTTTTAGTTACTAGCACATCATCCTACGCACCCCTTTCTTCTAGTTCTTTGCTAGAGATATCATCATATATTTGCATATTCATAGCATTCATATCACATCCCTTGTTACTCCTCTTAAGGGGTTTAAACCAAAACACACAAGGTGTGTTCATGTTTGATTTGATTGATTTCATACTTTTAGAGCATTGATACTGCACCTCACCTGGCTAATCCACATCTTTGTTTATTTTGTGTGTTTTCTTCCAAGGGTAATCAAGCTATAAACCCCCTTTATCGGCCGGCCAGTAGAAGGAGGAAGGAAGAACTTGCAATTTTCCCGCTTCACACAAGGTACATGTGATCATCTTTGGTATTTTGAGGTAACCCTCTGGATCACCCTCCATAGAGCATCTCATGCTCATTCCCCTTTTTTTCCTCATGTCCCACATATTTTAGCACATTTCTCCACATTTCGATTTTAAAATCTTCTTTTTTTCTTTTCTCTTAAAAAAATGTCTATGTGACACGTTCACAATATTCGTCATCATTTTCTGAGAGATCATGTAGGAAAGTGGGTCTTTGAATTAAATTTCATTGACACACACAATCAGCTAGCAGACATTTTCACCAAACCCCTCAACCAGAATCAATTTAACAAGATAAGAAGAGAACTTGGGATGTGCAAGGGTGAGAGCATACATGCCTAGGTTTGCACTTAAGTTAGGATTTGCATTTTTAGAAATTTATATGCATCAAGGGCAGAAAAACATGCATATTGTCTTAATTTTTTAATACCTTGTGTGCTCACATACACTCCTGCATGCTTGAATGTATTTATATATATATCCCTCCTTGTAAAATATTTCTAAGGCCAGATATTTCTTGAACAAATAATTGTGGACTCAGTGATGTCGGACTTTAGATAGCTTCTAAGGGGGAGTTAGAAACTTCCCTCACACCTGTATCCATTTTCTTCCCTACACTTCATGACGTTGACTCCAGATATGACGGTCGGTTGATGGTCCCCCCATGTATTAAAAAAAAGGGAAAAAGAAAGAAAAGAAAAAGAAACAAAAAAAATGTTACAAAATGGGATTTTTGGGCTAGCGGTCGACCGCCAGCCCCGCACCGGTCGACCGGTGGCGGTGAACCGGCCCGACCGGGTCCCAACCGAGCCAGCTTATAAAGGGGTCTAACACCCCATTCACTCATTCTATCACCCCCATTCACTCTCATACCTCATTCCCCAACCCTAGAACCTCTAAACTCTACCTCCCAAGCTCCCAATCCTCATCTTTCCTCCACCCGCACAAGATCCGACGTGTTCGTCACGTTTTCGGGACGAACTCCATTCGTCCGTTCGTGCGTTCGTGGAGTTCCCACCTTAGTTCCAGTTTGTAGAGAAGATCTTTGCAATCCCCTAGAGTGTCCGTAGTTCTATCTTCATCCCCCGGGACGAGGGTTTTCTCTTCAAGGGTTTTCTATCGATTTTTCTAGTTCGGGATGTCGCCTAGACGAAGGTCTCGGCATTCTGCCCAAGGGGAAGGGAGTGGCCAGAGACGCGAGGCACCTGCCCCTCCACCACAGCGGGCACCTGCACCGCGTCGAGCACCTAGGTTGCTTATTCGTCCCATCATCGACCCTCGACTGGTCGATTTCCATGAGGTGAATGAGCTCTTGCCCGATATATGTGCAGTCTTTGAGATTCAGCCAGGTTGGACTGATTTTGTCTCTAGATATAACCGTCATTAACCAATCTAGTACAGCAGTTCTATGGGAACTTGGTTGCAAGAAATGAGCAATTATTTACTGTTGTTCAAGGGATCGAGATTCACATTACTCCCGATCTTTTTGAGAGAACCTTAGGAGTTGCGGCTAGAGGAGCCGACTTGGTTTATGGTAACGGGGAGGTTGACGATACATTTCTTACCATGACTGGCTATTATTACGTGCGTGGTGTCAGCAATTTGATTAAATTGAATGCAAATCATTTTCCACCACTGCAGCGTGTTTTGCATCACATGTTTACATCCCTCATTTACCCAAAGAGTGGCAGCAGAAATGAAGTCACAAAAGTTCATAAATTCATCTTCTACAATGTCATGAATGGTATACAAATTAACATGGGTCGCCTCATGACGACTCTTATTAGAGCCTGCCGAACAAATCTGCAGCGATCCATGCCGTATGCTTCACAGTTGACCGGGGTATTCATTCATGTTGGGATAAATTTACCAGAAGAACAGTTTATCTATGTTCGACATGATTATGTTTACAATAAACATAAGATCCTTATAGATATGGGATATTACTATGGTCTCGATGGTGAGCTACGTCGGGATGTGCCTACTTATGGGGACGAATTTAATAGTGAGGAAGAGCAAGTACAAGAACAGCAACAAGATCAAGGGGATGTTCCCCCTCCAGTTCAGGCCGAGGAGCTGCCTTCTCCACCTTCACCGTAGCATATGGATTCGGAGATGCCTCCTCATACTCAGTTTCATCATGGAGAGTCCTCCACACAGGGAGCCACCCGGCCTACTTGGGTAGACTACGAGGCTTTTGATAGGCGGTTCTCTGGGCTAGAGACTCGGGTGGATACTTTTGGGGAGGGACTTTCTACTCTCGGGGATCGCGTTGACACTATGGGCAATATGGTTGACACCATGTCCGGCCGTATAGATTCTTTCTCCACTGCTCTGGATTCTCTCTCCACCCAAATGGCCACACTCACCACTCATATGACTCGCCTCATCGACAATGTTGCTGATTCTAGCCAGTCCTTCCAGATTATGAACAATACACTTCTTAGCATGGCTCGTCGTGATGCGGCTCGTGACCTCGCCATTGGCTGTATTCGGGATACTCTTCACACTCAAGCTCATGCTCTTGAAGACATCATCCGTCTCCTTGGTCACCAGCCCCCTCCTCCAGAGGATCAGCCACCTGCAGATGCACCATGAGGATTTTTCCTTTCTTCCACCTCTAGCTTGCTGTCCTTTGGTCTTATGTCACTTGGGTCCCCCTTCGTCTATCCTGTCCCATTTTGATTATGCCAAAGGGGGAGAAGTAGTAGTATAGGGCTTTATATATTTATGTATGTCCGCGTGTGGTTGTATGTTTGCATGTTTGATCATGCGAGGATCATGAGTCGGTTTTATGCATTTGTTTAGTCTCTTGAGTCTAGAGTCGTGCATTCACTCTTGCACTAATGTACCTTGTAATGAAATGATGAATTGAATGCAACCTGGTGTTTGATCTCAAATGGTTGGATCCTATATCTCATTTCCTTTCTAATTGGCAAATAAAATGTTGAATGGTTTGTGTTCGTTGGCGTAACGGGATGTGAGTGCAATGCCTTGTTTTCGAACCTTGATCTCAACTGTCAAACATTACTCATAGGCACGTTCATGTATTTCAAAACCTATTCCTTTCTAATTGACAAATAAAATGTTGAATGTTTTGTGTTCGCTGGCGTAACGGGATGTGAGTGCAATGTCTTGTTTTTGAACCTTGATCTCAACTGTCAAACATTACTCATAGGCACGTTCATGTATTTCAAAACCTCTTCTGTTTTGTCATCATCAAAAAATGGGAGATTGTTGAGTATATCCAGGTGGTTTTGATGATAACAAAACTCAGGTTATATTACTTTCTCACGTGCTATGTTTCAACAATCAAAGTTCGAATTTAACATGCATTCAAAGTCTACTTCACCATGTATTATGCTTAATTGATTAAACCTTTCCAAACGCATAAATCCGTGTTTTGGTTTCTAAACCACCCAAGCTTAGCTTAAACCCACTCACCTTGATTGGAACAAGGTAGCCATAAACTGATTCGTTCATGTATTATATTGCATTGGCTAACCTTTTATTTTTTGCAGGAACCCCAGCCAGTGGTCGACCGCCAGCTTCTAGCAGTCGACCGATTTTCCCAGAAGTGAATGGCCAGTTTCTGAAAAAATTCCGGTCGACCGCCCCTGTACACAGGTCGACCGCCAGCTTCGAAAAGCCCCTATTGTTGACTTTTTATTCTCAACGTGGGAAGTCTTTCTTCTAGGAATTGTTTAATCTCAAAGCCACCAATCTTCCCATGATTTGTGGATCTGGTCTGTGGCATGTCTATTGACCACCCAAGCTCTATAAATGATCTTATTGGGGTCAAAAAACTAATTGATTGAAGCAAGATCAAACGAGACCATCAAAGGAGAAGAAGGGGTGCACTGTAGCTCCGTGAACAGTGCTTCGAGCAAGAAGTTCTTCGTCCAAGTGCAAGCTTCTCAAGTTGATTTGAAGGCCATTGAAGTGTAGATCGAGCGGGAAGCTAGCTTCATCAAATACCATCTTCATCCACTAAGGGGGAGCTTGAATTTGTGTCTTCATTTTCTGTTTTCTCATTCCAATCTTGTTGGGCTTTAATTATGTGTTCTTGTAATATTCAAACATCTGTGTGTGTGGATCTACTCAGATCCGTGTGTGTGTGTGTGTGTTTTCTTCTTCACATCTCTTTGTGATTTGGTGCTTGTGCACCTTCGTGAGAGTTCTAAACTCACACGAGTGTGTGTGTATGCCTTGATCTTGTAACCTTCTACAAGATAGTGTGTGGATCCTCACGGTCGGTAAGGAGTGGACGTAGGTTGCAATTCTTGCATCCGAACCACCTAAAAATCGTGGTGTTCTACGTGATTTGCTCCTTATCTCCTACCTCCTATTCTGTTCTAGCTCGTTTGCATATTGCGTTATCATATAGTTCCTTTGTTTAGATCTAGCTTTATTAACCTCCTTATGGGAGATCTCTGGTATATCAAAAGGTAGCTTCTGATCGACACGGTCAATACTGTCGGGAGGAAAATACCTTGTGTGAGAGAATCTTCGGATTCCCTGACTCCGCCTGGTACCAAAGAACTACTGTAGGGGTTGATTTAGCTAGACTCTTTTTATAATCCATCAGATCTATTCTTGTTAGTTGCTTGTTCTTAATTCTTGTTTCAAATCTTTTAAAAATTGTTAAAATCTGTAATCACCCAATTCACCCCCCCCCCCTCTTGGGTGTCATTGATCACGGGACTTCATCGTGCTCGTCAACGCGAGTCCGACAGCCCCCAACCACGTGTGCACACACAGACCATGTGCCCTAGGTCTGACCCTCTAGCTGGTTCTTCCCCCGAAGCCCGGACTCAGGCTGCGCGTGGAGGCCCTACGGTAACCAGCCTAAAAACCCTCTCTCTCGGGTGTAGCTCTCCACCTACCCCCTAGGTGGGTCAACACACGCATGCCCAGGCAAGCTATTGTAGCTCTCCACTTACTCCAGGTGGGTCAGCACCTACGTGCCCAGGAAGCTACGACCATTGAGGGTCACCACAGAAACGACCCTTAGTGGAAACCGCCGGAGCATGGACAGGCCACTCACAAGCCCTGTCACGTCTAACTCGGGAAACAGGTGGCACTGTGCCACCGGACTCTAGGCAGTCCACTAAAACCTATTAAACCAACGGTTCTTGAGTCACGGGACTCAGGGTCAAGACTGTCGTACATGACAGCTCCAGGTCGTCAATTTGGCCTATCCTTAGGTCAGAAACCATGGTAATATAATGCTCAAGGTGGCTCGTGACCGCCGAGCTCAATCCCTTTCAAAGGGAACAAAGAAAATCCTCCAGCCCCAGACTGGGCAATTGGACTCACAGTCCATAGGCCATACACATGGCCCGCGCCAAATCCACGTTCCAAGGAGGCTACTGACGTGCGGGGACAACCCACCGCACTCATACTGCTACACGGGGACTCGATCTTATGAAAACTCACGATAACTCCGGGCAGGAAAAACACCCTCGCAGACACAAATTCTAACCGGAATAGCCCATGATGACCCACACAGGGAGCCCGGACCACGAAGGGTCACGCGGACACCTCTCCCGTGAAACCGCACAGCATACAGACACCTCGAGGCAAAAGAATGCGAAGCACAACACCCCGGAGGCTTAAGGGGCTGGGCGGCCAATCTCTTGGCCGCCCAGCACCTGGGCTCTCAATGGCCTGGGCGGCAACATCTTTGGCCGCCCACAGGGCTGGGCGGCCATCGGCTTGGCCACCCAGACCAGGGCAGATGAGGACGGCAACCAGGGTCCTGGCCGCCCAGCACCCTGGGCGGCCAGACTAGTGGCCGCCCACAGACCTAGGCAGCCAGGGTCTTGGCCGCCTAGACCAGGGCACAGATGGCCACAGAAGTGGCCGCCTCCTGCCTCTTTCGCCAGACGGGCCGAGCTCTGCCGTGAGCTCGATTCCACGCCCCATTCGATCCCAATCGAAGGGGAAAACATAGGGGATCATTCCCCTGACCCCAAAACCTAAAAATAGAGGAAGAAGAAGCGAGAAACCTCGCTCAATTCGACGAATCCGTCGCACGCCCCAGAAACATGATTTTCCCCCAAACGAGCAATAAACCCCGCTCGACTCACCACGGCCTATGGAACTCGCGGGAAATGAAGTACTCGAGCTAGGGAACCATCCCCCTACCTCCACCGAAGATTCCGCGCACCGTGGACGCCGTTCCGTCATGAAACATCCCGCGAACCACCGCCGATGCCCCGAGCTCGTGAATGACGAACGTCGCGCCTCCACCTCGATCCTCGCTCCATCCTCGCCGCTCCACGCCCCACTAACCTCGCCGCCTCTCCCCCGTCCAGCTCCGCCGGCCGCCGGAGAAGAGAGTGAGAGAGGAGAGAGCGTGAGAAGAGAGAGTGAGAGAAGAGAGAAATGAGAGTGAGGGAGAGAGAAAAGGGGGTTATATATATATAGAAAATCCAAAAATTCTGAAAAATACCAAAAATAGGAAAAAAATACTCCCCACGGTCCTCGAAAAATGCACAACGTAGTGGTAATATCTCGGAGTCAGAAAACGTAACGATTCACCCTACACGGGGTTCCGAAGGTCTGATAGGCAAAAGCACGCGTGAACCGCAAAACTCAATCTGGGATCAACAAAAGCGATCCGAAATCCACGGATCTTGATCTGATAAATATCCAAAAAACCCGGGGAGTTACGCACGGGGTGTCCAGCACATCCACGAGACCAAAGGTCGACCACTGGGTCACAACCGGGTCGACCGGGGGCCAACACAACGCGATCATAACACAACTAGCATGGAAAACAAGGTAGCGGTCCTCCCTGGATAGTCACACCGCTTGGCGGTCCTCTGCTGGACTGCAAATCAAGCCTAGCGGTCCAGTCTGGACCGCTACCATCGAGGAACACTAGAAAAGGAAACGGTCCTCCCATGGACCGCAAGCCCCTAGTGGCGGTCTTGGCCTGACCGCTAGCGCCCTTTAGCGGTCAGTTGCAAGGCCACTACTACACTAGACTCAGACAAGAAAATAGCGGCCAGCCCCCTGGCCGCTAATGCCTAAAAAAATGGTCATGATTGGACCGCTACCACCAAGTAGCGGTCCATCGCGAGACCACCAAACGAACCGACATAGTGGGGCAAGTGGCGGCCCCCAGAGGACCGCCAGGGCTAGTGGCAATCTCTGGTACGACCGTTACTTCGCTCCGAACCCGAAAATGGCGAACTCCGCAAAAAACCCATTCCACGCCCATGTGAAGAGAAAAATAAAGGTAAACCATTCTCCAACCTCTCTAGCACCGAGAGGACCCATTCAAACCCCAAAAATACAATCAAAACGTGAAATCCGGCTCACACCCCAAAATCACATTTTTTTATCCCGGCGAAGAAATAAACCCACCCGGCTCGCCTCGGGCTATCAAATCGTAGAGAAATGAAGTAGTCGAGTTAGGGAACCATCCCCCTACCTCCACCAAAGATTCCACGCACCGAGGACGCTGAACCGCCAAGAAAACGCCGCACGAACGCCGCGGCGCCCCGAACTCGCGACCGAGCTTCGTCGCGCCTCCGTCCCTCGATCCGTCCTCGCTGTCGCCCGCCCCACGAACCTCGCCGCCTCGCCCCCATCCCGCTTCGTCGGCCGCCGGAGAAGAGAGGGAGAGAAGAGAGAGCGTGAGAAGAGAGAGGGAGAGAGTGAGAAATGAGAGGAGAGAGAGAGGGGGTTAAATATATAAAAAATCTGAAAATTTTGAAAAATAGGAAAAAATACTCTCCACGATTCTCGAAAAACGTACAACGCGCCGGTAATGTTCCGGAGTCGGAGAACACAACGATTTATCCTACACGGAGTTCCGAAAGTCTGACGGATAAAAATACGTGTAACCCACAAAACTCAATGTCATACTCACGAAAGTGATCCAAAACTCACGAATCCTGATCCGAACAATATCCGAAAAAACCTGAGACATTACACCAAAGGGAGAAAGGTAGCTGCCAGGACGTCGTCATCGAGTGGTCACAGCGCTTCGAGCATGCATCAGCAACGAGACCATAGAAGTGGCAGATCTGACAGTGATTGTTGTTGCCACGTCCACGGCCACCTGAGGATCCCCAGCTGCGGCCTTGACCACGTCCATGATTCGGACCACGACCTCCCGAACTGGGTTGTGTGTGTTTTGAAGTGGGAAGGAGCGCAGAAGAAGGGGAAGAGCGCTGCGCAATATTAACCGAAGGGAGGGCAGGCTCAGAGGAAAGCGAGGCATGATGTTGTAACCAGATCTCATGAGAGATTAACATGCTGTGTAAATCTTCAAGCGAAAAGTCATCTAAGGGAGTGGTAATGGAAGGAATGAAGGAGTTAAAAGAGGGACCGAGACCGGTGAGGAGATGCACGATGATATCAGTGGTGGAGAGGGGATCACCAATCGCCTGGACTGCGTCGGCCAGAGATTCGACTCGCTGAAAGAAATCTATGACAGAAGAAGTGCCACGTTTGACGGTTTGCAATTGTGTGCGCAGTTGAAGAGAGCGTGCACTGGAGTGGACGACGAATGCACGGGAGAGAGAATCCCATACGGCATGCGAGGTAGGCATGCCAACGACCAAGGGGAGCATCGGTTCAGTGATAGATGCAATAAACCAGCTAAGAATGAGCTGATCTTTTTGCACCCAATCCTCGTAAGCCGGGTTGAGAGATGGGGTAGGATCGGCCGATGATGCGGGAAGGTGCTTGGGTGGGCATGGCTCCGTCCCACCTACAATGCCCAGGAACCGGTGGGTGCGCAAGATTGGGAGGAGTTGGCCACGCCAAAACAAATAGTTAGTCAGCAGTGAGTTTCAAAGGGAGGTAGTGGAGAATGTTAGATGGAGGCAGCAGCATGGGTGAGGAGGTGGGGGTGGCGGAAGATGGCGCCATGGTGGAGGTAATTGAGATGCTTTCACTGGCCATGGTGGAAAAGAAAAAAGAAAAAAGAAAACAGGAAGTAAGAGGAAGAAAAAGAAACCAGAGACAAGAGGCGAGTGCAACAGGAAACAGAAGAAGATGAGCCAAAAGAGAGAAGAACCAGGGGAGGCGCTAGCCAAAATGCTCTGATGCCCATGATGAGAAATACCATACACCCACACTGGAGGAAGGAAACTGGCGCTCTGTTGTTCTGTAACAGAGCGCGCTCAGTTCCGTTCGTATTAGTATATTTGGGTATGTATATTAACAGGTACATATTTTGGGCGCACCCATAATCCTTTGTCAAATGAGGACTCTCAAGAGATAACAGAAAGATAAATATACAGAGCAGAATCTTATCCAATAAACTAATCAGGATTTCTCCAGGACTTAATCCTCCAAAACCGTAAGCTTCGCATGCTTAATTAGACGATGATGCACAGTTCACATGCTCGGCCGATGATCCCGAGATGCCAGGCCCACTCTCATTAGGGCCAGGCCCGTTCACAACACTATGCATGTTGCTTCACTTAACCCGTTTTACCCCATCTAGAATGAAGCTCTATACATGATGATGCTCCGTGGGGGGGGTGGGGTAACTACCTCGGGCCAGATCTTAAAAGAGGGGAAGGATGAACCCCCACTCCGCAAGCAAACAGGGGGCTTTGTCGAGGAAAAATTGGTAGAAGGTATAAAATTAGGTAGCACAAGAGAGCATGCATGATTAATTAAAAAATTGTTCCTACTGTGTATCCATTTGCATCTGGGAATCTAACTGCAATATTAATAATGGTCAAAAGTTTAAGCAGAGAGAGAGAGAGAGAGAGAGAGAGAGAGAGAGAGAGAGAGAGAGAGAGAGAGAGAGAGAGAGAGAGAGAGATATATATATATATATATATATATATATATATATGGTGCAGCATCGGAGGAGATTCTGCAGAGTATCATTGGTGCGGACATCCGAGCAGTTGAGCGGCGTGATACGCCGAGCCATCGGTACCGCACACGGAGCACGACTCGAGCCACCTCAGCGTCCATCTGACTCGGAGACAGCCTGGAGACTCCGCCTTGAGCCTCCCCATTTATCATATTTAGTTAGACTTTATGCGTGTGTAATTTGTGTTTATTTCGTTGTATTCGGTTTGCTATTTTGATTGTAAGAGGGGCTTATGTGCAATTTGGACCCCGTGGGCCCCACGGGCCCCCAGGCCCCATCCCATTGATCCACCTCAACCTAGGGTCCCATGTGGGGTCAGTCAACCTTCCACATGGAGGCTTCTAGAAGGGTGGGCCAAGTGGGGGACAAGTGACTTGGAAAGTCCACATTTTGGCCACCCACCCCACCTACCATGTCAAGCTTGTCCCTCTAGTCAATGGTGCGCCCCTCCCCTTATTTTTTTTATTGTAAATTTTGTGTGTTGATCACACTCAATCCCAGCCATATATTCCCCTCCCCTAGATCCTACGGTTGTGGATGGATGTGAGATGTAACCTATTTAAGCTTGTATTTTCTATTTTGGAAGAATTAATGCCATTTGAATCAAACTAATTCCAAGAGCAAGGGCTGGTGCGCCCCCCTCCTCTCTCCTCCCTTCCCCCCTTGGATGCTGTGAAGGCTTCCATTCTGAGGTGTGACTCCTCGTGTATCAGTTCCGACGATCGCCGTCGCCGCCACGAGCCGCCACCGCACCGCCATCGCCATCAACGGAGTTCTGCCTGCGCAGTATCACAGCAGCTTGTTCGAAATTCACAGATCTTCTCCGAGCTCATTTGGCTACCAAATTTGGAGGAGTTGTTCCTGGGATGTTCCTCTCCACCCACAAAAATCAGGCCAGCATTCAGATCACGTTTCCTAATTTTTGATTTTCGTCCACTCTTCCATTTCAGTTCTGCCAGAGTTCTGTCCAGGTTCACCTCTGTCCTGAGTTTCATGTCTTAGATCCACTTTTTGATTTCTGTTAGTTCGCCCAATTTTACTGGGGGTTCCATCCATCCACCCCTTCATCCACAATTTTTCTCAATTTTTGATTCGCCCATCTCATATTTTCTAAAAATCGTTCTCAGACCCATCTACAGTTCTGTCCACCTGTTCCCAGATCCGACCACCAGTCACCCCAAAAATCATAACAAATCGCAGCCCCTCCAAATCAAATTCTAAAAATAGTGCCCGTTCCGTGGTTTGATTCCCTACAACTTTCTAAGAAGAGCTTAAGAGCTGAATCGGAGGTTTACTAGGCGGTCAACGGTGGTTCTCAGACAAGTGCCCTGCAGATCTGAGATTTCGGTTACTGTACAACAGGGACTTGTAAATTCAATAAAGTTCTGATCCAACCAGATCCAGCAGATCTCTCTGGGTCTAGATTGAAGAATTTGAAGAGAGCTTTCCAACGATAGCTCATGCGTCCCGATCCGACGTCGGGATTGAACGCAGCGGCCGTTTTCGCCGGAGCGCGCGCCGGAAGACAGCAACCAAAATCCGTGGGTTATTAGTTCAAGAGTTGGGAATCGGGGCCGATCGACCCCCGATCGGTGTTCTCGACCGACCGCCATCCGTGGAGGCGCGCCACCAGAGGTCCCCATCACAGTGGGTCCCACCCCCGCAGATCCGGAGGACAGCGCCGTCCGTGGGCCCCGCGGGCCCGTAGAAGCCGCCGTTCGGAAAGCACGAAAACGCGGAGTTCGGCACCGCCGGGCGACATCAAGATGCTGCCCGTCAACCCGAGTTGCGTGATTCCCAGACCACACATGTGACCTTTTACCTCCCTGCGTGGAGTGGGTCGACTTAGTGTATTGCTGTAATCATTGTTAACCGGGAGTCCGTAATTCGGCCGGGGTTGTCTTCGCCACGCCGGGTGCATGGAGGTAATGGTCTTAACCTCTTGGCGTTCATTTGCTTAGCTAGTATATGGTCTTTTGCCGCTGTCAAGAGTGTAGGTACTAGCCCGTGTGTCCATGTCACCGCTGTGAGAGTGAGAGTGACCCACCCCGCGACTCGATCCGAGTCTGGAAGTTGAGTCGGACTACCCTTGACCTCCGCCGGTTCCTTAGCCGCGCACGGTTCGCGCTTTCCCTCGCTTGGGACGACGAGTGAGCTTCCACTTCTGTTAGCGACGTTTCGCTAGTAAAAGCTCGTAGTGTCGGGCTTAGTGTCTCCCTGGTGTGTGTTGCTGGTCGTGTCTTCATCTAGAGTCCGAGGGTGGCACCTTATAGTGTCGTCTCCTTAGTCCGTCCCGCATCAGTTTGGTATCAGAGCTAGTCGAGTCTAGGGTAGTCATTGCATAAGTCTTGCATGCATCATGGTCTAAGTCGAGTCTAGGATCATCATTATTTTCAAAAAAAAGAGTGTTTCAAATTGCATTTCACCCAATAGCTCGGTATATTAAAAGGCGTTGCCCGAACATTAGGTTATGCCTATCGGGAAGGTAGCGTACTTGCGCGAGTGATCTTCGGGTCGCTTATCTCCGCCACGTACCAGATATTGGTTAGGTCTAAGTGCATCCTTTAGTGAGTGTTTGCATTAGTCGGTGTCTTCTAGTTCGTGTTTAGTCCTATAAGAGTCAGTCGGTCTTGTCCAAGTGTCGGCATGTCTAACATGTAGTTCCCCAGTTTCTCATGGAGTCCCAACCACCCGGGCGATATGACCGTTGGCCCACCCATGGGCTTGGCAACCATCCTCTCCGCTTCTGTAGGCCTGAAGCCTCAGATTTTTTTGGCTCCAATGACCCGGGCACCTACCTCAAGTGGGAGGCCACCATGGACACATACTTTGATTGTTATACTATGTCCGGGGTAATGCAATTCTCTTTCTCCAAAGAGCGGCTTCTTCATGAGGCTGCCGAAAAGTGGGATTACATCGAAAGAATGAGAGAGGTTAGGGGGCAATGGCCCATCGAGTCATGGTGGGACATGAAGAGAGAGCTTAGGAAGGTCTACGTGCCCCAACCGGTCACCTCCAACCGGCCCCACCCAATCACTTCCAACCAAGTGGGTTCTAGTCGGAGGCAAAGAGTCCCACACGTAGATGAGCCAAGACCCAATCCTAGGACGGTTGACTACGGGCGAGTCCACCATGATATCCCTATTCCAACCCACTCCGTTGCCGAACTTATGCAAATGATTTTGGACCGGTTGGATGGGGTGGATAGGACACGTACTCCTAGTGATGTACTCCAACCCGAGCCTAAGGAGGTCATCGCCGGTAGTCTTAACCCGGCCCCATCAACGGAGTCCCCAAGCCCTCTCCCCATCATAGTGGATCCTCTTCTCCCACCCACGAGAGCCCCATTGCCTACACCCCCTGTCCGTCAGGAGGATAAGGGTAGGGACCCACTTATCAGGGAGCGTAGTGGGTCACGACAGCAGTGTTATCGCTGCCAGGGGTTCGGCCACTACGCCGGACAATGTCCCACTCGGACATCTCTAGCCATAAGGGACAAAAGGGTTGGAGAAGCCCCACTCTCCGATCTTTATTCTAAGCCACCTCAGCCCGAGCCACCCGTGTTTCTAACGGGTATGCTTGTCATAGCCGAGCCGCTTCTTAGCTGGCTCAAGAAGGGCTTGGTCCCACTTCCCTTCCCATCTATGGACCCTATCCTACCTCTGGTGCCAATCAATTCATTTCATACCACTTTCCGGTCTAGTCACTATGTGGATACATTGGATGACCTTCTTAAAGGGTTAGACCGGCAGTGGACATTTACGCACTTGTTGGCTCCAGGCTTCGACCGACCCACAGGTCGTAGTTTCACTCATCCCGCTTTAGGGTCCATCACCTCCGTGTACACCGTGGGTCATGTTACCACGGAGGTTCTTCTACTCCTCCCTATGCTGGCCGAGTCCGACTTCATTTCCTTTTACCCAAGGGAGGAATCTTACTTTCTACCTATGACTGTCGTCCCACCTCTCACAATGAATGAAGGTGATCATTTACACCTCCAAGATTTCCAAATGTGGGACAGCGATTTGTGGAAGCCTAGTCCGAGGGGTCATACCTTCTTTGATCCCTTCGACCCATTCTCTTGTGGACCCCGTGACCCACCATATTTACTCCACCTTTTTGAGAGAGTCCACCATCATACCCCCACCGTCTCATCTCCCTTCAAGGATGAAGGAGATCAACAACACCTTCTAGACTTCCACACATGGGATCTTGAGATGAGGGAATCCATATCGAGGGGTCACACATTCTTTGATCCCTTCGATCCCTTTCTTAGTGGTCCCCTTGGTCCACAATCTCCATTCCACTTCTTTAAAGGAGGTCACCATTATACCCCTCCCCCATGGACCGGGCCATCGGCACCCACCGAGTCCGTTCACGGGCGAGAGACACCCTACCCTCCAGTCCCACCCAAACCTCCCAAATCCAAAGGACCGTCTTATGATTGTACCGACCCTCGGTCACACCTAGGGTATGCATGGCACACATTCGGATGTCCTGGACCACCTTGCATATGATTGGGTCGGACTAACTGTAGGGTTGTTTAGGGTTGTGTGTGCATCCGTGTGTTTTTATTTTGCTAAGCATTTTAGGAGTGCATAGTGAGTCTGCCGAGTCTAGTGCTAGGCATGTTAGGAGTCTGCATGAGTGAGGCCAGCAATGCACGTTACAAAGAGCTAGCCGATGCCCATCGACACCACCGAGAGTTCCAAGAGGGTGAATATGTCATGATCA
Organism: Amorphophallus konjac; assembly: GCA_022559845.1. NCBI lineage: Eukaryota > Viridiplantae > Streptophyta > Magnoliopsida > Alismatales > Araceae > Amorphophallus > Amorphophallus konjac. The sequence goes on from CM040126.1 coordinate 61,030,801, forward strand.
GGGTAAGACCTGAACGGTTTCCCTCTGGAACCGTTAAGAAGTTGCAAGCTCGCGGAGCCGGTCCCTTTAGAGTGTTGAAACGCGTTGGATCCAATGCGTATGTTGTGGACCTGCCCGAGGAATATGGTATAAGCTCTACCTTCAATGTATCGGATCTTGTTGCATATAGGGACCCAGCGGTGATCCCTAGTGAGCCTTTTGAGCCATCTCCTCCCCTTGAGAGTGATCCCACACCTGAGTGTCCACTTCCACCTCCAGCCCCTTTTTCACGGCAGCGTGAGCATATAGATCGTATACTGGACGAGCAAGTGACAGTTACCAGGAGTGGATCTTACCCGCGCTACCTAGTGCGATGGAGAGGACGGCCCGCTACCGAGGACACATGGATCACACATGGCGAGTTGCAGCAGATTGATCCGGACCTTCTGGAGCGATACAGGAGCGATGCAGACCCTTACTCGACAGGGTCGAGTTTCTCCCACCCGGGGAGAATTGGTGCGGACACCCGAGCAGTTGAGCGGCGTGATACGCCGAGCCACCGGTACCGCACACGGAGCACGACTCGAGCCACCTCAGTGTCCATCTGGCTCGGAGACAGCCTGGAGACTCCGCCTTGAGCCTCCCCATTTATCATATTTAGTTAGACTTTATGTGTGTGTAATTTGTGTTTATTTCGTTGTATTCGGTTTGCTATTTTGATTGTAAGAGGGGCTTATGTGCAATTTGGACCCCGTGGGCCCCACGGGCCCCCCAGGCCCCATCCCATTGAGCCACCTCAGCCTAGGGTCCCATGTGGGGTCAGTCAACCTTCCACATGGAGGCTTCTAGAAGGGTGGGCCAAGTGGGGGACAAGTGGCTTGGAAAGTCCACATTTTGGCCACCCACCCCACCTACCATGTCAAGCTTGTCCCTCTAGTCAATGGTGCGCCCCTCCCCTTATTTTTTTTATTGTAAATTTTGTGTGTTGATCACACTCAATCCCAGCCATATATTCCCCTCCCCTAGATCCTACGGTTGTGGATGGATGTGAGATGTAACCTATTTAAGCTTGTATTTTCCATTTTGTAAGACTTAATGCCATTTGAATCAAACTAATTCCAAGAGCAAGGGCTGGTGCGCCCCCCTCCTCTCTCCTCCCTCCCCCCTTGGATGCTGTGAAGGCTTCCATTCTGAGGTGTGACTCCTCGTGTATCAGTTCCGACGATCGCCGCCGCCGCCACGAGCCGCCACCGCACCGCCATCGCCATCAACGGAGTTCTGCTTGCGCAGTACCACAGCAGCTTGTTCGAAATTCACAGATCTTCTCCGAGCTCATTTGGCTACCAAATTTGGAGGAGTTGTTCCTGGGATGTTCCTCTCCACCCACAAAAATCAGGCCAGCATTCAGATCACGTTTGCTAATTTTTGATTTTCGTCCACTCTTCCATTTCGGTTCTGCCAGAGTTCTGTCCAGGTTCACCTCCGTCCTGAGTTTCATGTCTTAGATCCACTTTTTGATTTCTGTTAGTTCGCCCAATTTTACTGGGGGTTCTATCCATCCACCCCTTCATCCACAATTTTTCTCAATTTTTGATTCGCCCATCTCATATTTTCTAAAAATCGTTCTCAGACCCATCTACAGTTCTGTCCACCTGTTCCCAGATCCGACCACCAGTCACCCCAAAAATCATAACAAATCGCAGCCCCCTCCAAATCAAATTCTAAATATAGTCCCCGTTCCGTGGTTTGATTCCCTACAACTTCTAAGAAGAGCTCAAGAGTTGAATCGGAGGTTTACTAGGCGGTCAACGGTGGTTCTCAGACAAGTGCTCTGCAGATCTGAGATTTCGGTTACTGTACAACAGGGACTTGTAAATTCAATAAAGTTCTGATCCGACCAGATCCAGCAGATCTCCCTGGGTCTAGATTAAAGCATTTGAAGAGAGCTTTCCAACGATAGCTCATGCGTCCCGATCCGACGTCGGGATTGATCGCAGCGGCCGTTTTCGCCGGAGCGCGCGCCGGAAGACAGCAACCAAAATCCGTGGGTTATTAGTTCAAGAGTTGGGAATCGGGGCCGATCGACCCCCGATCGGTGTTCCCGGCCGACCGCCGTCCGTGGAGGCGCGCCACCAGAGGTCCCCATCATAGTGGGTCCCACCCCCGCAGATCCGGAGGACAGCGCCGTCCGTGGGCCCCGCGGGCCCGTAGAAGCTGCCGTTCGGAAAGCACGAAAATGCAGAGTTCGGCACCGCCGGACGACATCAAGATGCTGCCCGTCAACCCGAGTTGCGTGATTCCCGGATCACACATGTGACCTTTTACCTCCCTGCGTGGAGTGGGTCGACTTAGTGTATTGCTGTAATCATTGTTAACCGGGAGTCCGTAATTCGGCCGAGGTTGTCTTCGCCACGCCGGGTGCGTGGAGGTAATAGTCTTAACCTCTTGGCGTTCATTTGTTTAGCTATTATATGGTCTTTTGCCGCTGCCGAGAGTGTAGGTACTAGCCCGTGTGTCCATATCACTGCTGTGAGAGTGAGAGTGACCCGCCCCGCGACTCTATCCGAGTCCGGAAGTTGAGTCGGACTACCCTTGACCTCCGCCGGTTCCTTAGCCGCGCACGGTCCGCGCTTTCCCTCGCTTGAGACGATGAGTGAGCTTCCACTTCTGTTAGCGACGTTTCGCCAGTAGGAGCTCGTAGTGTCGGACTTAGTGTCTCCCTGGTGTATGTTGCTGGTCGTGTCTTCATCTAGAGTCCGAGGGTGGCACCCTATGGTGTCGTCTCCTTAGTCCGTCCCGCATCAATCATCAGATCGGAACTCCGGATCAAGTGCATGCGGTATACAGACCGGGGACATAATCCTAGACTGGCTCTCCTAAGTGGAACGCAGATCTTCTACATGCAAATCAATTGGTTTTTTTCTTGAAAAAATACTTATAACAGATCAAATTAATTAACTTTGAGTTAGACCAGAAGATCTGCATGCGTCCCCACAGCCGCACAGTAGGCTACGGATGAAAAAGGATTCAATATGCATTATGGGTCATATTTCGTCTTATTTGGTTAGAGTGTTCATTTCAATATAATATTATTTTCGATAGGAATAGTTTGAGCATAGAATATCAATATTGATCTCGTTAATTATAAAAGAAGTATCAAGATTATAACTAAAGGAAAATAATAAGCTTAAAAGTGGAACGAAGGGGAGGAGATGTCATTGTAATTAGGACTCTCACAATTAAGATTGTGTCATTTTTAATATATATTTTAGTTCTGTGTTATATTTAATTTAGCACTGTTATCGATTTAAAATAATATAATTAAAATTGGCATAGCACGTACGGTGAAACATACCATTCGCTATTAATATCACAATTGATTTAGGGATTTACTAGTATTGAGAAAAAAAAAGAATTATTGCGCGTGAGTTGAGTGTCTGGCATATATAATACAACTAAACGTCCCCTTCACGTACCCTTCATTATTTTGTGTGGTGGGGCTCGTATGAATGGATCCAGATTGGTACGTAGTCCAGGCCCTCCCATGCATGCTGCGATCCTTCTCCGGCCGTCTCTCTGTCCCCATCCATTCGCCAACAGAAACATGATCACTCCTTCCATGTGGAGGCAAGAAAGGAACAGGAGTTCATGCACTGTTTAAAGCCAGCCAGGACACAAAGAAAGTGCAACTCTTTTTATTAATCATATATAGTTTCAGCACTGTTGGTTAACAGCAGCTCAATTCATCAAGGACCTGGCATCCACATACACACACAGTGGAGATATAAACACGTACTACTGGCGCCCGGCCGCCGTTTCTTCAGTATTTGAATCCTAACAAGTAGAAGGGGGTCCATTGATGGATCCTGCGCAGCGATGTGTCGTTCCCGCAGTCCAGGTTCCACGGGCAGCTCAACGACCCCTCGTCGACGCTGGACGCTATAAAAACCCAACTTCCGATCACCTCTGAGCAGACTTTCTAAAGAGAGAAAGTAAAGAGAGAACACACAATAGGGGAATAGACGAAGACTCCCGTGGTTGTTACCGAGAGCTCTTCAACATGTTGTATACTAGAAGAAATGTACAACAAATAAAATGCACACGATTTACAGCCTAATTCACTGAGATTTACAGCTTAAATCACGATGGTTACCGTGATTTATGATACCCTGTTTTAGAGTCCTCATCCCCTGTCCTATTACGTGTCCAGCAAACTGTGGCAACTGTTTCCGTTAATAGAGAGGTCCGAGTCGTCTGCTGCTGTGGCTGTGGATGTCGCTGCATGGCGTTCCTTCACAGACGCCTCGTCAGTGAGAGCAGCGTCGCTGCTCTGCAACACGTGGGCCGCCATAGGGCACATGGAACGACAGGTACTCCTGCATGTCCTGGGCCAGCGACGCCACGTCCTGCTTCTCCAACTGGGGAACGAGCTTTCTCACGTCCGTGAGGTAGTCTTTACCTGCCGGCTGTCCACAATCATGCTGCTGCCGCTGCTGATGTTTCTGTTGCTGTCTCGGGAGGTGGGCGCCTCTCGTTCTCTCGAGGTTCGTGGCGGGCTTGGCCTTCTTCAAGTGTGTCCTCCAGTGGTTCTTGATCTCGTTGTCCGTCCGGCCAGGCAGGCTCCGAGTCGCTGACCATCTACACAACGTTTAATTACTTAACTCTCTCTCTCTCACTTGTGATCTTTTGTTCTTAGGAAGAACCAAAGGGAACTAAGTAGACGTGGAGGAACGCAAGCTTTATTATTCAGTATATATATATATATATACTGTGCCTCCGTTTAATCCTATATGCATATTCTTTCATTGGCGCCCTCACCTGTTACCCCATCTCGAATGGAGCTCTATGACGATGCTCTCCTCATGGGGAGTTATCCCCTCCCCCCTTAAGATCTGGCCTCAGGTAGTTAACCCACCGCAGCCTACAGCTCTTTCCACTCCTCCTCAGCCCTGGTTACAAATTAACAGAAAAAAAGGTCGTAGCGAAAACCAACAGTATGCATGCACAAGGGAAAATTTTGTGTTCCAGGATAAAAAAACGAACATAAGAAATGAACCGGTCTGTCCCAGCTCAGTCATTAACCAACCAACCAGCAGCTGACATGACTCTATTATACCCTTCACATAAGATACTCTTTTGTTGGTACTCGCTAACAAGTCCAGTCTATTAATGGAACCCAAAGTAACATATGAAATCTGAACTCGCTACTGGTGGCATCTTCCATCATCCAGCAATACTGGTATGATCAGAGTCCATCTCAATCGCTCAGAAAAGGTCATTAATTAATCACAGAGTCGGAATTGCAGTGCACACTCAAAAGAGTAAACAATAACAAGAATAATTCCTCGATCGTTTCAAAAGAAATTAACAACAAGAATTCCCGGCTCTCAGCTAGCTAGCTAGCTACCTATATATATCGAATCAAAGTCCTTAAGAAAACCATATATAAAGGAGTACTACTGCAAGAACCTGCTGCCTTCTGGTCTGCAGGAAATAAGGTTAGATCTAGAGACTGCAGGAGAGTTGCATGTGGTTACCTGTGAGTTGGGACACACAGTTCCACCTGCCCTCGTCATGGAGGTGAACATGCTCGACGAGAAGCTTGTGTTCCTGGGCGGTCCGTGGCCCCTTTCTCCAGCCTTCCTGTGTGCTTCCCCACACCCACACTCTCCACCCATTAATTATTAAAATAATTTGAATGTGCTAGACTTATCTAGAAGTACGAAGAAAACTCCAATATATTGTAGAAAAAAGATGGAGATATAGAAGGTTCTAGAATGGCGGTAAGAAGAGAGAAGTCTAAAAATAATTATCAAGAGAGAAAAGATTAGAGAAGAATTCTCTAAAATGATGAAGCATAAGAAATATCTAGAAAGAGCTTCAGACCTCTTATGGAGGCTATAAATACCACTACCTAGGCATCCAAGAAGAAGAGATCCAAGAGATCCAAGTAGAAATAGAAGTGAGTCAAAGAGCCTCACTCCATTCCATCAACCCTCCAAGCATTTCCCAAATATTTTCCTCTTCCAGATCCCCTTTACATTGTACAAGATCTTTTTGTACTCATAATATTTCATCAATAAAATTTTACTTTCTTCAATTTTGTGCCCATCTCACTTCCGCTGCTCCAACAAATTTGGTATTTGAGTCATATCCTCTATTCCCTCAAGTTCCAATCATGGCAGCACCTAACACAACTCTTTTCCATTATTCCCAAAATCCTATCTCCATTTTTTATAGAGAAAATTATGATTTTTGGAGTCTCCAAATGAAGATTTTTTTCATCTCTCAAGATCTCTGGGAGCTCGTTGAAGGTGGATACGAGGTACCAGAGGATGGGGCAACTCTCGCATCGTGGACGTCGGCAAAGCAAAATGAGTATAAAGAAAACAAGAAGAAAGATGCGAAGGCATTATTATTCATCCAACAAGGGGTAAGTAAATCTATCTTTCCCCGTATTATGACGTCCGCAACCTTGAAAGATGCTTGAGATCTTCTAAAGCAAGAATTCCAAGGCTCATCGAAGGTAATCTCCATTAAGTTACAATCATAATGGAGAGAGTTTGATTATATTATGATGAAAGATAATGAAATTGTTCAAGCATTTTGTACTCGAGTTACCAGCATCATAAATCAAATTAGAAGTTATGGGGATAAAATTGAAGAGAAGAAAATAGTTGAGAAAGTCTTGAGAAGTCTTCCAATCAAGTTTGATCATATTGTTGCTACTATTGAAGAGTCCAAAGATTTATCAAAGTTATCTATGCACGAACTAATGGGTTCTCTAGAGGCGCATGAGTAAAGAATGAATAGATTTTCTCATCAGAATATGGAGCAAGCATTTCAATCAAAGGTATCATTATCCGATAAAAGAGGGGAGTCAAAGAAGGAGAACATGGAAGGTGATTCTTCACAACAACAATAGTTCGGGAAAGCTAATTCAAGGCAGAAGAAGTTCATGAAACAAGGTCAGGACAGAGGAAGAAGATGTGAGAAAAATTATCCAAAATGTATGTCTACCTCCCAATGTTGAATTTGTAAAAAGTTTAGACATTTTATGGAAGATTGTAGATTTAAATGCATCAAATGTAAAAATGCTAATCACTCCCAAAGAGACTGTTATTATCAACAAAAAAGTGAAGCCAATTATTCAGAGATGGATCAACTATTTTACTCATGCTTTACCAGTCATTCAAATTCTAGCAATATATGGTATTTGGATAGTGACTGTAGCAATCATATGATAGGAAATAAAAGTAGCTTTGTCAAATTGGATGAAGAGATAGATTCTCAAGTGGAGCTTGGAGATGGCAAACTACATGAAGTAAAAGGCAAGGGAGTGATAGCGGTACATACAAAGGGAGGTAAGACGAAATTTATCACAGATATTCTTTATGTTCCTGGCCTATCTCAAAATTTATTAAGTGTTGGACAGTTAAAGCAAAAGGGTTATTCAGCCAATTTTACAATAGATGAATGCATCATTATAGAAGATAGAAGTAAAAAGATTGTGACAAAAATCAAGATAGCTCCCAACAAAGTCTTTCCGCTGAAAATTCCACTAAAAAATATGGCTCTAAAAATTGAAGGAGAAGATAGCTCTCTCATATGGCATAAGAGATTTGGCCATTTAAATTATAGAAGTCTCATACTACTCAAGAAGAAGAGAATAGTCATTAGATTGCCATATCTTAAAGAAGAAGAAAATAAAATTGTTGATGCTGCTGGTTTGCCTAGCTGGAGGAGATAAGGCACCTTTGTTTTCTTACTTTCTTTGCTCAATTTTTGTTACACTCCCAGGGGTATGCCCCGTGGATAAGCTATAAATAATTCTTCAATATCAATAAATATAGGGCCGGGTTCTATTGGTGAAATTAGCACAAATTGTGCATTCCCCCAATAGTTATCCTTGGTCTCGTTCATAAAAAAAAATAATAATAAAATTTGTGAAGGATGCATCTATGGAAAGATGCACAGATTGCCCTTCACTAAAACATCATGGAGAGATAAAGAGCCATTACAATTGGTACATGCTGACATTTGTGGTCTAACAAAAATTGCCTCACTTAATGGTTCACGATATTTTCTACTATTTGTTGATGATTATAGTCGAATGATGTGGATCTAATTTCTGAAGGAAAAATCAGAGGCATTTACTATGTTTTTACGGTTTAAGACATTTGTTGAGAAACAAAGTGGTAAAAAGCTTAAGGTTTTAAGGACTGATCGTGGAGGAGAGTTTACTTCAAAAGAATTTCAAGAATATTACAGGAAGGAAGGAATAAAGAAAGAGGTAACAACAAGATATACACCTCAGCAAAATGGAGTATCCGAGTGAAAGAACATGACAATAGTAGAGATGGCTTGGAGCATGCTAAAAGATATGAATCTTCCTAACCATTTTTGGGCTGAGACTGTACATACTGCAGTTTACATTCTAAACAGGCCTCCAACAAAAACAGTTCCAAACAAAACACCATATGAGACCTGATTCAAGAGAAAGGCCAAGGTAAGTCATTTTAGAATCTTTGGATGCATTGCATATGGCCATATTCCTTCACGAGCTAGAGAAGGAAAATTTGATGAGAAAGGAGAAAAATATATATTCATTGGATATAGTGAGGAATCAAAAGCATATAGATTGCTTGAGCCTAAGACAAATAAATTGGTTATTTCTAGAGATGTGATATTTGATGAAACACCATCATGGAAATGGGAAGAAGAAGAAGAAAAGTAAGTATCAAAAATTATGAAAGAAAAAGAAGTAGAAGAAAAAGAATTAGTAGCTCCTTCTCCTCCACAAAGTCCAAGAGAGCAAGGCGAGTCAAGTAATGACTCAAACACACCACGACGAAAGGAACGCTCTCTCAAAGAAATATATGAAAGAAGTAATATGGTTTATTTTTACTGTGAACCACAAATATATGAGGAGACAGTTAAAGATGAGAAATGGATAAAAGCTATAGATGAAGAAATGAATATGATTGAGAAAAATCACTCATGGGAGCTAATTGAACAACCGAAATAAAAAGAAGTTATTGGCTACACAGACAGTGATTGGGCAAGCTCAGCAGATAACCGAAGAAGTACTTCTGGATGTTTGTTCTATTTCAGAACAAAGCTTATTTCATGGTCTTCTAAGAAGCAACAAACAATTGCTCTATCTTCAGCAGAAGCCGAATATATATCTGCTACAAGTGCCGCTTGCGAAGCTGTCTGGTTAAGGAGAATATTATCACGGCTTCAACAAACTCAAGAAGAACCAACTACTATACTTTGTGATAATATGTCAGCCATCGCTATGACAAAGAATCCAGTCTTTCATGTGCGGACGAAGCACATCAAGCTGCATCATCACTATATCAGAGATTTGGTCGAGAAAGAATAAATCATTCTGAAGTTTATAAAGACAGAGGAGCAAGTCGCCGACATCTTCACGAAGCCATTGACCACCGACAAGTTTATACACTTTAGAATAATTATGCACATTACAAATTAAGAGGGGGTGTTAAAATAATTTGAATGTGCTAGTCTAGAAGCATGAATAAAACTCTAACATATTGTGGAAGAAAGATAGAGATATAGAAGGTTCTAGAATGGCGGTAAGAAGAGAGAAGTCTAGAAACAATTATCTAGAGAGAGAAGATTAGAGAAGAATTCTCTAGAATGATGGAGCATAAGAAATATCTAGAAAGAGCTTCAGACCTCTTATGGAGGCTATAAATACCACTACCTAGACATCCAAGAAGAAGAGATCCAAGTAGAAGTATAAGTGAGCCAAAGAATCTCACTCCATTTCATCAACCCTCCAAGTCTTTCCCAAACATTTTCCTCTTCCAGATCCCCTTTACATTGTACAAGATCTTTTTGTACTCATAATATTTCATCAATAAAATTTTACTTTCTTCACTTTTGTGCCCATCTCACTTCCGCTGCTCCAACATTAATTGCCGTCTAACCTACAACTTGAACTCAACTAAAGGTATCTGATCGATCAGGCCCCTGTGGGCGTAGCTTGCGTCCACCTGTGCAGGGCAGGCTTAATTTATACTACCGTGTGGATCGATCGTATCAGAAATTCCTGGCCGGCCCTTCTCATAGCGATATACAGCTTTGAATAGGTTGATCCCTTCATTCACACGTATTTGTTTCACTACAAAGCATAGGGATTTGTCGAAATTAAATATATAGTTCAGAGAAAGATACGACAGAAGTCGAATATTCTGTGAGTTCTATAACTCGGTCTTTAATTTGGCTCTTTTGAGAGCTCATGGTGGTTTGAGCGTGACCGTCATCACTTGAGAGCACGTGCACATATATACGTAAACATGTTGCTTGCAATCACCCATTAAGTCATCGATCATTTTGTATATATATATTGATCATACACCTTTCATTAATTACTGCACTCTTTCTCAATGTTATACCCATCCGATCTAAAATTATCTTGACCTTGCATCAGCGAGTTCGTATAGTGATCGATCGATGATGTACCGTTTAAAGTAATATGTCTAAAATCTCCAATAATTACATAAAGAATTAGTACATATTAATAATAGTATTTATGATGACGGTGATGACAATGTTTAGAGAGCATGGTTGGAATAATCTAGTGCTACTAATTATAAGTGTCATCCATCGTGTAGCGTGCTGATGCAACACACATATATATAGTAAAGAACCAGTTGGTGCATGCCATCCATCGGGTAGTTCGAGTGATTTGATTTAAGTGAAAAGAGAAAAATATATATTAACTGATCTATGCACATAGTTAATTATCATACTCACTATTATAACATCAACTATAAGACTAAAACTTACATATTGGCATTCGGTCTTAACCTCCACCGTGAGGCAGTAGCATTTAACTGATCTATTCTTTTCCCCAGACTATGAGAAAAGAAATACGAGTGTTATCGGGGGGAAAAGAAATAATTTAAAGCTACAAGTAAGTTTGAGTCTGAGTTAATTGCAAAACTAGCTAGCTCTGGTGCTATATATACTCCGTAAAAGTCCCAATGAGCCATCGGGAAAGCATCAATTGAGCCAACTCGATCGATCTCAGATTCGCTACTTTCAACAATGTGTAGTGTCGTTGAACACAAAGTATGTTGAGTAATGATTTTTGCACCGTATGCGGTGCACTTTCGTCACGTCAACGTGTAACACCCGTATGAAATTGGTCTAAATAGACATGCCATGAATTGAGTGTGCGAAGGAATCGAGACTCGAAGACAGAATTAATGACCTTGTCACAAAGACATTAAATGGTGACATTCCCGAAAATACCCTTTTGAGATGGATATATTCACTTTTTGGCATACCGAAAATACCTTTTTGGGATGGATATATTAAGGCCTTCATTTTATTGCTACCATGGACTTCATTTTCTCTCATTTTCGCCGTGGAGACAGGATGAAGGTATGATCAAGAGAAGAAATAGAACTCTGCTGAACGACTGAGCTAAAATGAGAAAAAATGGTACTTGCTGTAGTATTTTCTCCTTCCGTTTACTCTGTTACCTTTTTCTCTGAAGTAAATGTGTAACTGAAACTGGAGGAAATATATTCAATGTAAAACGTATTGCAGCGGTATTAATGGCAGACGGTAGGTTGTTATGTTGAAGAATAAATAGATGGAGAGCATTTGTTATTACACACTAAATATCAAGCTCTAGTTAAGATAGCCTATCTCATTAACTAGAGCTATCTCATTATTAGGCATGATATGTTATTCTTGTACATTATACTTCACAAATATACACCATATTTCATTGATACACTCTTGTTCTTTAGTCCTGAATAATATGTCATTCTTGCACATTATATCTCACTCTTGTATTATACATTTCATTCTTATACATTATATTGAATAATCATGCAAATGATTTCACTGATACGTATGCAACATGATTTATAACATGAGCAATATATTTTATTCGACTGTATTTTATTTCATTGCTAGTACATTATATCTCTTAACTATATAAAATATTTCATTGATACAATACACCGATAATTCCTTAATTATGTATTACATTCTTATAAAGTATATTTCATTCTTATTACAGTAGATTTCATATATAAATAATTTATTTTATTATTACAGATGCGATGGAGAAGCCTACACCTTCTGTTTACATCAATGAATGTGAAATTTTAAATACACTTACGAAAAATGTTGAGAAGCCTGCACTTTCTGTTTTCCCACTAGAAATAGGAATGAAATTTGATACAGGAGAAGATGTCCACAAATTTTATAATGCATATGTAAAATCAGTTGGATTTGGCATCACTATATTATGCAGTCGGAGCTACAAAAGAATACCTAATTTCAAGTATTTAGGTTGTTGGAAATCTGAGATGTCAAGGAGAAATCCTACCAGTGAGCGCCCTAGAGACTCTTCAAAAGTGGGTTGTCCTGCATCAATAAAGGTAAGACTTCTCACAAAGAAAGAGAAATAGATAATAGAACATGCAGTCATTGAGCATAAACATGACCTAAATCCACTATCGGTGACATACCTTAGGTCATATAGAAAAATATGTACGCCAGAAAAGGCAAAAATTAAGAACATGCGTACGGTAGGAATCCCAACATCTCAGATAGTGTCTGCACTTGCTAGAAGAAAAGGTGGAATTCAACAGCTTGACTTTACAGAGAAAGATTGTAGAAATTTCTTAACCTGAGAGCGTCAGACGCAACTAAAAGAAGGAGATGCACAAAGATTGCATAACCATTTTGTCAAACAGCAAATGAGTAGTCCAACATTCTTCTACGTGATGGATTTGAATGATGATGGACAACTAAGGCATATTTTCTGAGTAGATACAAGGTCAAGACTAGCATGTTCATATTTTGGTGATGTCATATCTTTTGATACTACTTACTTGACGAACACGTATGAGATGCCATTTGCTCCATTCATTGGAGTTAATCATCATGGTCAGTCAACCCTACTTGGTTGTGCATTACTTTCCAATGAGAAGACGAAATCATTTGTTTGGGGATTTAATTATTGGTTAAAGGCAAATGGTGGAAAGCAACCGAATGCAATTATTACTGATCAAGATAAATCTATTGAAGCAGTAGTGAGGGAGGTCTTTCCTAATGCTAGGCATCGGTTTTTTATGGAATATATTGAAAAAAATACCGGAGAAGATTGGACATATATGTGTAGCAAATAAAGGTTTTATGGAGGACTTCAATAGTTACATCTATGATTCAATTTCTGTGCACGAGTTTGAAGAGAAGTGGGAAGAGTTATTATGCAAGTACGAAACATGTAGAGAGAATGAATAGTTGAATTAGTTATACGAATGTCATGTCAAATAGGTACCATTATTTTTGAAGGACATATTTTCGCTGATAAAACATGTTGTACTGGACTGATAGACTTTGTATTATAATGATACATTTTACACTGCTAGAATACACTTTGTCCTAAATTGAAGCATAATGCACTGAAATGCATTGCGTTGGAATGAAGCATAGTACACTGTAATATTTTTCTGTAATCTTAATAAGTTGGTTTTATATTTTTTTGCCAGGAATGTCAACGAACTTCTCAACGAAGTGAGAGTATTGATCACTTCTTTGATGGATATGTTCATGCAAAGACCACTCTCTCTGAGTTTTTTGAAAAGTTTGAACTTGCATTAGAGAGTAGATATGATGCTAAGAATGTAGCGGATGTTAAAAGCATGGAGACAATAGCATACTTGAAGACATCTTCGCCCTTAGAGAAGCAGGTAGACAATAAATACACAAGGGCCATTTTTAAAAAATTCCAAGCAGAATTAGTAGAGACTATATCATGTCACCCAATGGTAATTCACCAGGAAGGTTCAAACACCACATTCATGGTAAAATCTTTTGAACAGATTAAAGTCAAACGAGTTGGAGCTGACATTGTTAAGGATTTAGTGAAACAATATACATTGTATTGTGACTCCATTGGTGAAGTTGTTTCATATACTTGTCGATCCTTTGAGTTTAAAGGGTACTTGTATAGGCATGCACTAGTGGGACTTCAATACTGTGGAATATTTCAAATTCTTGAGAGGTATATTCTAAAGCCATGGACAAAGGACATGCGGCAGTGTCACATGTTTGATGAATTTAACAAGGTAAGCGATGGCAAAGATTCAAGGGGATGTCGGTATACAAATTTGTGTTATCGGCTGATGAAAGTTGCTGAGGTTGGATCAGTGTCAGGAGAAGCATATGAACTCCTATTAGTTGAGCTGCCAAACCTAATGTCTATATTAATGGATACAAACAGTTCTCATATGCAATCAAAAATGATCAAAGATGTTGGTCCTTCAGGTGCAATGAAAGACCCTCGATGTACCAACTTAGAATTGATTGTGAAAGATCCATCAATTCTTACAAGGAAATGAAAGAAGAGAGAAAAAAGAATACAAAGTACAATTGAAAAGTGTCGAAGAAAATATAAAAGAGCAAAGAAATGTAAAGTATGTGACAATGATGATGGGACGTGCATTCCTAGCTGCAAATTAAAGTCCAATGTTACTGTCAATGTCGATGTTTTAGGAGCAAATAATCTCGATGATACCTTTCCTGTGCAAGTATGGACTACAGAATAATTTGCTATGATGGTTGCAGCTGCAGGCACACTATCCAGCAATGTTATGCAGCAGCTTTGGTTGGATTATATAGGAGTACAACATATGTAAACTTTGTAAGATGGTATGTAGACTTTCTTTACCTTTGTACAACATATGTAGGCACACTGTCCAGCCTATGTAGACTTTGTTTGCCGTCAATGAACTTAATGCATCTATATGAGTGTTCCTGCACAAATGTAAAATGCATTACGTATAAGTGAAACATTTTATACATACGTAAAATATTTTATAGTGGAGTGAAATATTTTACTCTGTAATGACACTGAGAGCCTCAGTTCTTTGTAAGACGGTATTTTCATTACCTTTTGCACAGAGGTTAAACGTATTGCATAGAAGTGAAACCTTTTGTACATAAGTGAAATGGGTTTCAGTGGAGTGAAATTTTTTGCTCTTTGATGACGCTGGGAGCCTTATTGTTGTGTGCTTTGATGCCCAAGTATTTTGTTTGTTTTGTGCTTTGATGCAAAAGTAAATTTGAAATAAAGAGTATCCAAAATAATTTCCCGCCAGCTGTCCATCTATCAAAGAGAAGGCACTTGGGAGATACAACCTTATGATCTTGGATCACGTGCCCACAGACTTGCTTTCGAGCTTACTTGTAAAGTATGTGTAGCAGACATAAAGTTTCCAACCTTATAATGTATTTTTCATCCTTACTAGACATTATTCACCCTTAACGCCTATATGTCTCCCTTAGCCATCTATTTTTCACCCTTTATGGCCTTGAGTTGTCGCCTTTGAGAATTCCCTCTCAGAGGTTAAACATATTGCACAGAGGTAAAACACATTGCGTATAAGTGAAACCTTTTGTACATACGTGAAATATTTTGTAGTGGAGTGAAATATTTTACTCTGTAATGACGCTGGAAGTCTTACAAGGCATTTGTCAACCTTACTGGATATTATTCACCCTTAACGCCTATATGTCTCCTTTAGCCATCTATTTTTCACCCTTAGTGGCCTTTAGCCGTCGCCTTTGAAATTTCCCTCTCAGAGGTTAAACGTATTGCGCAGCGGTAAAACGCATTACGTATAAGTGAAATATTTTGTACATACGTGAAATATTTTGTAGTAGAGTGAAATATTTTACCTTCTTTATTTACGCTGGGAGCCTTACAAGGCATTTGTCAGCCTTACTGGATATTATTCACCCTTAATGCCTATATGTCTCCCTTAGCCATCTATTTTTCACCCTTAGTGGCCTTGAACCGTCGCCTTTGAGATTTTTCTCTCAGAGGTTAAACGTATTACGTATAAGTGAAACATTTTATACATACGTGAAACATTTTGTAGTAGAGTGAAATATTTTACCTTCTTTATTTACGCTGGGAGCCTTACAAGGTATTTGTTAGCCTTACTAGACATTATTCACCCTTAACGCCTATATGTCTCCCTTAGCCATCTATTTTTCACTCTTAGTGGCCTTGAGCCATTGCCTTTGAGATTTCCTTCCCAAAGGTTAAACGTATTGTTTACAGGTAAAACGCATTGCGTATAAGTGAAACATTTTATACATACGTGAAACATTTTGTAGTAGAGTGAAATATTTTGCTATGTAATGACGCTGGGAGTCTCACAAGGCATTTGTCAACCTTACTGGACATTATTCACCCTTAACGCCTATATGTCTCCCTTAGCCATCAATTTTTCACCCTTAGTGGCCTTGAGCCGTCGCCTTTGAGATTTCTCTCTCAGAGGTTAAACGTATTGCGCAGGGATAAAACTCATTGCATATAAGTGAAATATTTTGTACATACGTGAAACATTTTGTAGTAGAGTGAAATATTTTGCCTTCTTTATTTACGCTGGGAGCCTTACAAGGCATTTGTCAGCCTTACTGGACATTATTCACCCTTAACGCCTATATGTTGTTGTGTCCCTAGGTTTTGATGATGTCAAAACTGTATGAGTCAGCATGAGTATTCACTCATATGTCTTCATTAATATTGTCAAAACTGTAAGTCAGACCGTAAGTCAGTTGTGAGGGTAGTTCTTCATTCATTAGTCTCCATACATGTGCTTTTATTCATAAGTCTGTGGTCATGAAATCTTTATGCGTGTGATTCATAAATTAAGAGCATATTAATTCATGAATCACACGCATAAAGATTTCATGACCATCTATTTTGTAATATGTCTCCCTTAGCCATCTATTTTTCACCCTTAGTGGCCTTGAGCCGTCGCGAATTAGATTTCCCTCTCAGAGGTTAAACGTATTGCACAGAGGTTAAACGTATTTCATAGAAGTGAAACATTTTGTACATAAGTGAAATAGGTTTCCATGGCATGAAATATTTTGCTCTATAATGATGCTGGGAGTCTCAGTTCTTTGTAGACGGTATTTTCAATACCTTTTACACAGAGATTATAGAATTGCATACAAGTGAAACCTTTTGTACATAAGTGAAACATTTTCTAGTGGAGTGAAATATTTTGCTCTGTAATGATGTTGGGAGCCTTAGTTCTTTGTAAGACGGTATTTTCAATACCTTTTGCACAGAGGTTATAGAATTGCATACAAGTGAAACCTTTTGTACAAAAGTGAAATAGATTTCAGTGGAGTGAAACTGATTCCACAATTCATTTACAACCAATTAAAATTACAACCATGACTTTCAAGTCCTTTACATCCTTCCAAGCCAACAACATTACTGATGTGTCACTGTTGATGCCCTACGACACCGGCCTTCAAGAGATTTGTTGTCAGCTCTCCTCTCATGTATTGGACATCTTCTACTGTGAAATCCCATTTCACTGGGCCATCTACTATCTTTGACAGGCACTCTATGTACTTTAAGCAATACACCCCACAGTCTAGTGAATTGGGTGGCTGAGAAGGAGATTCCTCATCAAAAAGCATTTCCTATGACTTCATGGAGAGGAATGACTTCCTCCATAGCACCACCTGAACAGATGCAAGAGTTACAGCTGGTGAATATGTGAAGGTGAAAGTTATACAACTTTAAAACTCAAATAATACATATGAGATCTCTTACCCAATTCCTTGCATCGACATTATATTGAGCATTGCCCTTTATGGGGTTGTACGAAATGAAGGATCGCTTATTAAAGTTAATAAGTGCCAATGGCTTTGAGAATGTAGAATACAAAATAGATAATCCAACTCTTGCATATCCTCTTTCGTAAGGAATTGAGTCACATAACGCTTCAATAAGCTTGCCTTAGAGAAGAAGTTGATGGGCTGAAGCTGAACTATAGAGGATTGCACCACTGACATGCATGTACATTTCACTGACGCGGATGGGGAGGAAGCATGATTTCTCATAAATAATTTCACACAGCAGTCGAGAACCTACATAATATTATCAATAAATCACTGTGAATGTTGAATCTATGAAGGCACAATGGAACACATACATGTTACAATACACTTACATCAAAGTCAATCATCTCCCCAAATAACAGTTCATGTAGCTGCAACCTGCTTACTGAACCCCCCTATTGGTTTCTCACAACTAGAACATTGTTCAGGGATATAAAGATATCAAAAAACTTGGACATAGGTGGGAAAAAAAAAAGAAGAGATATGTGATTGGATTAATTGTTCATTTCAACCGATAAGAAATTATTAATGATGCTCACATGTGAGTTAGAGAGTTTTCCCAACCCGCAATAATCCCTTCGGACTTCAATGTATGTCTGCATTATCTATGAGTGAAACATATTGCACTGACAATTTTTATAATTTATACAGAACTGAAATATATTGCACAGAACATCAAAAAACTGTAACAGGCACTAACATATTACAGAGGAGTGAAATATATTTGCAGCAAAGAACATATTATTTTACAGTGTCAAAGAAAACAGAGTACACAAAACTGAAACAATTTGCAGCAGAAATATAACATATTGCACATGGCTAAAAGATATGTTCATAAAATAAATTCTATTACTCTAAAAATAAATAAAGTGCACAATACTAACACATAATACATATTACAAAAAATAAAGTTATAGATGTGGAACAAATTTTACAGGATTTTAAAAGATTATACATTTTTCCTACTTTCAACTGTAGGACCCCCTAGTGATACAGGCATCCGATCATCCTTCGATTTGCATGTCGGACCTTCTTCAACTTTTGAGACTCGGGCTGATTTCTTTGCCTTCTTCTAGAGCCTAACGTACTGGGATTGAACTGAAGTAAAGGGCTATCGTTTACCGCGACGCTTTACAGCTTTTAAAATGGAGCTTAGCTTGACAGTGTCCTCACCCAAGGCCACAATAGACTCATATCCTTTTTCCCTCATGTCCACCCCTCCCTCCGACTCTTCCACCACCTTTTGTACCTCCCCCCCCTCGTCCTCCACCTCAGCCTCCTCCTCCCCCACCTCCTCAGCCTCCTTCATTCCCACCTCAACTTGCACCGGCTCCTCTGCCTCCTCCTCCACCTCCTTAGCCTCCTCCTCCCCCACCTCCTCAGCCTCCTTCCTCTCCCCAGCGTGAGATAATTTTGTCTTAAGGTGCTGCACTTCATGGATCAAAGCCTACATAACTTGTGTTTGTGTATGTATTTGCGTTCTGAAGTCAGTAGTATATTTCTCCCTCTTCTCCTCTGAAAGTCGAAGGGCCTCCTTAAGGCCCTTGATCTCCTCAACTAGGGATTCCACTTTCATTTTCTCTGAAGATTTTGTAGTTGGGCTAACACAAGCCGACAGAAGCTGTTCGTGCTCCCCCTGTAGGAGCCATTCTTCTGACCTATGCACCTGAAGCTTCTCAAATACCTGTTACATCATATTATATATGTATGCATAAGAATTACTATAGAGTGAAATTAAGTATTAACCACAAGTATAGAAAATAGCATCTACCTCAGGTGCAGTCAAGGATGAAAAGGAGCGCCCGGGCTTCCTTTTCAATTGTGAACCCCACCTCATCAATTGTGAGAATGCACTCGTGTCCTTGGGCTTCCTCAAATTACTGTGCTCCAAACCCCAAACCTACATTTTTCAACATAATTACAATCAATGTATGCAGACTACCACTAAATATCGTTTAAAAAATAGGTTCAGAAACTTACACAAAGAGCAACAGTACAGCCTAGTAATATTTTGGAGCTTCCACTTTTGTCTGACGGACTTTTCTTTTCCATCTCAGAAATTGTACTTAATCTTACCATTAAAATCTCATGCACGGCCACAGCCCATGAGTAAGTTCCAATAGCACCAATGTCATCAAGATAATACAGCATCTGCTTTGGACAAGCATAGCTGGTATATGTGCAAAAGAAAGTTGACAGCATCAAAACAATCCATAAGCGAACTGTATCTTTGATGTCTTCCTTCTTGTCGGATTCCTTGAGAAAATTGATTAACTGGACCACCGTATGTCTCTTAGTGATCATCTGCTTCCCAATGCTCTCTTTCAAATGAGATTTTTGGCTCCGGGAGCCGGCGTGCTCAATCCTCCTCCCAATATATGGGAGTCCCAGAATTAGTGCAACATCCTGTGTAGTAAATTGCACTTTGTATCTATCAAACCGAAAAATATTGTCCTGCATATGACATGACAATATGTCCTCTAACAAAAATGTGTCAAAGGTAATGGAATGGATATTCATAAACACGCGAAAAGTAGTCTTATTCAACAGAGTTTTGTGGCAATCCCTGAAGTTGATTTCTTGAACAGTCTTGGAGTAAAAAGGAATGAAGCAACTATATATGATCCGCTTTGTAATCTTTTCCATTTTCTTTACAGGTCTTCGCAGCTTAGCCAACAAGTGTCTTCTTACAGTTCCTGAAACGAAAGAAATAAAATAAGACTTACAGTAGTGAAATATTTTGTATAATTATGAAACATTCCTTATCAAAATGAAATATTTTGTTACAGATAGGAATTAATTGTTGTAGAAGACTTAAATAGTTTGTTGAAGAAATAAAATATTTTGTTGTATAGATGAAATTATTTGTTGTAATGAAACTATTTGTTGCAGATATGGAATATTTAGTTTTAAACGTGAAATAGTTTGTTATACAAATGTAAGAGTTTATGTATACATGACACATTTTGTTATCAACAATAAACAATTTGTTATAGAGATGAAATAATTTGTTACAGAAACAAAATATTTTGTGTTACACTTGTAATAATTTGTTATGTAAGTGAAATTATTTGCCCTTATGAAATATTTTGGTACACATGAAATATTTTGTTGCATAAATAAAATATGTATTCATAATAATATTTTGTATCCCACTGTAATATTTTGTTTGGGACATAAAACGTATTATAGCTTGATGTACAGTCCGACTGAAATAGGTTGCATATAAATGAAATATTTGTAGTGGAATGTTATATATTACATAAGAATGAAATATTGTCTTATCTCCTTTCTGTTGCTCTTGAGCCCTTCCTCTATGCGCCTCTTCCTGCGCCATTGCCAAGGACGGGGTTTCCTCTCCCTGTGGCTCTGACATCCTCTCTTCTCATTTTTCTACTTTATTTTGCCCTTGGACATTACCTCATAGCATCGACCTCTTCCCCTTGCTGGTCTTAGGTGCCATAGCACTTGGTATTACGATCGTATGAAACCCTCGCCGTCGTCCTCTCCTCGTAATCCTCTTTCTTCCTCTCTGATGATGATCAAAACCCTCGTCAAGCTCCTCGCTCTTCGACGACGATGGGCTGACGATGACGATGGGCTTCTCCTTCCGCTCCTTCTTCCGCTCCACTAATCACGACCGAAGAGCACTCCGTTTTAATTTTAAACTCACTCTCGCCGAAGGAGAAGAAGGGGGCAGCAACCTGCACAAGGAACAGTGAGGGAACGTCCATTCACGGCGCCAAAATGTGCAATGGAGGGAAAGAAGAATGTTCAAAGGGTATTTTTGGTAGGTGAAACTTGAGACCCTGCAAATGACTTGACTTCATTTAATACTTTCATGTCACACCTCGTGTCTCTACGAACCTCATCGTGTCACACTGATCTGAACCAATCCAAACTGGTGTTGCACATTGATGTGGCGAAAGTGCACCACATGCGGTGCACAGAGCATTACTCAATTATGTTCAAGTATGATTTGCACAAGTGACAAGGAGGGCGGGGGGATATTGAACAAGCATGTAAACGCTTAAATCCAAGCGGACCCTGTGGAAACCTCATATTTTAATGGGCTAATGCTCAAGATCAAACCCAAAATTTGGCAAAGTCATTGTATCCAAATCTACTCACCACACCTTCCTTCAGATTAGAGAAAATTCCGTAAATTGATTCTTTTTTTTCTCTTATTTATCATCTATCACTTGTGCATGTATTAATGTTTAGATATAACGTTACCACCACGGAAAATGCTCAAGGAGACCTCTTAGACCAGTTAGGGTTCTGGATACCAATCCCCATTTTCACATAGAAGAATAAATTACATAGATTTCTCCCCAACCACGAACTAGACCAGATAAGCTCCTGAAGCATACAAAGCACATATATAGTTGACTGATGTGGGATTAACGAAACTATGTATCTATTATACAAATTAGACTAAGACAAAAGTCCAAGGATATACAAGATTATGTTAGATATAATTAGCTCTAATGTGACATTTGAGCATCCGACCCTAAATCACGAGAGAGAGAGAGAGTAGGGAAATTTAGGACCATAGGTTCTAGAGAGATGGAAGATCATATTAGATATAGGTTAGCTCGAAGATGACATTTGAGCCCCTAAACATCACGAGAGAGAGAGAGAGAGAGAGAGAGAGAGAGAGAGAGAGAGAGAGAGAGAGAGAGAGAGAGAGAGAGAGAGAGAGAGAGGAAATAATTTGGGATCATAAGATCTTCTGGACGGGGAGAGAGAGAGAGTAAACAGCAGAAGACTTTTACACTTCTCATTTCAAGTGATGGCCGTAAAGCTTTCCATAAGACAGATATAACATTTGTCCGAGGTGTAAGGTTTTGTTGCACACTCTGGATGTGCAGTATTTTATATTATTTTTTAATTTTTTTTGGAAGTAGATCTCAAGATATTATAATTTATCGTACAAATCACGTCACCATCTAATTATCTAAAAAATTATAAATAAAATTAGTCGATTTTTTTAAAAAAATAGATCTAATAATATTTATTTGATGTAATATTTTTATTTTTTAAATAATCTAACGATAGCATGATTTGCACGGTAAATTAAGATATCTTAAGAAAAAATAAATAAATATATATATATATGTCACTGCACACGAGGGTGTGCAGAACCTTGGGTGTGGAGCAAGCTTTACTCTTGTCCCAGATAGAGGGAGGCCCTTTTATTCTACTTTGCTTACTTATTTTGTGGCCCCCCATTTCCCACGGTCGGCCGGGTTATCTGCGTGGGCGGCCCCGTTCAAATGGTCTCGGGTCAATATAAGATCACGGTTCGATGACTCGATTTTGACTCATCTGACTCAGACATATCGTACCAGATCAGGGAAAAAACGAATCAGGTCGACTCGTGTCGACTTAGACCGAGTCGAGTCGAGTCACAAAAAATACTAGTGTATTTTAAGTATATCGTACCGAATCAGAGAAGAATCGATCCGGTACGAATCACCGAGTCGACGAACTCTGTATAAGATAACATAGATCCAGAAAAAAGAAAGGACCTTCCTTCATGCCATCTCATCTATAATGCCGTCAAATCAGTACCAATCTATCAACCAGCACTCAATTAATAACCCTGACGATGCCAGTGTAATAAATCAGTCACATGCAAAGCATTCTAAACCCGACCATGTACAGATACGCACTTATCATGAAAGAAAGAAAAGACAGAGAACAAACAAGAAGAAAAGAGAATCCAAGTGGATCCACTGTTTTGAGATTAGAACCCATGATTTTCTGGTTGAAAGAACTTCCTTTTTAAAAGCAGTCAGGGATGTAAAAGGACCAAGCATGGACGGGATATATACATTATCTATATTTCTATTCATATTTTCAGGTACGTATACAAACTCAATTTAAAAAAAAAGTAACTATAAAATCAGTATACATATTCGTAAGAAACATACACAAATATCAATTAGAAATACCGGGTGATAGTAACTCTAAAAAAAGATGAGATTTTTAAGGCGTTCGAATTCTTAGTAACAGAAGTCATGTTAAGCATATGAGATCTGTCATCCTACAAGAATTACACGACCGTAGATGATTCTTTATATGAATAGTTTAAAGAAACCATATATATTACTGGATTAAGTTTATCCTCCAGTCATGATCGAATTCAGTCTGTTGGGAGAAAATCTATGCTCTTCCCGACTGTGTTCGACAAGGGAAATATGAAACTGTTTTCCTCCCAATAATTTAGGGAGGAAAAGAATACATTAAACATCAGAATGAAGAACCAAACTTCGTTATA
Source organism: Amorphophallus konjac (assembly GCA_022559845.1). Taxonomy (NCBI): domain Eukaryota; kingdom Viridiplantae; phylum Streptophyta; class Magnoliopsida; order Alismatales; family Araceae; genus Amorphophallus; species Amorphophallus konjac. The sequence goes on from CM040126.1 coordinate 61,054,781, forward strand.
CAGGACAATTGTTCATCTGAGAGGAATTTTTCAAAAATGGCGAGTCCTTAAAACCAGCATAAATGGGGAAGTCAAGGGCTTTCTCTGCTATCCTCCTATCCTCATGAATTCTTGCTATCAAGCTTTCCAACGATGGAAAATTGGCCTGAACAATTCGAGTAGAAACCAAGATTATAGATAGTGGCAGAGAAGAAACACTGAGTGGAACTTAAGTTAATGATGTTTGCAGTACCTCTGGTCTTATATAGCCAACAATTGCAAGACGCAACTCCTCACCATAAAAATCCTCATCAAACTCATGAAGTAGCCATGGTTCCTTCAGATGTTGCAGAAGCATGTCAGCAGAAAAGCAAATGATCATTTTAAGAGGTTTCTAGGTGCAAAGAACACTTACTATCGTCTTTTCAGTGTTGTCGAAGTAGGGGTTCCAGCCAATACTCATGACCATTTTGTATACACCCCTCGCGGATAATGCAGCCCATCCAAAGTACACTCCAGAGGCCAGCTCTGCAAGTATATCTGTAAAGCTCTCTGCAGACAAATTAGCTGTGGAAAGGAAGAAAATTCCTTGAGTTTCAGGTGAACAAACATAGAGGAGCTTTCGCAAAAATTCAAATGCCATCTGCTTATAGAATGACCATAACAGCAAAATCAAACAAATGAATGAAGTGAGTGCAATGGTGAGAAGGGTGTTTTCGCATTAAATTGCATCCACGACCTGACATTTCTAAAAAGGTTTCACATTCCTCATGAGATGTAGTGGAATACAATAAAATTCGTGGGATGATCCACATTTCTTTCGATACATAGTGGAATGCCGAATTAGCATGGCCTAGCTTATTGTTCATTTAAAAGTCAATATCGGCTTACTATGTAAATGGCATTCTCAATGCTTTCAAAAATCTATCTAGGCTCGCATTGCAAGCAATGTGACAATGAAGAGACTTTGGCTTTGACGCACCTGTGGGTATTCCAAGAATCTTTGAGCCACGACCATATCCCTTGATAACAGGACCTCCAATATACCAAGGCTCGATGGGTAATGTATTCTCTATCCCTATAATTTGACGTTGATGGCTGTAGTTAAACTAATAGAGTAACTAAACATCAAGATAGAAGAATTGTGTTAAATGGTTAAAAAAGGATTTCAAGGGTATACAGTCTTCAAATGGAGGCAAACCCCACTTTTCAAGTTTTAGATCTAACAGAGAATTTATAACTTCGTCAGCTGAACTGAATAAATCAGTTCGTTTTGGAATGGATGGTACAGCAAGAACTTCCATTCCTGCGGCCTTCCCAGCCATAACGCCTGACCTGTAGTATGTCAAACACATTCAGCCAACTCAAAACATTCATGGTTGCAGATTTTACTGTCAACATGGTAACAGATTAAATTTTGTGAAAATTACCTCAAAAAGAGAGGAACAACATGACACAAAAGATAAAGTGCATCCTTAAAATACAACAATGGCTCCACGATAAATGATAGATGTTCAGGACAATTCACATGACTATTTATGCTCTTTCTATGAAAATTTGATCATAAGTCGATCACATGATTCAGTTGGATTAATTAATAAATGTTAAAAAAAATTCGGCCTTGAATGCTGGCTCCAGAACAAGATGACGATGCAAGATGAAATACTGATCAATTGCAGCCATTTCCTTTGCTCTTTCTCAGAATATGTTCAGCACCACATATATAGAAAGCAACATAAACATGTGTAAATACAAGAATCCAGTTACTTTTTTAGTTTTAAGTTTTCCCCAAATGGCAAACTATATGTTCAAAAAGAATCCCCAAAATTTGCCCAAACAAAGAGACTCCACATATAAGGATAGGCACAACCATTAACTCTTCCTACAGATTAATGAAGAAACTAAGTAAATAGAGTAGCTTCACAAGAAACTATACATTGGGTAGAATGACAATTGTTTGACCACTATCCACTTTGCCATTTGACTACTGAGCAGTTGGAATATCTCCAACCTGCTGAGATCCACCATAACATGGCCATTTATTACTTTCCTTCCATATACTCTATAGATTTGCCCAGAGCAGTACATCCCACTCCATCCTACCAGGTATTTAGCTTTAACCATCCGTCCATTTTCTATCCCAACTTTACATAATTTACTTTAATATCTATAGGCAGTCAAGTCTGCCTCGCCTAGAACACACAACTCCCCTTGCCTCGTAAATGGCCAGCGGATGAGTAGGCCATCGTTATCCATCTGATTCCTCCATAACATTTCAAACCTCATTCCATGAGACAATGAGCATTAAACAATTGTCAAGATGGAAGTCTATAATTATCAGCAGGCCAAACAAACAATTGACTACTGGTCAACACAATGTTAAATCAAGCAAACTCCATAAGTTTAGAAACCCCAATGTGTTCCCTCAAAAAATGTAGGAAATATTTATTCAAAAAGTTTTGGACACTTATCCCAGTCTCACTGTCACTTCACGGTCTAATGGCCACTTCCCTCTCTCTGCCAAGAAGATCTGGGTAATTCCACCATGTTTTCCAAGTTCTACCTATTTTGACTGCCACTTGATCATCTTTACCCACAGACAGCAATGATACTAAGGAATGCCTCGGCCAACAGGGTTTCATCCAACCATGAGCATGAAAAGCAGGATCGGATCGGACACCAGGATCAGGTATGCCTGGTCCTGATACGGATTGGATCGGATCGGCTGATATAAGGAACTAAGCCAAACCAAAAGAAAGTATTCACACAAATACAAAAAGTTTTCCATAAACAAAAAGGTTTATTTATAAATGTAAAAAGTGTTTACACAGATATAAAAATATATAAGACATTTTATAAACTATATTAGTCTTTTTTATCAAACCTTAATCAGCCAAGATCAGCCAATTCATAAGGGCCGGTTTGTTATTAGAATAGGATAGGCGGATAACAAACCTGACGAGTGAGAATATCGCCGGGCCCACACCCTCCTCTCACACACATGCCTCTTAACCGGGGTCGGGTACCGTATTCGACCGTCTGGGGTCGAATGCGGTATCCCACCCGAGTTTCAAAGAGGGCCTAAAAGAATTGGCTGATCCACATGTAATATGGCCGATTTTGGTCCAATTTTAGGCTGATTCAGACCGAGTCAGAATAATTTTAATTGTTTTCTTATTTTTTTCAAAAATTTCTAATTGGGATTGGTTTTGGGTGCAGAATCCAATCAGCCACTGCTGATTCCAAGTTGAATCCTGATCCAGATCAGCCGATGTGTTTCATGACCATGAGTCATTCGACCATCAAATATTCCTATGCTTTTTAAGACATGGACTAAACATGACCGAGATCTTCCCACCTAATTTCATTATCCTCGTCACTTTTACTGTTTTTTAAAGTTCACATAGTTGGATGGCATAATTCATCTAGGAGAAAGCATGTCATTTCACAGGAAAATCTGAGCACTATATAACGCGGAGCGAGACTCGAGACATCAGATGATCGGAGTCGTATTGGCATCATTTTTATTTTTATTATGTATTTTTTTATTTGAGTCTAATTTAAGGGTCATAAGTGGGTATAATTAAATTTTAATTTTTATAATTTTTTTGACTCATTTGGAGCTAATATCGAGTATTTTTAATTTTTTGTACTTTTTGATACGATTTTTGCACTATTTTAGGTCCAAGGGTCATTTTGGTCTTTAGTCCAGTGAGGAAGACCATTAGGGTTTTCCTCCAATATAAATACTGAAGTAGTACCACTTTTTGAGGTAGAACGAAAAGATAAAAAAAAATTTAGAGTTTGAGCTGCAGTCTTCCTCCCATGAAGGGTGCTTGTGGGGTGCGAAGCCCTAGGCGTGAAGCCTCTCTCTCCCTCCACTGCTCCATTTGTTCTGTCCTCCACGCCTTTCTTTCTCCTGTTCGTGTATTTATTGTTCTCCCTCTCACCCCCACACTGTTTTCCCCCGTGTACCTTCACTCCCCACGTGACCGTTTTCTTCTCCCTCTCCTCCGTCTTCTTTCTTCTATCTCCTCTCCTCCATCGAACCTCCCCCCCTTTTTTTCTTCTTCTTCCTTCCTCCTCACTTCTTCCTCCCACAACCGCCGTCGTTCTCACCTTCCCAAACCCACTGCAACACCGCGTTAGGGAGACCCCGCCGCCACCGCGTCGCTCGCCACCCCGGCCGCGCCACCGCAAGACCCCTGGCCACTGTCGTTGCCTATGCCCGCAGCCACCGGCGACGCCGGCCTCATCCACTTAGCCCACAGCCATCGGCCTCCCCTTCGGCGTCCACCACCGCCACTAGCGGCCTCCCTACTAGCTACCCCCCCACCGCCGTGGCCGTTGGTCCCGTCAGTCTCCATCCAGTGAGCCCACCGTGCCGAAGGAAGCCGCCATCGTACCAGCGCCTTCCCCTCGCCGTTCGCCTGCGTGCTTCTCCGTCGTCGCACCGCCATTGCCCGTGCCGACCACGCTGCTGACCTGGTGATGGCGCTCCAGGTCCATCGCCCCAACACCCCCCCCCCCCCGTCGGGGATCATCTACATCGACGGCCACGCTGTCTCTTGCCTCCTCACCACGACCCCTCCCTGCTGTCTACTCCCTCGTCGTCTTCTTCGACGCCTAGCAGCTCCGCGGCCACCTTGCACCCCAGCGCCAACAGGAGACGTCAGCCTCTCTCTCTCTCTCTCTCTCTCTCTCTCGTTCTTCTATCACACTGTAAAAAAAGAGAGCATCAAAAAAAGGAAGAAAAGGTAAAAAAAAGAGTGAGAAGTTGAAACACAAACAAAAAGACAGTAGAAAGAAAAAAATCGGAAGAAATAGAAAAAAAAGCAAGAAAAAATGGGGCAAATGATTTTCTGAAAAAAAAAGCCCAAGAGCAGGCCCAACAACTCAGTTTAGTGCAATCGGCGCATTTGGAGATCCGTCCCGCATCAATTTTGGTATCAGAGCTTTGGGAACCAATTTGTTATATCAAATTGGGGTCCTAGGTAATTTCTACACTCGACCAAATGCAATTCAGTTTCATTGTCTCTTTGTCGAATGAGAAAGGAATAAGAGTAATCTTAGATGGGCAGTGTCAGAATAATTATGTTTCTCAGTCTATTGTTGATTTGTTATTGAAAACTGGTGAGATTGTTGTTGAGGGTGACCGAGCTTTTGTGGAGTTCCATTGTCAGTTTGTAGGTGGCACCCCATTGAAGACGGTTGGTTATTTTGATGGAGCATGGTGCGCTATTGCTCCATCGGGTTCTTACATCAGTTTGGAACGAGATTGGATGATAGAGCGGCAGACTACCATAAACCCCGACCAGTCTATCTGCATTCTCCAACCACCACATTTGAGGGGTAACTTTCGTTTTCCCAAGTCCAATTATATTTCTGCCAGTGCCAAACCACCGGTTCAGGATGTGATTTATGAAGCCGACCCTACATTGACCGAGGAGTATGAAGAAGAGATGCAAGCATGGTCTGTGTTGCAGGACGTGTGGGATCAAAGTTTATTCGTCGATTCTGGGTTGGATTTGATATATGATTCTGTACTCACCGCTGACTCATCCTTTGAGAGTATTTTGACAGTCGTTCTCGATGACATATGGGATCAGGAGTTATTTATTATGTCCGAGTTAGACTTGATTGATGGCACTGTGTTTGAGGTTGCTTCGTCAGTTACTCCACCTGATGCCGTATTACTACGGGAGCTGTCTGATATGGTATGGTTAGATTTTTGCGAGGCACATGTTGAGCGACAGTTCGAGATTCCTAATATGATTCTCTGCACAGACTTATATGTTTGCCCTATTGTTTCCGTCTTCGTCCTACTTAGTCACTTCGAAATTCGAGGACGAATTTTTTTGAACCAGGGGAGATTAACGCAGAGCGAGACTCGAGACATCAGACGATCGGAGTCGTATTGGCGTCATTTTTATTTTTATTATGTATTTTTATTTTATTTGAGTCTAATTTGGGGGTCATAAGTGGGTATAATTAAATTTTAATTTTTATAATTTTTTTACTCATTTGGAGCTAATATCGAGTGTTTTTTTTTGTACATTTTTATGCGATTTTTGCACTATTTTAGGTCCAAGGGTCATTTTGGTCTTTAGTCCAATGAGGAAGACCACTAGGGTTTTCCTCCAATATAAATACTGATGTAATCCCACTTTTTGAGGTAGAATGAAAAGATAAAAAAAATTAGAGTTTCAGCTTCCGTCTTCCTCCGGTGAAGGGTGCTTGTGGGGTGCGAAGCCCTAGGCGTGAAGCCTCCCTCTCCCTCCAATGTTCCATTTGTTCTGTCCTCCACGCCTTTCTTTCTCCTGTTCGTGCATTTATTGTTCTCCCTCTCACCCCCACGTTGTTTTCCCCCGTGTACCACCTTCACTCCCCATGTGACCCTTTTCTTCTCCCTCTCCTCCGTCTTCTTTCTTCCCTCTCCTCTCCTCCATCGAACCTCCGCCCCCCCCTTTTTTTTCTTCTTCCTTCCTCCTCACTTCTTCCTCCCACAACCGCCGCCGTTCTCACCCTCCCAAACCCACTGCAACACCGCGATAGGGAGACCCCGCCGCCACAGCGTCGCTCGCCACCCCGGCCGCGCCGCCGCAAGACCCCTGGCCACTGCCGTTGCCTATGCCCGCAACCACCGGCGATGCCGACCTCCTCCACTTAGCCCACAGCCATCGACCTCCCCTCTGGCGTCCACCACCGCCGCCAGCGGCCTCCCTGCTAACTGCCCCCCACCGCCATGGCCGTCGGTCTCGCCGGTCTCCATCCAGTGAGCCCACCGTGCCGGAGGAAGTCGCCGTCGCACCAACGCCTTCCCCTCGCCGTTCGCCTACGTGCTTCTCCGTTGTCGCACCGCCATTACCCGTGCCAACCACGTTGCTGACCTGGTGACGGCGCTCCAGGTCCTTCGCCCTAGCCCCCCCCCGTCGAGGATCATCTACCTCGACGGCCGCACGGTCTCTTGCCTCCTCACCACAACCCCTCTCTGCTGTCTACTCCCTTGTCATCTTCTTCGACGCCTAGCAGCTCCGCGGCCACCTTGCACCACAGTGCCAACAAGAGACGTCCGCCTCTCTCTCTTCTACACACTCTCTCCTTCTTCCTCTCTCTCTCTCTCGTTCTTCTGTCACACTGTAAAAAAAGAGAGCATTGTTGGCCCGATTAGGAGGCAATTGAGAGGGGGGTGAATTGATTGTCCACCCTTTGGACAAATTTAAACTTAATTAAAACAAACCACAGAGATGGTAAATAAACCCTAGATCAAGCTTGATTAAAATGTATGAATGATTAGCAAGCAAGCCCTCACAACTTCCCAGCGCAGAAAGATAATCACTCGGATAACAATGAATGAGCGGACAGTTAATGAAACTCTCGTCTCACCGACTCACACTCGTAATACGAACGGATAGGAAATATCAACAACCACACAAAGAGCAAACCATGGCACAGTGATTTTTAGGTGGTTCGGACGCACCAAGTGCCGTCCTACATCCACCCCTCTCACCTCGAGAGGATTTCACTAAAACACGTTGCACGACGGCAGCAACCACCACACACGGGCACGACGGCCCACACACGTGGGGTTCTCGCTCGACGACGAGAAACCCCACACACACTCGGAGCAAGCTCCGAAACCGTCTAAAGACGAAAATAAGATGGAAATTACAAAGCCCAGTCTGAGAATAGGAATCTAAGCACAAGATATAATAACCAACATGATCTTCCCCATAAATCCTTAACCAAACATGGAGATTAGAGAAGGTAGCACTAGAATGATAGAACTGAGAGATGGAAGAAGTCGGTGTTGAAGATTAGAGCGCCCGAAGCAGTGGATGAAGAGGACGACGACTGCGGCCTCCAGATCTTCGCTCGGGCTCGTGAGGGGACGACCTCGGCGTTGCCTTCCTTCTCCTCCAGCAGAGTGCAAGGCCCTTTCTTCTCCTACAAGCACAGATAGCACGTTAGAAGCTCTTCGAGATGAAAATCACGATCGGACAAGGGCGGCCATATATATCCAAGAGAAAATAAAACCTTGAGACATAAAAGGCCTTGCCAAAGCCTCTTCATACCATTCACAATAGATGGTGGATGCCCTAAGGCCAATATAGTAAATAACCAAGGCAAACGGATCTCAAATAAATGGGTTCGCAACTGGATCCGGAATTCACGATCGGAACGCTCGGAACAAGTGTCGACTCATAGAGTCGACTCTTGCTACACGAGTGTCCTGCCAGAACACTTAAAATCAACACACAAGAAACAAGTGTCGACTCATTGAGTCGACACTTTTTCCCAAGCGTTCTGACCCGAGAAGAAAACAGCATTCATGGTGAAAGTGTCGACTCTTGAGGTCGACACTTTTTCACGAAGCTTCTGGCAGCATGAAGAATAGCAAGACTCGCCTGTAAGTGTCGACTCTTGAAGTCGACACTTTTTCCCGAGGCTACTGACTTCGCAAAACAACATGACCCTGGAGAAAGTGTCGACACTTTCTGCCAGCGTTTGTAAAAACAACGCATAGCAGAAAGGTGTAAACTAAGTGTCGACTTCTAGAGTCGACACTTTACCTGACATGATTGAAAACTTGATAAAATCAATTGAGGCACCACAAAATCTCAAATAATCATTAAGACCTATCAAATAAACATTTATAATAGAGATTGTCATGTGTAAAACTGGATTTGAAACAATAACATTCCATCCACATTGAAATCCAATCAAATATGTGTTCTTACCATGATTTTCAAGATTTGTGTGAAAATTCCACAATGAACCTGCACTTATGCAAATTGTCATTCATTTCAAACTTCAACCACAGCAGATGAAATCCTCAAGCACTTCAAGCATAGCAAATGAAATGCTCAACAATGTCTGTGCACAATGCACAGCCATTTGAGCTTGGTTTTAACAATTAGCACGCTATCCATGTTTAAGACTGACAGAGCTCACCTACACCAATCATACAACCAGCAAAATATTTATAGGAGGAAATGTTCAAGGATACACTATGAAACCAAATTCAGTTAGGTGAAGCTCACTTCTATCTATGAGAAAACTGAACTTGACTCAATCATCCACAAGCTATTCAAAGCTCACATTCATCAGAGATCTATCAATGCAAATCATAGAGAAGATATCAAAAACACTTTCTCACACAATGTCTTCGTCAAAACAGCCCGGGACACAACAATCACCAAAAAAAAGGAAGAAAAGGCAAAAAAAGAGTGAGAAGTTGAAACACAAAAAAAGACAGTAGAAAGAAAAAAAAACAGGAAGAAATAGAAAAAAAAAAAGGAAGAAAAAATGGGGCAAATGATTTTCTAAAAAAAAAGCCCAAGAGCAGGCCCAACAACTCAGTTTAGTGCAATCGGCGCATTTGGAGATCCGTCCCGCATCACTATATGTCCATTATGTATCAATAATAGAAGTGTTCAAATAATTCTTTTCTCATTTTCCATGAGTTGGAAGAGCACTCAATCCCTCAATTTAATTACTGACCAAAACGATATGCTGTTTCAATAATTTAAAGGAACCTGTGGTCTTCAGGAGTGTCGCTAGACTCTACAAGCATGATCAGGTGGATTTGTAGCAGGGACTTTAGAACAAGCCTGGTCCAGGCCAGAATGTCTAAACAAGAACAGCATCAGGCAGGACCCACGTCCAGTTTTGCAGATTTGGGCCTGGAACTGTGGAATCAGGCAGAGATTAGATTGGCTGCATATCTAGCAAAATAGAAACTAGAACAGGTGAAGGCGAGTCCACTATGGAATCTGATTATCAGAGCCTTGACTTTTAATGTAGTGAAGAGGTGAGCCACATTGGAGGGCCTCTAACAGGTAAATTCAATATTTCACGAACAGGGGACAAGTTTCGGAGAATTTTGATCCTTTTACTGAGGATGGCCTGTGTACAGGTATATTCCATCATGTCAATATTATGCTGGAACATGTGTACCTACAATGGGACTTGCCATCCTACATGCAACACCTGTCCATTTCACTTTTGGAATTCGAAGATAGTAGCAACATTTTCCCCCAAACAAAATTGTTAGCCTATAGATTGTGTCTTATTAGCTTCAGTTTATCATACCTAAAAAGCCAGTAGGATAAAATGTCAAACACAAGAAATCAAAATAAATATTTGAATGCATGTTCCCTTCCTCTGTCATAATTGCATAAGATACAAAGACTTCCCACAAATCTACTAAGTACAGAAGAAATACATCATATGGGAAAACATCAAAATGTAGAAAGATTTGTTACACCTTTAAAGCAAGATCATCACTATTATACTTACACTGAATCTTCAATTACCAGGCAGTTGGAAGGATTGGCATTCATTCTCTCTGCAGCTTCAAAGAATCTTTTCACGTAAAACAGTTAAAAAACAGATTTATAAAGCGTTGAGAGTAGATATCAAGGTCATTAGTTAATCTTTGTGTTTGCATCTCACATTTCAGGAGATGGTTTTCCACTTTTAACTTCATCACCACCAATGATGACAGAAAAGGATTCTCTCCAACCTATAAGTGCAGAAAAGCAAATAAGGTTAGACGCGATAGACATGAATACTATCGATTGCACAAAATTATTAATTGACATTTCAAGGATGTCTTTTTGGTGAGAGGGAAAAGCACCATGATGGCAAGATATTTTGGATTCTATGCTTGGCCTGGGAGAATTTGAGGCTAAAGCCAGTGGCACCTGATTACTGGATAAATGCCTTATCAAACGATTAGCACCTGGGAGGGCTTTAATCTTGTGCCAGCTGCAACAACCAACTTCATTGTAAAATGATACTAGGGGCACAATAGCCAATAGAACGAATTACCGAAACTCGTGCACATACAAAAGCAATATCCAACAAATGTTACAAAAGCAATATTATACTATGTATCCATCACATAAGAGAACGTATAAAAGTATAAAAGAAAAGGTGCAAATCCCAAACCCCAGAAATATCAGCCACCAAATGCACAAGGCTCCCCCCCCCCAACCAAAAGAAAAAGAAAAAGAAAAGAAAAGCCTCATATACAAAATTTGCTTCACCAAAGAAAAAGGCCTCACCAAAACAACCTGATTATGAAAAAAGAAGGCCCAAAAAGAACAGAAATTGTAATTCACTCCTCCCAAACCAACTTCCCACTCTTTGACCTGATCAAACATAAAAAGGCATAAGTTGTTCCCAAGTTCTACTCTTGCTGTGAAAGGTGTGAAAATTCCTCTCACCCCATAATATCCATAGAGTTGCATGCAATAGCATCCACAAAACCTGCTTAGCCATCCTCAGCATCCCGGTCTACCGTAGCCTCATGTCTGAGAGCAGGGATTTCCACCCTGGCTGAGTGTAGGTACAATACACCAGCAAGTGATCTAGGCTTTCATTCTCCCGATAATGCAGATAGCAAGTCAATGTTACCCCTGCCACTTTATCACAAGTAGGGAGTTGAGCATGAGCTGCTCCCCAAACCAAGAATTTAACCTTCAAAGGTGTGCTAGGCTTTTCCATGGTATATTGATTCAATTTGACTTGCTTAGAATAGGGAAATCATAGGTACTCAATTGGTTGTAGCACCAATGTACAAAAAGGTATGGTTGTTCTGCTATGCCTCTCCAATAACAAAACTGACTGTCATACTACATGTATGCTCCAACCCCATTTCTTGCCTGGGGACCACTATTTCGGATCTAATACTTATTTCTGTTGAACAAGCTTTCTAAGTCCAGACGTTTGAATGAAGTTTTCAGAAAGAATTCATCAAGAATAATATTGATCCAATTTTTTGAAAAACCAAATTATACAATAAACCATTACCGTTCAGAAAACATTGGAGTAACTGCAGATATAAATTCTTCACTTGAGAGAGGGAGATGAAAATCTTCAACAATTGCATTTGCAGCTTCCAAAGGTGTCGTCCCAACTAGTCTCTGGATGCTTCCACGATCCCATTTTTTTCCATATCTAACAAGAAACTCCCGCATTACATCCTCCACAATGCCATCTGTTTGGAGAATCGATAATTGCAGTTAAACAAGAAATAATAATAATTATTGGTGTAAACACAGAGTGTATTATCAGATAAGAGGGTCAAAGAGTAAAAAGGTTATGAAAAATTCGTTATGCCACCTGTGTTTAAAAGTGTACCATCCAAGTCCAGAATCACATGTGATATCAGCCGACTCACAGGCTTTGCTGCTGCCATTTGCTGGATTTACACAGCTCAAGGAGGTGTAAAGCAAACTCCCCCTGAGAATCAAAAGATAACCACTCAGAATATAAAAAAGTGACCTTTAGAATCACAGTGACAAAGAGTAATGCATAACTTTTCTTCCAGGTTGTGTGATGTAACAAGAGACAGGACCACTTTGTACAGAAATTTTAGTCCGTGTTAGATTGCTAAAAGATAAATAAGCCGTAACTAAGAAACACAGATATCATTTCCTAGATTAATATCAACTAGTTATTTCCGAAAACATCACTTATGATACTAACTTTTATCATGAATCATATAACATTATTTCAAGTAATCTGTCACTCTATCCATTTTCATGTGTCAGCAAAAGAGAGAATCAGCTAAGACGACATTGGGACCATTCCATAAAACTCAAAATGAACAAACTCTCTAGCCATGCAAGCACCGTTTGTTGTGTTGCGCTTCAAATCCTCTTTATTTATATGTTTTTCATGACTGCGTGAAAAAAAAAGGGGGGAAAGTATTAGGAACACTGAAAGGAAGAATGCATACAACCATCACTTCTAAAGAAGGAGACTGAAACTTTTTCTGATCATCAAATTAAAAAAAAACTGTTATTCCTCTCAACACAAGCACAGAAGAATCCAGAAGAATGATGTCGTGTGGCGTCACGAAGGGATGTGCGAGGACATTTCAAGGAATAGTGCTCAAACCCAGATAGCAGATAGAAACAGAACCCAGCAACAACTGAAGAAAAAAAAAAGAAACGAAAAAAGTACCACCCTCCCCCCAAAACACGGAGCCCTAGTCATGCTTCTGCCTATGAATCAACGCACTTGTTCTATAACCAACCCTCCAAACAAGCATACTCCACATAGAAACAACGGCAAGGAGCAAGAACAAGCATGATCTAACAAAAAGAAGCAAACGCGATTGGGAGGGGAGGGGGAAGGCGGCCGGGATTACCACACGAGGCGCGGCAAGTACTCGCAAAAGGTTTCACGAGCCTGGGGATCGGAAGGGGGGGAAGTAGCAGTTGAGAGACGGCGAAGATGACCGGTTGGTGTGCGCGTACGAGCGGCAACCAAACCAAGCGAGGAAGAGTGAGGGGCGGCTGGACAGGAGGGAATGAACGGGGAGGGTGGGACCCTGGACTAATTTTAGTCAAATTAAAAACTCTTTATTAAAGGATATGGTTATGTTCTAATGACATCTCTCTCTCTCTCTCTCTCTCTTTCACATATTAAGATAGGGTAATAAGACCGTCCGGGACTAGATTAGCCCACGTGGAATGCATCCACCCCACGTGGGCCAATCCTGTTGGGTAACTAGCAGTTCTCGTTAAGATAAGCTTCGCATGGAGTAATGATACGATGTTGCTCTTTTTATCAGCTTTTTTTGCCACTCTTTATCTTACCCATCTGACTTTATTTATTATCCGAAGACAATGAGATCGGCTTGAAATTGAAGTTCGATACTTCCAAACTTACGTTTAGTTCTGAATGGCACACGTTTCACATGATAATATATCCTAATATAAGTCTATGGTGAGGGAGAAGAGGAGGAGGAATGTCGAATGGGAGAGAGGTGCAGAGGACTCACTGAGATGACGGCCGCAGTCGTAGCAAGCTTCTACCTCATGCTCCCTCGTGGCATCTTGATCAGAGAAAGAGTATTATATTTAGCAATGCATTAAAGCACTGCATGTTTATGTGATTTAAAACCTTCTTCCCTTTATTTTGTTAACATACGAAAATCGCATGAATCACAGATGAATGCGTCCGTTGGAATGAACGGAGGCATCCCTTGCGTACGTCATTCCTCCTTCGATCGTTACTGTCGTGTGTTTTGATTGAAACCATGAACACTATAAATTGATCGCTGCGGGTGAACATTATACATTTGTTATATTATTTCCCTACGCGTTTCTCCTTCTTCTTATATTACTTCTCTGCTGAGTTCTTATAAATTTAATCGAGATTTGTAAAGTTTTTTTTTGAGAATGTGACGACGAGAGAGAGAGAGAGAGGGGTCTCGTCTATCAGAGAGTCGTCATATCTCTAATAGATCGTTAGCGTGAGAATCGCACATCGAGTGATAATAGAACTCTTAGTTCTAATGATCACGCGTTTCGACGTAACAGACTATGTGTCTAACTTTATTTATTTCGAATTGCATGTTGTTGATTTCTTATTGTCAACCGTATAAAACAAATAATCTAAGAGTTCTACTTCTTATTATATTATTAAAAATAAATTCAAAATATAAATTAATTTACATCTTACTGACGAGACATAATTTTAACATTGCACCTGAGCAATAGGACACATTTCAAGAACGCGGTCTGACATTAGGACATGTTCCTGACTAAAACATGTCTTCATATGTAGACGCGTTTTAAATATGTTTTTTAAAAAAATTAAAAACTTTTAAACGTGACGTTGTAAGTCAGATGCGCTTCAACATAAGTGCGCTCATCTGTAATGACGTGTTTCAAACTCATTGATACATGCCTCCATCAGCCGATGCATTTCAACAGAAACGCACTCGGACTATGTCAACGCGTTACAGAGTGTTTGTCGGCGGTCCAGGAAAGTGTCCGTTCTCAACTTAACGCATTTTACATTTTTATTTTTTAGAAAATAAAATTTATTTCTGTTCAAATAGTGAATTCTTTTTTTAACAAACTGGATATATATATATATATATCTGTTTAAATTTCTAATTCTACTTTCATAAAATAAAATATTGAAAAAATGTTTCTGTTATTTCTGAAATTATATTTTTGAAATTAAGATTCTGAAAAATATTTCTGTTTTCAAAAAATTAAAAAAATGAAAATTGTTTCTGTTTAAATTTCTGGTTTCTGAAAATAAAAATACAATTATGAAAATTCAATTCTGTTTTTCAGAAAAAAGTTTTTGTAATTTCTATTTATAGAAAAGAAAATATCCATTTCTACTTTTCAGAAAATACAATTCTGAAAAGTACTTATGTTTTAAATAATTTCTATTTACATAAGATAAATTTTTGCAAATTTGCCTCTGTTTAAAAAAAATAAAACATATCTTTTTCAGAAAATTAGTGTTACTATTTAAATAACTTATTTCTGTTTTCAGAAAATCAAAAAAAATCTTAAAATTGTTTCTGTTTAAATATTATTTTGGTTTTCAAAAAATTAGATTCTGAAAATTAGTTCTATTTAAAAAATATTTATTTATATTTTATGGAAATAAAAGTCTATAAATGGTTAGTTTTTATTAGTTTACATAAACTACTTGATTGCTGAAAATAAAATATGAAAAATTCCCTACTTGAAAAAAAAGTATTATTATTTTCTGCTTTAATTAAGTTGTGCCTTTATTAGTTACTTTGTGATAATTTAAAATCCAAGTGATTATTTGTTGATTTTATATATTCAAGTGCGTGGGCAAAAATTCAAAATTTGTAAATTACGTTATCCCATATTTTTCTCAATGGCCAACCTAATAATCAAAGAAACACTTAATACCAAACCGGAGAAATTTAATGGAGTAAACTTTAAGATGTGGCAAAACTAAATGCGTTTTTGGCTAACCACTCTTGGACTTATCTTGGCCATTAGTGGGAGCATCACCGAGCGTCATGGGTCGGGTTCCTCCCAAAACACTACTCGACAAGTTCAAACTGGTGCATCTCGTGCCCAAGCTGAACCCAAGTCATCCACCACCACTATAACACCCGAAAAAATATATTATCAATATTGTCTCCACCGAATATTAGGAGCCCTATCTGACAATCTCTATAACATATACTATAACTCCAAAAGTGCCGGTGAACTATGGGATCAGTATCAGAAAAAGTGGAATTTCAGATGGCCATATTCCGTCTGAAATCCTTCTGAAAATCCGTGAGAAGACACTTTTGTAACGGATTTCAGACGGATATCAGACGGAATACGGGCGTCACATATTCTTGGTTACAAATTTCAGACAGTTCAATATTCCGTCACAAATACCGTCTGAAATTTCAAACAGACTTTTTTCCGTGTGTATTTCCGTTTGAAATTACAAATTTCGGACATACTTAATATCAGTCACATATTCCGTCTGAATTTTCAAACGGAATATTTCCGTGTGAAATTCCGTCACAATTCCCGTCTGAAATTTTAAACGGAAAGATGTCCGTCTGAAATATCGTCTGAAACTATCCGTGCTAAAGACCGTTTCAATATCCGTCTGAATTTCAGACAAATTATTTTGTCTCTATTTCAGACGGTTTCATCTTATATTCCATCTGAAATTTAAGACGGTTACTATTTCGTCTCCAACGTCGTGTGAGATTTCAGACAGATCCGTTTGAAAATCCGTCTGAAATCTCAGAATTCATTTTTTTTAAATTCATTTCATCTCCAATGCCGTGTGAGATTTCATACGGATCCGTTTGAAAATCCATATGAAATCTAAGAAATCATTTTTTAAAAATTTAAAATTATTATAAAAAATCAGTTGAAAATACATCAAATATAATCAAACACCATCGGAAAAAAAACTCAACACCCTGCTGATCAAATATCAAACCAACGTACAGAAAATAAAACACATAATAAACTCAAGAAATATCTGGCACATCGTCCATATCCTCCTCCCTGCCCTGCTCATCTCCTCTGTTGACGCCCGCAGAAGGATCCTCCTACATTAAAAAAATAACATTCATTCATAGATAAAAAAATAGTGTAAAGATAAATTAGCATAAATTGAAATCCATCTGAAAATATCAAATTGAAATCAAACATAATATCAAATTAATAACTGCATAGATTTTATAGACCCCAACTAACCTAGCTGTCATCAGTATTTTAAATTAATTACATTTGGAGAATGCAATTATGAGCGCCGAACTCAAACCGATCCGAATTGAAATCCGTCAGTTTTGACAAGTCACTTTCATCTCCTAGGTCATGTTGGAACGATCGGCACGCCGATCAGACCGGTATTTCATATTTTAGACCTCCGGACCCGACTTCTTTCATTTCAAACTAAGTGTATTTAGAAAATGCTCTTTTGAGCATTGGGGCCAAACCGGGTATTCGATTTGGATTCCGTCAGTTCTGACAAGTCACTTCCATCTCCCAAATCATGTTGGAACGATCGGCATACCGATCAAACCGGTATTTAAGATTTTAGACGTCCGGACTCGACTTCTTTAATTTTAAACTAAGTGTATTTAGAAAATACACTTTTGAGCGCTCGGGTCAAACCGGGTATCCGATTTAGATTCCGTCAGTTCTGACAAGTCACTTTTATCTCTCAGGTCATGTTAGAATGATCGGCATGTCGATCAGATCGGTATTTCATATTTTAGACTCGCAGACCCGACTTGGGAGAAATTTAAACTAAGTGTATTTACAAAATGCACTTTTGAGCGCTGGGGTCAAACCGGATATGCGATTTGGATTCCGTCAGTTCTGACAAATCACTTTCATCTCCCAGGTCGTGTTGGAACAATCGGCACGCCGATCAGACAGGTATTTCAGATTTTAGACTCCCGGACCCGACTTGGGAGAAATTTAAACTAAGTGTATTTACAAAATGCACTTTTGAGCGCTGGGGTCAAACCGGATATCCGATTTAGATTCCGTCAGTTCTGATAAGTCACTTTCATCTCCCAGATCGTGTTAGAATGATCGACACATCGATCAGACAGATATTTCAGATTTTAGACCCCCGGACCCGACTTGTGAGAAATTTAAACTAAATGTATTTACAAAATGCACTTTTGAGCGCTGGGAAAAAATCGGATATCCGATTTGGATTCCGTCAGTTCTGACAAGTCACTTTCATCTCCCAGGTCGTGTTGGAACAATCGGTACGCCGATCAAACCGTTATTTCAGAATTTAGACTCTCGGACCCGACTTGGGAGAAATTTAAACTAAGTGTATTTAGAAAATACACTTTTGAGCGCTGGGGCCAAACCGGGTATCCGATTTGGATTCCGTCAGGTCACTTTCATCTCTCAGGTCATGTTGGAATGATCGGCACGTCGATCAGATCGGTATTTCATATTTTAGACTCGCAGACCCGACTTGGGAGAAATTTAAACTAAGTGTATTTACAAAATGCACTTTTGAGCGCTGGGGCCAAACCGGATATCCGATTTGGATTCCGTCAGTTCTGACAAGTCACTTTCATATCCCAGGTCGCGTTGGAATGATCGGCACGCCGATCAGACTGGTATTTCAGATTTTAGACTCCCGGACCCGACTTGTAGAGAAATTTAAACTAAGTGTATTTAGAAAATACACTTTTGAGTGCTGGGGCCAAACCGGGTATCCGATTTAGATTCTGTTAATTCTGACAAGTCACTTTCATCTCCCAGGTCGTGTTGAAATGATCGGCACGTTGATCAGACCGGTATTTCAGATTTTAGACCCCCGGACCCGACTTGGGAGAAATTTAAACTAAGTGTATTTACAAAATGCACTTTTGAGCGCTGGGGCCAAACCGGATATCCGATTTGGATTCCGTCAGTTCTGATAAGTCACTTTCATCTCCCAGGTCATGTTGGAATGATCGGCACGCCGATCAGACCGGTATTTCAGATTTTAGACTCTCGGACCCGACTTCTTTAATTTTAAACTAAGTGTATTTAGAAAATGCACTTGTGAGCGCTGGGGCCAAACCGGGTATCCGATTTAGATTCCGTCAGTTCTGACAAGTTACTTTCATCTCCCAGGTCGTGTTGGAATGATCGGCACATCGATCAGACCGATATTTCAGATTTTAGACTCCCGAACCCGACTTGGGAGAAATTTAAAAAGTAAGTGCATTTACAAAATGCACTTTTGAGCGTCGGGCTCAAACCGGATATCTGATCTGGATTATTTCAGTTTTGACAAGTCACTTTCATCTCCCAAGTCGTGTTCGAATAATCGGCACATCGATCAGACCGGTATTTCAGATCTTAGACCCCCGGACCCGACTTGGGAGAAATTTAAACTAAGTGTATTTACAAAATGCACTTTTGAGCGCTGGGGCCAAACCGGATATCCGATTTAGATTCTGTCAGTTCTGATAAGTCACTTTCATCTCCCAGGTCGTGCTGGAATGATCGACACGTCGATCAGACCGGTATTTCAGATTTTAGACTCCCGGACATGACTTCTTTAATTTAAACTAAGTGTATTTAGAAAATACACTTTTGAGCGCTGGGGCCAAACCGGGTATCCGATTTAGATTCCGTCAGTTCTGACAAGTCACTTTCATCTCCCAAGTCGTATTGGAATGATCGGCACGTCGATCAGACTGATATTTCATATTTTAGACCCCCGAACCCAACTTGGGAGAAATTTAAAAAGTAAGTGCATTTACAAAATGCACTTTTGAGCGTCGGGCTCAAACCGGATATCCGAACTGAATTCTGTCAGTTCTGACAAGTCACTGGTGGTTGCTGGGCTGGGTTTTTCTTATTATCTGACCTTTGTATATGCTTCATGTAAGCGGCTGGATCGGTGTGTTCTTTTTTATTCTCTCATGGACTTTGGTGCTCATATTCAGGAGGCCTGGATGATTGAGGGAGACTTTAATACTATTGCTTCTCCAGAGGAGAAGGTGGGGGGTAATATGCAATTCTTGGGTTCTATGGTGGACTTCCAGGCTTTTCTCTCGGCCACAGGGCTTACTGATGCGTGGTTCATAGGTAACTCTTTTACCTGGTCGAACAATCAATAGCTAGGAAGGCCAATCAGCCTGTTAAGAAATCAGTGGCACCAGATCAAGTTGATATGTCAAGAAATCAATAGTCAGGAGATGTTCCCTTTTCAGAAACTTTGGAGTTCATGTGGGTCTATGTACTCAACATTTTTATTTAGTCTTCCTAGATCCCATTAATATCCTTTTCTATATCTCAACTTTCTTTCTATTCCTCAATGACTCAATATGCAACCAAGTTTTTATGACAAGGGGTTAGGAAATTTATGTTTGACATCTGGATGACATAGTGCATAACTGCATATCTCTTCAGTCTGTTCTAGAGTATGACTGAAGATGGTCTGAACTATGGCTCTTATATCTCTTCATGTCTCAACAATCCTGGGTTGCAGGGAGAATTCAAAATCTCCGGAGATCTGTAACGACCCGAGAATCCGATTACCGGGAAGGCCCGATAACCAGAGACTCGCACCGCCACACACGAACCCGAAGGCTCGGAAGGGTTAAAAGGATGGTGTGGAGACTACACGAGTATCATAAATAATTACAGAAATTAAACAGTTAATATTAAGCAGGAAATAAATTAACAATTTACATGGTCCACAATGACAAAATAGCAATAACAACAGTCCACGACTAGTACAGTGACCAGGAAGAAAAGTACAGCTACACGGGACATCCCCCGGCTCTGACCTCTGGCACTACCTCTGGGCACCCGCACCACGCTGCGCTCCTGACGCGCTCCCCGAAGGTGGCGCCTCACCTGAAACACGGTGAAAACACGCAGGGAATGAGTCTCGGAACAAGACTCAGTAGGGATCACTCGAACCCTACCTCGTAAAACGAGAAACCACTACACTAGCGGTAGGAGAGTACCTCGGAAAAGAAAGCCCTGTACTCTACAAGACAAAGGTCCCATGGCACGCGCACCGACACCCGTACCACGGTAAGAAGACCAAAGCTCAACGGCCAAACCGACAAACCCGAAGGTCGGAAACACACGACTGACAGTCTGACACTCCGTACTCGACAGGAGTACCACCCACTAGAAGCACAGCCGGTAGCGTCCCCTGACGTCTGACACCGCACCGCAGGTGAACCGCCTGACGTGGTAGGTCCTACCCGAGGCGCAAACACCGTACAAGTAACCACAACAAGTGACTAGCTGGGGTCACGCCCGTCGACGTGGGTCCAACCGCCCCCAACCACGTGTGCACACACAGACCACGCGTCCTAGGTCTGGCCCTCTGACCGATTTTCCCCCGCAGCCGGACTCTGGCTAAGACGAGAGGCCTACGGTAACCGGTCCACAAACCGTCTCGAAAGGTGGGTGCCCGTACACCACTCCCAGGTGAGACCAGCACCTCGTACTGGTGGGCTACGACTAGTGGAGGGTCACTGAAGGAGTAGACTCTCAAGGTAACGAAAAACAACGTCCGCATCCGACGACGTGTGGGAATCACCCCACGAACAGCCCCGTCGCACGGCGACCACAGTCGGAGTAAAAAAAATGAGGTTGCCAACCTCATTGGCAGCCAGGCAAGTGGCGGTCCACCCCTGGGCCGTCACAAGCAAATGGCGGTCTAACGCAGGCCGTCACACGGCCAGAGGAGCAAGGGAAGTAACGCGCCTGGTCCAGCGCGTCGCTCGAAAGCAACGCGCCTGGCCCAGGGCGTCACACGCAAACGACGCGCCTGCCCTGGCGCGCTACTCGCGCCCAGAAACAACGCGCTTGCCCCCGTGCGTTACACGAATGTAACGCGTCGGGCTCGACGCGTTGCAAGGATGTGACGCGCCTGCCCTGGCGCGTCACACGCGCCCTCGCACCTGGTATAACCCGGGAAGTAACGCGCTCGCCCCAGCGCGTTACACGGATGTAACGCGCTGGCCAAGGCGCGTTACTCGCGCAGACCCCAACAGAAAAACCAACTGTCGAAAACCAAGCGACGGCCTGGCCCCAGGCGCGTCACTAGCAAACGGCGGCCAGTCGTGGGACCGTCGCTGTCCCGGCCAACCCCCGGGGAAGTAACGCACCCCTCTAGGGGCGTTGCAAGCATGTGACGGTCACTGGAGTGACCGTCACTCACCCCCGAGCACGCTACGGCGGGAAAACCCCAAAAACTTCGACCACGCCCCCGTACCTCCACCGGAGAGGGGGAAATCAAAGGGGAAGACCCCTGGGGACCCCTAGCATGCATCTAAGCCATCCGAACGCGAAATCGCGGGATAAAACCATAGATCGGGCGAGCTCTCCCCAAATCATGGGAAAACCCCCAAAACTTCAATAACGCCCCTCTCGGCCTCCCCGCGGCCTACAAACCACGGAAATGAACGGCATGAGGCTAAGGAACGTCACCCTACCTCAATGGAGCAAATGCTCCGCCGAATCGCCCACAAACCACGAAGAACACCTTAGAAAACCCTCGTTCCTCAAGCTTCCCACGAGCACCGCACGTCCCCACGTTCGCCTCACCGCCGCCCACGTCGCCGCGCCGTCGCCCCGCCGCTGTCAGCAGCCGGAGAGGAGCTAGCCGCGCTCGAACGGGAGGAAGAGAGGGAGAGAGGGAGGCCACGGTTGGGGAAGGAAGGAGGAAGAAGAAGAAGAAGAAAGAGAAAAGGAAAAGAAAAAGAAAAGGAAATGGGATTATATAGAAAATCCGATTTTTCGAAAAAATACCGAAAAATAGAAAAATACATTTCCGGAATCCTCGGAACGCACCGATCGCAACGGTACCACTCGTGCCCGGGTGAACCGTCCGGTTCTCCCGCAGCGAGCTTCCGAAGAAAAAGCCGAAACACACACCGGAAATCGAAAAACACACGCGGAAAAGCCGCGGAACGCCTCCGGGCCTCCGAAACGACTCCGGATCGCGCCGATCCGAACACGAAAGATGTCCGAAACAAAATTTCAGACACAATAGAGTCGGACGCTCCGAAAACCAGATCCGGGACCCACGAATAAGGATCCGAAAGGTCCGAGATATTACAGCCCTCCCCCCTTAAGAAATTTCGTCCTCGAAATTGAGAACAACCAACGGGGAAAGAAGAGGAAGACTCACTCAAACAGGTACGGGAACTGCTGATGCATCTCGTCCTCACGTTCCCAAGAAGCCTCACCACCAGAGTGTCGCTGCCACACGACCTTTACCAAGGGAATGACCTTGTTCCGCAGGCGCTGCTCTCGCCTATCCTCCACGCGGATCGGAAACTCTGGAAGAGAAAGGTCTGGAGTCACCTCAGGCCAAACAGAAAACTCGAGCACATGAGAGTCATCGGGCATATACCTCCGTAACATCGAGACGTGGAACACGTCATGCACC
This sequence comes from Amorphophallus konjac, assembly GCA_022559845.1. Classification (NCBI taxonomy): domain Eukaryota; kingdom Viridiplantae; phylum Streptophyta; class Magnoliopsida; order Alismatales; family Araceae; genus Amorphophallus; species Amorphophallus konjac. The sequence continues at coordinate 61,077,968 of CM040126.1, forward strand.
GATGCCAACTCAGGAGGTAGCTACAACCGGTAAGCAACCTCACCGATGCGCTCCACAATCGCGAAAGGACCTATATAGCGGGGACTCAGCTTCCCATGCCGTCCGAAACGCATCACCCCCTTCATCGGAGAAACTCTCAAGAACACACGATCGCCCACGGCGAACTCGAGAGGCTGCCTCCTACGGTCAGCATAACTCTTCTGCCGACTCTGGGCCGCCAACATGTTCTGACGAACCAGGTGCACAACATCCACACATTGCTGCACCAACTCCGGTCCCGTCAAAACACGCTCACCCACCTCAAACCAATCAAGCGGAGTCCTACATGGACGCCCATACAGAGCCTCATAAGGAGCCATGCCGATGCTCGAATGATAGCTGTTGTTATAGGCAAACTCCACCAACGGTAGGTGATGAATCCAACTCCCCTGCCACTCCAGGCAGCAGGATCTCAGCATGTCCTCCAAGGTCTGAATGGTCCTCTCAGACTGACCATCTGACTGAGGATGATACGCTGAGCTAAACGCCAACTCCGTGCCAAGAGCTCGCTGGAAACTCCTCCAGAACCCCGAAGTGAAGCGCGGATCCCGATCCGACACGATCGAAATGGGAATCCCATGCAACGGCACGATCCGCTCCACATAAAGACGAGCCAACTTAGGCACGCTCCAGCTGACTTTGACCGGTAGCAACCGAGTCACCTTCGTCAGCCGATCCACCAGCAACCAAATACTGTCCTGCCCACTCGGGGTCCTCGGTAACCCCACCACGAAATCCGTGGTCACATGGTCCCACTTCTAAGCAGGAACATCCAAGGGCTGGAGAGTACCTCCTGGTCGCTGATGCTCTGCCTTCACCTGCTGACAGATCAGGCACCTGGCGACAAATTCGGCAACATCCCTCTTCATGCCAGGCCACCAGAACTGCCTCCGCAAGTTCCGATACATCTTCGTCACACCCGGGTGTACGGTGTACCTGCTCCCATGAGCCTCGCGCAACACCGCACGACGAACCTGCTCCTCGGCTGGGACGTACAGCCTGCCACGAAACATCGCAGCACCGTCCTCGCCGAGCTCCACGTCAGCCATCGCTAGAATCCGGGGCAACTCAGGGTCCGCATGCTGAGCCTCTGTCACCTGACGACGGATAGCAGGAGTGACAGTCAGACTCGCAAGCACCGCCAACCCTGGCTCCTGGGGAATCTTGAGCCTGAAAGATACTTCGGGCACTTATTCCCAGAGCCTCCACTTCCTCAACATCAAGGCACTGACCGCAACCTTCCGACTCAAGGCATCGGCAACGACATTCATCCTGCCCGGCTGATAAGACAGGGTGAAGTCATAGTCCTTCATGAACTCCATCCAACGCCTTTGCCTAAGGTTCAGATCTCTCTGCGAGAACACATACCTCAAACTCTGATGGTCAGTGAACACCTCGAACTTCTCACCATACAGATAATGCCTCCAGATCTTCAGCGCGAAGATCACCGCCGCCAACTCAAGGTCATGGGTGGGGTAGTTCTCCTCATGGGGCTTTAGCTGCCGAGATGCATAAGCCACCACTCTACCATGCTGCATCAACACAGCACCCAATCCAATGCCGGAAGCATCTGTACACACCACAAAACCTCCCGATCCAGAAGGCAAAACCAACACCGGAGCCGAGGTGAGCAATCTCTTCAGTTCGCTGAAGCTCTGCTCACACTCCTTGGACCAAACGAAAGGTATATCCTTCCGCGTGAGCCTAGTCATTGGGGTCGCAATGCGGAAAAAATCCTGGATAAACTGACGATAATAACCTGCAAGCCCCAAGAAACTCCGGATCTCCGTCACCGACCTCGACCTCGGCCATTGCATCACAGCCTCGACCTTGGCGGGATCCACGGAAATACCATCACCAGAAATCACATGCCCCAGAAAGTGCACCTCGCTGAGCCAAAACTCGCACTTGTTGAGCTTCGCATATAACTGGTGACCTCGCAACGTCTGCAGCACCACACCCAAATGGTACGCGTGCTCCTCAGCAGACTGTGAGTAAACAAGGATGTCATCCACGAAAATGACCACGAACTGGTCCAAATACGGATGAAACACCCTCTGCATCAAGTCCATGAAGGCTGCAGGGGCATTGGTGAGCCCAAACGGCATCACCAGAAACTCATAATGCCCGTACCTCGTACTGAATGCAGTCTTCTCCACATCGGACTCGCGAATTCTCAGCTGATAGTAACCGGACCGCAAATCAATCCGCGAGAACACTCGCGCAGACTACTGCTGGTCGAACAAGTCATCAATCCGCGGCAACGGATACTTGTTCTTAATGGTCACTTCATTCAGCTGCCGATAGTCAATGCACAGCCGCAGACTACCGTCCTTCTTCTTCACAAACAACACGGGCACACCCCAAGGGGAAAAGCTCGGACGAATATACCCCTTGGCCAACAGTTCCTGCAACTGCGCCCTCAACTCCCTCAGCTCAGCGGGGGCCATTCGGTAGGGAGCCTTCGCCAAAAGTCCCGTACCAGGTACAACCTCGATCACAAAATCGATCTCTCGCTGGGGAGGTAATCCAGGCAACTCCTCGGGAAAAACGTCGAAAAACTCGCACACCACCGCAATGTCCTCGACATCCGGCTCCATCCGGTCAGACACAACCACTGACGCGAGAAAACCATTACAACCTGAATCAAGCAATCGACGGGCTCGAATTGCAGAGATAAGGAATCGAGAAGAGGCGGAACGAATACCTTGGAAATAGAAGGTCCACTTGCTCGGATGCTGGAAGTAGACCCTCTTCATTCCACAATCCACCACCGCTCCATGGGTCTCGAGCCAATCCATGCCTAAAATCACATCGTAATCCCGAAGCTGCAATGCATACAACCTGCCTGGCATACTCCGCCAATCGATCCGAACCGGAACTTGATCGAAGCAATACGGAGTGATCATAAAGTCACCCGAAGGCAACCCCACTGCCAAATCACAGGACAACTGGGTCACCGGCTCCTCGATGCTCGACGCAAAATCCTCCGAAATAAACGAATGAGACACGCCAGAGTCGAACAAAACCCGAGCCGCACAACCCAAAATCTGAACGGTACCTTCCACGAGCTGCGACGCCACTGCCTCTGCCCTGGTCAAGTGCGTGATCTGGCCTCGAGCCCTCTGCCTGCCTCCCACGCTGGCTGACCTGGGTAGCGGCGGATACTGTCCCTGCTGCTGCTGCTGCTGCCTCTGCTGTTGGGGAACCTGCTGCTGCTGAGGAAACTGCTGCTGCGGCGGTCTCTGAGGACAGTCACGCGCCATGTGCCCTGGCTGGTCACACCGAAAACAGATGATCGGCGCCGTGCACTGCCTGCCTGGGTGGGTCCCACCACACCGTGGACAAAGTCCCCGCGATCCACCCACTGATCCCTGACGCTGCAAAGGGATCGGCTGCTGTACACTGCCCGATGAAGCCTGCCCCTGATCCTTGTGCTTCTTACGGAAATTCTTCTTCAAGAACTTCTTGACCTTCGAGCCAAAGGACGCAGATCCTGTCACCGAAGCTGCCGATGCCGGTACTCCTGAACCACCCGACGCATGCTGGAAGAAACCCTGCTGCTGGGTAGCCGACTGCTGGCTGCGACCTGACAAGGACTGCCCCTGGCTGACTGGTCCTCGAGTCCTCTGCATATCCATCTCCAAAGAAATCGCAACACGAGACGCTGTCTCTAGATCAGTGGCCCCGTTCGCGATCAAATGGTGCCTCAACTCCAGCCTCAAGCCCTGCACAAACTGCGCGGTCCTCACCCTCTCATGCTCCATGATGTGAGGTGCGTACCGACCCAGCTCGACAAATCGGGCCCTGTACTGCAACACGGACATGTCACCCTGCACCAGCTCCAGAAACTCCGCATCCGCTGCGTGACAACAATATCTGGACAATACGTACGCTCGAAAGCACTAACGAAGTCATCCCACTCGATCTGCTCAAGTGGACGAAGCTGAAAGGACGTCTTCCACTCGGAAGACCACCACCTCCGAGCCGTACCCTGCAACTGGTTGTAGGCCAACACAACTCTGTCCTCGACAGCACTCTTCGCAGAACTGAACACCCGCTCCATCTCATCAAGCCAATCACGAGTCGCATCAGGGTCTGCCTGGCCGCTAAAGTAAGGTAGATGGAACTGCATGAAGTCCCTCACCGCTCGGCCTGGCCCACCCCTGACTGACGAGCCCTCACCAGCCTCTCCGCCGAACTGCTGAGCCATGAGATGGTACATGCCTCGGAAGAAATCCTCGGCCCCCGGAGCTCTCGCAGCATCCGCGGCCTCGGTAGCTCCCGGAACTCTGCTATGCTCCTCCTGGTCCCTCTGGACCCCCTGCTGGATCTCCTGACCTCCAGCCGACTGCCCCTGCTGAGAGCGAGAGCTCCTCCTCGGTGCCATACTCGCTCCTGAAGCACAAGACAGAAAACATGAAAATGGCAAGGTCAAAATAAACACACGGTGCCCAATGTCAGCGTCACATGTACATCATCGTTGTGGACTAGTGGACCACTACAATTACCTATGATTCTCATGTAATTCCACAACTGCGCTCTGATACCAGCTGTAACGACCCGAGAATCCGATTACCGGGAAGGCCCGATAACCCGAGACTCGCACCGCCACCCACGAACCCGAAGGCTCGGAAGGGTTAAAAGGATGGTGTGGAGACTACACGAGTATCACAAATAATTACAGAAATTAAATAGTTAATATTAAGCAGGAAATAAATTAACAATTTACATGGTCCACAATGACAAAATAGCAATAACAACAGTCCACGACTAGTACAGTGACCAGGAAGAAAAGTACAGCTACACGGGGCATCCCCCGGCTCTGACCTCTGGCACTACCTCTGGGCACCCGCACCACGCTGCGCTCCTGACGCGCTCCCCGAAGGTGGCGCCTCACCTGAAACACGGTGAAAACACGCAGGGAATGAGTCTCGGAACAAGACTCAGTAGGGATCACTCGAACCCTACCTCGTAAAACGAGAAACCACTACACTAGCGGTAGGAGAGTACCTCGGAAAAGAAAGCCCTGTACTCTACAAGACAAAGGTCCCATGGCACGCGCACCGACACCCGTACCACGGTAAGAAGACCAAAGCTCAACGGCCAAACCGACAAACCCGAAGGTCGGAAACACACGACTGACAGTCTGACACTCCGTACTCGACAGGAGTACCACCCACTAGAAGCACAGCCGGTAGCGTCCCCTGACGTCTGACACCGCACCGCAGGTGAACCGCCTGACGTGGTAGGTCCTACCCGAGGCGCAAACACCGTACAAGTAACCACAACAAGTGACTAGCTGGGGTCACGCCCGTCGACGTGGGTCCAACCGTCCCCAATCACGTGTGCACACACAGACCACACGTCCTAGGTCTGGCCCTCTGACCGGTTTTCCCCCGGAGCCGGACTCTGGCTAAGACGAGAGGCCTACGGTAACCGGTCCACAAACCGTCTCGAAAGGTGGGTGCCCGTACACCACTCCCAGGTGAGACCAGCACCTCGTACTGGTGGGCTACGACTAGTGGAGGGTCACTGAAGGAGTAGACTCTCAAGGTAACGGAAAACAACGTCCGCATCCGACGACGTGTGGGAATCACCCCACGAACAGCCCCGTCGCACGGCGACCACAGTCGGAGTAAAAAAAACGAAGTTGCCAACCTCATTGGCAGCCAGGCAAGTGGCGGTCCACCCCTGGGCCGTCACAAGCAAATGGCGGTCTAACGCAGGCCGTCACACGGCCAGAGGAGCAAGGGAAGTAACGCGCCTGGTCCAGCGCGTCGCTCGAAAGCAACGCGCCTGGCCCAGGGCGTCACACGCAAACGACGCGCCTGCCCTGGCGCGCTATTCGCGCCCAGAAATAACGCGCTTGCCCCCGTGCGTTACACGAATGTAACGCGTCGGGCTCGACGCGTTGCAAGGATGTGACGCGCCTGCCCTGGCGCGTCACACGCGCCCTCGCACCTGGTATAACCCGGGAAGTAACGCGCTCGCCCCAGCGCGTTACACGGATGTAACGCGCTGGCCAAGGCGCGTTACTCGCGCAGACCCCAACAGAAAAACCAACTGTCGAAAACCAAGCGACGGCCTGGCCCCAGGCGCGTCACTAGCAAACGGCGGCCAGTCGTGGGACCGTCGCTGTCCGGCCAACCCCCGGGGAAGTAACGCACCCCTCTAGGGGCGTTGCAAGCATGTGACGGTCACTGGAGTGACCGTCACTCACCCCCGAGCACGCTACGGCGGGAAAACCCCAAAAACTTCGACCACGCCCCCGTACCTCCACCGGAGAGGGGGAAATCAAAGGGGAAGACCCCTGGGGACCCCTAGCATGCATCTAAGCCATCCGAACGCGAAATCGCGGGATAAAACCATAGATCGGGCGAGCTCTCCCCAAATCATGGAAAAACCCCAAAAACTTCAATAACGCCCCTCTCGGCCTCCCCGCGGCCTACAAACCACGGAAATGAACGGCATGAGGCTAAGGAACGTCACCCTACCTCAATGGAGCAAATGCTCTGCCGAATCGCCCACAAACCACGAAGAACACCTTAGAAAACCCTCGTTCCTCAAGCTTCCCACGAGCATCGCACGTCCCCACGTTCGCCTCACCGCCGCCCACGTCGCCGCGCCGTCGCCCCGCCGCTGTCAGCAGCCGAGAGGAGCTAGCCGCGCTCGAACGGGAGGAAGAGAGGGAGGCCACGGTTGGGGAAGGAAGGAGGAAGAAGAAGAAGAAGAAAGAGAAAAGGAAAAGAAAAAGAAAAGGAAATGGGATTATATAGAAAATCCAATTTTTCGGAAAAATACATTTCCGGAATCCTCAGAACGCACCGATCGCAACGGTACCACTCGTGCCCGGGTGAACCGCCCGGTTCGCCCGCAGCGAGCTTCCGAAGAAAAAGCCGAAACACACACCGGAAATCGAAAAACACACGCGGAAAAGCCGCGGAACGCCTCCGGGCCTCTGAAACGACTCCGGATCGCGCCGATCCGAACACGAAAGATGTCCGAAATAAAATTTCGGACACAACAGAGTCGGACGCTCCGAAAACCAGATCCGGGACCCACGAATAAGGATCCGAAAGGTCCGGGATATTACAAGATCATTGCTTAAATTGGTTGAGACAATAGAAATCTTTTTCTGATCTTTGGTTTCATCAGCGGCACATCTCTTGTGAAATTGTGTTTGAAATGAGTTTTTATGTGTTTTTCCCCTATTTATCTATATTTTAGCTGTTGAACTGTTAGGTGAGTATTCTCTTGCCGGGTACTGCTAGGGACCCTATGGCTGGAGTGGCAGAGGTATGATGTTGCAGAGGTGGGAGAAAGTTAAACTTTGAATTCTTGTGGTATCTTCATGAAGAGGAAATCATGGAGTTTGTGATGTTGCTGCTAATGATTGTGGACAGAGGATGCTTGGAGCTCAGGGGTCTAGCACTTGGAGGTGGATGAATGATGGCAGCTTTTTAGTTAGATCGGTATACTGCTTTCTTGGTGAAGGAGGGATTTGCTAACCCGTGAGGATTCAGCGTTGGTACCACTGCTTGCCTTTGGAAGGTGTGGGTCTTGTTGGGGCAAGAGAAATTGTGATATCTGTAATGGGTAGGGTTGGGCCATTTAGGAAAATAAGCAGATTCAACTTGTTCTTCTGCTTCCCTGCTTTGTTGGTCCATCCAATAGAGGTTCTATTCATTTCAGGATGATAACTGATATTTTGCTCTTCTCTTAACTTGCTACTTGCTATTTACCACACAACATCTTGAACTAGTGTCGTATTTAATCATCGGGCTCAAATCGGATATCCGATTTGGAATCCGTCAGCTCTCACAACTCACGTCTACCTTGCCAGTCGTGTTGGAAGGATCGGCACGCCGATCAGGCTAGTATTTTACATTTAGGACCCCCGAACCCCGGATTTTCTCAATTCTTCTGAACTAAGTCAGTTTTGAAAACTAGGGAGTTTTGAAATTTCAAATGAACATAATTGAGTAATTCCATCAAAATAAAAACATAATAAACACTCACTTGTGCGGCATGTGCTGTGGTGGTGGTGGATCGATGAGGGACCATTCTCGCCTGGGAGAGGAGGCCACTGATTGCCTGCAAAATGGTTGCCTGCTGGCTAGAGATCTTCTATTGGAACTGCTGCTGCTGCAAATCAGAAATCTGCGATCGGACGATGTCTATGACGTCGCTGGCAGAAGTACTGGGGGCAGGTGGAGGTATAGTGAAGGCACTGCTACTGGTTTGGGCAGAGCTTGAACTCGCACACGATGATATCACTGTGCTAGCGTCCAGGCTCTCCCCAAAACCATATAGACGGCCTTTCTTCGATACTCCAGCTGCTGCCACCTACTCCACCGGATCGAACTCTTGCAGCTGCGTGTCTCCCTCCTCGTACTTCTCTGTCACTGCTTTGCTATATGTTTCCTACAAATTGAATAAAATAACTAGTCAATTTCATATGAATTTCATGCCGATTTAAATGAACGGTAGAAGTTGCATATGTAGATAAACTTACCGCTACTGACTTAGCTGTCTCACTCACAAATTAATTTCTCCCCTTCTTTTTGTGTGTTCTGTCGAACACCTCGAGGAACGACGGAGCTCGATTAAGCTCCACAGCTTGTTATACAATTCATAGTAAAAAAAGTCAAATATATTAATAAAATGTAAGAAGATAAATTGAAACATTACTTACCATTTTTTGTTTATGAGCCGCGTAAGAGATGGACCCACTCGTATGCAAATTTGTACTCGGTTTTGACGCCCTGTTTACTTTAGCTTTTTCGGACTTTTCTATCCACTTGGGGTCGACAAAATGGTCACGGGATATCTCCCAATCCTCCTTCCTCATCCATAGAGGGCGGTGCTCCTTCCACAGCTATCGGTCTTCACTCCCACTGGTCATTTTTTTAGCGTGTGCTCGGGCCTCATGTATTTTCCTTCGATAACTTGACTTCATACTAGACTCCCAGGCATGACGACATCTCGCCGCGTCATGTCCACACGTGAATTGATAAGGCCGCTGTAAATCAATTAAGTTTCACACTTAGTATACTGTTGTGAATTGAGTTTGAAAAATACTTGAATTAAATGACGTAATTATTTACTAAGAACATGTCATACAATGAATCGCGGACGACCATCGAAAATTCTTTGAAAGATGATACTGGCCCGGGCACATGTGCCAACATGAGTTCGGAGGAATGATGGATAGCATCGTGGGGTTCAAATTTCTTACTGCAATTGCAAATGTCAAAATATTCATATTAGACAGTTGAAGGCTAAATAATGAATGTAATAACCTTATAAATTTACCAGGAGATCCAGCACGGGCGACGTCCATCATGGGTCGTGCCTCCCTCGTGACGACTGCCGGCATCGTCAAGTGGCTGAGTGGTGGGGGTGTGCCCTGTACAAGTGGGAGGTGGTGGGAGGACACTAGGACCTGTAAGAATAGATTTTCACAAGTAAAACAAATATGTTGCTGATCTTTAAGAAATAACATAATGAAGTAAGGAGGGCACTGGGACCTATACATACCTGCAGCGGGAGGTGGTGGGGGTGGTGTCTGGACAAAAGGTGGGAGGCCACTGAGACCTGCAAGAATTAATTTTCATAAGTAAAATAAATATTAGAATTTTAAATTAAAATATACATACCTGCAGCGGGAGGTGGTGGGGGTGGCGTCTGCACAACAGGTGGGAGGCCACTGAGACCTGTAAAATTAATTTTCATAAGTAAAACGAATATTGTGAACTATAAATTAAAATATACATACCTGCAGCAGGAGGTGGTGGGGGTGGCGCCTGTACAACAGGTGGGAGGCCACTGAGACCTGTAAGAATTAATTTTCATAAGTAAAATAAATATTGGGAACTTTAAATTAAAACATACATACCTGCAGCGGGAGGTGGTGGAGGTGGCGTATGTACAACTCGGAACGAGCTGACACTTAAACCTAAAAAAAATTCTTTTAAGCTAGTAAATGATGTACACATTTATATAGCTAACTTTTTTAATAGATATACCTGTGCCCAAAGAAGACGCCAAAGAGGAGAGAGTAGAGCCCATGTCACTGCCCTGTCTCCTCCCACTCCCAGTACGACCTCCTCGAACCATTTCTTTATTACTAACAAAATAATTAATACATATTAATCCTCAATTATATAAGGCTAGAATCTCTGTTATTAAAAATTATGCAAAAATGTAAGGATATCTTACTAAATTATCAAAACGTGCCTCCCTCATGCTGATGATATATCTAACTCATCATCATCTTCGTCATCCATAGTAGTCTCATCAGATTCAAACTCTTCCTCTTCATCTGATTCTTCCTCCCCTCTAACATCAACATTTAGCTCCATCGAATCGACTTCTTCCACTTCATCTCCCGTACGCAATGATAGTGGCTCATCAGATTCGTCCAGATTAAACCTCGAGGAACCGACAACGCCAACTTCGTCTGATTGATAATATTCAGCACTAGTAACCTCTGAGACATCTTCACTCATATTTAACTCATAAGTGGGAAAGGGTTTTGAATTAGCCCTGTAAACTACCCCCCAATCTTTATTCTTGGATGATAGATAGCTTGAATAATACACTTGCTGGGCTTGTGTAGCTAAAATGAACGGTTCATAGGTCTTAAGTTTAGACCTATGTTTGACATCGACAATCCCATAATTTGTGTCATGTCGAACAGAACTAGGATCAAACCAATGACACTTAAATATGTATACATGATTGTCTCGTCCCAAATACTGAAGTTCTAAGACTTCTTCAAGAATACCATAGTAGTCCAATTCCACTTCATTGTATAAACTTCCCTTAACAAATACGTCGCTGTTCATCGCAGACTTACTTCGTCCATAATCCCTCGTATGAAATCTGTATCCATTCATAATATATCCTGGATAGGCACGTGCAATGCTCGAGGGGCCATAACTTATCTGTTGTAGTCTTTGATCAGTAATGAGACCTTGTTCAACCTATATGTAAATTAGAGTAGTTAAAATAATAACAATTATCTCAACATACATAAATACAAACATATATATTCAACGATCGACACTAACTCAGTTTCTCAGCCATTTGGCAAAAAACTTCTCGCGTTCTTTTTCAATCTCCACGTCCTGGATATTTGGACATTTTTCAGCTAATTCTGAATCAAATTATCTGTAATATAAATACACTACTACTTTAAATGAACTATAGAAGAAGGATGAACAACTTATGGATTTGCTGAAAATGTGAGTTAAGAACTTACTCATCATAAGATTCAATCTTGAGGTAATTCAGAAGAATATATATCTCAGCGGCGTACAACTCTCTATCTTCGAGCGTGCGAGTCAAGCAACGTCCGAAAGTACATCCAGGATGTTTAAATATAGAGAGCCGATCGGACAATTCATCCACTCCCCCATCATCATTACGTGGAGGTCGAGTAAGACGAGTTAGAATCTCTGGCTCAAAGTACATAGAACAGAAGTTTGAAATTTCTTCAACAATATATGCCTCAGCAATCGAACCCTCCACCTTCGCCTTGTTGCGAACTTTCATTTTTAATTATTGCATGCACCTACAACAACAAGTCAGATGGCAACGACATGTACCGGCCATGGACGACATGTAACTTAACAAAAATTCTCACATACCTCTCAAATGGATACATCCATCGAAATTGTACTGACCCTCCGACAATAGCCTCGTATGGCAAATGAACGACCAGGTGCTCCATCGAATCAAAGAATACCGGAGAAAATATCTTCTCTAGCTTGCAAACGGTTGTGACCACTTTTTCTTCGATAGTTTGTACATCCCGAAGTCTGAGTTCTGATGCACATAAAATCTTGAAAAATTGACTCAGCTCAGTCAGTGCTCCCCATATCGGCTTTGGCAACAAATCACGACATGCAATGGGCAGTAGCCTCTCTATGAACACATGACAGTCGTGACTTTTCAGACCATATATTTTCCCCTCATTAACATTCACACAACGGGCTATATTGGATGCATATCCATCTTGGAATCTCAACTGTTTCAACCACTGGCACACTTCCTTGATCTGTGTATCATGAAGCACGTAAGTTACTTTAGGCTGCACAGTTTTTCCATTTACGTTTTGTAGTTCCAGTTCTAAACGTTTACAAAGCATTTTTAAGTCCATACGCGCTTTGGCGTTGTCCTTTGTTTTGCCTTTAACATTCATGATCGTATTGAACACATTATCAAAAAAATTCTTCTCAGTATGCATGACATCCAGATTGTGTCGTATAAGAAGAGTTGACCAATAAGGTAATTCCTAAAAAATGATTTTCTTGTTCCAGTTGTGATCCTTTCCAAAACTAGGGAGTTATCGTGTGCTACCAGACAAGTGTACTACATTAGGTAAATTATGCACCCGTGTCGTCATATGTCGACCCGACACCCGTTGCAAGTCAACTTCGTCCATTTCAACAGTATTTTTTTAAACGAGTCTTTTTACCTTCGAAAAGGATGGTCACTTGGTAGCAACCGCCAATGGCAATCAAACCAGCATGCTTTCCCACCATGTTTCAATACAAATGATTTGGTATCTTCCATACAGTAAGGACATGCTAACCTCTCATGTGTGCTCCAACCAGGTAGTATTCCATATGCAGGGAAGTCACTTATTGCCCAGATCAGTGCAGCCTTCATAACGAAATTTTGCTTCATACATGCATCATAAGTAACAACTCCATCAGTCCATAAAAATTTGAGCTCATCAATCAACGGCCTTAGATATATGTCTAAATTTTTTCCGGGACTTTTTGGACCAGGAATTAGTAAGGACAAAAGCAGATTTTCTCGCTTCATGCACATGAGCGGTGGAAGGTTGTACGGTGTCACGAACACTTACCAACAAGAATAAGATGCCATTGAACAACTGAATGGATTAAAACCATCTGTGCATAGACCCAATCGAACATTACGTGACTCCTCTGAAAAAGCAAGATGAGTATGACTAAAGTGAGTCCAAGCTTCACCATCGGCAGGATGACTGATTATATCATCGGCACAACATACTCTTTCGGTGTGCCATGTCATATGTCGAGCTGTCTTTGAGGACATATACAACCGTTGCAGCCTAGGCATAAGAGGGAAGTATCGCAATGCCTTGTAAGGTACATCTTTTTGCTTTGAATTGACTCCTCCCTGTTGAGCTATAGTTTTGATGATAACTAAACTTCATGTGTGATCATAATGGTTTTGATGTGTGAGTGATCTATGAAAAATGTCTTCATGATAAATGAACTCGTCGTCGTGACAAACGAACTCACATGTTGATATCTTGCTTTGCAGGTACTGCTACTGGGGTAGAATGCATGCGCCTTCATGCATGTTTTAGTGTGGGAATGTTAAAACTAATGTTCTTGTTCTTTTTGCCCATACTAATATAGATTTATTGAGTATTCATTGATATGAATTGGTTGCTTGTCATTGTGTAAAATCATCTCCACTTCATTATTTATCTTTGTTGAAAGGATCATCATCTTCCTCTCAATCATATAAAATCACGACTCAATGATGATTGGATACATGTTGCTCTGGACTGAAGTTGGAACTCATATGAGGTTTGATTGATTTGTATTGGAAATGCCCCTTTAAATGCACGATCAATACTCTGATATAATGTGTAAGTTTTACTTTGCCAAAACTTCTTTGGATTCAATGGTAAGCTCTCACTCTTGGTTACTACCCTTGAATCCATGGTAAGTATCCATGAGCTAGAAATGAATTTCCATGTGCCTAGATTAGGATTGATTCATTAATCGTGCTCTCAATTGACTTTATTTGTTAGTTAAGGAATGAATGGTTTCAAAGTGTCTTATGCATATTCTTGAGATGAAAGTGTATTCAAAGCATTTATGTGTCTCATGCTAATGCCACTACAAGAAATAATATTTTTAGCAACAAAAAAAATTGTTATAAAAAGTCAAAATTTTGTTGTTAAATAGTTTTTACGACAAATAATTTTATTGTTAAAAATTGTTACAAAAAGTTCATCACCATATGTTTTAACAACAAAATTATTATTTGTTGATATAAAATAAGTAATAACAACAAACTAAAATTGTCATTATATGTTACAAAAAGCAACAAAAAAATATCATTGTTATATATGCTTAATAACAACAACAAAATTGTTGTAAAAATCTTGTTCTATATTTGACCAAACTTTTAATAACAATTTCTTTCGTCGTTAGTAAAATCTATTACGATGAATCATTTTGTGACTATAAGTTATCACAATAAATATTTTTATTATTAAAATATTTATTGATTAAAAGTTAAGAATAATTATTATATATTTTAATCACATTTGTAATAACCTCTTTTATTATAAATAATTTATATTCATGAAGAATTTTACATTATTAAAAATCATTACAATAATCATGTCGTCATTAAAAGATCAAGTAGTTTGACAATTATATTTCTAAACACAAAAGCGCCCACTTTTGCAACATATAAATACAATGTACACAAGCCAAGATAACCAAATTATTTAATCATCATAACTCACATAAGAATATTTTTTTTCACAGAACAAACAAAAAAAAATGGGACACAAACGGACCCCAAACACTAAACCACTGGCGATGCTCCTCGCGATGTGCTTGAGAAGGGACAATTTCCACAGAGTGCTTCCTCAACAGCTTGAGAAGAGAATCAACAGTTCTCCTCTCCTCCTGTCCCTGCGATGAGGATTCTACCTTTTTCTCATCTTTCATAGCCGCTCGCTCTCGGAGTTGTGCTTGAACCTTCCTGAACAGCTCAACATTCTCCTTCTCCCTTCGTCTTGCAACCTGAAAAGCAAGCAGACAGGGTGAACTTCCACACACAAAAATTCCAATGTTCATGATATGCACGAGGGTTACATGGCATTAAAAACCAAAAAAAATCTTCTGTCAATGAATAGACATACACTTTTAGCTGCTGAAGCAGCTTGATATTCTCCAATGTAATTCGAGTTAATTCTGGATTCTTATCTATTTTCTCTTGCAGCAGTTGGATCTCCTTGGTCAATGTATTTTGTGACAATGTTCAGCTGGTCCTGAATGATTGGTCACATAATTTTTTAGATCCAAAAACTCAGTAATTCCAAAAGGATAAGTAGAGGATAGTCATCTTACTTTTAATCTCTGAATTTCAAGCTGCAAAGTCATTACATCACCTGAAGCATCTCCATTCACTTTAGCCTAGTCAGTTTTTACTGAGAATCAGAAAAATAGGTAGCAAGGAAAAGTTTACACAATACTTAATTTAACAGGGATTTATGTGTAATTATTCAAAGAAAATACATTATTTTGTATAAGCTTGGCACGTTGGGCAAATTTTAGAGTGCTCAATGTTTCATTTGCAGAGCTACATACAAACGACAGCACAATCAGAATGATGACATCACAAAACCACATGTAAAGACTGTTGTAATTACAACAGAACATGGACAGAACATACCAGAAAATACATAACTTGTTAAGGGCACCTGTTGCTTCAACCAAGACAATTGCCTTGCCAGTATCATTAGCAGTTTTAACAGCCCTTGCACCAAACGGCTTTTCTCTATCTCTGATTGGGGAGGGAAATGAGAAGAATCAGAAACAGAAGGGGAAAAAATGAGCACTTCAGGTCGCACCTGATGATTTAGCAAATTGCCCGAAGTGCAATGGAGAATTGAAGTGCGTGACCAAAATTAGCACATGCAGGAAATAGGCTATGAATCCGCCATATCCTCCTGAAGTTCACTAGGAGCAATGAGGCCTGGAATGCTAAGCATCCGCTGGCGTTCCCTCTCTCGTTGCACAGCTGCCTCTTCTGCAAAGAGATCTTTGTTGTCCTGCCCGATGGAAAAGTCAGAATGCTAACACAATGCCTTTTTTTCCCAAAAAGAAAGAAAAGGCACAGGACATAATCAAAGCCGGCTACTTTACTTTCCTGAATTTACAAGGTTGATATCTCACTATAATACAATTTACTAGACCAGGCCAACTTACTCCTTTCGGGAGAAGTCTCCACTCTCAATCAATGACATCTACTGATGTTTCTGAGCTAAAAATTAGAAAATGCCCTGTTCAACTTGAGGCTGCCAGTCCAAGGCTTCATACTCTTTTACAAACTTGCCAAAGCTAAATTGAAGTTGACCAAGACCAATCAGCTCAACGATCTCCACCAAAATGAAATGCGTAAGAAGTGAACAAGAGATGATCTGACAAATATTTCAAAAAAAAATATTCAAATATTTTCTACAGACATTAAAAATATGATATCAACATCATAATCACTGTAAGCCTTATCATATCTATCTGGGTTCGACTAAATCAAACTAAGAATCATAACATTTTGCAAGGCTTTCCAACTGGCTGCCATCCTGGCATTACCCCCTCTAAAGTGGTACCAATCAAGGTTTCAAGGCACCAGATCGGCCAGAGGATCACTTAGCATGTTCACTATGCCAATCACAGATGAGCAAGATCCCCCATGATCAGCTATTGAAATCTAATCCAGATTCTTGAAATCTTGGTGCAAGGACCTTCAAAAGCCACATTAGACCAGCTGACAGGTAGCAAGCTAACTTCATGGCACAACTTACCACAATACATGAGACAACAAAAATGCTACCACCAGAGACTCACCAATACTAAGTGGCCCACAAAGTAGACACATGCAGACATAACCCATAGAAGGAAAAAAAACCTAGATAAAGAGTGCAGTCACTCTTATAATGGGTGTGTGTGTGTGTGTGTGTGGGTGTGAGTGTGTGTGTGTGTGTGTGTGAGAGAGAGAGAGAGAGAGAGAGAGAGAGACTTGTGCTGAAAATTCTTTGGATTGCACAAGAAAATCACGTATATGATTCTTAAATGTTGGGAGGCCATGCCTTGACTCAAAAAGCCCATTAACAAATTGGGTAACTTGCATGACCAAAAAAAAATATTAGGTTGAAGTCTGAGATAACAAACAGTGAGAAATCAAAGCAGACATACCTCGGTTGCTGTCATGTTTGGGAATGAAGAACTCAACAATTTGATAGTGTACTCACATACAAACATTGAATTGTTGGGGTATGGATAAGGAACAGTTGAGGCATCCCATAAAGGTTCAGTCAATGAACCTGAGTCCAGCTAGCATTTCAAAGAAATAAAATTTAGCATCAAACAATAGAAGAATTTTTTTAAGGGACAATATGCAAAGTAATAAAGTCGGTAACATGACTCAGCCTCCAGAGTTGACTGCAGAAAAAAATGCTTTCCCAATGTAAACTTCAAATCAGAAACACAAGGCAAACAAAATAATCACTACAAAAGTAATATCCATTACCAGGCAAAACAAATGCTGAGCACCAAAACATGCATCTTGAAACCTGGCTTGTGAAATGTGTCCGTCAAGACTGCAAAAATCTCTTGCTCAATAGTCAGAAGTATGTCCTGTGGAATTCATTGCAAAACTTCGATACCTGACAGTTGAAAGCACTAGTAACAGTCAAAAGGCCAGACAAATTGCACCAACACTTTCTAAATAACAAAAAAGGGGCCAACCCTGGCAAGGCCCAAGGAACATGAAAAACAAGGAGAACTTGCACTCACCCAGGGCAATATGAGGAAACACATTTGAGTGAGAAAAACCAATTTGTACCATGGATCTAACGTGTACCAACCACAAAAGAGATGGAAAGATCAGAAAAATTACCTGAACATTCTTCAGCATCTCCAACAAAAGATTGAGACCAGTCTCAGCAATATTTCTTTCAGTGTGACGAAATGCCCGGGTTATAGAATCCATGAAAAGCTTCAGTTGCTATTTTTTTGAAGTGAAAAATTAGAAAATGAAAAAAATGGCAAAGGTTAGGATAAACATAAGAAATAGAATATCTCTAAACAAACCTCACTAGACAGCTGACACAATGCTGGAAAACAATGGGTGGCTATCGCTCGTAGTAAAGAGAAGAATTTGAGGCGGTGCTCTGGATAATCCTCAAAATTCTTCGTAATCATCTTTGCTCTGGCCACAGGGGTTTCGGTGCTGCTGTTGGCGCGCGGAGGCCGCAGACGGCGGCTGCGGTGGCCCGGGGAGGGCCGCAGGCGGCGACCAGGAGAGGCTGCAGGCGGTGGCAACCAGGCGAGGGATGGCCCGGCTGTGGCGGCGCTGGCCTGCTGGGCTCGCCGGAAGCCTCACGGGAGGGATGAAGACGACGGGCGGCAGTGGCGTCGCGATTCTCCGCGGGGCCGTGGCCGCGTGTGCAGTACCCCGTCGCGGTCGCACGAAGGATAGGAGGGAATCAGAGGAGAGATGTCGACGAAGGGTTGAGGGGGATGGAGAGAGATGAGGATGCGGAGGGAATCAGAGGGAAAGAGAAGCGGGATGTGGGAGAGCTCGTGCGGGTGACTGCAAGCGACACGGCGGGAGAAACAGTTCAGGGAAGTTTAACAACGGGTTTAGGTTGTTATTAATAATAATAATTTTTATTTATTAATAACAATATTTAACTTTCGTTTTTATATCCAATTTATTTGTTATTATTTACTAAGAAATAACAACTAAATTATAACCTTTGTTACTAATGATAACTTTTTTATTTAATAACAACAATATTCAAAATTTGTTTTTATATCTCATTTATAACAACAAATATTTGTGCCTTGTAATTTTTTTGTTGTTATTAATCAAATTTCTTGTAGTGTGCTTTCATAATAATATTTCATGTCATTTGGGTCTTGGTCTCAAAACTAGCTCCATATGTTAATGCATGATCCAAATATTTTGATTTCGATCTAACCTCCTGTTTCATTATGTTTTTCAGGGTAAGAAATCATATTAATCTTCATGGGATTATGGTATCATCTAATCACTTTTATTCCTTTGGATTCATGGAGATTTGAAGTGTTTTTCTAACCCATTCTGGCATGGGTCGACCCATAGGGTCGACCCCTAAAGGCAGAAAGTCTATTTTTGGCATATTTGTGCACCCAGTACAAAAGGGTCGACCCTTGAAAATAAATTTTCCAAACAGAATGGGCTGGCACAAGGGTCGACCCATTACTTTTGGCAACCTTTTACCCTCTTCGAGGGTCGACCCTAAGGGTCGACCCTTTCCGGTCCGGGGCGGCGCCGTCAAATACGACCTTCGTGAATGCGCACCAAAAGTCTTCCAACTCCAGTCCAAATGCCCCAAATCACTCCATGATGTGTGGATCTGGTCCCCAAGCTGTCTCTTGACCGTCCTAAACACATATATACATCTTATTGGGTTGAAAACCCTAAGGAGAAACTAAGTGAGATCTGAAAAATATTTTTCTTCTAACCCTTGTGTGTGCAAGTCGCAGGTAGCAGCTCCAGGACTTCTTCCACCCTGTTTTGAGAGTGAATGTGAAGGGAAGAAGCAGCATACAAGTCTCCAATCGATCCCCAATGGGAAGCTTCGTGGAGAATCAAGTCATCATGTCATTTGAGTAAAGATCGTTCATCTATCTCCAAGGTGATTCAAGGAAGATCTAAAGCCAACCTCCTCCCAAGAAGAGAAAGCCAAGCAAACTAGAAAGAAGAAGAGCCAAGCAAGAACAGACAGAAGCTCCGATTAAGTGAAGATTGAAGCTACGTTCTAAATCAGCAGCATACATTCAAAGAGAAGCCAAATCAAGGGATTTCTAAACTAAGCCTCACTGTCATCATGCTTTGAGTGTCATATTTGTATTTCTCATAAACTCTAAGCATTTGTGTGTGTGTGGATCGTCTGGATCCATGGTCGTGTGTGTGTGTCACGTCTGATTCATGTGTGGGTGCGTGGATCTTACTAGATCTACGTGTGTGTGTGTGTGTGTGTGTGTGTGTGTGTATCTTGTCGTTCTTAGTGTGTGGATTGCTGCACTTGTGGCAGCGTGTGCGTGTGTTGGTGGATCCAGTTGTTGGATCGTGTTGGAGACATCGTCTCCGTGTGTGTGTGTTCAGGCGTCGTCCTGCATATGTGGTTGGAGCGTCATCTCCGTTTGGGGATTTATCCCTGAGTGAAGCCTCACCTAATTTGGTGAGGGGTGGACGTAGGGAGCCCATCGTGGTCCCGAATCACTTTAAAATCCCTGTGCATTGTGGTTTGCTTTGCGCGTTGGCTTGGTTTGATTGTTGAATCCTTTTATATGATCGTGTGGGAACGGTGAGATTGAGAGAATCTATTTCTTGGCTTAATCAACTTCCTTAATCTTGTTGTAAGGAGTTTACTCCATCACGCAGCATTCATCTTGTCTTCTAGTGTGGGGGTTAGTGTAGGTTGTAATCTAACTTGCCAGTTCAACAGATTTGATGTTTTAATTGTTGTTTCATTACACTTGTTAAAAGGGAAAGAGTTTCCTTAAAATTTGTAATCACCTAATTCACCCCCCTCTTGGGTGTCATTGATCGTGGGGCCCAACAATTGGTATCAGAGCTAAGGCTCTAATTTCATAGATCTAATGATCTAGAGTGATCCGGATCAATGAGTACCATGATGTACACTTTGACTTCTCCACCAGTGTTTGATGACTGTAACCTTGATTTGTGGTTAGGTAGAATGTTTAGTCTAGTCAATTCATATGACCCTAAGCTATGGAAGCTTATTTCACATGGTCTTAATGAATTGCCTAAAGATAAAAATGTCTGAAGTGAAAATCAAAAATGCAAACATGATCAAAATTGCTTGATTTTGAAGTTGCTTATTGCTGCAGTTGATTCTAACTATTTTCCCTTTGTCTCCCATTGTAGATCCGCGAAGGAAATACTAGATGGATTGGCAGACATCAAGGAAGAGCACAAAGACAGATGCCTTGTAGAAGGCACGAGTGAACAAGGGAGCGATCAGCAAGTTGAATCAAGCTCAAAGGTAAATTTTGATTCTGATAATGAAGATGAATTTAGCTATGAGGAGTTATTGATTGCATATGATGAGCTTGCTGTAAATATGAGAGGGTTAAGTCTGAAAATAAAAAATTGAAAAAGAATGTTGGACAAAATAAATGTGATTCTCCATGTAAAGAATGCTCACACTTGAAGGAATTGATTGATGGTCATGTGTTCGACATTGAAATTCACAAAGATCAAATTTCTTCTTTGAGAAATGAAAACAAAGAGCTGAGAGAGAGAGTAAGTCTTATGAACAATGGTCAAAATGAGTTTGCTCATGATAAAAATCTTGAAATGGAAAATAAGAAACTGAAGGAATTGAATAGAACCATTTCTGAAAGATTACTTGCTTTTGAAAAAGGAAAATTTGTGAATATTGATGAATCTGAAAAAGTGCATGCTTTGTTGTAAGAAATAGAAAGTCATAAAACCATCAATGCTACCTTACATGAACAAGTCAATTCATGTGAAAATAAGGTGGCTTCCTATGAATTGCATGTTGCATCTCTTGAATCTGAAATTCTTGACTTGAATGATTCGCTATCTAAATTTGTAGATGGCAAAGATAATTTGGACAAATTGCTGGGAATGAAAGTGAATTTTCAAAAAGAATGACTGGGATATAATCCTGTGAAGAAGAAAAAAATGAAAACAAGTTACATACCTCATTTGTCCACATCACATGTATACCTAGTACCTCCACATCTCACACCCAGCAACACACCATGTCTAGAACTCAACCAAATCTGAAAAAGAGTGTGGATGTCCAAAATGTTCATGCTAAAACCATTCATGTGAAACCCCATGCATCCAAGAAAAGAAATTCTACTTGTCTCTATTGTAGAAAACTTGGACACATGATGCACAATTGTTTCATAATGAAAAATGATGATTTGAGAGCTTGTAGAAATCAAGCTGGTTTGAAAAATGCAAAGAAAGCATTCACCACAAAACCTTCCATGCATTGTAATCATTGTGGTAAAAAAGGTCACACAAAGTCACAATGCTGGTTACTAATGAAGAAAATGAGTTTTCACTCAACACGTCATGCTCACATACACAAACCAGTGGAGCCAATGAGAAAGAAAATTGTAATGCCACATGTTTTCCTCCATCACTTTGGCAAATCTAGAAATGTTAAGTATGATTACTTTCTTGTGAAAGATGATGATTTGAATGTTGTTAAAAATTAGAAATCACATGCACATGTTGCTGCTAACCCACAAGGACCCAAGATGGTTTGGGTACCTAAGAAGACCAAATGATAAATTTATTTTGTAGGTGTGCTTTGAGAATGTAAAGCATGAAATCTGTTTTCATCAAGAAGGTAAGGCACACGGGTCAAGTGGCATAAGTCAGGTTGGAAGAAAAATCAAAAACTGAACTTGAAGACCAGGTGATATCTCTCCTACCTTCTATAGTGATTGTGTCATATTTTAACTGACTTTGTGTTATGTAGTCATGCAATCTTGCATATGTCCGCACATGCATTTAATTAATGGTTTTTTGCATATTTGTGCATATATCACTTGTCATATAGCATCTTTGTTTAAAGAAGAGCTTGAAGATTCACCAAAGTATGATTTCACTACATATATTAAGTTTGCATACACTTTCATACTTTATCATGCAAAAGTTGAACATTGTGAATTCATATCATAATACATAGCAATCCTCCTACCTTCATCATCCACGATTACATAGTATATCAAATGGTGACATGTGGAAGGACATGTTAAGCCTGTCTGAAAATTATCACTATGCGTGAGGTGATCTTTGGATCTAAGTTCTCCGCCTGGTACGATGAGTCATTTACTTAAAAGGCTGCATATGGTATTGGATTGTTACTGAACATCTTGCATTCATGCACACACACTAAGGGGGAGCAACCACATTCACCATATGAGCTTAATGTTTAGGTTCACACATGAGTCATGCATTGCATCTTGAGCTATCTAGGGGATGTTGGTTGTTAAAATAATTTGTGATGCCATTGTTAATAAATCTGAATCATAATTGATAAATCAAATCTATTTTTATCTTTGGATGCAGAGTACACTCCCCAAGTTCAAGTGATGTTGGCCATTCATAGTCAAGCTTGCATCAACTAAAGGAACACCTTGCAAGGATGAAAAATGATGAGAATCTTCTCAATTGCCACAAGGAGATGAGATACCAAAACTTGAACAACCTCTAGAATCGACTTAAGCACAAGTTGATGAAAGTCCTTGTACGTGCTAAAGCAAGTAGCCAAGGCATGGTGAAAGCCTTAGAAGAATATGGATTCATTCTCAAGGCAAAGGTAAGAAAGTAAAATCTGAAATATCAACCTCCATGAGGTTGGTGATCTTAGTGATTGAAGGCTTCCAATCTTGTCTCATGAACCAAGGTGATTCATCCTTATCAACTCATGCAATAGCCTTTTTGTCACTTGGTGATACCTTTAGATGACAAGTGTTGATTCTAAAAACTTGAGTTGTCATTTACTAGCATGCTGTGACAAATTGGTTGAATCTAGTTTGATGTGATGAGCATAGTTAATTGATTGAACAAAATGAAAACATTGAGAGATGTGCATGAAGTTGTTGGTTATTGAATGACACTCAATCTGAATTGCATCATCACACTTGAGTTGAATTACATATCTGGTATATCAAATGGCGTTTGTGAAAGAGTGGATTATATCCACTTGAAAGTATTCCCTATGCGTTGAGTTGGATCTTTGGACTAAAATCTCCGCCTAGTTCCAGATCTTGACTGGCTTGTGATTGATTGATTTGTGAATGAATCCTTGAGCTGAGTTATGTAAATTAAAAATATGTTTGTGATTAAATGATCCATACATTTGACTTTTGGATGAATTCTCATTTTAAAACTTGTGAAAGACCTTTGAAAATCTGTTTTTGAACAATTCTGAAATTTGGGTTGCATTGCTTAATTTTGATCATTTATGCACTCTTATTCATAAAAGTCTTGTCATAAAAAATGTTTTCTGATTCATGGATAGAATGTGGATGATCTCAATAAGATTTCTGTCACACTGGCTTGAAAATCAAAGCTCTAATCTTATTTTTACATCCTGTCTTTTATTCTCATACAGTTATAGGTTGCATGCATCAGAATCCAATGCATTAGGTGCATTTAGTTCACTCAAATGAAAAGCCAAAAACACACACTTTGCACCCATGTTAATTTCTGCATTGCATTAGAACTCATGCATTAGTCGCACTTAGTTCATTCTGTTGGCATCAAATTCAATTGGTATCAAATTATCCATTCAATTGGTATCAAATTGACATCACATTGCTCGCATGCATGTCATAGTGCATTTGCATAAACTCCCAATGTGTGCTTGTGTGATATTATATGCTATTCACCCCCATCCTTATAATTTCTATGACCTTATGCCTTCTTGATAAATAATATTACAATTGAGTCATTATCGGTGTGCTTCATATTGTACACTCTGGGGGAGTAAAAGTGCATCTATTTAGGGGGAGTTGTATTGTTATGTATTCATAATATTTTCGGTATACATGTTGGATCAAATTCGCACACTTCATGTACAAAATGTGAAAATGAGTGTTAAAGATAAGGATATATGAATTTCTTTTCAACACTCTCAAGATGTTAAACTTGCTGCATGTATGTTGAAGAGACAGTTGAGGAAAAAGCTGCCTACCTATCTTTGTTGAAAATTTTGAAATGAAAATGAACGGCAGAGCAATGCTCGGTCTCACTGAGTAAACTGGGCACATGTCACCTGAGACGTGATGTGGTTCATATCTGAAAAGTGTTGACTAGTACCTCTGTTCAAAATGAGGTGAAATAGTTCCGTATTCTGAGTAACCGAAAATTCTGGCATGAGCTCCATGCGTCTACTAGTGTAAAAAGGAATTATTTGAACTTGATCATTCTTAAAAAAAATTCTGATTATCTGTGCAAAATTGTTGAGGTAGAGCGAAGCCTCCAATACGCTATTCTCAAAATTGAAGTGCAGTTTGTAAAATGTCTCCCTGTGCTGATCTGAAAATCTAAATATCCATATTGAGACTATCGTTTTTCATGTTACTCACTTACACATCTGAAAATTTGATTTAATATGTATTCATAAAGTTGATTGACTGCATTAGCAATTGCATTAATCTCCTATATGATTGCACAATCTTCCATGTGCTACACATGTGCATTCCGGTTGTCATGACTCTCTTGCATCTTTCCTATACCCATCCCCTCTTAAATAAGTATGGGGGAGCTGTGTTGCATGTATATATATGTATCTATTTGTTCGCTTGTGCATGCATCTTACATGCCATCACATGCATAAGTTGCATCTCATGTATTTCAAACCACAAATCAAAAATTAAAAATCTGGAATATATTGAAAACCAAAAATTGAGTGGACTTCCCATGTTATTCACTTGCTCAAGAAATTTTAGACTTTGCATGGCCAATGGGGAGAAAGATCAGAATCAGCTCTACTCATCTTGGCACATCCAAGTAATCAACAATTAGTGTTCTCTCTTGTCAACCACTGGTATCACAAAACAAATAAAATTCTGCAAACATATCAATCAACAAGAATATGATTTGGTCCCTTATTTATACTTTGCTCATGCTTCATCAGAATTTCAAATGTGGGTTATTGTTCCTTGCTCATTTATCATGCTACAATTTGCACCTCTTTTGTTTCTTCCCCTCCTTTTGATCATGTTCATGAGGGAGAATGATTGGCATTACCCCGCTTTTTGCTAATGTCAAAGGGAGAGAAAGATTTCATGTGATTCATGATTGCCTGTGACATGAGGAGAAAAATCATTCGTTTGCCATCATGGGGGAGTTTGCCATCATCACTAAGGTTGTCATCATTCATCATTAAGTTTGTCATCATCAAAAAGGGGGAGATTGTTGAGCTATGGTTTTGATGATAACTAAACTTCATGTGTGATGATAATGGTTTTGATGTGTGAGTGATCTATGAAAAATGTCTTCATGATAAATGAACTTGTCGTCATGACAAACGAACTCACATGTTGATATCTTGCTTTGCAGGTACTACTACTGGGCAAGAATGCATGCGCCTTCATGCATGTTTTAGTGTGGGAATGTTAAAACTAATGTTCTTGTTCTTTTTGCCCATACTAATGTAGATTCATTGAGTATTCATTGATATGAATTGGTTGCTTGTCATTGTGTAAAATCATCTCCACTTCATTGTTTATCTTTGTTGAAAGGATCATCATCTTCCTCTCACTCATACAAAATCACGACTCAATGATGATTGGATACATGTTGCTCTGGACTGAAGTTGGAACTCATATGAGGTTTGATTGATTTGTATTGGAAATGCCCCTTCAAATGCATGATCAATACTCTGATATAATGTGTAAGTTTCACTTTGCCAAAACTTCTGTGGAGTTAATGGTAAGCTCCCACTCTCGATTACTACCCTTGAATCCATGGTAAGTATCCATGAGCTGGAAATGAATTTCCATGTGCCTAGATTGGGATTGATTCATTAATCGTGCTCTCAATTGACTTCATTTGTTAGTTAAAGACTGAATGGTTTCAAAGTGTCTTATGCATATTCTTGAGATGAAAGTGTATTCAAAGCATTTATGTGTCTCATGCTAATGCTTTCATAATAATATTTCTTGTCATTTGGGTCTTGGTCTCAAAACTAGCTCCATATGTTAATGCATGATCCAAATATTTTGATTTCGATCTAACCTCCTGTTTCATTATGTTTTTCAGGGTAAGAAATCATGTTAATCTTCATGGGATTATGGTAACATCTAATCACTTTTATTCCCTTGGATTCATGGAGGTTTGAAGTGTTTTTCTAACCCATTCTGGCATGGGTCGACCCCTAAAGGCAGAAAGTCTGTTTTTGGCATATTTGTGCACCCAGTGCAAAAGGGTCGACCCTTGGGGTCGATACCTCTGAAAGGGTCGACCCCAAGGGTCGACCCCTAAAAATAAATTTTCCAAACATAATGGGCTGGCACAAGGGTCGACCCATTACTTTTGGCAACCTTTTACCCTCTTCGAGGGTCGACCCCAAGGGTCGACCCTTTCCGGTCTAGGGCGGTGCCGTCAAATACGACCTTCGTGAATGCGCACCAAAAGTCTTCCAACTCCAGTCCAAATGCCCAAAATCGCTCCATGATGTGTGGATCTGGTCCCCAAGCTGTCTCTTGACCGTCCTAAACACATATATACATCTTATTGGGTTGAAAAACCTAAGGAGAAACTAAGTGAGATCTGAAAATCATTTTTCTTCTAACCCTTGTGTGTGCAGGTCGCAGGTAGCAGCTCCAGGACTTCTTCCACCCTGTTTTGAGCATGAATGTGAAGGGAAGAAGCAGCATACAAGTCTCCAATAGATCCCCAACTGGAAGCTGCGTGGAGAATCAAGCCATCACGTCATTTGAGCAAAGATCGTTCATCTATCTCCAAGGTGATTCAAGGAAGATCTAAAGCCAACCTCCTCCCAATAAGAGAAAGCCAAGCAAACTAGAAAGAAGAAGAGCCAAGCAAGCACAAACAGAAGCTCCGATTAAGTGAAGATTGAAGCTACGTTCTAAATTAGCAGCATACATTCAAAGAGAAGCCAAATCAGGGGATTTCTAAACTAAGCCTCACTGTCATCATGCTTTGAGTGTCATATTTGTATTTCTCATAAACTCTAAGCATTTGTGTGTGTGTGGATCGTCTGGATCCGTGGTCGTGTGTGTGTGTCACGTCTGATTCATGTGTGGGTGCGTGGATCTTACTAGATCTACGTGTGTGTGTGTGTGTCTCGTCGTTCTTAGTGTGTGGATTGCTGCACTTGTGGCAGCGTGTGTGTGTGTTGGTGGATCTAGTTTTCAGATAGTGTTGGAGACATCGTCTCCGTGTGTGTGTGTGTACTGGGGCGCGTCCCCGTGTGTGTGTGCAGGCGTCATCCTGCATGTGTGGTTGGAGCGTCGTCTCCGTTTGGGGATTTATCCCCGAGTGAAGCCTCACCTAGTTTGGTGAGGGGTGGACGTAGGGAGCCCGTCGTGGTCCCGAACTACCTTAAAATCCCTGTGCATTGTGGTTTGCTTTGCGCATTGGCTTGATTTGATTGTTGAATCCTTTTATATGATCGTGTGGGAATGGTGAGATTGAGAGAATCTATTTCTTGGCTTAATCAACTTCCTTAATCTTGTTGTAAGGAGTTTACTCCACCACGCAGCATTCGTCTTGTCTTCTAGTGTGGGGGTTAGTGTAGGTTGTAATCTAACTTGCCAGTTCAATACCTAATGCCAGGGAATTAACCCAGGCTTCAGCTGGCAGACTGTACTGGACTTTCAGGACTCTGGATACTGTATATCTCAAATTCCCATGTACTTCACACAACAACGCTCCGATACCACCTGTGATGACCCGGATTCCGGATATACCTGATAGGACTACCAAGCAGACCCGATACCACTTGGAACCCGTGAAGCCTCCCAAGAGCTAAAAAGCTCCGAAGGGAAAAAGGATTGTCGTGTAGTACATTGAAGCCACAGAGATATAATAGTAAATAATTAAATTTCATTAGATCGGTTTACTAAAGTAGCAGAAATAAAATTACTTTTTAATTAACAGTTTAAGTTTAACAATTATACCAGAGTCCAGTCCAAAGGAAAGACAAGTAGTACAGTCAACAGAAAAGAAGGACGTACACTGAGGTCGGGGGAAACCTGACGCAGGTACTGTAGATCAGAAATTAGACCTCCCCCAAATTGATGATTTGAATAAATGATGATTTAACAAGATATCGAACTAAAATCAATGATAAAAAGGGGGTTACATGTAATAATAAAAATCCGTGATCGCCACTGAGGCCAACAACATGCCAAGTAATATGAAGATCAAAAGAAGGGCATGTTACATACCTCAGAAATTCAAGAGGGTCAAAAGTTGGCCTGGGACGGAACGCGCTATATGCTCCTAGCGCCTTCTCAAGATCGCGCTATATTCGTATGGCGCGATATCAGACAGAAAGCGGGATGAACTGGATTCGTTTCTTCCTTGCTCCAAGGCCGGCCAAGGTGCAAGGGCTCCACGTATCAATCTTCTAGTGCCTGCAAACAATCATAAACAACAAATAAAATGCCCATTAGATCGAGATTTAAGCTGAATCTGCCCCTATTCTTAATCAAAAGCATATAAAAGAAGGGCTCGATTACCTGGGGGTTTGGTGGTTTTTAAACCCCTATGGGAGGGCCAAAAATAGGTTTGGTGTGTGTGAATGCGTGTGTTTTGTAGAAGAAGTGTTTTTGAAATCAATATGCGATGCTATGTGAGGATTGAAATAAACGAATTGGGGAGAAAAAAAACTAAGGATGAGGAAGAACACCATAAGCCCCAAAATACTCCCTTGGATGTGGAAGGAGCAAGGAGTTGTTGATTTGGAACAAAGAGCAGCCTCCTCTTCATCAAGATCTCGAGTTGCATCCCTTTAGAACGACGGCCAAGGGTCCAATTTATAGGAGAAGGATCAAGAACAAACCCTAGGTCGGAGTTCGATCCAATCTAATAACTTGGCGGCTCAAATCAAGGTAATCTTGCCGATTAATGAGGGGGAAAGACTCCTATTAGGATTAGGAACCTTCCTTTGGACGAAATATGATTGGAAACTTCCAAAATAAGGACCCAAATCGAAAAAGGGGAGTCCGGGTCGGACTGGTTTTCTGCCTGAGAACGCGCTAGAAATGTATAGCGTGTTCTTCATGAACGCGCTATAACGATATAGCGCGACAACAATTGGTTCGCCAAATGACTAAAAAAAGAATAAATACCCTTTGGACAGTCGTTTAATCAAATATCAAGTAAGAATAACAACCAGAGTTGATGTTGTAAAGATCAAATATCAAGAAATAACGACTGTTCAAATGATCATTCAATTAGGTCCATAACGCGCTATGAAAAAGAAAGTGATGTGAGGGAATAACGCGAGAATGCCAAATTCGAGACGAGATCCAAGGTATAGAAATTGGATTGTGGGGCCAAGAATAAAGAGATATCCCAGAAAATCAACCAATTATGGATCAATTGGGGCATTAACTAGGAGAACAAAGAAATTGCTCAACTTATCGGCCAAAAACGGGTGTCTACAGATGACCCTCCTTGATATCCGCTTTGAAGGGGAGCGAGACGGAGGTGAAACGGTGGCAAAACAGAGATGACATGGAGTGGTAATGAAGGAGAGATGAAGTGGAGACGTAGTGGAGCGGACTGATAAGTGGATATCAAGGAAAAAAGAGACACCCGTCACAACCGACAAGTGATAAGAATAATTCAGAAAACTCCGAGCTGACCACAAGGTCAAGCTAGCACCGGTGACTCCTGCCTAGAACGATAGGCGTGGAACAAAGAAAAGGGAGCTGATCAACCTCTTGCACAAAAGAGACATCCGTAGTGCGTAGCAACTACGAATTTCACTCAGTTAGTGGAATGGACGCGAGCCAGGCGGATCCATCGACGCCATCGTGCGGTTCACAGCTAATGAGTGGACCAAAAGGGATAAGTTGAATTGGATCGAAAGGAGATAGACAAATTCCAGGCAAGGGTCACATCGACCAACGAGATCCAGCGCTCAACTAGGAACAATCTTTCAAATTCAGAATGGAATTGAATTTCTTTATTCGAAAACTTAATCATTATTGATCCTTAATTAGGAAGAAAAATTGGGCATTTATGAATGCGAAAAGGGCATGATGCGTGCTGGGCTAAAATAAAATAAATCATTAAAACAAATGCAAAGAAAGAATAAAATATAAGATACTCAAGGATAATATTGTTAAATCAAACAGACTCGGGTCAAGAGTTACCCGCAACCACGGCGTGCGAGATGAAGTCCATCGTCCCCAAATTTATCTGACCTAACGGCCTATCCGACGATTAACTGCATGTTTCTAGATCATCACTATTTTTGGTAGAGGGGAACTCAGATCCTGAAACATACAGAGAACCGGACGGTCCTTGAGATAATATAATAATGTAAGTATCATATAGTAATGCAATAAAGGAAGGGATAAAGGAATACTTACCTGATGGCGTGCCATTTTTTTCTTTTCTTTTCCTGGGAATACAATGTTAAGCGAAAATAGAGCAAATTTAAGCACGCATAAGCAAGAGAACACAAGTTTTTATTCACTCACAATATATATTCTCATTGTATTTTCTTTTCTTTTCTTCCCCCCCTTTTATTTTTTATCTCTCTTTTTTATTTTCATTATCGCGCTATATATACCTAGCGCGATAATGTCGCACTAGGAAATTATAGCGCGTTCATTACGCGCACAATTCAAAAACCGCCCCCACCCTCTCATTCATTCAAACTCATTCTTTCCCTCTCTCCATTCCCTCTCTTGTCCCCTACCCAGCCCAAACCTCCATTGCCCTATCTCGATGGAAGGAGAACCTCCTCGACGTTCCAAACGGCGTGCCACCCGCGGCCGTCATCGATCTCGCACGGAGGAGGAACGGGCGCCCTCTCCAATGGAAGAAAACCCCGATTCAGAGGCGACCGTCTCGGCTAGGCTTGAAGGAGAAGAGATGGAGGTCCCTTCCGACGAGGCGGAGGGGGCTGAAGGTGCCGCGACGGCCGAGGAAGTAGCGGCAGAACCCCTTGGTGGTGCGGTGGTTCAAAAACGGCGATTGGTAAGAAATCGCCTCTAACTTGTTTTCTCTTTGATTTTTTCTTGTTTTCCTTTCATAAAAGATAAAAACGGAAGGGTAGACGCCCCCTTAGACCAATGTAGAGGGTAAAATGCCCATACAATGGATTTGGGGAATGAGGGGTCGCCCCCTACCTTCTGAATATGAACGCGCTATGTTTACATCGCGCGTTCATCATGAACGCGCTATAACGATATAGCGCGTTCAAGAACAGAATAACAATATTTTTATTTTTTATATATTTTTTGATGAACGTAAATTGATACTTCTTGTTCTTATGTTGTGTGCAGGGTGTAGAGGGTGCAGTTCATCCCCGGATTTCATGGACATTAGTTCGGGCCGTCTACTTTGCACTACCAGAGTTTCAACGGGCCCGCCTCCGCCGAATGGGCTTTGGAGAGTTCTTGGAAATAGAGGTGCTGAGAGTTGATGTGGGATTGATAAGGGCCCTGAAAGTCAGATGGGATACGGGGTGCAAGGTCTTCCTCTTCCCCTGGGGTCATATGATCCCGACCCTAGAAGACGTCACTCGTATTACTGGACTGCGGGTGCATGGATCGGTAGTGACAGGCTGCACCTACCCCGACTACCGGGAGATGGCACGCATGCTGCTAGGTTTAGAGTTGGAGGGGACCGGCCGGACTTCGCTAGTGTCAAGAATCACTTTACAGGAGAGTCTCGGCTTGTTCCACACACATAGGGAGGTGGGAGAGACCTCGACGGCTCATGAGAAGAGACTAGTGGTTGAGGCCAGAGAGAGCTTCACGACCGAGGCTGGTGCACAGGCCGACATGGAGCTGAGGAGGTTTCTTATTCTGATGATCGGCAAGTTGCTTATAGCGACCCAAGGTGATGCAGTGAGCTGCCAATTTCTACCCCTACCGGAGGATCTGAGCAGAGTCGGATGGTATGCTTGGGGCGCGGCCGTGCTAGCCCATTTGTTTGACAGTTTTGGCATTTCTTCACTCCAATCTTCACTCGGGGGATTCTACCCTCTACTTCAGGTATCTCTCTAAGCCTTAAACTCCATGAATTAAATTATGCTCTTGTCTCTTATATTGATCACATGAGCTGCATTTCAGGTTTAGAGTTATCTGTACCTTCCTACTCTCAGGCATGCTTGGGAGGATCGAGGAGATCTACTGCCCCTGGCCAGACAATGGACCCCAACACGAGACAGTCGATCTCTGAAGGACCAGGTCACCCACATTAAGGAGATGTTAGATATGATGCCCCATATAAAAGTAAGATTTAATTTTGAAATTGAATTCAATTAAATGTATGAAATCAAGAGCGATGACAAATTTACTTGCAGGTGACATGGACTCCGTATCAGAGGGACATCGTGGAGATGCCCTGGGTGGAGGCGGCCATCCCATACTTCAGGAGAAAGATCTGGTTGCACACCCTCAACCTGGTTGAACCCCTATACTATAGGCTAATCATGAGGACACTGGGGCTCCACCAGGCGGTAGTAGAGTTCCCGACCCAGGCGACGGACCCATGACCTGGGTGACATTTTCGAGGCCTCTAGGGGACATATGATTGGCGGCAATGTGCCCGCGAGCAGTATGCAGATTGGAAAAGGCGTGGCCGACCAGTCCCTGCGGGAGCGGACTCAGATGATGCCTATCTTCAGACCTACTCTCAGACATACAGTAGCCGGGTCTACCAAAGCGCACGTGGACAGGTATGCTTTAATTCATTTACATTTTCCAAGTTTAATGCCTTAATTGCTTGATATGTGATTACCATGTGTTAAATGCAGTTCGACATAGAGGGGAGACTAGCCATGGTACAGGGGCTCCTTGACTCCACGATCCGGCAGCGCGAGGACCTCCAGCATACCATAGATGAGCTGGTAAGAACTTGTAATTAGAATGATCTGGATTTAAATTTCAATTAACAATAATGTTTCTTTTTCAGCGCGAGGAGCTAGAGGCAGTCCGATTCTCGCATGGCGCCTCATCCTCTACTCAGCCCGCCTGTGACCACACCGATCTAGAGAGCCAGCTTGCTAGTGCAGTTGCTCGGGCGGAGGCAGCTGAGGCCTCCCTACAGGAAAGAGTAAGCAATCTGTTCTTTTAATCTAGTCTTGAAAACTTTTATTAACATCAGTATTTGACCAAGATTTCAAGGAACAGGAGCACGAGTTACGGATGTCAGAAGCAGAGCTGAGGCACCGAGACACAGAGGAGCTTCCTCGGGATGTGGTGGAGCTACGCCTCCTCCTCGAGGTGGAGAGGAGTGAGCGGCAGAGAGAGAGGGAGGATCGAGACAGAGAGTGGAGCGTGAGCTAGAGAGGGTGCAGCTGAGTACTAGATTAGGAATCGTCGAGCAGCGGGCGAAAGATGCGGAGGATCGCTATCAGCGGGGGCGTGAGCGGGCTCAGCGCGAGGGATACTCCCGGGCCTATTCAAGCACTGATTATTTAGTTACCTCCTCTGAGCATCAGAGGAGGGAAGATGCTGAGAGGAGAGCACGCTGTGATAGGGGTTCAACTTCTCGGGGATCGATGGCTCCTCCTAGGCCTTCCCGGGGAGGACAGGAGGAGGCTGAGAGCTCGCGTAGAGGGGGAGATCAGGAGGGTCAGAGCTAGAGAGGTTGTTTGTACCCACTCTCATTTTGTACCCTTTTGACATATATAGTGGAATGAGACAGTCTTTGGTACTTGTTCTTGTGATTGTTCTTTTAATTTTGCGTGCCCCTGCAAAAGGATATCCCTGCAATAATACCATCAGAAATATAATGTAGTTTTTTTGGATTTTTGAAAATATGTAAATTTTTATAAGTTTTTGAAAAGTATTTGCATTTTATGGAAATTTAAAAAAAATCGATTCAATTTTTTTTGATGCTTGGGAAATATTCAATTTTTTTTTGTAATTTTTGGCAATATTCAAATTTTTTTGGAATTTTGGCAATATTCAATTTTTTTGGAATTTTGGTTTAGACATTGCTAGTGCAGCATCAACGGATGTTTAAACCACTGGCTAAGGGTCCTTGTTCCTTCCCCTTTCGCTAAAAACTACCCAAAGTTGGGCGTGCATTTAAAGGTGGCGCCCTATGACCGGCTACCTTTGGTTAACGGTGCTCCTACCAAGGCCATACTTGAAAAACACTCGGTCTTAGAGGGAGAAGAGAAGAATAATTGGAGATAAGCTTTGCGCAGGATGGGAGGTATCGGGACTTGAATTCCTTCCAAGGTACTACCCCTCAAAGAGGTGGTCTGTTGCGCCGGGGCTTTATGCCTTTGATTTTTAGACCCTTGACATGCATACGACCAGGGTTTTCCCTGCGGGGACTTTGCCTCTCTTGTCATGCCATAATTCACAATTTTGCATTGATCAAATTCGATTTTTATTTTCATAATAGCCCTTTTTGGCTAGATGTATCATGAAATCTTATTTAATTTTGGGTCAAAACTGCCCCTATTTGAGACTTCTCTCGTATTGGGGAGTACCTAAGTCGGTTATGTAACGACCCAGAGCTCCGGATACCGATGTACCGATAAAATTGATACACCGATACCAAGAACTGGGGACGCCACCCAAGGGGCTGATGAGGCCCCGTAAGGGTTAGTGAGGTTTGTCGAGGGATTGCATAACGAATTGGAATTACAATGCGCAGAAATTAATTATAGCCACAATATTAATATAGTGCGGAAGCAATTTAAAATATCATAGTGGTAAAATATATACACTAGTCCAGATTTACAAATAAGTAAAAGCCCAATGTACAACTACACGGGGCATACCCCAGTCAAAAGTACATAAAAAGACGAACCGACCACTGCTGGCATGTTAGACTCGGTCTCCAAAAGTGCGGGAAGAACCGGCGGGAGGCTGGGGCGGCTCACCTGAAGGTGGAAAGGGTGAGTCACAGCCAGACTCAGTAGGGGTCACGTGGATCCCTATCTCAAACTAAACACACAGGCATGCAAATAAAAAGACAATTAGAGCATGCATTTAAACAATAAACATGCAATTGGCATAAATAAAACAATTCTAATAAAGCTGGAAAATCTTTCTAAACAATTAAAACAGCTAACCAATGCCACTTAAATCCCGATAGTCGCGTCAGAAACTAAATCCACCAATAAAGTAAATCTCACAACTTCCTAGTGACAGGAGAAGGCAAGGACCACCAGAAGATCGAAACCAGATGCGTCCACGACCTCTTATACTGCGTCTCAAGCAACTCACGTGTACGCGTCTACACGTGGGAGGCGTAACAATACCAGTACCAGGACCAAGTAACTAGTCAGAGCGACACTCGACAGTGCCAGTCCCTGTCTCTGACCACGTGTGCACACACTGACTCTCGCCTAAGCCAGGTCCTCTAGCTAGTTTTCCCCCTCCGCAGGACGCTACGGCACAGCCGGCGGCCCACAGAAATAGCTTAGGAACCGTTAATCGGGATACCCTACCACCTCTCCCTGGTGGGTCGACCGCGTCGTAGGGCTACAACCAGTGGTTCTATCATAAGGAACGAGAAGGCTACTCTATTATGATAATTAAACGCATAATCACATAAATAAACGCATTTTGAAATCTATAGAGATGGGCGGTCTAGCCTCGACCGCTCATCAATACACGGTCTCCCTTTAGGCCGCGCCAAGGGAAAATAGACGGTATCTCTATGGCCGCTAAACACTATCGATTTCCATTGGGCCGCGCCCATGGACATGAACGGTCAGAAAAATAGCCGCTATATCGGCGTGACGGCGAGTGAGGTTCGGCCTTGGCCGAAACACCGCCCAGAGGGCTCGTAACGAATAGAAAATAAAATAAAACAACCTGCCATGCCCATACAAAAATTCTACAGCTACACATGCCATTAAAAATAAAAAAACAAAGCCTAAATCATGAATTTCACAAAATTAAACTAAAATAGGCTAACATAGAATTTTGCCCGGAAATCGAGGAAAATGAAGACGCATGGGCGTGCATGTGGTGCCAAAATGATCTTAGCGAGGTGAGGAGTCCATCCCCCTACCTCGGTCGCGGAGGAAAAGTCGTTCCGGGCGCGCAAGAGTCGAAGGTCGCCGCGGTTGCTCTCGCCCGATCCCGTCTCCTCGCTCCTCGAACCGCGGGAAGAAGGGCACCAACGCGATCCTCACGTCACGACCTTTCCAACGGTACCTCCCTTGCCTCGATCAACGGTCGTCTGGACCAAAACTGAGAGAGGAGAGAGGTTTCAAGAAATTAGGCCAAATTATAATAATATGGGGTTTTACACGAAAATCGGTGAAACGACGATGGATGGCGACGCATGCAAAGTCAATAGGTTCCTGGCGAGACGAGGAAACCATCCCCCTACCTCGATCGCGATGAAGCCCGCGGATCGGTGCAGATCGGGCGACGGGACGTCATGGCTCCTCTCGACCCGTCTCATCTCCACGCTCCACGAACCGAGGGAAGAAGGGCGACACCACGATCCTCGCGTCGAGCCCGTTCCAACGGTACCCGCCACGCCTCCGTCCGACGTCGTCTCGGCCAGATCCAAGAGAGAGGGAGAGAGCGTGTGTGAGGGGGAGAGAGAGCGTGGGAAAGAGAGAGAAAGAGATGGGGAGAAATCGGGAGAGAGAGGGCGACGGCGAGGGTTTTAACATTTTTGTTTATATATTTTTTGAAAATGTAACTCTAATTACATTTTAACCCTAAATAAAGTAAAATTGTATAAATGCCTAATTTTTTTATATAAATACTTTAACTACACCAAATAAACACCAGAAAATGCCCTAAAAATCCATAAAAATAGGCTAAGTTTGCAGAATAAAATTCTAGATCCAAACTACTAAGAATTCGGCAAGATACGGATCTTACAGTCCCTCCCTCCTAAAAGAAATTTCATCCCCAAAATTTAAACGGAAGGAAAAGGAGGAAACTGAAAGAAAAAGGCATACCTTGAAAATAGAAAGTCGGTTTCCCCCGTGGCATAAAGAAGACTCGCTTCAATCTGCAGTCTACCACGGCACTGTACTTCTCGGGCCAGTCCATGCCCATAATAGCATCATAATCGACCAACTGCAGCGCGTACAACCTTACTGGCAACTGCCGATTACTGATGACAATAGGAGAACCTTCCAGGCACACTAGAGTGGACATGAAATCTCCCGATGGTAATTCAACGAGCAACTTGCAGGATACTTCCACCATCGGCTCCTCAATATGAGCAATAAAATCCTCGGAAATGAAAGAATGAGTAGCACCCCAATCGAAAAGAACATGCGCTGGACGACCGAAAATCAAAATAGTACCTTCCACCAAATTGGATGCCACAGCCTCTGCGCGCGTGATATGAGTAACCCTGCCTCTCGGCTGATGACTGGGGGCAGAAGACTGCTGGGAAGGAACTAAAACTTGCGAATAAAATTGCTGAGGTTGAGGTGGCGGAGGAAGACAGAACTGTGGCTGCTGCGGCTGGGTAACCTGCGAGAACTGCACCGACCTCGGCCTCTGCGGACAGTCTTGAACAACGTGACCCGGCTGATTGCACAGATAACACACCACTAGCAAAGAACACGGTACGCCAGGGTGACTCCCACCACACCTCAAACACATCCTCGACTGACTGATTACAGATCCTTGGCGATGTTGAAAGGAAGGCGTCGTCTGCTGCACAGTGCCAGAAGGAGCCTGTTGATCATGATGCTTCTTGGACTTCTTAAACTTCCACGAGGAATTGGGCTTAGAGAGAGAAGAACCACCAGCAACAGAAACTGTAGATGAAACTCCTGTTGCAAACGGCTGACTGCCCTGTTGAAAATGCACGGTCGGCATAGTCGGCGGAACTGCATCTGGTAGTTGTCCTCGATATCTCGCCAATTCCATTTCTAAAGTCACGGCTACCTGGTACGCTCCGTCCAGGTCAGCCACACAGGTCGCATACAACGACAGTCGTAACTCTGGCTTTAATCCTCGCAAAAATTGTTGCGTCTTCATGGCTTCATTTGCAAGGACATAGGGCGCATATTGACCCAATTCCAGAAACTTGTTGCGGTATTGCACCACTGTCATATCACCCTGAATCAGCTCCATGAATTGATATGCTTTAGCCATCTGGAGACAAACCGGAGTAAAAGCACGTTCGAAAGCTGCCACAAACTCTGGCCAGGTGATCTGCCGAAGCGGTCGGGAACGGAAAGCAACTGCCCACTCGGCATTCCACCACGTCAGCACTACACCTTGAAGCTGAAAGGTTGCCAACATGACCTTCTCGTCCTCCGCGCACTCCATTGCTCGGAATACGTGCTCCATCGCATCAAGCCACTGTCTTGCCACCTCAGGATCAGACTGACCATCATACGATGGTGGGTTGAACAGCAGAAATTCTTTGAGTGCTCTGCCACGACCACCAGGCAAGTCGGCTTGAGGGGTAGCAGCTGGGGCTGGAACAGGCACAACTTGAACTGGAGCTGGCACAGCAGGAGGAGGAGCAGGTACAATAGGAGTATGAAAAGTGCCACCCTCTTCCTGAGGAACAGGAGCTCTTCTTTCTCGCGGCGTTCTCTTTTTTCGCGGCGGCATCTTAAAGCTAGAAAACATACGACAATGGAAAACACATCCGTAAGTACGGAAAACATCCTAAGCCAGCAATAGATGACTCAAGTGGACTTGCTCTGGACTCGCACATGCAATTTCAATTCCTTATACAATTCCCCAACACCGCTCTGATACCAACTGTAACGACCCAGAGCTCCGGATGCCGATATACCGATATACCGATAAAATCGATACACCGATACCAAGAACTGGGGACGCCACCCAAGGGGCTGATGAGGCCCCGTAAGGGTTAGTGAGGTTTGTCGAGGGATTGCATAACGAATTGGAATTACAACACGCAGAAATTAATTATAGACACAATATTAATATAGTGCAGAAGCAATTTAAAATATCAGAGTGGTAAAATATATACACTAGTCCAGATTTACAAATAAGTAAAAGCCCAATGTACAACTACACGGGGCATACCCCAGTCAAAAGTACATAAAAAGATGAACCGACCACTGTTGGCAAGTTAGACTCGGTCTCCAAAAGTGCGGGAAGAACCGGCGGGAGGCTAGGGCGGCTCACCTGAAAGAGGAAAGGGTGAGTCACAGCCAGACTCAGTAGGGGTCACGCGGATCCCTACCTCAAACTAAACACACAGGCATGCAAATAAAAAGATAATTAGAGCATGCATTTAAACAATAAACATGCAATTGGCATAAATAAAACAATTCTAATAAAGCTGGAAAATCTTTCTAAATAATTAAAATAGCTAACCAATGCCACTTAAATCCCGATAGTCGCGTCAGAAACTAAATCCACCAATAAAGTAAATCTCACCACTTCCTAGTGACAGGAGAAGACAAGGACCACCAGAAGATCGAAACCAGATACGTCCACGACGTCTTATTCTGCGTCTCAAGCAACTCACGTGTACGCGTCTACACGTGGGAGGCGTAACAATACCAGTACCAGGACCAAGTAACTAGTCAGAGCGACACTCGTCAGTGCCAGTCCCTGTCTCTGACCACGTGTGCACACACTGACTCTCGCCTGAGCCAGGTCCTCTAGCTAGTTTTCCCCCTCCGTAGGACGCTACGGCACAGCCGGGGGCCCACGGAAACAGCTTAGGAACCATTAATCGGGATACCCTACCACCTCTCCCTGGTGGGTCGACCGCGTCGTAGGGCTACGACCAGTGGTTCTATCACACGGAACGAGAATGCTACTCTATTATGATAATTAAACGCATAATCCCATAAATAAATGCATTTTGAAATCTACAGAGATGGGCGGTCTAGCCTCGACCGCTCATCAATACACGGTCTCCATTTAGGCCGCACCAAGGGAAAATAGACGATCTCTCTATGGCCGCTCAACACTACACGGTTTCCATTGGGCCTCGCCCATGGACATGAACGGTCAGAAAAATAGCCGCTATATCGGCGTGATGGCGAGTCGGGTTCGGCCTTGGCCGAAACACCGCCCGGAGGGCTCATAACGAACAGAAAAAAAAAATAAAACAACCTGCCATGCCCATACAAAAATTCTACAGCTACACATGCCATTAAAAATAAAAAAAATAAAGCCTAAATCATGAATTCCACAAAATTAAACTAAAATAGGCTAACATAGAATTTTGCCTGGAAATCGAGGAAAACGAAGACGCATGGGCGTTCATGTGGTGCCAAAATGATCCTAGCGAGGTGAGGAGTCCATCCCCCTACCTCGGTCGTGGAGGAAAAGTCATTCCGGGCGCGCACGAGCCGAAGGTCGCCGCTGTTGCTCTCGCCCGATCCCGTCTCCTCGCTCCTCGAACCGCGGGAAGAAGGGCGCCAACGCGATCCTCACGTCACGACCTTTCCAACGGTACCTCCCTTGCCTCGATCAGCGGTCGTCTGGACCAAAACTGAGAGAGGAGAGAGGTTTCAAGAAATTAGGCCAAAAATATAATAATATGGGGTTTTGCACGGAAATCGATGAAAACGACGATGGATGGCAACGCATGCGACATCAATAGGTTCCTGGCAAGATGAGGAAACCATCCCCCTACCTCGATCGCGACGAAGCCCGCGGATCGGTGCAGATCGGACGACAAGACGTCGTGGCTCCTCTCGACCCATCTCGTCTCCACGCTCCACGAACCGAGGAAAGAAGGGCGCCACCGCGATCCTCGCGTCGAGCCCGTTCCAACGGTACCCGCCACGCCTCCGTTCGACATCGTCTCGGCCAGATCCAAGAGAGAGGGAGAGAGCGTGCGTGAGGGGGAGAGAGAGCGTGGGAAAGAGAGAGAAAGAGATGGGGAGAAATCGGGAGAGAGAGGGCGACGGCGAGGGTTTTAACATTTTTGTTTATATTTTTTTTTTGAAAATGTAACTCTAAT
Organism: Amorphophallus konjac; assembly: GCA_022559845.1. NCBI lineage: Eukaryota > Viridiplantae > Streptophyta > Magnoliopsida > Alismatales > Araceae > Amorphophallus > Amorphophallus konjac. The sequence continues at coordinate 61,119,467 of CM040126.1, forward strand.
TGCATTTTAACCCTAAATAAAGTAAAATTGTATAAATGCCTAATTGTTTTATATAAATACTTTAACTACACCAAATAAATACCAGAAAATGCCCTAAAAATTCGTAAAAATATGCTAAGTTTGCATAATAAAATTCTAGATCCAAACTACTAAGAATCCGGCAAGATACAGGTCTTACAGTTATCTCATCCGTCAACCTCTTGCACCTGCATTCGGCCGAGTAAGAAGAGAAAAGACTTTCAGATATACTCCTAGCATGGCCAAAGTAGCAACGGTATTTACAAAGGAGACGGCTAAGGGCGCCGTGAAGTGTGTGCGGTTCCCAGCTAAGGGTTGCTCTTAACAAGCGAAGAGAGAAATGTCAAACTCCCAGCGCAGGGTTTTTATTAACCAAAGTGCTGCAGAAGCAAGCCTAAAGACCTTTTTCGACTCTTGGATTAACAAAACTTAAGGTAAAGGTTTAAAATTCCACTCCTAATCAAAGTTAAGAAGCTGTTTCTTTTGAAAACCGTGGGTGAATAATGTGATAAAAATGCACCAAAATGCACACGTACACCAACACATTACCTTGCGACCTTTGTTGAAGCAGTTGCCAACGGCGATGTTGATAAAACATGAGATTTGTTGTCCTCATTTGACAGATAAGGAAGGATAGCAAAGTTTTGAAAGTGGCTTAACAAGAAGGAGTGGTGTTTAAACCAAACTCAGATGAATAAGGATGAAAAGGAAGAGAGGCGAGGGCTAGAACTCCCTCACTAAGGTGCGGAGACCCTGATCACATGAAAGGTCTACAAAAGAAGCAAAAAATCAAGAGGAGGAGTGAGGACTAAAGCCTCAGAAGCAGTGGGAGAAAGGGCAGATGCCCAAGGCAGTGGACGTGGAAGAAGTTGGGTCGGACCCAGGATCAGGAGGAATTAGAAGAAGAAATTGATAGATGGAAAGAGGCAGATCCGGAGGGTCCGACGGCAGAGGAGGAGAATCATGAGGGGAAGAAGAATCCGGAGACTCTGGAGGGATAAGATACCGAGGGACGCGATCCACTGAGAAGAGATATGGAAAAAGATGATGGAAGAGGAAGAAAAGAATGAAGGACGCAACGTCCTGGAGAAGTAGGAAGATGAATCGGAAGAAAGATGGAGGGTCCGGAGGTTCCGGGGGAGGCAAGTAGAGAGGGACGTGATGCCCAGGGATAATCAGTGGGAAGCCCAGAAGATCCAGACGTGAGGGTGTGTAGGGGCACGATGCCCAAAGAGCAAGATCCGGAGGTTCCGGAGGGGGAGGATACCATGAGACGCGATGCCCAGGGAGAAGAGAAAGATCCGGAGGTTTCGGAGGAAGAAGACGGAAAGGGACGCGATGCCCTAGGGATAGAGAGAGGGATGAAGGATCCGGAGGTTCCGGAGGAGGAAATTAGAAAAGGGTGCGATGCCCTGGGAGAAAGTCCGGAGGTTCCAGGGGAGTGGAATCAGAAAGGGCGTGATGCCCTAAAAGGAGGGATAAAACACTTCCAGGGAAATAGCAGGAAAGGGGGCGCGATGCCCCGGGAGAATTAGGGAGGAAAAACTTGGAAGGACGCGATGCCCTGGGGGGTGGATTAGAAGAGGATGGAGGATCCGGAGGTTCCGGAGGAATGAGACACCATGGGGCGTGATGCCTCAAGAGGACAAGAGAGAAATCCGGGGAGTCCGGATGCAATAGTTGGAAAGGGGCGCGATGCCCTGAGGGAAGATCGGAGGGGGCACAATGCCCTGCGAGTGTAAGGGGACCTGGAGATCCCGAAGATAGAGGCGGAAGATATAGGAAATGTGGGGGATCCGGAGGTTCCGGAAGGTGGGGAAGATACGGGTTTGGAAACCCGGGAAAGAAGAAGTGCAAATGCATGTGGATGCAATGCAACAGATGCGATGGATGCATGAAATGCAAAGAATGTAAAGAACATGAAGGGCGAGAGGATGAGATCCTCCTCCTTTCCCCTGGAATGGCCCACGAAGAATCAGTGATAGATAGGAATATGGATGGCGTTGAGTAGAAGGTGGATAAAATAGTGGAAGGCCCCTTAGCACCAAGATAACCGCCCCTCCATGGCAGTGAAAGTGTATAGCCAATTGGCCCAATGGATAAAGCAAGAGTCCGTGACGAAGCTTCAACAATAAACGACAACTTCCTTGGAGGGCAAAGAACAATAATGTGAGGGAGTTGAAGAGTTAGAACATGAAGCATCGTGTTGCCCAGGGATTGTGACATATAAAGAGTGTTGAACAGAATAGGCATTCGCCCCTTGTATGGAAAAATGGGTTCAAGATTGGAAAGTTGGAACAAGGGGTACCCTGCCCGGCCTTTGGGCATGAACTTACACGACATCAAAGCTTGACATTCTCTCTTAGTGAGCAGTGGTGAGGACTTGGCCTCTTCGACCATGCTCGGCACGACAGCACGGATTGGCATCCGGCAAATAAACTCTTGCATCTTGAATAGCACGGCCGTGGCCAAATCTTTCTTGCCCGGCTCTTGATCATCTTCGGTACAAGTACTTGAAGAAGCACTCCCATTCTAAGTGGTAAAGGAAGGTGAAGCGGAGGTGGAAGGCTCCATGGATGGTGGTGTAATGGAAGGTGTTGGAAAAGTGAGTGGAAGCGAAGGTTCAAACACAACAAGCTTCCCCCCTTGCTCGGAAGCGAACGGGATTGGCTCGAGTGCAAAAAGGGATGGACCCTGCTCAGGATTAGCCACGGGTAAGGGTGATGGGTTAAGTGGTGGAATAGGGAAAGGGACTGGCAAAGCTGGTTTTGGCGTTATAGGGATAATGGAGGGTCGAGGTGGCGAACAAAGAGGAGGAGTAATAGAAGGCTCAGCGGAGACCGGCGTAGTGGAGGGTGATGGAGGCTCGGCGGAGGCCGATGGAATGGAGGCTACTGGTGTGGTTATGGGAGGTGCGAACGGAGAAGGTTTAGTGCATTGAAAATGTCGGATGGGGCGAGAGGTGTTAGGGATAGGATGAGACTCATGGTGCGGCGGTATGGGTGGTTGAAATATCGACCCATCATCGTAACACCAAGAGGTCTCATAAATGGTGGTTGGATCGGGGACTGCGGCATCGTCCTGAGCATAGGGGTCTTCTGGCGGTGGAGGAAGAGGACGGCGAAGGAAACTTGGCAGGGGTGCATCTCGAGGAGCTTCAAGTTCTTGTACCGTCTCCAAATCTTCATCATTAAATAAATCCAACGGACGCCGTGGTGGAGGCGAAATGATAAGTGGTGGAGTATGGTGTTGTGGGGGATTTTGAGGAGGCGAATATGTATATGGAGGTGGAGAGCCATGTAAATGCGTAGTGTGGATGAGTGGAGGGCGGACGGCGTCCACTTGATTATCAGGACTTGTAACACCTTCTCGCTCACATATATCGTTGATGCCATTGTCCCTCCTCTCCTTCCACTTTTTTTCCATCTTAGTAATCTCATTTAGAGCAGCATAGAGGGGATTGACTAGAGTAGGAGGAGCGGGTTGTGGGCTCGTAATCCTCTTTAATTGTTCCTCCAACGAAGTGACTTTATCAATAAGAGTTTGTTGGAGAGGTGTAACTTGAGCAACAAAGGGTTGGCAAGATGGCCTTGAAGGAGGGGCCGCATAAAAAGGCCGTGGAGGGGGATTAATGAGCTGACCCCTAGAAGAACCCGGATGGGCCGGGTTGCAAGGAATAAATGGGTCTTGGGGCCGTGAAGGATGAGAAATAGAAGGAGGCGGGTGATGGGCCACCCGAATAGGAGTAGGTGTGGACGAAGGAGGCGGGTGATGGGCCACCCGAATAGGAGTAGGTGTGGACGAAGGAGGCGGGTGATGGGCCACCCGAATAGGAGTATGTGTGGATGAAGGAGGCGGGTGATGGGCCACCCGTGTGGGATTGGAAGGAGGATGAGGAGAGGATGTGCCCTCAACAATAGCCTTAAGGGCTTGGATTTGTTGAGGGGTGAAATGATCTAATGCACGAATGATTTGAGAGACCTTCTCATCATTGGGAGGAGATGGTCCCGAGGGAGTAGTGGCGCGTAGAGAATGCGAGGGATCATGAGATTGGAAATTACCCACAGGTCGAGCAATACCGTAGGAGTGAGGACGCGGTCCCTTGGAAGTGTTGTGATAAGAGCAATGAGATTGAGGAACATAAGATGTGCTTGGTTGATTATCCTCTTGGTTATAAAAATTATTAGCCATGTTGACTTGTTTTATCAAAGCAGAACACCATGCAAGTTTACAAACAATTCCACTCAATAAGCAAAGATATTAAACGATGAATGTTGCTATTTTTGTTTCTATATGTACCTTGATGTGATGGAATTTTGTTTTGACAAATTTAAATAATTCACACAAGGTAAGAACCTAGTTTTCAATGTGGTTTAACTCCGGTGCCAACTAGGTCAACTCTCACTGCGCATAGGTCAACTAAACCCGGGGTACTTCAAGGTACAACCGGCCCGGCGTCCGTGAGGGAATCCACGGGTGCGGGGACTTACGGAGGCTTGGTTTAGGAATTTCCAGTCTAAAGAGACGGAGTGCTCAATGGAGGGTCCTTCCTTCACCAAGGGAGTATGGATCCTAAAAGGGGTGGAGAGAGGATGTCTCCCAAACCAACAAGATTATGATGCCATGTAATGCAAGAATATCTAAACTAGAACTAGCAAATAACAAGAAAATATAAGAAAAATGAATACACAACAGGAAATGTACAAGATGCAACCAGATAAGATGACAATTAGAACCCCGACAGAAGGTGTGAGTGAAATACCCTCGGGTGAAGAACGCACTATATATCAATAGCGCGATATTATAGAACACGCTATGGATATATAGCACGACTAAAGACAGAGGGGGAAAACCCCAAAAGATAAATAATCACACACACTTTGATGGATTGACAAGCAGGCAACCAAAAGAACGAACGTGGTGGCACAAAGTGTCCCACCGTGATCGCCAATTTGTAGATCTAAAATTAGACCTCCCCCAATTGATGATTTGAATAAGTGATGATTTAACAAGATATCGAACTAAAATCAATGATAAAAGGGGGTTACATGTAATAATAAAAATCCGTGATCGCCACTGAGGCCAACAACATGCCAAGTAATACGAAGATCAAAATAAGGGCATGTTACATACCTCAGAAATTCAAGAGGGCCAAGAGTTGGCCTGGGACGGAACGCGCTATATGCTTCTAGCGCCTTCTCAAGATCGCGCTATGTTCGAATGGCGCGATATCAGACAGAAAGCGGGATGAACTGGATTCGTTTCTTCCTTGCTCCAAGGCCGACCAAGGTGCAAGGACTCCACATATCAATCTTCTAGTGCCTGCAAACAATCATAAACAACAAATAAAAGGCCCATTAGATCGAGATTTAAGCAGAATCTGCCCCTATTCTTAATCAAAAGCATATAAAAGAAGGGCTCGATTACCTGGGGGGTTGGTGGTTTTTAAACCCCTATGGGAGGGCCAAAAATAGGTTTGGTGTGTGTAAATGCGTGTGTTTTGTAGAAGAAGTGTTTTTGAAATCAATATGCGATGCTATGTAAGGATTGAAATAAACGAATTGGGGAGAAAAAAAACTAAGAACGAGGAAGAACACCATAAGCCCCAAAATACTCCCTTGGATGTGGAAGGAGCGAGGAGTTGTTGATTTGGAACGAAGAGCAGCCTCCTCTTCATCAAGATCTCGAGTTGCATCCCTTCAGAACGACGACCAAGGGTCCAATTTATAGGAGAAGGATCAAGAATGAACCCTAGGTCGGAGTTCGATCCAATCTAATAACTTGGCGGCTCAAATCAAGGTAATCTTACCGATTAATGAGGGAGAAAGACTCCTATTAGGATTAGGAACCTTCCTTTGGATGAAATATGATTGGAAACTTACCAAAATAAGGACCCAAATCGAAAAAGGGGAGTCCGGGTCGGACTGGGTTTCTGCCTGAGAACGCGCTAGAAATGTATAGCGCATTCTTCATGAACGCGCTATAACGATATAGCGCGACAACGATTGGTTCGCCAAATGACTAAAAAAAGAATAAATACCCTTTGGACAGTCGTTTAATCAAATATCAAGTAAGAATAACAACCAGAGTGGATGTTGTAAAGATCAAATATCAAGAAATAACGACTGTTAAAATGATCATTCAATTAGGTCCATAACGCGTTCTGAAAAAGAAAGTGATGTGAGTGAATAGCGCGAGAATACCAAATTCGAGACGAGATCCAAGGTACGGAAATTGGATTGTGGGGCCAAGAATAAAGAGATATCCCAGAAAATCATCCAATTATGGATCAATTGGGGCATTAACTAGGAGAACAAAGAAATTGCTCAACTTATCGGCCAAAAATGGGTGTCTACAGGTACTGCTGGCAGCTACGGACATGCCACACCAGGAACCGCGGAAGCAGAACAACGCCACCCACCTGAAAAGTAGGGGTGAGCCTCGTGTCACTGGCCCAGTAGGGGTCACGCAGATCTCCACTGAAAAATAACGTAGTAACACGGAACAACTAAAACAGTAGGTAAACTTCAGGAGTAGTAAAGCAGGAAAACTAAACTATAAAGTTGTAAAAGAAAATCGGGAACGGAAAGAGCAGCTTCAGCTAAAAGAAAAGGTAATAGCCGTACCTGAACAAAAACACGGTTGCCGAACTAACCTCGGCTCCCGAAACTACTCCAGGCAGCAACAGGAAGGTGAACTCTGATCTGACAAAGTCAGGAGTTACCGATCTGTCGGGCCCACAAAGACAGGCAAAAAGCCTAGAAAGAACCTAGACATCCACAGATGCCCTAAAGCATACACGACTTGAGTGCCATGCACACTCTTCTAGACACAACCACACACACACGATCGGAACGTCGTGTACACAACACAACACTGACCTCGGGCAAGACCACAGGAGGGCTAACCCGAAAAGGTCACGACGTACGAGAAATGTGAGAGTCACGTGTCATGCGACGGAAGCACCTCTTCACTAGAAGAACAGCCAGCTGCGTCCACTGACGTCTTATGCTGCACCTACAAGTGTCTCGTCTACTATGCCGCTAAGCACACGACTGAGACTAAGACACTGTAACCAGAACAGGAACCACAGTAACGAGTGACTAGTCAGGGTCACGCCCGTCGACGCCACTCCAAATGCCCCTGACCACGTGTGCACACACCGACTCTTGCCTAGAGACAGGGTCGATCGACCAGACCGACAGGTCCACCAGCCCGCTGGTGCGAACGCCGGCCGGTCGATTGGCCAGCCCGTGGTGGTCGACCGGTCACGGCGGGAAATCAGCCGGACCTAGCCCTAAAACCCGAATCCACGCCCCGTTTGATCCCGATCGAAGGGGAAACATCCATAACATCGCATAACGGTGATATACAACATTTAGACTCCAACGGGAGTCGAATCGGCCAAGAAACGGTGAGAAACGAGCGATTCCATCGAATCGACCCAAATGGAGTCACCGGACTTCCCAAGCTCCTAACGGTCCCGAGAGACCACCAATCGCGACGAAATTAGTGACTATGGAACGTAGATGTTCCAGGGAGTCCATTGACACTAACTGATCTAAAAATCATCGCCGTTTTTCGGCGAACACTACGAACTCCTAAAACTACGGTTTTACCTAAACGATTCCAAACTCGCCCGTTCTAGTACCGAGCAACGTGAAATTACAGGGAAAACGTGCAGGAAGAGTAGGTGATCAGTCTCCCTACCTGCACCGAAGAAACCGTGCGCCGAAGCGACTAATCCGCGTCGAAAATGCCAAATCCACAAACCGTGCCGATCTCAGAATCCATCGAGGGATCGCCCTCGCCACGCTCAAACCGTCGTCCCATCCCGCGTCCCGATCACTCCATCGCGTCCTCGTCTCGGCCAGCTCCGCAACGGTGTGCACCCCGCACCGAGAGACCCAGAGACGAGAGAGAATGAGAGAGAGAAAGAGATGAGAGAAATGAGGGAGGAGAGAGGGGGTTGAAGGAACAAGTAGAAAGAAAATTAGGAATTTTCCTAATTTTTCGAAAATTCAATTATTAGCCCGAAAATCCACTAATTCAGAAAAATACGTAAAAATAGTCGAAACGATCCTCTCGACGAGTACATCGCAACTGCGGCGTCCACGAGTCGATGAACTGAGAAATAAACTCACCACAGGGTTCCGTTGCTAGTACGAGATAAAAATCCACACAGATCGTTAAACTCAACTCGGGACCCACAAAAGTGATCCGAAACTCTCCGAAAAGGATCTGAAAGACCTAATAAGAATCCAATAAGGATCTAGGGCATTACAACCCCACTCCCAGAGCAGCCCCCCCTCGGACATGCCGCAATAGAACCCTCCTCCCCCAGACTCCCCCACCCCCCCCACTGGAACCCCGCACCCTCCCAGCCAGTAGCCCCCACCCCGAACCCCCCGCCGAAGACCCCCTCCCTGAAATCCCCACTCCCAGAGCAGCCCCCACCCACCGGAACGCTCCTCCGGACCCCCCATCGGAACCCCCCACCCTCCTAACCCGCAGCCCGCACCCTGGACTCCCTGTCGGATCCCCCTGCGCGCCTGAACCGCCCTCTGCCAGAGCACCCCCCGGCCCCCTCCGATCCTGACCCTCCTCCCCCAAAACTACTGCTGGAACCCCTCCCCCTCCCAGACCAACCTCCCCCCTCCCAGATCGGCTAGAACCCCCGCCCTCCCTGATGATCCCCAAGCTTAAAAAAAAGGAACAACAAATGCAGCAATGGCAATGGTGGAGGCGCGGCAGGTAGGGAGAGTTTTACTGAGAGAGGGTGAGGGAGGGGGTTACCAGACCGGAGAGGATGGCTTGGAGGATGGCGACAACGTGACACCGGCGACGACGACGACGAGGATGGCTTCGACGGCAACGACGGGGACGGCTTCGACGGTGACGGTGAGGGTGGCTCTGTGGGGACGACGACGACGAGGAAGGCTTCGATGGCGATGGCGAGGGTGGCTCTGGCCGCGATGGTGAGTATGGCACCTGCGGTCTCTCCTCAGCAAGGAGATAGTGGAAAGAGAGTGAGAGGGAGAGTGAGACGGAGATCGCGGGGGAAGGGGGGAAAGCTCCGTCACGGGGGAAGGGGGGAAGAAGGGGGGAAAGTTTCGTTGGAGGTAAAGAACATTTGTAACGGATTTCAGATGAAAAATTGTTCCGTCTGAAATGTGTCTGAAATTACAGACGCATTTCGGATGAAAAAGCTTTAGTCGCATGGATTGAATATTTCATACTTTCGTCTGAAATAGAGACGATATTTCAGACGGAAATAATCCATCTGAAATTTCCGTCTCTATTCCCGCAATTTCTTGTAGTGCTTAGAGGTCAAATATGGATTTGATGATGTCAGAATCAAACATTTCAAGACATCAAACTTTAACAATTTTAAGTTTATAGACAACAAACCCACGAATGACCGAATACACGAATTTGAGGGTCTAGTCCATGAACTAAGAGCCATAAAATCCCAGCTAGATGAAACCTTCCAAATAGTATGTCTATTAGATAAATTACGCCCATCTTGGTCCAATTTTATCAAAACTCTTAGCCACACTTAAGGTAACATTACTCTAACAAGTATTTGGTGCAATTAGAGTTAAAGAACAACATAGACTTAAAGAGGCCTCCACTCAAAACTATAAACTCAAAGCCAACATGGTCGAAACCAAGCCCCTTAAATCACATCAGAAGTCCTTTCCTCCCAAGTACAACCACTTTAAGAAAAATCACTGACCATTCCATAACCAAAAACCCCAAAACTCAAATCATCAAAAGAAGCCAAATAAGAACAACGGGGAGAACTTCTGCTATGTGCGTGGGTAGACGAACCATCTAGCATTTCAATGCTACTTTCGAAAGAAGTCTGCCCAAAAGACAAAAAGGAATATTCCTCCTCCAACTAGCCCTCAAGTCAACATGGTGATTGCAGGTGCTCGTGCATCTGAGCTTGCATTTAAGTCAGTTCTCTTAACTCCTGAAGTGAACTCGACTAATTTACCTATTGATTGGTAAATTGACACTGGAGTTAAAATTCATGTGTGTGCTGATCGCTCTTAGTTTTCCACTTATCAGGACTCAAGTGCAGGAGCTATAATAATGTGAAATAATGCTAAGACACAAGTGCTAAGAGTTGGAAGAATATATCTAAAATTGACCTCGGGCAAAACTTTATTTCTTTACAGCATCCATCATGTTTCTAATATCCAGTGGAACCTCATTAGTGAGTCTCTTTTAGTGGAGTAGGGCTATAAGTTAGTCTTTGAGTCAAATAAAGTTGTAATAACTAAAGGGTTGTCGTTCATTGGAAAAGGATTCATGTGTGATGGTCTTTTCAAATTGAATGTATGTACACTATCTTTTAAACAATCAATTATCTTAAATGTTGAATCTTCCTATACATGGCATTCAAGATTAGGGTATGTTACTTATAATTCAATTAAAAGACTAATGAGATTAAACTCGATCCATAATATAGACATCCAACACCATGAAAATGTGATATTTATGTTGAAGTCAAACTTCCTAAACAACTATTCAAATCAGTTGATAGGGATTGTGATGTCTTGGAACTTATACAGAGTGATATATGTGATTCTAGACGGATCTCTAGAGGTGGCAACAAATACTTTATAACATTTATTGATGATCTATCAAAATACTAATATCTCTATCTAATCAAAACTAAAGATGAAGTGCTAAATAAGTTTAAGATTTATAAAGTTAAAAATCAACAAGAAAATGAAATTAAAATACTTAAGTCTGATAGAGGAGGATAGTACACCTCTCTTGCACTCACTAAATTATGTCAAGAATATGGAATAATATATGAGATAATTGTCCCTTACTCTCCCCAGCCCAATGGTGTAGTTGAAAGAAAAAACAGAATACTAATAGATATGGTTAATTCAATGTTGATTAGTTTAGGTGCACCCGAGAACTTGTGGGGAACTGGGGGAGGCCCTTTTGACTGCCTGTTGTATTTTAAATAGAATTCCTTTTAAACAAAATAACTCCACTCCATATGAAATTTGGAAACGTAGAAGACCTCACTTGAATTTTCTCAAAGTATGGAGGTGCTTTGCAAAAGTAAAAATACTTGAAACCAAAAGAAAGAAAATTGGACCAAAGACTGTAGACACCATTTTCATTGAGTATACTACAAATCATAATGCTGATAAATTCTCTAGTAATCTAAATAGATTCTTGGTAATTAATTATGAAATAGGTGATATATCCAACAACACTTTAATTGAAGTTAGAGATACAGTCTACTTTGAAAATGTATTCACATTTAAATCTAGAATTGAAACCAATGTAGGGAGTACCGGACCTAGTACTAGCTCAAACTCAGTAGCCCCTAGAGAAGAAGAAGAAACACCTACAAAACTTAGGAGAAACAAAAGGACTAGAATAGAAAAGGTCTTTTATGACTTTTATACACTTTTAGTAGAAGACTCTCCAACTACCTTCTCTGATACTATGAACTCTATAGATTCACCCTTCTGGAAGGAAGCCATAGATAGTACAATGAATTCTATAGTCCAAAATAACACTTGGGACTTAACTGATTTATTCCCTAGTCATAAAAGGATGTAAATGTGTCTTTAAGAAGAAGTTAAAACCAGATGGATCAGTTGATAAGTACAAGACCGAGCTAGTAGCTAAAGGGTTTACACAAAAGTCAACATAGATTATTTTGTTGTATATTCACCTGTGGCTAGGATTACCACCATTAGGATCTCGATTGCATTAGCATCCATATATAAACTGATCATACACCAACTAGATGTAAAAACTACTTTCTTAAATAGTGAACTAGATGAAGAGATTTATATGGATCAGCCCGAGGGCTTCATTGTTCCAGACCAAGAAAAGAAAGTTAGTAAATGAATTAGATCACTTTATGATTTAAAACAAGCACCCAAATAATGGCATGAGAAATTCTATGAAAATATTCTTTCTTATGGTTTTATAATCAACCAAACTATTACATGTGTATACTATAAAATGTTTGGTGAAAATATTATCATCTTGTGCTTATATGTTGACGATACTTTAATCTTTGGATCCAATATGCATGTTGTTAAAAAAGTGAAGACATTAAATTTTGACATGAAAGATTTAGGTGAAACTGACTTAATCCTAAATACTAGCATGATAAGAAAATCAAGTGGAATAACTTTATCACAGTCTTACTATGTAGAAAAAATCTTTAAAAAAAGTATCACATGGATTGTCAACCCATATCAAACCTCTATGACACAAGTGTTCACCTAAAGAAGAACTTAGAAAATTCAATGCTACAAAGTAAATATGCATAAATCATATGATCAATTGGATTCCTTACAAACTACACAAGGTCAAATATTGCCTATGCAATCGATAGGTTTAGTAGATATACCATTAACCCAAATGAAAGCCATTGGAATGTCTTAGAAAGAGCATTTAGATATTTAAAAGGTAATATATCATATGACTTACACTACACTGGCTACCCCTTTATTCTAGAATGTTATAGTGATGATAATTGGATTAGTGATTCTCTAAATGTCAAATTCACATTGGACTTTATTTTCCTTTTAGGAGGAGGTGCAATGTCATGAAAATGTATTAAACAAACTATGTTAACTAGAAGCACAATTAATGGAATCTAAAATGATTGCACTTGACACTACCTACACAAAAGTGCTGAATGGTTGAGAGACCTTTTAGCTGACATTCCTGTTGTGCCCCTATGGTTTTGATGATGGTTTTAATGATTAGTTTTTGATGTGAGTTAATCACTGTGAGTCATCTTGCTGTGTGAGTCATCATGCTGTTATTCAGTTATTTTCTCAATCATAACTCAGTCTATCAAATGTTCAGTCATCTTGCTGCTCAGTTTAGTTTAACATATTTGATGTTCAGTCATGTTAACTGATGCATAAAGCATTCATTGCTACACTCTGCTTAGTTAGTATGAACAGTAGTGGGTCGACCCACCCTTGCTGATGCGTCGACTCATCAGAGCACTGACTGTCTGGTTTGTCTAACTTCAAGTCTATACATCATCAGTTGAACGTAAAGTATATACGTTGCAGCGTCAACTCATTGGGCTGCAGCGTCAACTCAGCAAGTCTAAACATCGCCTTCAGACTTTCAAGTCTATACACTCTATACTCATTCAAGTCTGTTCAACCGTTTGCATTTCATGAAGTCTGTACACTTCATCGCCTTCTGCAAGCATTCTTCAAGTATGGACAGCCTGTGCACTACTTCACAACAAGTCTAGACATCCTGGTTGTAGTCTAAGTCTACACATCCTGCTAGGTCGGACTTCAAAGTCTGTACACTGCGCACCACTGTACAAGTCCATACAATGGCTGTTGAACTGTGAAGTCTATACATTGTCTGATCATTCATCTTTGAAGTCTATACAGCGTTGCCTTGTCTCTTCAAGTCTATACAACGTTGCCTTGTTTCTTCAAGTCTATACATTAGACTGTGGCAAAGTCTATTCATTCGTTTGGAAAACAAGTCTGTACAGCCGTGTCATATCCTCCTGAAGTTCATATCATCAAGCCTACACAGTGGACTGTGTAGCCTGTTTGATTAATGAAGTCTGTACATTCGTTTCTGAAGCCTGAAGTCTATACAGTCCAGCCTATTCCTACGTTCAAGGTTTCAGCTACACTCTAAGTCTGTACAGCCACTCCTTGAGCATTAAGTCTATACATTGGCCGCTGTTATCCAGAGTCTGCACATTGGTCTTCGAATTCAATGTCTATACATTGGGCTCTTACATGAAGTCTATACATTGTAGTTTGCATTGTAAAGTTCCATACATTGGTTGTTGTTCTTCAATGTCTATACATTGCCTTTAGGATTCACAAGTCTATACAGCCGTTGCCTCCTTTGTTGAAGTCAACACATTGGGCAAGTCTGTACGTTGCATTCGCCTTCACAAGTCTATACAACGAAGTATATACACTGTAATGTACATACCTAAATCTTATGACTTCATTCTTGTTGCTGAAAATGAACAGGGTCGATGCTGGGAGCTTAAAGCATCCACGCATCAGTTGACGAAGCCTTCACGATATCTTCCACTGCGTCAACGCCACAATGGAGCAGCGTCGACGCAGCGGCTTAAGAGACGCCAATATACAAGGCAAGACAGGCCTTAATGTACATGTTCGTGCGTCAACGCCATCAACAAGCAGCGTCGACGCAGCGGCGGAAGAGAGGCCAATACACAGTTCTGATTTTCATCCGTGCGTCAACGCCACCAACTGGCAGCGTCGACGCAACAGTTCAAGAAAGGGGCGACTTATCTCTGGCTGTCTTCAATGCGTCAACGCTATCCACAGCAGGGTCGACGCAGTGGGGCAAATTCAAATGTGTACAAGCAAAGAGTAGACGCAGTGATGCCAGTGCGTCAACACGGTCAGTCTCTAGAAACAGTAAGTGTGGTAAATTACTAGAATATTTCCATGCAGTACAAGGAGACCCCAATTATGAAAGGGCACGTGATCCTATAACAAAGGACGTGCCAGCAGTCAGACACGTGGAAGCTGGGGCCTGCTACTTTACCACGTGGACCAACCCATCGAAGCTCTCTAGGGCGTCTCTGCCCTATCCTCCAGAGCCCCTGTTATTGGTATATAAATCCTTCTTCGTCTTCAGAAAAGATAAGCTCACTCCAAGGAAGAAGTGAAGCAAAAGAGGCCATCTGAGAGCAGAAAGAGAACTCAAGAGAGATAGGCCAGAAGAGAAGAAAAGAAAAAGAGAAAGAGAGAAAAGAGAACAGAGATCGAGAGAAGAAGAGAAGTGCAGCAGAGAAGAAAGAGAAAGAGAGAGAGAGTGAAGAAAGAGAGTGAGATCGAGAGAGATCTGTTCCTACTGGACCGTGGATCAGATCCAGGCCAGTCAGCTCCGTTGAGAGCCACATTGTGCATTTCATTTTTCAACTTTCTGTTTGCTGAAGTTATTTTTATTTCGTGTTTTTGTTTTTCCTTTTTCATTTGGTTATCCTTGTTCTTCCGATTCTCAGTAGTGAGGTCGGGTTCCTCCTGGTGGGTCAGGAGAAGGGAGATCTGATCTCCGATTTGCAAGCAGAGAGGGGGCTGCTTGTGGGTTCCCTCCGGGCTAGGAGGAAGAGAGGCTAGGCCTCTGGTGGATTGCTGGTAGCAGAGTGCTACTGGCTGGTTCACTGGTAGCGGGGCTGCTACTAGTGGGGTTCCCTCTTGGTATAGAGGAAGAGAGACGTGAGTCTCTGGTTTCTAGTGACCGTGAGTTGCTAGAGGTTCCCTCCGTGTAGGAGGAAGAGGGGAGGTTGTTCCTCTGGGTAAGCTGTGTATCAGTGTCTGTTGGCAAGCTGTGTTGCCCAGCTGTTAGTGAAGCCACACTCGGGTTGAGTGTGGGGTGGATGCAGGTCTACAGGACCGAATCACCTAAAAACCCCTCTTGCATTGTGGTTTGATTGCTTATGGTTTGCTTCCGCTAGATGTTTGCATAGGGGCGCTCCAAGTGTTTGATCACAGGTTCATTAGACGATTTGATCAGATTTTGTTCTAAGTGTTTAATCTGTTGAGTGAGCGAAATTCTAATTGAGCGAAAGTTTATATTGGGTGAAAGTTTTTATAGGCTATATTCATTCACCCCCCCTCTGAATACTTGCACCGAACCCATCAATTGGTATCAGAGCGGTGTCTGCATACAAGGTCCAGCGACCTACAGATCCGATCTTGCAGTTTTAGGTGCTAATTTGTTTTTAGTGCATAAATATTCCTGTTGCTTTGAATTTACTCGCTATTTGTTTTCAATGGCTCTTCCACCCGTCTTTAGTGGTTCTGATTTCAGTCAGTGGTACACTGCTTTACATGCTTATGTTAATTCTGCTAATCCTGATCTGTGGAAATTAATTTCACAAGGTCCTCACACCTTACCAACGAAAGTGTCCAAATGGACCGACAGACACAGATCAAAGGATGGAGAAAATCAGAAAGCCTTTAACCTGATGAAAGCAGCTACTGACAGAGCCTTATGGTCTTGTCTTCATAATTGTAGCTCAGCAAAGGACATCCTGGATAGGCTGAAGCAATTTCACAGGGTAAACGAGGAGAGCTGCATGATGGCTGACAGAAGCAATCAAAGCAGCAGCCAAAATGAAGATGATGATGATGAGGTAAATCTCTTCGAGAATTTTTCTCTTGATGATTGAGAGAATGCATATGCTGACTTGTTAGAGTCACATGAGAGCTTAAGAAAACAGTATAAAAAGTTGAAGAAGGGTACTGGGATAGATAGTTCTAGCTCTCCATGTGAAAACTGTTCAAGTACGAAGCAATTTCATGATGCATGTCTGTCTGATAATCATATGTATAAAAATCAGAATGACAAACTTAAGGAAGAAAATGAGAAATTGAAAATGCTGAACTCCACTATGTCTGAGAGACTTCTAGCTTTAGAAAGAGGTAAAAGTGTTTGCGTTGAAGATTCTGATAAACTGAGCAATCTGGAAAATGAAATTGAGAAATATAAAACTGCTAACAAAGTTTTGAATGAAGCTATGAATTGTAATGAGCAAGAGATTGCCAGTTATGAGTTACAAATCACCTCTTTAGAAAATGAAATCCAAGACTTAAAGAACTCTCTGTCAAAGTTTGTTAGTGGGCAAGATAATCTGAACAAACTGCTGGGAGTAAAAGTCAATTTTCAGAAGGAGGGGTTAGGTTATAATCCTGTAAATAAAAAGAATTTTGAAAATAAAATTCGTACATCTTTTGTTGCTAGCACTACTTCTCACACTTCTCAGAAGTCACCTGTTTCTCAGTCTACTGTTCAGAGAACCCAAAAACAAACTGAAAAGTTGAAAAAGGTTGATGGATCCAAGCTGAAAACTATTTTCATTAAAACTTCTGAACAGGAAAAGCCTTCTACCTCATCTCCACCTCAGTACAAGGCTAAGAAAACAGGAAAACAGGATAAAAATCAGAAAAGGACTGTGAATCAGAAAATAAATGAAAAGGGTTCATCAGTGCATATTGATCACAGTACTCACACACATTCACATGCATCCAAAAAGAAAATGATATGTCATTACTGTCATAAACCTGGCCATTTGATGCATGAATGTAGATTGATGAGATCAGATGATCTGAAAGCTAGAAAAATGGATGGTAGGAATTCGCAGGTCAAGTTCCCTGTCCCTCAGAAAAGGAGTGTCACATGTTCAAATTGTGGGAAATTAGGACACTCAATTGCTCATTGCTGGTTTGCAAGTGGTAAGAAAACCTTTTATCCATATCATGCTAAATCCTCTGCAAACCAACGTGTTCCTAATAAAAACAAACCTGTTTCAATGAACCAGCACATCATCTGTTTTAACTGCAACAAAATTGGTCACAAGACCTCTGAATGCTGGTCAGGCTCCTTTAAAAGAAATTCTCTCAAATGCTCTCACTGTGGAAAGCATGGCCACAGGGTAATTGATTGTTGGCATGCTCAGGGTAGAAAATTAAATTCTAAAACTGTTAAATTCCCTGCCATTAACAGAAAGTCTCCTGCATGCTATCACTGTGAGAAGCCAGGCCATAGAGCTGCTGAATGTTGGCTGGCCGGTCTTAGTAAACAGAATTTTAATTTTGTCAACAACAAAAAGGTTCATGCATATGCACATGGATTTCATGCTAACAATTGGTATCATATCTATAAGAATGTGCATAAATCTAATTTGAAATTTGTTAATTCATGCCTTTACTGTAGACAAATTGGTCATTCAATGTATAATTGCTATTTGATGAAATCTGATGACCTTTATGCACGAAAATTGCTGAGAAAACCTGCTAGAAGTGATACTCTCATGTCAGGACCCAAGACTTCTTGGGTACCTGTTTGTGCAAAATAACATTGCTATGCAGGTGTGCCTTGGGACTAGAATAAAAGGGGTAATGATCCAAGGCACTCAAGAATGAAAAATCCCTTCTGAACTGTTCAGGTAAACTCTCTGCATTTCTTGTTTTGAAACTCATTGCATATCTGATTTGATGTATTCTTGCATATCTGTCATTTGTAGTTGTTTGATAATTGTTGAAATGCATAAACTCTGAAAACAAATTGCATGTCCTTGCATAGCATTCAGTGTTGAGTTTTTGCATACATATAGTGCATTGCATTTCCTTAAACTGAAAATGCCAAAAAGATTGTCTGAATGCATGTTGTCAGGGGTAGTCAATGCATTGCATATAGGTTATCAAATGCATACTCATGTGAGAATTCATTGCATATCCTTCCTTATTGATTTTGTTGACAGACCTTGACCATATTTTTGAAAACATTGAGCTTCAAAATCTCTCCTATCAATTGGTATCATTTGGCTTCAGATTTCTATCAGTCTTTCATGAAGATTTCAATGGGCTATCTCGATCATAAATCTGAAAACTTTTGAATTAGAAATCTTCTATTATACGTTTTTATGAATGACTGAAATAACTCATGTGGTTTAAGTTTAATGTATTCAATGAGTTTGGCTTTAAAATTCCTTAAAAATATCTGAAGCATGTTTAATAAACCTTAACCATCTGGTTCATGCTGTGTCTTGTAAAATCTTCTGAAATCTACATTATTGAATACATGACTTTATTTGGTTAAGTACATGAAATTGGTATTGATTTGAAGCAAATGAAGTTTTCTGAAATGTCTAAAGGGTATCTTCTGTCAGAGCAATGACCTTGGTCACTGAGAAACACATCTCCAAAGGACTGTGTCATGAGGTACCATAGTTAACTCTGATTAAGAATAATTGAATTTCAGGCAGAGCAATGGCATGCACACTGAGAAATACAACTCACTCATCAAGAAATGATTTACAGTGTGTCATGATGTGTAAATGCTATCTCTGTTCATATAAAGCATGACAGTTAGTCACACTAAGTGCTTAGGGATATTGGCCTCTGATCAAGGTATATCCTCTAGTCACAAGGTGTGCACTGAACTAGAGTGCTCGTAAAATTTTGTAGCATGAAATATTGTTGAATAAATTGAAATTTCTGAATATTGATGCTAAAATCAAATTGCTACAACCCTAGACAAAATCATATGACTTCAAAATTACTTGATTTCAATACTGATGCATGTAATTCCGAAAGAAGTCAATAAATTTGATTGTGTAAAAGAAATGGAGTTTTATCAAGATAAATATGAGGGCTTGGTTCATTTTTATTAAACCATGGTTTTAGATATCAATACAGAATTTTATTGATAAACTCTACATACATCATGTTTAAACCATGTTGTTCAATAAAGCTCATTCATAAGCCCTTATAATGGAAGACTTTGAAAAACTTATGTTTTGGATTTATGAGATTGATATCTCTCTGAAAATCTGACTGAATTTTCTGAGATTGGAGCTTCTTTAAAAATCTGCTAATTGAACCTCTTCTGCTCATTGAACTGAACTTCTCCTTGTTTGCCCCTGTGGTCTCCTTCTCATTCATTTCATAAGGTTCCATTTATTGAGGGGGAGCCTCCTTGTCATATGCATCATGCTGCATAGAAGGAGAAGAATTGTGCTCTTGCATTCATATTTCTGGTATCTGCATCTACATTCATACCCCTTCACTCCGTTTATTTTGATTATACCAAAGGGGGAGATTGTTTGCCAAAGAGGGAGAATATCATTCAATCAGTGCATGCAGGTTCCCTTTGATTATCTCTAACTAATGACTTTTTGCTGAAACTCTTAAAGGGGGAGTATTGTGTTCTTGCAAAAGGGAGAAATTGACTGAATTTTTATACATGCTTTAATTTCTCAAATTATTTTCTTTTTGATGAAGTCAAAGGGGGAGAATAATTTGAGTCATCAGAATGCCTCACATCATCAGAATGACTCAATGTGTTGAAAGTGTTGCCATCATCAAAAAGGGGGAGATTGTTGTGCCCTGTGGTTTTGATGATGGTTTTAATGATTGGTTTTTGATGTGAGTTAATCACTGTGAGTCATCTTGCTGTGTGAGTCATCATGCTGTTATTCAGTTATTTTCTCAATCATAACTTAGTCTATCAAATGTTCAGTCATCTTGCTGCTCAGTTTAGTTTAACATATTTGATGTTCAGTCATGTTAACTGATGCATAAAGCATTCATTGCTACACTCTGCTTAGTTAGTATGAACAGTAGTGGGTCGACCCACCCTTGCTGATGCGTCGACCCATCAGAGCACTGACTGTCTGGTTTGTCTAACTTCAAGTCTATACATCATCAGTTGAACGTAAAGTATATACGTTGCAGCGTCAACTCATTGGGCTGCAGCGTCAACTCAGCAAGTCTAAACATCGCCTTCAGACTTTCAAGTCTATACACTCTATACTCATTCAAGTCTGTTCAGCCGTTTGCATTTCATGAAGTTTGTACACTTCATCGCCTTCTGCAAGCATTCTTCAAGTATGGACAGCCTGTGCACTGCTTCACAACAAGTCTAGACATCCTGGTTGTAGTCTAAGTCTACACATCCTGCTAGGTCAGACTTCAAAGTCTGTACACTGCACACCACTGTACAAGTCCATACAATGGCTGTTGAACTGTGAAGTCTATACATTGTCTGATCATTCATCTTTGAAGTCTATACAACGTTGCCTTGTCTCTTCAAGTCTATACAACGTTGCCTTGTTTCTTCAAGTCTATACATTAGACTGTGGCAAAGTCTATTCATTCGTTTGGAAAATAAGTCTGTACAGCCGTGTCATATCCTCCTGAAGTTCATATCATCAAGCCTATACAGTGGACTGTGCAGCCTGTTTGATTAATGAAGTCTGTACATTCGTTTCTGAAGCCTGAAGTCTATACAGTCCAGCCTATTCCTACGTTCAAGGTTTCAGCTACACTCTAAGTCTGTACAGCCACTCCTTGAGCATCAAGTCTATACATTGGCCGCTGTTATCCAGAGTCTTTACATTGGTCTTCGAATTCAATGTCTATACATTGGGCTCTTACATGAAGTCTATACATTGTAGTTTGCATTGTAAAGTCCATACATTGGTTGTTGTTCTTCAATGTCTATACATTGCCTTTAGGATTCACAAGTCTATACAGCCGTTGCCTCCTTTGTTGAAGTCAACACATTGGGCAAGTCTGTACGTTGCATTCGCCTTCACAAGTCTATACAACGAAGTATATACACTGCAATGTACATACCTAAATCTTATGACTTCATTCTTGTTGCTGAAGGGAACAGGGTCGACGCTGGGAGCTTAATGTGTCCACGCATCAGTTGACGAAGCCTTCACGATATCTTCCACTGCGTCAACGCCACAATGGAGCAGCGTCGACGTAGTGGCTTAAGAGACGCCAATATACAAGGCAAGACAGGCCTTAATGTACATGTTCGTGCGTCAACGCCATCAACAAGCAGCGTCGACGCAGCGGCGGAAGAGAGGCCAATACACACTTCTGATTTTCATCCGTGCGTCAACGCCACCAACTGGCAGCGTCGACGCAGCAGTTCAAGAAAGGGGCGACTTATCTCTGGCTGTCTTCAACGCGTCAACGCTATCCACAGCAGGGTCGACACAGTGGGGCAAATTCAAATGTGTACAAGCAAAGAGTAGACGCAGTGATGCCAGTGCGTCAACGTGGTCAGTCTCCAGAAACAGTAAGTGTGGTAAATTACTAGAATATTTCGATGCAGTACAAGGAGACCCCAATTATGAAAGGGCACGTGATCCTATAACAAAGGACGTGCCAGCAGTCAGACACGTGGAAGCTGGGGCCTACTACTTCACCACGTGGACCAACCCATCGAAGCTCTCTAGGGCGTCTCTGCCCTATCCTCCGGAGCCCCTGTTATTGGTATATAAATCCTTCTTCGTCTTCAGAAAAGATAAGCTCACTCCAAGGAAGAAGTGAAGCAAAAGAGGCCATCTGAGAGCAGAAAGAGAACTCGAGAGAGATAGGCCAGAAGAGAAGAAAAGAAAAAGAGAAAGAGAGAAAAGGAGAACAGAGATCGAGAGAAGAAGAGAAGTGCAGCAGATAAGAAAGAGAAAGAGAGAGAGTGAAGAAAGAGAGTGAGATCGAGGGAGATCTATTCCTATTAGACCGTGGATCAGATCCAGGCCAGTCAGCTCCGTTGAGAGCCACATTGTGCATATCATTTTTCAGATTTATGTTTGCTGAAGTTATTTTCATTTCGTGTTTTTGTTTTTCCTTTTTCATTTGGTTATCCTTGTTCTTCCGATTCTCAGTAGTGAGGTCGGGTTCCTCCTGGTGGGTCAGGAGAAGGGAGATCTGATCTCCGATTTGCAAGCAGCAGGGGGGCTGCTTGTGGGTTCCCTCCGGGGTAGGAGGAAGAGAGGCTAGGCCTCTGGTGGATTGCTGGTAGCAGAGTGCTACTGGCTGGTTCACTGGTAGCGGGGCTGCTACTAGTGGGGTTCCCTCTTGGTATAGAGGAAGAGAGACGTGAGTCTCTGGTTTCTAGTGACCGTGGGTTGCTAGAGGTTCCCTCCGTGTAGGAGGAAGAGGGGAGGTTGTTCCTCTGGGTAAGCTGTGTATCAGCGTCTGTTGGCAAGCTGTGTTGCCCATGCCAGCTGTTAGTGAAGCCACACTCGGGTTGAGTGTGGGGTGGATGTAGGTCTGCAGGACCGAACCACCTAAAAACCCCTCTTGCATTGTGGTTTGATGGCTTATGGTTTGCTTCCGCTAGATGTTTGCATAGGGGCGCTCCAAGTGTTTGATCACAGGTTCATTAGATGATTTGATCAGATTTTGTTCTAAGTGTTTAATCTGTTGAGTGAGCGAAATTCTAATTGAGCGAAAGTTTATATTGGGTGAAAGTTTTTATAGGCTATATTCATTCACCCCCCCTCTGAATACTTGCACCGAACCCATCAATTCCATTCATGGCAAGTCCCCTGCCTCCTATATCTCTTTGGTGTGATTGTAAATTAGCAGTTGATAAATGCATGCAGACTAATGCTGATGTGAAAATAAACAGACACTTAAAACTGCGACACAAATTTATAAGAGAAAAAAATAAAACAATAGTTGATAATCTTGAATTTGTGAAATCAGAAAGAAACCTTGTAGATGTTTTCACAACTTATCTAGAATGATGGTTCTAGAAGCGCGCGTTGAGGGGATGGGATTGGGCTCATTAAATAAATTATTTACCATGGTGGCAACCCAACCTCACGGAGGTTCAATGGGTAGAAACAAATTTGATAGGTAAGTATGTGGAGCACTCATATATTCTGCTCTCATCCATATGGCACTAGTGCTCATTTAGAAGCAAGAGGTTAGGGTGAGTTTATACTCTTAATGAATCCAAGACCCAAGAGATAGGGTGTTACCTTGCTCGCACCCTTTGAAGGATTCACCGACATGTATAAGGTCGTGAGGCCATGACTATGAGATGTGGACTATCTTCTAAAACACATATGAGATACCTGCGCAAGGTCATTGATAGCGCAACCCATCTAGAATCTCAATTAAGGTATATTGTGTGTAATTTGAGAAAGTATGAATCATGGGACCTGATTAAATGCATAGTCCATCAAGCATTCCTACAGACAATTTCAAATATCACTAAGTGAAAATTCAAACTGAAAGATATTTTCACCCACTGCATAGTATAAAAGACTCAGCAACATTTTGTTTATTAATTATTTTTCATTAATAGATTTAAAGGTTTTAAATCATGTGATGTATAGAAATCACATAAATCACGGACGAATGCATCCGTTGGAATGAAGGGAGGCATCCCTTGCGTACGCCATTCCTCCTTTGATTGTTACTATCGTGTTTTGATTGAAACCATTAACACAATAAATTGATCACAGTGGGTGATCATTATACACTTTTTTTCTCCACACAATCGCAAGTTTCCTTTGTGCATTTCTCCTTCTTTTTCTACTCTTTCTCTGCTATATCCTTGCAAGTTCAATCAAGATTCGCAAAGCACTCTTCAAGGACGTGCTGACGAGATAGAGAGGTCTCATCTACTTCAGAGTCGCCGTATCTTTAGGAGGCCATTACCATAAGAACCACACATCGAGTGATAATAGAACTCTTAGTTCTAGCAACTACGTGCTTCGACCCAACAAGCTATATGTCTAATTTTATTTATTTCTAATTACATGTTGTTGATTTATTATTTTTAGCCATACAAAATAAATAGGGGGGCAGCGGTTGTGATAGCGACTGTAACGACACCAGATCCAGATACCGGGAAGAACCCGATACCATTCGAATCCTGATCCACCACACCCACGAGCTGAGAAACTCTGAAGGGTTAGTTTGGTGTTGTGGAGGTATATTGAAATATAGAATAATGTAGGAAATAAACTACGAAATTAACTATTTAAATGATAGTAAATAAATTACATTTTTAATTAATCAAATTAACTACAAAGTCAAGTCCATAAAGTACAGTCTACAGAAAAGAAAGCATACTCAAACACCGATGTAGTCTGGCGCTGCCAAGCTAGCAACTATGAACCACTGCACCATTCCTACGAACCTCAAGGAGGAGCCGCTACACCTGAAAAGGAAGTGGTGAGCCTCATCTCATTGGCTCATTAGGGGTCCCGCGGATCCCCACCACGAAATAGCGACGGTAAACAATGGCACAACAAAAATAATAACAACAATAGCGGCAAGAGTAACAATAGTAAAAAGAGCAGTAACGACGGATTCAGAAGGGGGGGGATGAATGAATCCTTCAACAACTACACCCAATTTCAAAAACAATTACAGAATCAAACCTTTAATAACACTCAGTAATCAAATGAGACAGCACAACAACTCTCTTCTCACAACCGTGAGCTGAGACACTCAGGCTCGCATATATAATTCTACTAAGCATAGGACCATACACTCCACAGGCATATTTAAAACTCTCAACGAAACACAAGGGCGAACGCAAGTAATCAAGCACACACAACCTGTGAAGGGGAGAAAGATGATATGGAGGAGCGCAAAGAGCAAACCACGATGCACAAGATGATTTTTAGGTGGTTCGGCCAGACCCACAGTCTGCCTACGTCCACCCCTCACTCCAAACCAGAGTGAGGCTACCCTTGCAATAGCAAGAACCGCAAACTCAGTCTGCAAATAGACGCTGCCTAATAGCTTGATCCAGAGGAGCACACTCCTCTCTTCCTCCACCCAAGAGGGCAACCACTAGCGACACCCAGTCACTAGCAACCGGAGACACCAAGTCACCCTTCCTCTGAAACACAGAGGGAAAGCACAAGTGACACCAAGTCACTTGCAACCGGAGACACCAAGTCTCCCTTCTCCTGAGTCCACAGGAGGAACCTCGAACTCAACCTGAGTATCGGAAGACCAAGAAATTGGAAGATGAAAAAACAAAAAGGAAAAACAAATTGGCAAATAAAGCTCAATAAAAAATATAGCTCACGCAGGAGCACAACAGTTCAGGATCTGATCCTAGAACTGAACTTCTTCACTCTTCCTCTTCTGCTACTGGCTCTCTTACTCTCTCTGGCTGCTGCTCGCCTCTTTTCTTCTTTACTCTTTCTTCATCTCTTCTCTCCTTCTACTCTCTCTTTCTGCTTCGATATCTTTTTCTTCTGGGTGCTCTCTCTCTCTCCTTCTCGTCTCTTCTATTCTTCTTCTTCTTCTTTTTCTTCTCTGTTGTTCTCTCCTTTTCTTTCTTGAACTCTCCTATTTTTTTCTCTGCTATTCTCTTCTTCTGTTCTTCTCTACTTCTCGTCTTCTCCTCGTTGCCACCCTTGATCGAAGGACCGGCCTTCTTATATGGCTGTTAGTAGGGTTCCCACGAGCTCACGCGTCCAGAGAGGATTGGGGACGTTGATCCACGTGGCAGAATGTCAGAGATATTCTTCCTGGGACCTCGTGCCAATCATTGTTTATGTTATCCTTACAAGCTCACGTGCCATATGATGAGTTCTGCCCTCGTGCAGATCATATGCTCGAATGTATGGCCAAGCTTGTAGGAGTTGTCGTAGCCTTAGACCTGCATAGACTTGTGCTCGCGGCGCTCGCAAAACTGCATCGACTTGTGCTTGCAGTGAAAACTTGCACTGACTTGGGCTCACAACAAAGTTGCACTGACTTGAGCTCGCAGCAAGGCTTGCACTGTCCTTGAGCTCGTAGTTAAAAACTGCACCGATAGTGAATATACGTTAGATGAGAAAACCTTGCACTGACCCTGTATACAACTAACACTGACCTTAGTATGCACATAGTACAACTTAGCACATACCTTATAAATGCATGTAACAGAGTATGCACGGACTTTGTTCTGTGCAAGGAAGAATGTGCACGGACTTAAATGATACATAGACCTAAATGTTGCACGGACTTGGATAGGCTTGCTAGCATGAAGTGCACTGACCTCATGTTCCTTAGCACAGGCGTTGTGTATGCATGATGCAAGCTATGCACAGACCCTATATGTGCGGTACGATTGCTTGCACCGACCTTATATTCCTTAAGCAAAGCAATGCACTGACCTTATGTTCGTTTGGCCAAAACATGCACCGAGTGTATATGTTGTAGACAAAAAATGCATGAGGCACTCACAGCAAAGAATATGCACCGACCTACATGCGTGCGCAAGGCAAACTATGCACGGACCTTGTAAGTGCAATAAAAGAACATGCACGGACTTAGAATGTGCTCGATGCTGAATATGCACGAGCCTTATATGACCAGACCTAACATGCACGGACTTAGAATGTGCTCGATGCTGAATATGCACGAGCCTTATATAACCAGACCTAACATGCACGGACCTTATAACCTGAATGAACGTGATATGCATGGACCTTCTTCTCCTGAATGAATATGATATGCATTGACCTTCTTCTCTTGAATGCATGCTGCAACTAGTTGCACGGACCTTGACTCCCGCAAGGCAAAGACTGCACATGCATTGTATTGCACGAGGGCGAAAAGTATGTACAGACCTTAACACAACTCGGTGTATACATGCACTGACTTTAAGACGATTATGCCAAAACACACATAGACGTTGTGTGTTAAACAAATGAAGAAAGCACAGACCTTATGAATGCATCGACCAAATGTTTGACAGAATGCAATGCATCGACCAAGTGTTTGTCAAAATGTCAGACACAAGGAAATGACATACACACACAAGGAAATAACAAGCACACATTCATAAATGCACACTTGGTGTTTGCTATCATCAAAATCACAAAGACACAACAAAAACCAACGAACCAAGGGGAAACCAGAGCTACACTACCAGGAAAGGAACCACGACACCTCTATCATGAAGACCCATCTTCGCTGATGAAGACCACAGCCCAGACCACACAGTCTGGGAGTAAGGTCATAATCTTGCCATCATGATGAAACCACGATGACTCTGTCGGGAACCCTCAAACTCAATGTCGAGAACAACACAAGGTAGTCACCCAGAGAACCACGACCTCACTGTCGGGAAACCAAAATCTCGAGTCAAGAGAGTCACGTCTCACGCGATAGGAGAACCTGCCCACTAGAAGTGAGCCCAGATGCATCCATTGACGACTTAGTCCACAGTCTCGGGTGTCACCCACTCATCTCTACATGGTAACTGTAACACCGTATACGAGTAACCACAGAACAAGGACTAGTCGGGGTCGCACTCATCAACGTGCATCCAAAGGTCCCCAACCACGTGTTCACACACTGACTGACTGTGTTACGTCAGGTCCTCTAGCTGATTTTCCTCCCGATCTGGACTCAAGCCGCCACAGTGGGAGGCCCTACGGAAACCAGCCTAAACCTGTCTCTCTGGGTCTATCTCTCCACCACTCCCAGGTGAGTGGACACCCGCGTGCCTAGGCAAGTTACGACTAGTGGGAGAAGTCACTCGACGTGGGAACTCTCTATCACGCCCGAATCAGTAGCAACGGAAGCTACTCGAAACGTGGCAGCGAAACATTCGAGTCAAGCAGAGCATTGGGGGCCACTAGGAAGTAACTTGGGAAAACCCCATTTGACAAAAGATTATTTATTAATAATACACTTGTTATTACAATTCTAAATGACTAAATAGTACAATTTTAAGATTTAAAAGAAAAGACATGAAGTACAAGACCCTCAACTACAATGCTAGACTTAATTCATTGGAAAGGACTTGTGTCTTCTAATATAACAGCACTCGGTCACTCTTCCCCTTCTACAATGGTGTGCATTCCAACCTCCATACTCCTTGAAAATGTTAGAGGAAACTGGGTGAGCAAGAAGCTCAGTAGGATTTATATCTCTATCGCCAGGCATTCTTTACGTATTACAGATTGATAATGTGAATTTTGCTAATTCCGAGGAAACATAATAAATCATAGAATATAAATAGGATGATATCAGATGCTAGAAATTGGTGATCAAATAAGTCAAGGTAATAAAAAGGAGAGCAAGTATGGAATTAACAAGTAGAAAAGTCAACGTCTAATTGGCCATATAACGCAAGAGTGAACAAGTCAAGCATTCCAAGTGTTTCATGCGAGTCAAGCAAGTGTAGGTATTTATGAGTGAGTGGAATGCCGTAAATTAATCTAGCTAGATAGTACTTTGGTGCGAAGTCACACCGGGTCAATAATAGCTCCCATGAGCACGAGTACTTTTGGGCACTCCCCCCAGGACCAGATAGGCCCCTATTAATGCCAGGCATCGAGATTTTGGATCAATACCCAATAATGTAAATATCTAGACATCCACATTAAAGTAATAATGATGGCCAAAAAATTTCAAGGTAAAACTCATGAAATAAAGTAAGATCTAGCAAAATTTACCATTCAAGGGACAAGTAGTACAAGAGCGCAAGTAGTTGTAAGAAAAATTCAAAGATTATTTAAGACATAATGTTTAACGACATTAAGTTGATAAGAAATTAGATTGTCGGTCAAGGCACAATCAGCCCTTACGAAAAATCTCATAAAATGGGTTTAGATCAAGTTTTTCACAGTAAGGTGTTTAGCTAAAAAATTGAGGAATCACGACCAGGTAAGAGGTGGGACAATGGGAGGCTCCCCTCGCGTTCGCGAGGTCCTAATTAATAAACCACTTATCCACTTAAAGCGTTTGCTCGTGGACCTCTTTCCTTAGATACCGTTCTTCCTTAGAAATATAGCAAGCTATGCGACTTGTCGAAAACATGGTAACATGGAAATCGTTAAACTCATATCGATCAAGGTTATGCAACTAAACCCATGCAGTTTTAACAGATAATATCGCTTCCATTTAACATGCTAGAAAGGTAATATAGTCATGGAGATCAAGGATATCATGAAGGTAACAAGAACTAGGAAGGAAATAAGCTCATGGAAATAGAATTATTTATCTTCCATATACTTAGCTTAATCATGTGTGAGTTAAATGACATGCAACATAATATGATTTGGAACTTAAATTTAACAGATCTAGCATGTTGGACAATCTATTGGTTCAGTTAGAACCTAAAAATGACACAGTCGTCACGGAGATCGTGCATCCGGAACACGGTCTAGAAAGACACCGTGATCCGAGATGGAGCTTCTGACGCTTAAGAATCTCGGTTAAAAACTCATGTTCAGTTGTATGGATATCCCCATGGCCTTTGTTACTCATGAGGGTGCCTGAAAATAGAATAATCATGTTTCACTCTTTTTTTTTATGAAACGGGCGAAGGGGGGTGACCTGGGTTGAACATGGTTGTCCTGGACACCGCGTTTAGAACGTGGTCACCATGGGCACCGCGTTCAGAACGTGGTCGCCATCGGCACCGCATTCAGAACGTGGTTGTCAGAATGACTGTGTTCAAAACAAGAACGTGGTCGTCAGACAAACCACGTTCAGACGAGAACGTGGTCGTCAGACAGACCGCGTTCAGAACGTGGTCGTCTAGGTGACCGCATTCAAAAAATATATTTTTTCTTCTTCTTTTTTCTTTTTTGAAAATAGTTGGACGGTGGGAAAACTTTTGTTTTAACGTGGTTTATCAGGCCGTCACGTTAATGCCGCGTCCTCTGTGAGCACCGCATTCAAAACAAAATCCGTTCTACAAAAAACGGCGATACCCCTTCAATAAAACGCCTATTACATGCTTAATACTCAATAAAAATTGAGAAAAATGATATCAATGGAAAGAGCACTTGAAAACGCACAAGATGAAATGATTTATTAAAGGTTTAGCCCGAGAGAAACCTACCTTAAATCGAATTCAAGAGGAAGAAGGAAAAATGGGATGAAATGCTCAAGAGCTCCTTCCTCCAAATGACACCCCCAAATTGCCTCCATCTCTCTCTCAACATAGCAAAAGCCTAGAGGGTGATTAGAGGGACTGAGAGGTTCCTATTTATAGGAAAAACTTTGTCAAAATCGTCAATATTTCTTTCCCCAAAAATCAAACTTCTTCGCTCCGAATTTAATAGCTTAAGAAGCAAATTCCAACTTCTCTTCTTAATCTAGCCTTAATTTGGTTGTAAAACGTGAGAAAGATGGCTAATCCATGGTGGGCTATGATATAGGGTTTGAATTGTGTGACAATCTTCTAGAAATTGGACTAATTTAATCATATACAAGGGTGTTTAACATGTACTACGAATTTAGCCCTATTTAACCCCTTTTTAGCCCATTAGTCCATAATCCAGTCCATTATGAGTTATCCAATGGCCCAATTATTAATCATAATTCATTCTAAGGAATTTAATTAGGTCTCTTATAATTTTTTTGAAATTTAAAATGTCTAATTTCGATTTATTTCAAGAGAATTCAATTATTAAAGATATTTATGTTTGAAAAATATAATATCATTATTAATTCAAGAAATTATCATTGTTTGAGAATTATAATAGTAAAGTAATTATCTTTATAGAAACATAATATTATCTCCATAGAAACATAATATTAAAGTAATTATCTCTATTATTTAATCAAAATCTTTTAGTTATTTGATACATTTAACATTAAGAAACTATCGCATTTGTAATTACTTAATCTATTTTAGATCTTTAAAACTCAACTCAATTTCATTTCTAAATTAAAAATTTCAATCCTTTTTCCTATTTAATCCTTTTACTTATTTTATATATACAAAAGATCTTAATTATTTAACTTGATCATTTAGAATTTAACTCGCTTATCCAAATTAAAATTTAGGATTTTTAGAGGTTTGAATTTTAAGATATTAATTCCTTCCTTCAAACCCATCAAACTTATAATTACAAGCCACTTTCCTAATTGGAAATTTTATTTCACTAATTGAAACTACCCCCTATTTGTTCATAAAATTATATTCATTTAATTATATCTTTATTTGAATTCGGGTTACTACACTCTCAGTAGAGAGGAAACTGTCGTAGTACTGTCGGCTATGCACACACCCCTCGTAAGTATCTCGGAACACAAGGCGGCTCAATGCCACCGAAACTCAGAGTAGTTAGCTAGACCAGCTAAACCATCGGTCAACGAGCTTGGACTCATCCCAAGGCCACTATACAATACGGCTCCATGTCGTTAAATCACCCAAAGCCAGAAACCGAAACTGCAAACGAAGAGGACTCACAAGGCGATCTACTACCGCCGGAGCTCTCCCCTCTCTAGGGGAAAACAAGGAAACCCCAGCACCCTTGGCTAGGTCACAAAACTCGCGGCCATTGACCATACTCATGGCCCACATGGAAACCACTTATTGAGGAACTAACATGGGAGAGAACGGCCCTCTAAATGTACTCGGGTGCATGATAACTCAAAGTAGCATAATGTGGAGATGCGAAATTGCACCCCCATACGTCCCAACTAGTCTAGCATCAACAACGACTCCAAATAGAAAAACTACGGGGAAGATGGGCCGTCCGGACTCCCCGAGCACACACACACACACTGCTGTGGAGCTGTCCCCAGAATCACGACAGTGAAGATAAATCAACCACCGGGAGCACCACAATCCATGAGCCTCGAAGAAAATCGAATGGGTCACAGCTCGTGCTCACAACGGGCTCAGAAATGCCCACTTAGCTCTTCAGCGGCACACTCCCTTGGTGCCTTCCACGGCACACCCGAAACAAGCCCCAGCGGCACACTCCCCGTGCCTCCATCTGGTACGCCTTCAAAGCCCTCTCAGCGGCACAGCCTCTTAACGGCACACCCTGCGAGGCCCTTCCCTAGCACACCTTGTTGAACCTCTAGCGGCACACTCTGTGGAGCCTCTGCCCGGCACAGCCGTTGGCCCTTCCCAGGCACACCCGCCTCGAAGCCCCAGCGGCACACCCCCTGCGAAGGCCTTCAGCGGCACGCCTTCAGGGTTCCTCAGCGGCACGCCTGCAAGGCCCCTCCAACAGTGCGCCCGCACTGAAGCCTTCAGCGGTACACCCTTTCTCAGCCCCCTGTGCACACTCAAAATTCTCACCATGTGTTCATGTTCAGGGGAACAAAGAAGAAAATAAAAGAGAAGAGAAGATAGAAGAAGGAAGAAGAGAAGGGAGCCACTCAAATGCCCTTCAACGGCACACTCCCTTGGTGCCCCCAGCGGCACACCCTCAGGTGCCTCAGTGGCACACTCCCTTGGTGCCCCCAGCGGCACACCCTCAGGTACCTCAGCGGCACACTCCCCTGGAGCCTTCAGCGGCCCACCCTCAGGTGCCTCAGCGGCACGCCCTACGAGTGCCCCCAGCGGCACACTCCCTAGCCCTCCAGCGGCACGCTCTTAAACCCCCAAGGGCAAGCCCCAGCGGCATAGCCATTCGCCCCTCCAGCGGCACACTCGCTGTGTCTCCCAGCGGTGCGGTGTCCTGGATCTTCAGCGACACGCTCCGGCAGACCAAATCTAATAGCCATCCCCTACAGATCTTTGGCGCGTAGCAAGCTAGCTGAGGTGTCAAGCAGAGATGGGGGCACGCGGGCTACTTCCTGCCACCGAGGGCGGGAAAGTCAAATCCCCATTAATGCCGGTCATCTCCCGCGTCCGCCGTTTGTGCTCGGGCGCTCCCGCCATGTGGGGTATATAAACCCTTCTTCTCCGGCGAACAAAGGAGGAGGGGGGAGACACACAGAGAGAAGAGACGAATAGACACAGAGCCACATACGAGAAGAAGGAGAAGAGAGAAGAAAAGGGAGAGGGCTCTGGTGTGGAGTCTTCCGATGACCACCAGGCAAAGAAAAGAGAGTAAGAGAGAGAGAGAGAGAGAGAGCTTGATGTAGTATGGGAGAGTGGGGGAAAGAGCAGTGGACGGTCGTCCCTGCTTCGATCCCCAACACTTCCTCTTCTTTTGTTCTTTTTCTCCCTCCTCGTTCTTTTGTTCTTCGGTTTTCTTTCTTGCATGTAGCCTTAGCTCGGGCATGCTTTGTATTGTATATGGATGGCTACAGCCCTTTGCTCCCCCATGAATGAAGATCATCCCCCTCAGTGGGTTTTCTCTTCGTCTCGTTGGTTTGGGCCACTGTGCGCTTGATCATCTTTTCCTTCCCTTTCCGGTGTTTGTTTTCATCCCTCATGCCGACGGTTTCCTCCGGATCCGGCGCCATCTTGAATGGTTTGAGGTCACGAATCTCCTCCTGTAAAGCCCAATGCCTTCACCCGTGCCTGCCCCTTTGAGCCTTCTCTCCTCCTGCCAGGGGTCCCTGTGGGTTTGATCGGTCTAACACCCCGCCCCATTAGCAGGCCAACCCTTTTGGAGCCTTGCCCGATGCGCTTGCACTTTCCCCAGCGGCACACCCTTCCGGCAACTTGGCCGGCACACCCCCCAACCAACTTCAGTGGCACACATGCCGCTTGACTTGGCCGACACACCCATAGTATCCCCCAGCGGTACACTCTCCCTTGGTGCCCCAGCGGCACACCTGGTACACCCCTCAAACGCCCTGTGCCCGTCCTTGGCCGGCACGCCTTGGCTAACCCCCCCTCTAGTACACCCTGTCCAGTCTTAGAGGCGCCTCCCGCTCGTCGTTTCCTTCAGGATTTCTGAAGTTTTATCAAAGGTGTTATCGCCCTTGGCACGCACCTCCAACTGTCGGGTTCCGCCACTCCATGTGGGCAAGTTCCCTTTATCTCCCTTACGCTCGGGTCAAGGGGAGATGCTGCCGAATTTTTGTTAGAGAATAATAACACATTAAAGAGGCAAAATGATGCAACAAACAAATGGAACAACAACATATTAAAGGGCAAAGGAAAATAACGAACGAATAGAACGATCGGCGATAGAATACTCCAACCGGAACAAGGCACCACGGACAACATAAGAAGAATTGGATCTAATTGATTGCCTGGTAGATTAAACGCCCAATCTATAAAGAACATGTCGAGAGGAGAGGGAGGAAAGACTTGTGTAAAACTGCATAAAAACCAAAGAGAAGAAGAAAAGAAAAGCCTTAAAGGAAGTGGAGGAGGAGTGGGCCCTTCAACGGTATGCCCCCGGCTAGCCTTTCGCCGGTACACCCTTCCTGGCTGCCTTCTCCGACACGCTCCACGCCGCCTTCGCCTGCACGCTACCGGCTGCCCTCACCAGCACACTCCTAGCCCCCTTTCACACCTCCCAGCCTGTGTCGGTGCATATTGCACCGACCTTGGGTCTACCTCGGTGCACATTGCACCAACCCCGCCCCTCTACAGCTCGCAGGCCGTACAGACTTTGCCCCGCAGGCCGTACAGACTTTGCCCCACGGGCCGTACAGACCTTGCCCCTCTACAGCCCAAAGCAGCACCGACTTCAGCCCGCAGGCCGTACAGACTTCGCCCCGCATGCCGTACAGACTTTGCCCGCGGCCGTACAGACCCTGCCCCTCTACAGCCCGCAGGCCGTACAGACTTTGCCCGCGGCCATACAGACCCTGCCCCTCTACAGCCCGCAGGCCGTACAGACTCAACCCGCAGGCCGTATAGACTTCGCCCCGCAGGCCGTACAGACTTTATCCTGCGGCCGTACAGACCCTGCCCCTCTACAGCCCGCAGGCCGTACAGACTTTGTCCCGCAGGCCGTACAGACTTTGCCCCACGGGCCGTACATACCTTGCCCCTATACAGCCCAAAGCTGCACCGACTTCAACCCGCAGGCCGTACAGACTTTGCCCTGCGGCCGTACAGACCTTGCCCCTCTACAGCCAAAAGCTGCATCGACTTCAGCCCGCAAGCTGCACCGACCTACCTTCAGCCTTGGCACATCCTGCACCGACCTATCCCAATCTTTATCCGGCGTACCCTTTGATACCCTTGACGGCACGCCTTCAGCCGCCCTTGCCCGGCGCACTCCCCAGCCGCTCTAGCACGGCACACTGCCCACAACCTTCCCCGGCACACTCTATGCCGCCTTCGCCGGCACGCTGCCTACGACCTTCACCGGCATGCTCCTTCAGTCCCCTTTTGGCCCTTCAACGGTCCACTCCCCAAGAAGTATGCGTGTAATATATGATATATAATAATAATAATAATAGTAATAAATCAATAAAAATTACGATGACTAAATAAATTTGGATATATATATATATATAATAAACAAAGATTGTGAAATAATACCAACAATGGTGAGAGAAATTTCTAATACTAATAATAATAAACAACATGGATAAATCATTCAAGAAAAATACACAAAAGGGAAATAAGCAATAGAAAGAATGCATGTATATAATTAGAAGCCCAGATAAAAGAGACAATAAAATCTACATTGCAGCCCCGTCTCTCCTGTGACATGGTGCTGAAGGAAATAACAATGCTGCCCCTGCAGGTTAGGCCTCAGTCACGGGAATTGCCTCAACACGGCCACGACCCGACCTCGCCCAGGGCCGACATTCTGATCAGACCGAACCCGTTTCTTGAGACCGGACCCTTGCCGAGCCATTATTAAAATTGCCGCGCGCTCGGCAGACATTTGAACGGATTCATCCCGGTTTCCACCGCGTTTCTATTACGGACCTTCGTCCGAACATGAAAAGGTCCATGAGTGACCGATATGGCCGACGGCCCCCGTCCCGACATGGTCGTAACCCGGCATCGCTCTGGGCCGATGGTTCGTCAAATTGGATTTATTCTATTGGGATTCGTTCCCACTCTTTCGTTGAAATTGCCGCGGACTCGGCATACATTTGTACGGGGTTGTTTCTACCTACGTCGTACCTTCAATACGGACCTGCGTCCGAACATGAAAAGGTCCGTGAGTGACCAACAAAATTGGAATAGAACGAGATGGCTCCCATCATCCCTGGACCCTTTACATGGGAATGTCAACAAGGCCTCCGTGGGCCACGCTTAGAGCTCGAGTCCGTCTTGATTATGGTCATTGTATGACCCATATCCTCGGCCTATAGTTCGCTCCCTTCGAACACGTTTTGGTTTTGGAATGTGGTCCCAGGACTCTTCCCCGTTGCCCCCCGGGCACCGGAAATATTAATGATGCCCGCGCAATCCCCGTCTGGACCGCGGGAGGTGCCCCCGGTATGGTCCTGACTCGATCTCACACCGGGCCGATAAATTCACTAGTTTCCTACTACACCGACCGGGATTTAACCGAATGTCTTCAGTCCCTCGGAATAATAAACTTGCCATACCCCGGCACACATATGTTCCAAGTCCTCCCGCGATGATTGCGATATTCTCAAGCCGGACACCCGTCCGAATATTAAACGATCCCCTGAATGACCGACACGTTCGAACGTTCGCTTCCCTGGACATAGGGCTTCCCACCTGATTCAAGGGGTATTCCCCCGTTGCCCCTTGGCACTGGAAATATTAATGACGCTCATGCGAGTCTGACTTCGACCGTCGGGGGCCCACCGCAGTATGGTCACAGCTTGATCTCGCACCGGGCGAACAGACTTATCGGTTCCTGACCGCTCTAACCGAGATTTAGCCGAACGTTTTCCTTTCTTCAGAATAATACATTTGCTGTACCTCGGCATACATGCATTCCGATTTTCCCGCGACAATCGCGCTTTTCTCCAGCCGGATATTCGTCCGAGCATTAAATGGTCAGCACATGACCAACACGATCTCGAATGTTTTCTTTTCGCCCTCGTACGGGGATTTCAATACTTCCTAATAGGCCTTTTATGCAATTAATTTTCTGGCCATGAGGCCCTTATTCTCTGCGATTAATCAAGGGTGTTCTCTCGTATGGGGGATGTAAATGAAGTCGTGACCTTTATGGTGCGGCGGGTTTTGGTCCCGACACGAACCACACAATCGTCTGACTGAGTCAGATCGAGCGCACCATGGGCTCTCCGGAGCCCGAATAAATTGTCACTTTACGACTGGCACGCCCACGCACTTAATAAACCAATAAACGAACAACAAAATAATAATAATAATCGAATAAAAGTGCGTCCACAAGTCTGGCACGCCCGGTGGGACCTAAACTACCCTTCATCTCTTCTCCGGGATTTACGGCCTCATGGCCTCTTAATTAACGATGTTTGCCCGCTTTGATGAATGGCAGGTGCTGTCTTCGCCAGTCCTATGGGGAGAAAAGCCAGACTTGGTGCAGCTGTCTTCGTGACCTCGAGGACGCTGCTTCGAAGCATGTGCAGCTTCCAGGAATCATGGGGGTTGTTATAAAAAAAAAGAGAAGAGAAAGAGAAGAGAAGGGAGGGGAAATCAAACCCCTTTTCCCCAAGAAGAAAGAGAAGAAAAAAAAAAGAAGAGAAGAAGGAAAGGAGAAAAGTAGAAAAGTAGAAAAGAAAGAAGCAAAAAAAAGAAGAGAAATAGTCGGCGAGAGAGGGTTGTACGGCCACGTCCGTCGAGACCCGTGCTAAATAAAGATTACCATTATGGGGTTGATGCGGTGGAGCGAACCACTCATCCCCTCCCTGAGGGGGTGAGCGCTCTCCTGCACCTCCACCCTGGCCAATCATACAAAAAAGGAAGAGAAGGGAAGGAGGGACAAAAAAAAAGAAAAAAAAGAAAGAAGAAAAGAAGAAAAGTTGGCCAGCATCGCCGACCCAAAAGAGCAAGAAGAAACCCGGTATCCCACCCGACTCTAGGAGGATCTGGGTCCGCGGTTCAATGACCCAGCCCATTCCTCCTTCCTGCTGCCTCCATCTGGCACAAAACGGCCCCCCGAGTGGTTGTTAAAAGACCCAGCGAGCCACAATTGTAGCTTGGTGAATGGATGCCCGCTGTGGGGAATGCTTTATAGCAATGAGGCCAAGCACGGCCACCACTCCCGAAGAGAGCATGCACATACCCCACCATGGGGGATAAGAAGAGGAGATATACCCCGCCATAGGGGCATAAGAGGCAAAAAAAAATACACCCTGATCTAGGGGCATTTGAAGAGAAATACGCCCCGCCGTGAGGGGGTAAAAGAAGAAGAACATACCCCGCCCTGGGACATAAGAAGTAGCAAGAATGCACCCCGCCTTAGGGGTATTTGAAGGAGAAATATACCCTGATATGGGGGGCACATGAGGAGAAATACGCCCCCGCCATGGGGGCATATGAGAAGAATCTGCCCTGACCTGGGGGCATAAGAAGAAACAGAGCTGCACCCCAACTCGGGGGGCATGTTAGACAAAGGATACACCCCGGCTTAGGGGTGTTTGAAGAAGAAACATACCCCGCCTGGGGGCATAGAAGCCATAAAGAACACGCTCCGGCTCAGGGGCATTTGAAGAAGCTACATCCCGCCCTGGGAGCATAAGAAGAAAAGAGCCCACCCCGACTTCGGGGCATTTGAAGAAGGAATACATCCCGGCCTTGGGGTCCATGAAGTAACATACACCCCGCCTTGGGGGCATATGAAGTAGGACAAACAACATTCCCCGGCTTAGGGGCACATGAAGAAAGGAATGCACCCCGCTTAGGGGCACATAAGCATAAGAAGAAGAGACTGCCTCGGCCCGGGGTCATGAGAAAAAGCCGAGTTGCACCCTGGATTAAGGGCATGTGAAGGGAAGTGTGCCCCACCCTGGGGCATAAGAAGCAGAAGAAACACACTCCGCCATGGGGGATAAGAAGAAGAAACATACTCCACCATGGGGGCACAAGAAGCAACAGCCACGTCCCGGTTCAGGGGCATGTGAAGAAGAAACAAACCCCGCCAACAGGGAGCATAGGAACCATAAAGAACACGCTCTGGCTTAGGGGCATTTGAAGAAGCTACATCCCGCTTCGGGACCATAAGAAAGAGAAGAATACACCCTGTCCTAGGGACAATTGAAGAAGAGACATACCCCGCCAGCGAGAGGCATAGAAGCCATAAAGAACACACTCCGGCTCAGGGGCATTTGAAGAAGCTACATCCCGCCCTGGGAGCATAAGAAGAAAAGAGCCCAGCCCGACTTAGGGGCATTTGAAGAAGGAATACATC
This sequence comes from Amorphophallus konjac, assembly GCA_022559845.1. Classification (NCBI taxonomy): domain Eukaryota; kingdom Viridiplantae; phylum Streptophyta; class Magnoliopsida; order Alismatales; family Araceae; genus Amorphophallus; species Amorphophallus konjac. The sequence continues at coordinate 61,158,732 of CM040126.1, forward strand.
CCGGCCTCGGGGTCCATGAAGCAACATACACCCCGCCTTGGGGGCATATGAAGTAGGACAACCAACATTCCCTGGCTTAGGGGCACATGAAGAAAGGAATGCACCCCGCTTAGGGGCACATAAGCATAAGAAGAAGAGACTGCCCCGGCCTGGGGTCTTGAGAAAAAGCAGAGTTGCACCCTGGCTTAAGGGCATGTGAAGGGAAGTGTACCCCACCCTGGGGCATAAGAAGCAGAAGAAACACACTCCGCCATGGGGGATAAGAAGAAGAAACATACTCCACCATGGGGGCACAAGAAGCAACAGCCACATCCTGATTCAGGGGCATATGAAGAGAGGTCCACCCCGGTTCAGGGGCATGTGAAGAAGAAACAAACCCCGCCAGCGGGGGGCATAGGAACCATAAAGAACACGCTCTGGCTTAGGGGCATTTGAAGAAGCTACATCCCGCTTCGGGAGCATAAGAAAGAGAAGAATACACCCAGTCCTAGGGACAATTGAAGAAGAGACATACCCCGCCAGCGGGGGGCATAGAAGCCATAAAGAACACGCTATGACTTAGGGGCATTTGAAGAAGCCACATCCCGCTTTGGGAGCATAAGAAAGAGAAGAATACACCCTGTCCTAGGGACAATTGAAGAAGAAGAGTTCACCCCGCCTGGGGGCATAGAAGCCATGAGGAATACGCCCCGACTTAGGGGCATCTGAAGAAGCTACATCTCACCGTGGGAGCATGAGAAGAAAAGAGTCCACCCCGACTTAGGGGCATTTGAAAAAGGAATACATCCCAGCCTCGGGGTCCACGAAGCAACATACACCCTACCTTTGGGGTGCAAAAAGCAACATACATCCCACCTTTGGGGGCACAAGAAGCAAAACATACCCTGCCTTGGGGGCATATGAAGCCAAGAATCACACCCCCGACTTGTGGATATTTAAAGAAAAGACACACCCCGCCTCGGGGGCATAGAAGTCATGAAGAACGCACGCCACCTTGTGGGGGCATAGAAGCTATAAAGAACACGCCCCGACTCAGGGGCATATGAAGAAAAGAGTCCGCCCCGGCTTAGGGGTATTTGAAGAAGAAACATACCCCACCTGCGGGCATAGAGGCCATAAAGAATACGCCCCGGCTTAGGGGTATTTGAAGAAGAAAGATACCCCGCCTCGGGGGACATTGCAAGCGGCGATGCACAGGAAGCAAACCACACCCCGCTCTTGGGGGCACATAAAGAGAATACACCCCGCCTTGGGGGCATATGAAGTCAAGAATCACACCCCCGTCTTGGGGGCATTTGAAGAAAAAGCATACCTCGCCTCGAGGGCCTAGAAGCTATAATGAACACACACCGACTCAGGGGCATATGAAGAGAAGTCCACCCCGGCCTAGGGGTATTTGAAGAAGAAACATACCCCGCCCGGGGGCATAGAAGCCATAAAGAATATGCTCTGGCTTAGGGGCATTTGAAGAAGCTACATCCCGCCTTGGGAGCATAAGAAGAAAAGAGAATCCACCCCGGCTTAGGGGCATTTGAAAGAGTATACCCCAGGCTCGGGGTCCATGAAGCAACATGCACCGCCCCTGGGGGGGGGGGACATCTGAAGCAGAACAAACAACATCCCCCGACTTAGGAGGGGCATATGAAGGAAGGAATACATCCTGATATGGGGGCACGTAAGCAAAGAAGAAGAATTCACCCCGCCTCGGGTGCACAAGAAAAAGCGAGAACTATACTCCGCCTCAGGGGCGGCAATACACTCCACTTTGGGGGCACTAGAAGTAGAATATACCTCGTGCCGGGGGCATGTGAAGAGAAGGATACCTCGCTCTGGGGCATCAGAAACAGTAATATGCCCCACCTTGGGGGTATCAAAAGTAGCAATACACCCCACCTTGGGAGCACAAGAAGCAAGCATTCCCCCCGCTGTGTCTGGGGGCACAGAAGCGAAGAGACATACACCCCTGCCGTGGGAGCATAAGAAGCAGAAGAATCCACCCCACTCTGGGGCAGAAGAAGTAGAATAATCCACCCCGACCGGGGGCACAACAAACAACAAAGGATACACCCTCGTGCCGGGGACATATGAAGAGAAGTACTCCTCCGCCTTCAGGGATAGAAAAAGCAAAATTTGCCCCTGCCATGGAGGGGGGGGGTACAAGAGACAAAAGACACACCTCGTGCCAGGGGCATATGGAGAAGAAACATACCATGCCTGGGGGCATAGAAGCCATGAAAAATACACCCCGCCTGAGGGCACAGAAGCAAAGAGGCAAAACACACCCCTCAGGGGTGGATGCATACCAAATGAAGCTACACCCCAACCTGGGGGCACGTTAAGAGAAATACACTCCGGCACGGAAGCGTTAATGAGAAAAGAAGAGCAAAAAAGAAAGAAAAAAGGGGCACATAAGGCAGACGTGGTCTTCGAGCCCGCCTCATCCCATAAAAGAAGAGAAGAAAAGAAAGAAAAAGAGTCACGAGGCAGACGTGGTCTTCGAGCCCGCCTCATCACACAAAAGAAGAGAAGAAGAGGAAGAAAAGACACATGAGGCAGACGTAGTCCCTGAACCCGCCTCTTCACACAAAATAAGAAGAGCAGAACCAAAAGAAGACACATGAGGCAGACGTGGTCTTCGAGCCCGCCTCATCACACAAAAGAAGAGAAGGAAAGAAGGAATGCACATGAGACGAACATGGTCCTTGCACCTGCCTCTCCATAAAAGAAGAAGAGAAGAAGAAAAAGAGAAATTTTGAGGCGAACACGCTCTTTGCACCTGCCTCTCTACACAAAAGAAGAAGAGAATAAAAGAAAGAAATGATCACGAGACAAACATGGTCCTTGCACCTGCCTCTCCATAAAAGAAGAAGAGAAGAAGAGAAAGAGCAATCATGAGGCAAACATGGTCTCTGCACCTGCCTCTCTACAAAAGAAGAATAGAAGAGAAAAAAAGAGACATGAGGCGAACATGGTCCTTGCACCTGCCTCTCCATAAAAGAAGAAGAGAAGAAGAAAAAGAGAGATCATGAGGCGAACATTGTCTCTGCACATGCCTCTCCATAAAAGAAGAAGAGAAGAAAAAAAAAGAGCAATTATGAGGCGAACACGGTCTTTGCACCCGCCTCTCCACACAAAAGAAGAGAAGAAGAGAAAGAACAACAACGAGGCAAACATGGTCTTTGTACCTGCCTCTTCAAAAAATCTTTATGAGGTAAACTTTTACCTCCGCCCTCCAGCCACCCAACAAATAGAAACCAATCAGCATTCCACCGACGGGGCGTTAAATCGGAAAATATTCAGCCATCGGGGCTTCAAGCCGACAAATATTCAGCCATCGGGGCTTCAAGCCGATAGATATTCAGCCATCGGGGCTTCAAGCCGACAGATATTCAGCCATCGGGGTTTTAAGTCGACAGATATTCAGCCATCGGGGCTTCAAGCCGACAGATATCCAGCCATCGGGGCTTCAAGCCGACAGATATTCAGCCATCGGGGCTTCAAGCCGACAGATATTCAGCCATCGGAGCTTCAAGCCGATAGATATTCAGCCATCGGGGCTTCAAGCCGACAGATATTCAGCCATCGGGGCTTCAAGCCGATAGATATTCAGCCATCGGGGCTTCAAGCCGACAGATATTCAGCCATCGGGGCTTCGAGCCGACAAGACCTTCCGCCGACGGGGCGTTAAACCGACTAGACCTTTCGCCGACGGGGCGTTAAAGCGACTAGACCTTCCGCCGACGGGGCGTTAAAGCGACTAGACCTTCCACCGATGGGGCGTTAAACCGACTGGACCCTCCGTCGACGGGGCGTTAAATCGACTAGACCTTCCGCCAGCGGGGCGTTAAACCGACTAAACCTTCCGCCGACGGGGCGTTAAACCGACTAAACCTTCCGCCGGTAGGGCGTTAAACCGACTAAACCTTCCGCCGACGGGGCGTTAAACCAACTAGACCTTCCGCCGACGGGGCATTAAACCGACTGGACCCTCCGCCGACGGGGCGTTAAACCGACTAGATCTTCCACCGACGGGGCGTTAAACCGACTAGACCTTCCACCGACGGGGCGTTAAACTGACGAAACCTTCCGCCGGCGGGGCGTTAAACCGACTAGACCTTCCGCCGACGGGGCGTTAAACCGACTAGACCTTCCACCGATGGGGCGTTAAACCGACTAGACCTTCCGCCGACGGGGCGTTAAACCGACTAGACCTTCCACCGACGGGGCGTTAAACTGACTGAACCCTCCACCGACGGGGCATCAAACCGACTAGACCTTCCACTGACGGGACGTTAAACCGACTAGACCTTCCACCGACGGGGTGTTAAACCGACTAAACCTTCCGCCGGCGGGGCGTTAAACCGACTAAATCTTCCACCGACGGGGCATTAAATTGACTAGACCTTTCGCCGACGGGGCGTTAAACCGACTAAACCTTCCGCCGACGGGGCGCTAAACCGACTAAACCTTCTACCGACGGGGCGTTAAACCGACTAAACCTTCCGCCGATGGGGCGTTAAACCGACTAAACCTTCCACCGACGGGGCGTTAAACCGACTAGACCTTCCGCCGACGGGGCGCTAAACCGACCAACTTTTAGCCATCGGGGCTTCAAGCCGACAACTACCCCTTCATCGGCCTTCGGGTCGACAGCTATCTAATTATCGTCCTTTGGGTCGACAGCTACCCCTTCATCGGCCTTCGGGTCGACAGCTATTTAGTTATCGGCCTTTGGGTCGACAGATACCCCTTCATCGGCCTTCGGGTCGACAGCTATATAATCATCGGCTCCTAGCCGACATCTATCTCATCATTGGCACTCCAACCGATAGCTTCCCAGTTAAAAAATAGACATCTCGCTTTGGTTCGGATCCTTCCCCGGCCAGAGAACAAAAGAATAAACCTTCCATTTTGGTCCAGATCCTTCCCTCGCCAGAGAACAAAAGAGACCCGTCTCTCCGACTCTCACATCCCGCTACCCAACGCCCCTCTGCAGGGCCATTTCGGCCGGGGCCCACTGTCAGGATTAATCCATCCGTCCCACCGCGCTTCCCGATTCTGGCTCCCGCAGCCTGCTCCCCAGCATCTTTTAGCCCGTATGGCTCACTCTCGTGATGTCCCTCGGGTTCTATAGCCCACTTCCCTAATATCCTTTCAGCCCTTTTGCGGTCTGCCTCCCTAATACCTTTACTACCACTACACTTATACGTAACAACAATATTTTCCTATGCAAAAAAAAATAACAAAAACAACAAAAAAAATGAAAAAAGAGAATGCACGATTGCCCCGCTTGCATGGTTGCTTAATATGGAATAATACACCTCCTTGAAATTTTCTAGGACCGTGTTTCCTTGCTAAATAATACTAATATCACCCCGATTCCGGATGCACGCGCGTCACGGCGTACGCTCGAAGGGAACCCAACTATGGCAGGTGCACACGTCAAGGGGAAGAGTCATGGCTGAATCGCTAAGCCCAACTCACAAAATAAACCTGAGGCAACGCTCTCACACTTAGCACTTAATGTGTTCAATAGCCTTCGACTATTGGGATTGCCCGAATATCTTCTTAGCACTCTACGGAGACTTGAATTCCTGCACTCGCGTGAAAGGTAATCGTGAGGAAAAAGCTGCCTACCCCCAATGTAAAAAAAAGAGAAAAAAAAAGAGAGAAAAAAAAAGAAAAGAGAGAGAAACGCGGAGCCGAGTAGCCGGGAATCCCCACTGAAACAAATGAGGAGACTCGCGCGAAATGGTGAAGTGAATCACAACAAGGATAAATCTTAGTAGCCGAGAATCCCCATTGAGACACATGAGGAGACTCGCGCCGAACGGTGAAATCCGCTATCAAAATAAACAGATGGGGGCTGTGTGAAGCTACCGAAAGTCAAAAGTCTGGAACTAATGTGTAGGCGCTAGAGTGATCCTCGAGTGTCACCAGGAAAATCTGCATATCCCTATGGTTAGGGCTCTTTGTTCACACATTTGCACTGCCACGCCACAGAGAAGTGCCTCGGGTGAAATGCGTGAATTTAGGCTATGCATGCGATATCCTCTTGACGGGTGCACCACCCCTCAATTGTGCCTCGCGGCCCGCACCGCATCTACGAATTACGGGCGATGTCCCTATCCTATCCCCTATAGGGGGAGCTGCCTTACTTATATTTATGTTATGCCTGCTAATGAATGCTTGCATCCTTGAATAAAAGGAAATATAATAAAAAAATAATAAATAATAAAAAATAAAAATGTGTGTATACAATAAACTCAATTTCGGCCATCGAAGCCTACGTTCCCAACTACGGCTCGTAGAGCCCAACCTTAGCCCCCATGGCCTACCTCTTGCGGCTCTTCAAGCCTGCTCCCAGCCTTGGCTGTTTTGACCTCCCTTATCGGCTCCTGAGCCGACAGCTTTCAATTATCGGCCCCTGAGCCGACAGCTTTCAATGATCGGCCCCTGAGCCGATAGCTTTCTAATCATCGGCCTTCGGGTCGACAGCTTTTCAATCATCGGCCCCTGAGCCGACAGCTTTTTAATCATCGGCCTTCGGGTCGACAACTTTTCAATTATTGGCTCCCATGCCAACAGCTTTTCAATTATTGGCTCCCATGCCAACAGCTTTCAATTATCGGTCCCTGAGCCGATAGCTTTCTAATCATCGGCCTTCGGGTCGACAGCTTTTCAATTATTGGCTCTCATGCCAACAGCTTTCAATTATCGGCCCCTGAGCCGATAGCTTTTAATCATCGGCCTTCAAGTCGACAGCTTTTCAATTATTGGCTCCCATGCCAACAGCTTTCAATTATCGGTCCCTAAGCCGACAGCTTTCTAATCATCGGCCTTCAGGTCGACAGCTTTTCAATTATTGGCTCTCAAGCCAACAGCTTTCAATTATCGGCCCCTGAGCCGACAACTTTTAATCATCGGCCTTCGGGTCGACAGCTTTTCAATTATTGGCCCCCATGTCAACAGCTTTCAATTATCGGCCACTGTGCCTATAGCTTTTATATCATTGGCATCCACGCCAACAGCCACCTGGAGTTCTTCAAAAAAAAGAGAAAAAAAAAGAAGGGAAAAAGAAGGGAAGAAGGGAAGAAAAAAAACAACAAAAAAAAAGAACAAAAAGAAAGAGATGACAAAAAAGAGATGAAAAGAAAAAGAAGAGAAGAAGAGAAAAGAGAGAAGAAAAGAAAGAAAAAGAGACCAAGAGACCAACATACCATGTCAGCGCCCGGCACCCTGTCGGCACTGACTAAGAGACAAAGAGATCAACAAACCATGTCAGCTCCCGACGCCCCGTCGGCACTGATGAAGAGACCAATATGCTACTTCAGTTCCCGACACCCCGACTGATGAAGAGACCAATATGCTGCTTTAGTTCCCGACACCCCGTCGGCACTGATGAAGAGACCAATATGCTGCTTCAGTTCCCGACACCCCGTCGGCACTGATGAAGAGACCAATATGCTGCTTTAGTTCCCGACACTCCGTCGGAACTGATGAAGAGACCAACATACTGCTTCAGTTCCCAGCACCCCGCCGGCACTGATGAAGAGACAAAGAGACCAACAAACCATGTCAGCTCCCGGCATCTTATCGGCACTGACGAAGAGAAAAAGAGACAAATAGACCATGTCAGCTCCCGACACCCTGTCGGCACTGACGAAGAGACCATGAGATCAATAGACCATGTCAGCTCTCGGCACCCTGTCAGCACTGGCGAAGAGAAGAAAAGACCAACACATACCATGTCAACGCCCGACACCCTGTCAGGCATTGGCGAAGATAAAAAGAGACAAACAGACCATGTTAGCTCCCGACACCTTGTCGGCACTGACGAAGAGGCCAAGAGATCAACAGACCATGTCAGCTCTCGGCACCCAGTCGGCACTGGCGAAGAGAAGAAAAGACCAACACATACCATGTCAACGCCCGACACCCTGTCAGGCATTGGCGAAGAGCAGAAGAGACAAACAAACCACGTCGGTTCCCCGGCACCCTGTCGGCACTGACGAAGAGAAGAAGAGAACAAGTAAACCATGTCAACGCCCAACACCCCGTCGGCACTGATGAAGAGAAGAAGAGAACAAGTAAACCATGTCAACGCCCGACACCCCTTCGGCACTGACGAAGAGAAGAAGAGACCAACATGACATGTCAGTCCACGACACCCCGTCGGCACTGACGAAGAGAAGAAGAGACTAACATGCCATGTCAGTCCCCGACACCCCGTCGGCACTGACGAAGAGAAGAAGAGACCAACATGCTACGCCAGCTCCCAACACCCCGTCGGCATCGACGAAGAGAAAAGAGACAAGTACACCCACGGGCACCGCCGGGCTCATCCTTCGCCTGCACTACCCGTGGGTGGGGGGCATTTGTGGACATGCGAAATTGCACCCCCATACGTCCCAACTAGTCTAGCATCAACAATGACTCCAAATAGAAAAACTACGGGGAAGATGGGCCGTCCGGACTCCCCGAGCACACACACACACTGCCATGGAGCTGTCCCCAGAATCATGATAGTGAAGAGAAATCAACCACCGGGAGCCCCACAATCCATGGGCCTTGAAGAAAATCGAATGGGTCACAGCTCGTGCTCACAACGGGCTCAGAAATGCCCACTTAGCCCTTCAGCGGCACGCCCCTTGGTGCCTTCCACGGCACACCCCAAACAAGCCCCAGCGGCACACTCCCCGTGCCTCCATCCGGCACGCCCTCAAAGCCCTCTTAGCGGCACAGCCTCCCAACGGCACACCCTGCGAGGCCCTTCCCCAGCACACCTTGTTGAACATCTAGCAGCACGCTCTGTGGAGCCTCTGCCCGGCACAACCGTTGGCCCTTCCCCGGCACACCCGCCTCGAAGCCCCAGCGGCCTCGAAGCCCCAGAGGCACACCCCCTGCAAAGGCCTTCAGCGGCATGCCTTCAGGGTTCCTCAGTGGCACGCCTTCAGGGTTCCTCAGCGGCACGCCTGCAAGGCCCCTCCAACGGTGCACCCGCACTGAAGCCTTCAGCGGTACACCCTTTCTCAGCCCCCTGTGGACACTCAAAATTCTCACCATGTGTTCATGTTCAGGGGAACAAAGAATAAAAGAGAAGATAGAAGAAGGAAGAAGAGAAGGGAGCCACTCAAATGCCCTTCAACGGCACACTCCCCTGGTGCCCCCAGCGGCACACCCTCAGGTGCCTCAGCGGCACACTCCCTTGGTGCCCCCAGCGGCACACCCTCAGGTGCCTCAGCGGCACACTCCCTTGGTGCCCCCAGCGGCACACCCTCAGGTGCCTCAGCGGCACACTCCCCTGGAGCCTTTAGCGGCCCACCCTCAGGTGCCTCAGCAGCACGCCCTATGAGTGCCCCCAGCGGCACACTCCCTAGCCCTCCAGCGGCACGCTCTTAAACCCCCAAGGGCAGGCCCCAGCGGCACGGCCATTCGCCCCTCCAGCGGCACACTCGCTGTGTCTCCCAGCGGTGCGGTGTCCTGGCTCTTCAGCGACATGCTCCGACAGACCAAATCTAATAGGCATCCCCTACATATCTTTGGCGCGCAGCAAGCTAGCTGAGGTGTCAAGCAGAGATGGGGGCACGCGGGCTACTTCCTGCCACCGAGGGTGGGAAAGTCATATCCCCATTAATGCCGGTCATCTCCCACGTCCGCCGTTCATGCTCGAGCGCTCCCGCCATGTAGGGTATATAAACCCTTCTTCTCCGGCGAACAAAGGAGGAGGGGGGAGACACACAGAGAGAGGAGACGAACAGACACAGAGCCACATACGAGAAGAAGGAGAAGAGAGAAGAAAAGGGAGAGGGCTCCGGCGTGGAGTCTTCTGACGACCACCAGGCAAAGAAAAGAGAGTAAGAGAGAGAGAGAGAGCTTGATGTAGTAGGGGAGAGTGGGGGAAAGAGTAGTGGACGGTCGTCCCTGCTTCGATCCCCAACACTTCCTCTTCTTTTGTTCGTTTTCTCCCTCCCCGTTCTTTTGTTCTTCGGTTTTCTTTCTTGCCTATAGCCTTAGCTCGGGCATGCTTTGTAATGTATATGGACGGCTACGGCCCTTTGCTTCCCCATGAATGAAGATCGTCCCCCTCAGTGGGTTTTCTCTTCGTCTCGTTGGTTTGGGCCACAGTGCGCTTGATCGTCTTTTCCTTCCCTTTCCGGTGTTTGTTTTCATCCCTCATGCCGACGGTTTCCTCCGGATCTGGCGCCATCTTGAATGGTTTGAGGTCACGAATCTCCTCCTGTAAAGCCCAACACCTTCACCCGTGCTTACCCCTTTGAGCCTTCTCTCCTCCTGCCAGGGGTCCCTGTGGGTTTGATCGGTCTAACACCCCGCCCCATTAGCAGGCCAACCCTTTTGGAGCCTTGCCCGGTGCGCTTGCACTTTCCCCAGCGGCACACCCTTCCGGCACTTTGGCCGGCACACCCCCCAACCAGCTTCAGCGGCACACATGCCGCTTGACTTGGCCGACACACCCATAGTAGCCCCCAGCGGTACACTCTCCCTTGGTGCCCCAGCGGCACACCTGGTCTCTCTCTAGCCCGGTACACCCCTCAAATGCCCTATGCCCGTCCTTGGCCGGCATGCCTTGGCTAACCCCCCCTCTAGTACACCCTACCCAGTCTTAGAGGCGCCTCCCGCTCGTCGTTTCCTCCGAGATTTCTGAAGTTTTATCAAAGGTGTTGTCACCCTTGGCACGCACATCCAACTGTCGGGTTCCGCCACTCCATGTGGGCGCGTTCCCTATATCTCCCTTACGCTCGGGTCAAGGAGAGATGCTGGCGAATTTTTGTTAGAGAATAATAACGCATTAAAGAGGCAAAAGGATGCAACAAACAAATGGAACAACAACATATTAAAGGGCAAAGGAAAATAATGAACGAATAGAACGATCGGTGATAGAATACTCCAACCGGAACAAGGCACCACGGACAACATAAGAAGAATTGGATCTAATTGATTGCCTGGTAGATTAAACGCCCAATCTATAAAGAACAGGTCGAGAGGAGAGGGAGGAAAGACTTGTGTAAAACTGCATAAAAACCAAAGAAAAGAAGAAAAGAAAAGCCTTAAAGGAAGTGGAGGAGGAGTGGGCTCTTCAACGGTATGCCCCCGGCCAGCCCTTCGCCGGCACACCCTTCCTGGCTGCCTTCTCCGACACGCTCCACGCCGCCTTCGCCTGCACGCTACCGGCTGCCCTCGCCGGCACACTCCTAGCCCCCTTTCACACCTCCCAGCCTGTGTCGGTGCATATTGCACCAACCTTGGGTCTACCTCTGTGCACATTGCACCGACCCTGCCCCTCTACAGCCCGCAGGCCGTACAGACTTTGCCCCGCAGGCCGTACAGACTTTGCCCCACGGGCCGTACATACGTTGCCCCTCTACAGCCCAAAGCTGCACCGACTTCAGCCCGTAGGCCGTACAGACTTCGCCCCGCAGGCCGTACAGACCCTGCCCCTCTACAGCTCGCAGGCTGTACAGACTTTGCTCCGCAGGCCGTACAGACTTTGCCCCACGGCCGTACAGACCCTACCCCTCTACAGCCCGCAGGCCGTACAGACTCAGCCCACAGGCCGTATAGACTTTGCCCCGTAGGCCGTACAGACTTTGCCCCGCGGCCGTACAGACCCTGCCCCTCTACAGCCCGCAAGCCGTATAGACTTTGCCCTGCAGGCCGTTCAGACTTTGCCCCACGGGTCGTACAGACCTTGCCCCTCTACAGCCCAAAGCTGCACCGACTTCAACCCGCAGGCCGTACAGACTTTGCCCCACTACCGTACAGACCTTGCCCCTCTACAGCCCAAAGTTGCACCGACTTCAGCCCGCAGGCTGCACCGACCTGCTGCCGGCCCAGACCTGCACCGACCTACCTTCAGCCTTGGCACATCCTGCACCGACCTAGCCCAATCTCTATCCGGCGTACCCTTTGATACCCTCACTGGCACGCCTTCAGCCGCCCTTGCCCGGCGCACTCCCCAGCCACTCTAGCACGGCACACTGCCCACAAACTTCCCCGGCACACTCTATGCCGCCTTCGCCGGCACGCTGCCTATGACCTTCATCGGCACGCTCCTTCAGTCCCCTTTTGGCCCTTCAGCGGTCCACTCCCCCAGAAGTATGCGTGTAATATATGATATATAATAATAATAATAATAGTAATAAATCAATAAAAATTACGATGACTAAATAAATTTGGATATATATATATATAATAAACAAAGATTGTGAAATAATACCAATAATGGTGAGAGAAATTTCTAATACTAATAATAATAAATAGCATGGATAAATCATTCATGAAAAATACACAAAAGGGAAATAAGCAATAGAAAGAATGCATGTATATAATTAGAGGCCCAGATAAAAGAGACAATAAAATCTACATTGCAGCCCCGTCTCTCCTGTGACATGGTGGTGAAGGAAATAACAATGCTGCCCCTGCAGGTCGGGCCTGAGTCACGGGAATTACCTCAACACGGCCAGGACCCGACCTCACCCCGGGCCGACATTCTGATCAGACCGAACCCGTTTCTCGAGACCGGACCCTTGTCCAGCCATTATTAAAATTGCCGCGCGCTCGGCAGACATTTGAACGGATTTATCCCGGCTTCCACCGCGTTTCTATTACGGACCTTCGTCCGAACATGAAAAGGTCCATGAGTGACTGATATGGCTGACGGCCCCCGTCCCGACATGGTCGTAACCCGGCATCGCTCTGGGCCGATGGTTCGTCAAATTGGATTTATTCTATTGGGATTCGTTCCCGCTCTTTCGTTGAAACTGTCGCAGACTCGGCATACATTTGTACGTGGTTGTTTCTACCTACGTCGTACCTTCAATACGGACCTGCGTCCGAACATGAAAAGGTCCGTGAGTGACCAACAAAATCGAAATAGAACGAGATGGCTCCCATCATCCCAGGACCCTTTACATGGGAATGTCAACAAGGCCTCCAAGGGCCACGCTTAGACATCGGGTCCGTCCCGATTATGGTCATTGTATGACCCATATTCTTGGCCTATAGTCCGCTCCCTTCGAACACGTTTTGGTTTTGGAATGTGGTCCCAGGACTCTTCCCCGTTGTCCCCTGGGCACCGGAAATATTAATGATGTCCGCGCAAGCCCCGTCTGGACCGCGGGAGGCGCCCCCGGTATAGTCCTGACTCGATCTATCACCGGGCCGATAAATTCACTAGTTTCCTACTACACCGACCGGGATTTAACCGAATGTCTTCAGTCCCTCGGAATAATAAACTTGTCGTACCCCCGCACACATATGTTCCAGGTCCTCCCGCGATGATTGCGATATTCTCAAGCCGGACACCCGTCCGAATATTAAACGGTCCCCTGAATGACCGACACGTTCGAACGTTCGCTTCCCTGGACATAGGGCTTCCCACCTGATTCAAGGGGTATTCCCCCGTTGCCCCTTGGCACCAGAAATATTAATGACGCTCATGCGAGTCTGACTTCGACCGCGGGGGGCCCACCGCAGTATGGTCGCAGCTTGATCTCACACCGGGCCAACAAACTTACCGATTCCTGACCGCTCTAACCGAGATTTAGCCGAACATTTTCCTTTCTTCTGAATAATAAATTTGTTGTACCTCGGCATACATGCATTCCGATTTTCCCGTGACAACCGCGCTTTTCTCCAGCCGGATATTCGTTTGAGCATTAAATGTCAGCACATGACCGACACGATCTCGAATGTTTTCTTTTCACCCTCGTACGGGGATTTCAATACTTCCTAATAGGCCTTTTATGCAATTAATTTCCTGGCCATGAGGCCCTGATTCTCGGTGATTAATCAAGGGTGTTCCCTCGTATAGTGGATGTAAATGACACCGTGACCTTTATGGAGCGGCGGGTTTTGGTCCCGACACGAACCACACAATCGTCTGACCGAGTCAGATCGAGCGCACCATGTGCTCTTCGGAGCCCGAATAAATTGTCACTTTGTGACTGGCACGCCCACACTTAATAAACCAATAAACGAACAAAATAATAATAATAATAATCGAATAAATGTGCGTCCACACATAACAAAGAAGCCCGGAATACACGAGGTCACCCAGACCCTCAAAATCACACGGGTACGCTATTCGAGATAACACGACTCCCACGGACACCCAAAAACACAAACTCGGGCTAACGGGATGTAACGCCCCGAGATTTTAAGATTTTATTTCCCCAGAGTTCATATTTATTTTTATGGATAAATTAATTTTTAAATATCAGGATTCAGATTCTGTTCAAATTGTGACTTTTTGGGATTTTTCTGTGGGTGTTTAGCTGTTTATGCAAGAGGATAAGGCATATTTATAATTTCAGTTTTGGGGGGTTTTGGGGAAATCCAGAAACCTTTTCTTCTTCCCGTTAAACACCACCCCCGCTCCTCTCTCTCCTCACTTTCCTCCGCTTCTGATCGCTAGGCTCGCTCGCCCTCCTCTCCAGCTGCAAATGGTGAGCTCGAGGGAGAGCATGTTCGACGACGACAGAGAGCTAGGCGAGCGCGGGAGAGGTGGTTCGTGCGTGCACGTGCGGGATCGAGTTTCTTCACGCGTGGCTTCGAGGTCCGACGGTTCTGGCATGATTCGAAGGCTCTATTCGAGGTTTGAAGCTTCACCGAGGTAGGGGGATGGATCCCTAGCTCCCCTCTCGCATTTCCTTTCAGATCGGCGACGATTTAGGCGAGAGAGTAGGGTGCATTGCATTTTTGGGGGAAAATGCCTTGTTCGGGGATGTGAGTTCGAATCGGCACAGTTCTTCGCGATTTCTAGTTTAGATCGGCTCTATTAAATGCCATCCTCTTTGGGGATGAGTTACCCTTGTTTTTTCAGAGTTCTTGCTCGTAATGGGGGAGACATGGGCTTGGGAGGGCCTTCCGGTTGAATTCCGGAAGGTTCCTACTCCAGAGACGACCAGCTGGGCTACCATCTCTACCCAGCAGGGCGGCCACTGGGCTGGCCACATGATTGGGCTGGGTGGCCACTGGGTTGGCCGCCGAGGAAGCCCCTTCCTCTGGGTGGCCACAGGCCTAGCCATCACTCTGGCCGCCCAAGCTCTGTTCCGGGTGGCCACAGGGGTGGTCGTCCAAGGTCATCTGCCCAGGGACTAGGCTGCCAGATGGCTAGCCACCCTGTCCTGCTCTGGTCGGCCACAGGGGTGCCGCTAGGGGGTTTTAGCCCAGGGACTGGGCGGCCAGTTCTGGCTGCCCTGTCCTATTCTGGGCGACCAAGAAGATGGCCGCCCACGCCAGGGGAGCTCGGTGGCCATTGCTCTGGTCGCCCAGACCCCTGGGCGGCCAGGAGGTTGGCCACCCAGGCTAGGCTCCCTCCTGGCCCATCCTTCCTCTTTCCAGGCTTTTGCAATGGGCTTTGGCTTGCGTTCTTTGCACCAGCAGTTGATGGACTAGCCATCCAGTCTGAGGTCTTTGGTTTCGTGGTACGAGCAACCTCGTGGACTTTTCTGTGCAAACAATTGGGTTAGTACGGACCGGTGGTACTCCACTGGTTTCCACTTTTTAGCAAGTTCACACCTCCAGTGACCTTTTCCACTAGTCGTAGCTTTCTTGCACACGCGTGTGCAGACCCACTTGGGAGTGGTGGAGAGCGTGTCCCGGTGTGACGATTTTTAGGATGGTTACCGTAGGGCCCCTCGTCTTTGCAGCCTGAGTCCGGGCTAGGGGGAAAACCAACTAGAGGACCCGACTTAGAGTGCATAGTCTATGTGTGCACACGTGGTTGGTGTTGTGACCCCTCTGTGATTGATGATGTTGACAATAAGTTTTATTTCATTGGCAACAGTTTGTTTTGATTGATTGGCAACTGTTCTTATTTTGATGAAGTTGTTTTTATCAGGTTGTCTGTGTACCTAATGCAGTCAGAGTCTATACTATCGTGCACACACACACCCACAGGTCTACATTGCATTGCAGCATGAACATAGAGTCCATATATTTCATTGTGTAGTCTGGACTGTTGTGGGTCGACCCCCCCCCCCCCCTTGTTCAAATGGGTCGACTCCTCAGATTGGCTAAGTCTGCAGCGTCAACGCAATAAGTGAAGATGCGTCGACGCCCCCAGTGTAAAGTCTATTCATTCACTCTCTATAGCTTGCACAGGGTGAAGTCTGTACAATGGCTGTTGTCTTGCACGCTCACTCAAGTCCATACAATGGGCTACTGTGCAAGTCCATACATTGGCCTTCAGGTGTCCAAGTCTGCACATCCTTCTGTTGATAGTTCAAGTCTATACATTGGACTGTTTGGCCAAGTCTGTACATCGTTGTTTGCCAAAGTATATACAGACTTCAGCGTCTCGTTCATGTATCGTTTGTGAAGTCTGTACATTAGTATGTGTCTCATGCATCGTCTATGCAAAGTCCATACATTGCATTCAAAGTCTGTACAACGTTCATCTCAGCCAGCGTCTCATGCTGCGTCTTAGGCATGTCTGTACATTGTACTGTAGCTGCATTGTTTCACCTGAAGTCTATGCATTGTCTCAGCCACCGTCTCATTCAGCGTGTCACATTTGCAAAGTCTATACACTGGTCGGTGGAAGCATGTCTATACATTCAACTGTTCAGCCTGTGATTAAGTCTGTACAGCCAGGGAGACTGATAAGTCTATACATTCATTCACTGTAGCTTGCACTGGGTAAAGTCTATACATCATCTAGCTGGAACATTGAAAGTCTGTACATCGATGCTTTGCCAAAGTCTGTACATTGACATTAGTTTTCCATGTCTGTACATCGGACTGGTTGAGCAAGTCTGTACAGACGTTGCATCGATCAAGCCTGTACATCGTCAAGTCTACACACTGGAAGTCCACACATTCAGTTGTCTTGATTTGATCAAGTCTGTACAGAGTTTCGTTTGGAAAGTCCATACATTGAATGTCTATACATTCGTTTGCCTTGCATCATTGATTAAGTCTATACAACCCCTTTGCTTGGCAAGTCTGTACATTGTGGATGTCTTTACACTCGATCGTCTTATCTTGGTCAAGCCTGTACAGAGTTTCTTCAGCTAAGTATATACATCGCTCCACGATGTGAAGTCCACATGCCTTGTTCAAGTCTTCACATGATGATGTCTATACTCTCAACTCCTCCACACTTCAGGAAGACTGTACATCCTTCAATGCATTGCATGCATCATTCGCAGAGTCTGTACATTGAGTGAAGTCTGGTGAAGTCTATACAACAACTGCTTCACATCTGAAGTCTGTACATTGCATTTGCACTTACAACGTCTTCACACTTGAAGTCCTTATATCGTCAGTTGACTGTCATGTTTTCATATTGCCTAAGTCTGTACAATGGCTGCTTCACATATGAAGTCTGTACAGCGGATGCTTCACATAGTTGAAGTCTATACACTGAGCAGAGTCTGTACACTGCATTCGAATTCACAAGTCCATACAATGCAGTCTATACAATGCAGTTCATCTTATAAGTCTGTACAGAGTTCTTCACTTAATCTGATAATCCTATAATCTGTCTGACAGGGATCTGCTACTGAGATTGCTGACATGGCTCGTGATCCCAGGAGGACGAGGTGATCAGGTGCTGCCACATGGATGGAATTGCCTCGGTTCTGGCAAATTCTATGGGTGGGAAATGTGGAAGACACGCGCCCTCATCCACCTGCTGATAGTATATAATGAAGCCTTCATCTTCAGATGGAAGGTGATCGACTAAAGAAAAGAAAAGTATATACATCAGAGAGCCATCGATCCACAGTGAGAAGAAATAAAAACAGAGAAGAAGAAAAGGAGAGAAGAGAAGATAGAAGAGATGTGTTGAGAGAGTGAAATTGAGAGAGTTTAGATTGAGAGCTGCTCATATTGTAACTCAGTCTCTTAGTTCAGAAACCAGAGCTGAGGCTTGCTCATTCCGAGCTACATTCCCATTTAGGTTTTCTTTTTCCATTTTGCTTCTGCATTTTTATTTCTGAACTCTTGTTTCTTCGAGTTGTGAGGCAGCATTGCAGTGGAGGTCTCCACTGGATAGGCGAAGCTGTAATCCTCAGCAGGCGAGACTTGGTCTCGGACGGCTAAGCTGTATTGCCCAGCTGTTGCAGAGGGTGTTCCTCTGGTCGGGATAAGCTGTAAGCCCCAGCCGTTGTTGGCAAGCTGCAGTGCCCAGCAAATTGAAGCTGTGTATCAGTAGTAATCCACATTCGAGTTGAATGTGGGGTGGATGTAGGTCGGATTGACCGAACCACCTAAATGTCTTTGTGCCTTTCGTGTGTTTGCTTGTCTGTTTAGCAGATCTTGTTTCGGTGCTTTGACTGTGGTTGTTCAGTGTTCTTTTAATTCCGCATTTGAATCTAGGCATTATCTTTAATTAGCCTGTTGATCTATTCAGCCCCCTCTAGATCCACATTCTGTGGTGAAAGAGCCTTCCATCTAACTCCAATAATTGGTATCAGAGCCATACTCTTTAACAGGGACTCATCGCCCGAAGAGGATAGGCAGAGATGGATGCTCGAGGGATGATAGCTGAAGGTCACTCAACCACCAAGCCCCCATTCTTCGATGGATCTAACTACGCATACTGGAAGAATCGTATGCAAGTGTTTCTGAGGGCTAAAGATTACGAGATCTGGAAGGTTGTTAGCAAGGGACCTTATGAGCTGTCCCCGAATGAAGATGTCTGGACCAAGGAGGAGATCAGAAGGTCCACGCTGAATTGGAGTGCCATAAACGCCATCCAGTGCTCTCTGCACCCTATTGAATTCTCCCGCGTGTCAGCATACACTTCAGCCAAGGAGATGTGGGATGCACTGGAAGTTATTCATGAAGGGACTTCTCAAGTCAGGGAGATGAAGGCTAATTTCCTAGTGTCTGAGTATGAAGCCTTCAAGATGTAGCCAAACGAGACCATCAAAGAAATGTATGCTCGACTGACAATCATCACCAATGGTCTAAGAGGTCTTGGGAAACCTCTGACATAATATGATTTAGTAAGGAAGATACTTCGGTCCTTGACTCACGCCTGGCATACGAAAGCTACTGTGATAGAGGAGTCAAGGGACTTGCGCAATACAAGAGCTGATGAGCTAATTGGCTCGCTGATGGCATATGAAATTAATATGCCAAGGATAGAAGAAGCTGAAAGGAAGAAGAAGCCGATAGCGCTGAAGGCTGGTTCCTGCAAATCCAACAAATCCAGCTCCAGTAGTTCTTCATCATCAGAGGAGAGCTCGAATGAAGAAGAAGATATGACTCGTTCTGAGATGGCCATGATGACCAGAGAGTTCAGGCGATTTCTCAGAAAAGGAGCAGGACGATTCGGTCAAAAGAAATACAATGCTGGCCGAAGGGACAAAAGGTATAAACACAACCCTGCAAAGAAAACTGAAACTAACACTTGTTATCAATGCAGGAAACCAGGCCATCTGAAAGCTGACTGTCCAGATAATCAAAAATATAAGGACAAGTCAAAGAGAAGGAACACGAAAGGGAAAGCAATGGTGAGTACTTGGAGTGATGAAGATGAAGGCTCCCTGAGCAACACTTCAGACAGTGAAGCCGAATCTGAGAAGCCCATTTGCCTTATGGTAACAAGCTCAGAAGATAGAGAAGAGGACTCAGATGAGGTAATCACTAGATTTGAAAATTTTACTATCGCTGATTGGGTAGATGCCTACCATGATGTAGTCGATAGAGCTGATGATATTAGAAAAGAAAACAGGCATCTGAGAAGAAAGATCAATTCCATGCAAAATGATAAAACTCTAACTGATAAAATTGCATGTTTAGAATCTGAGAATAAAAATCTGAAACTCACATGTTCTGAAGTAGATGAAATCAAAAATGAGCTAAAAGCTTCTAGGGAAGAAAATGTGAGGCTTGAAAATGAAATTGATGAATGGAAGCTAAAAATTCAGAAATGTGAGAGTGAAGTAAAAATTGTTTCTGAAAAATATGAAGCTGTCCTCAATGTAAATAATGAATGGAAAAAGTCTATTGATGAAATTCAGAATGACAATGAGGATAAACTGAGAACCATTGAGAAAATGACCCAAGGAACAGATAACTTAAATGCTTTGTTAGAGTCAAAGGTAAATTTCAGAAAAGAGGGCCTAGGATTTAATTCAAGTGCAACGAAAACCTTTGGAATGAAAACTATTTTATTTATTGCACAAAAATAAAAAGGACCTCTAATTAGCATGAATCCAAACAATTCAATGAACAAAAATGCTTATCTGAAAAAGACCAGTGCTGAGGAGAAGGGCAAACAAAAAGTCAGTGAGCCTAGTAGAGCTAGCACATCCAAGCAAAATCCAAAGGGTCAATCTCAGGTTAGGGGTCAAGCTACCCAGTCTTATAAACACCAGGACAAGGTAACCAAGTCTCCACCATCACCTCCACCTCTGAAGAAGACCCAAAACAAACCTATGAATAGGTCAGCAGGGTCCAAGGTGTAGGGGAGACAGAATGCCGCCAAGAGTCAACCCAATCATTTCTACCAACCCAGAGTTCAGACCCACTACAATGCACAATCAACCTATTTCAATAAGTCAGGTTGGACTAGAACTCCGGGGAGGCATACAGGTCTTGCATATCAGGCTGCTCAATATCAAAGACCTTACACTAGAAATTGGGTTAATGGGTATGGTTATTGGACACCTAGAAACCAACATTTCCACAGCCAGCCCAGGAACTATTATGGCCACAATTCCATGAATGCAACCTGGCAAAGGCACTGGCAAAGAAACAACAATGTCAATAATCATGTTGGTGCAAATAAGAAGAAAAATAACAAAAAGAAGAGGAACAACAACAGAAGAAAACCTGTAGGATCCACTGAACAAAATACATTTAAACAAATGTGGATTCCTAAAAGTCTGCTTTCTTGCTTTGCTTCTACCTCTTCTGTTATGGAGGCCAATCAGTCTTGGGTTCCAAACCTCTCTACCTAATTGTGTATGCAGGTATGCCTGGCAGCCAAGAGAAACTTTTGGTACTTGGATAGTGGCTGCTCCAGGCATATGACAGGAGATAAGGCCAAGTTCTACATGCTGACCGAGAAGCTAGGAGGCCTTGTCACCTTTGGAAGCAATACAAAGGGTAGGATTATTGGATCAGGTAAGGTAGGTAAGTGTTCTACCTGCTGCATTGATGATGTTATGCTGGTTGAAGGGTTAGCTTATAATTTACTTAGTATCAGCAAGTTGTGTGATAAAGGATATAAGGTTTTATTCGATTCTCAATGTTGCAAGGTTTTTGAACCTGATTCTGAAATTGTCAAATTTTCTGGAAAAAGAATAAATAATACATACATGATAGATTTAGATGACATTCAACATACTAACCTTTGCCTTACTGCCAGTAGAGAAGACTTAGCATTTTTATGGCATCGTAGGTTAGGTCACGCTAGTTACACTGTTTTGCATAAACTGAATAAGCATGGCATGGTTAGAGGACTTCCTGAAGTTTCCTTCAAAAAGGAAAATAAAATCTGTGATGCATGCACTCAATCAAAGATAACTAGAAAGTCATTTAAGTCTAGAACTGAAAATCTGTCTTCTAAACCCTATGAGCTAATACACATGGACCTTTTTGGGCCAACCAGATCTGTTAGCTTATCAGGGAGGAAGTATGGGTTGTCATGGTAGATGACTTTTCTAGGTATGCTTGGGTCTATTAAAATAAATCAGAAAATTGAAAACATTTTGACTGATCATGGAGGTGAGTTTGAAAACTCACAGTTTGATGAATTCTACAGGTTAAATGGAATCAACCATAGGTACTCCTCACCAAGGACACCTGAGCAGAATAGAGTTGTGGAAAGAAGGAGCAGAACCCTAGTGGAGATGGGTCGTACACTTTTTGTTGAAGGTGGTCTACCTAGGAAATTCTGGGCTGAAGCAGTGAACACTGCTTGTTATGTAATTAATAGAGCCATGGTAAGACCTTCTACCCAGCAAACACCATATGAGATCTTAAAGGGTAAGAAACCTTATATTGCCCACTTCAAGGTTTTTGGATGTAAATGTTTCATTCATATAAATGATAAAAGAGACCTTGATAAATTTGAACCTAAAGGTGAACCAGGAATTTTTCTGGGTTATTCTGAAAACACCCGAGCATATAGAGTGTACAATCTAAATTCTAAAACTGTTGAAGAATCTCCACACATAGTTTTTGATGAATCCTTGATAAATACTAATGTTGGTGAATGCAGGAATGAAGAAGGTGGTGATATTCTGAAGGAAGGAGATCCTGCAGATAAATCCGAGGATGAAGAAGGACATAAAGAGCTTGATGAAGAAGAGCCTACAGTTCAGGGGGAGGTAAATCAAACTCATGAAAATCCAATTGTAAACATAAGATATCTTAAGAATCATCCTGTAGATAATGTAATTGGAAATCTGCATGACCCCCCTAGGACTAGAGGCCACTTAAGAATTCAACATGCATTGAATGCTTATGCTTTTGTTTCAAATATAGAACCCAAGTCCATTGACTGTGCTCTCCAAGATATGCATTGGATTAATGCCATGCATGAGGAGCTTAATCAATTTGACAGGAATAAGGTGTGGCAATTGGTTCCACCTCCTGATCATGAAACAGTCATAGGGACTAAATGGGTGTTTAGAAATAAAACTGATGAATCAGGGAATGTTATTAAAAATAAAGCCAGACTTGTAGCTTAGGGGTACAATCAGGAATTTGGAATAGACTTTGAAGAGTCTTTTGCCCCTGTAGCTAGGTTAGAAGCAATCAGAATATTATTGGCTTATGCATGCTCCCTAGGTATAAATCTTCAGCAGATGGATGTGAAATCTACCTTCCTAAATGGGGAAATTAGTGAGGATGTCTATGTGAGACAGCCTCATGGGTTTGAATGTTTAGATTTCCCTAATCATGTTTACAAACTCAATAAAGCTCTTTATGGTTTAAAGCAAGCTCCTAGAGCTTGGTATGACAGGTTGAGCAAGTTCCTCACCGACAAGAATTTCACAAGAGGTATAGTTGATCAAATATTGTTTACCAAAGTGAGTCATTCAGATATTCTTATTATTCAGATTTATGTGGATGACATTGTGTTTGGGTCAACTAACCCCAAATTGTGTGAGGAATTCTCTCAGATAATGACTAATGAGTTTGAAATGAGCTCAATGGGCGAGCTCAAACTATTTCTTGGACTGTAGGTTACACAATCTGAGGATGGCACTTTCATCTCTCAGTCCAAGTACATAAAGAATTTATTGAAGAAGTACAAAATGGACAACCTCAAGGAAATAGCTGCTCCAATGGATACCTCAACCAGTTTGGATGAAGATCCTAAAGGTAAACCAGTAGACCAAAGGCTATATAGAGGTATGATCGGATCCCTTCTTTACCTTACAGCATCTAGGCCTGATATTCAATTTGCAGTGTGTTTATGCTCAAGGTTTCAAGCTAGTCCTAAAGAATCTCATCTTAAGGCTGTGAAGAGGATTTTTAGATATTTACTAGGCACCCAACAGCTAGGTCTTTGGTATCCTGCTAAGTGTGAGTTAGATCTTCTAGTCTACACTGATGCAGACTATGCTGGGTGTCGAGTAGATAGAAAGAGCACTAGTGGCTATTGCCAATTCCTTGGTGGCTGTCTAGTATCTTGGGCATCTAAAAAGCAACACACTGTAGCCCTGTCTACAGCTGAGGCTGAATATGTTGCTGTAGGTAATTGTGCTGCCCAAGTACTATGGATCAAGTCCCAACTAGATGATTATCAGATAGAACTGGAATGCATTCCAATTTTATGTGATAATACTAGTGCCATATGCCTTGCTAAAAATCCTGTTCACCATTCAAGGACTAAGCATATAGAGATAAAACATCACTTTCTGAGAGATGCTGTGAATAAAAAGGAAATCGAACTAAATTTCATTGAAATAGACAAACAAATTGCTGATATCTTTACTAAGCCACTTGGAAATGAAAAGTTTAAATTTCTTAGAAGAGAACTTGGCTTGTGTAAGTTTCAGCATGATGAATAAAATTTTCAGCTGTTTTGAGTATAATATCTGATTTGGACCTACATCTGATAGACTGTATAAAACTTTGTGAAGGTTGATTGGTGCAACAGACTCATGATCATGCATGACACTCATATTGTTTTTACATGATCATCACTGCATATCATTTAGTCAGTAATGTGTCTAAAATCACATGCATATAGAACTATTTTGCACTACATTTCTCTGCATAACCCTGTGGTCACATTGCATGATAGTACAGTCTGAATAAGCATGAACTTCAAAAATCATTTGATCAGTCATCTTTTGCAAAAAATTGCATGCATATAGACAGGGGGAGTCTTGTCAGAATTTCAAGGTGAACTGTTGCATCGACGCTGCTATACTGTTGCGTTGACGCAATGATCTAGATCTGTGAATATCTCTGTTTCATTATTCTGATGAGTTGACGCTGCAATAGCGTGGAGTCGACGCACTGACACTATCTCAGTGTCTTATACTGTTGCCTCTTCAACTGATGCGTAGACGCCTTGAACTCCCAGCGTCGACGCTGTCTATTCAATCCTTGACTCTGAATGATTGAGTCTGACAGTATGGCAATCTTTTAAATCAGTTCTAACATTAAGCAATAGAAAACAGACCTCTTCCCTCATAAGAACTGTAATTGCTTAAAGACTGACTTAATGGTTTAAATTTTATAATCTTAAGAGTTGAAAGACTACAATCAGTAAATAAGGATGCTGAAAATTGATAAAGCACTCAACCCTCATCTTATTTCATGTCAGACAAAGTTAATTATATCTGAAATCTGAAAACTCATCTGAAATCATGTTAGAGAAACTAAATATGTGTATTGTCCTTAAACAAGTCATTCTGAAACAAATAAAGGACAGCTAAGAAAGATATTGAAAAACACTGAAAATAAATTGAAATGTAGCATTGGCAGAGCAATGACTGGTAAATCACTGAGAAACTGAGTGATCCATCAAAGAAGTGGAAAACACTCATGTCATGAGGTGTATCAGCTATCTCTGTATAAAATGATCAAAACAGTGGGGTGGTTTCATTGAGTATCTGGGGGTAACTGGCGTCTGATAAACGTGTACCCTCAAGCAAAAAGATGTAAATCACTTATATTGAGTTTGATCATAGCAGAATAGTCCATCATGTTGAGTATCTAGGGGTATTGGCGTCTGATAAACGTATACCCTTAAGCAAAAAGATAAATGGTACCTGACTGCCCAAAATGATCTCATATTGATAAATGATGTTCCTTCAAAAGTAATCTCATGAATGTCAATTTGTTTAGTTTCAATACATGACTTGGTATCTCTCAATAAGTTTTGTTGAGTATATGACAGTAAGATATTTTTGAAACTGACTCTCTCATGCAAATGTGATTCTGGTTTATTGTTTTATCATGCACAGCTACCCTATGCAATGAATGTAGTGCATGAACTCTTATTTTTATAACTTTTAAACCAGAACCTCCCTTTCTAAGCAGTTTCTCAATTCATATGACTGAAGCTTCTGTGCTTTAGCTGCTTAATTTCTGAACTACTTGCTAAGAATGCCAGTCAGCTGAGTCTTCTTGATGAGTTCATTCAATTGCATCTTTTTTCCCTCCTCTTTGTTGATGGCAAAGGGGGAGAATATATTGTCTACTTGATGAGTTCATTCCAGGGAAGTGTTTGCATCATGTCTATGGCAGAGAGTTGTGTTCATGTCTTAGCATGTCATTCATAGCATCTGCATGACAATCTGAATAACGAATCATGTCCTTCATCAAAAATATATCTGTTTGACAGGATGTTGCTATTCTATAGAATAGGGTGTTGCCATCATCAAAAAGGGGGAGATTGTTGTGACCCCTCTGTGATTGATGATGTTGACAATAAGTTTTATTTCATTGGCAACAGTTTATTTTGATTGATTGGTAACTGTTCTTATTTTGATGAAGTTGTTTTCATCAGGTTGTCTGTGTACCTAATGCAGTCAGAGTCTATACTGTCGTGCACACACACACCCACAGGTCTACATTGCATTGCAGCATGAACATAGAGTCCATACATTTCATTGTGTAGTCTGGACTGTTGTGGGTCGACCCCCCCCCCCTTGTTCAAATGGGTCGACTCCTCAGATTGGCTAAGTCTACAGCGTCAACGCAATAAGTGTAGATGCGTCGACGCCCCCAGTGTGAAGTCTATTCATTCACTCTCTATAGCTTGCACAGGGTGAAGTCTGTACAATGGCTGTTGTCTTGCACGCTCACTCAAGTCCATACAATGGGCTACTATGCAAGTCCATACATTGGCCTTCAGGTGTCCAAGTCTGCACATCCTTCTGTTGATAGTTCAAGTCTATACATTGGACTGTTTGGCCAAGTCTGTACATCGTTGTTTGCCAAAGTATATACAGACTTTAGCGTCTCGTTCATGTATCATTTGTGAAGTCTGTACATTAGTATGTGTCTCATGCATCGTCTATGCAAAGTCCATACATTGCATTCAAAGTCTGTACAGCGTTCGTCTCAGCCAGCGTCTCATGCTGCGTCCTAGGCATGTCTGTACATTGCACTGTAGCTGCATTGTTTCACCTGAAGTCTATGCATTGTCTCAGCCACCATCTCATTCAGCGTGCCACGTTTGCAAAGTCTATACACTGGTCGGTGGAAGCATGTCTATACATTCAACTGTTCAGCCTGTGATTAAGGCTGTACAGCTAGGGAGACTGATAAGTCTATACATTCATTCACTGTAGCTTGCACTGGGTAAAGTCTATTCATCCTCTAGCTGGAACATTGAAAGTCTGTACATCGATGCTTTGCCAAAGTCTGTACATTGACATTAGTTTTCCATGTCTGTACATCGGACTGGTTGAGCAAGTCTGTACAGACGTTGCATCGATCAAGCCTGTACATCGTCAAGTCTACACACTGGAAGTCCACACATTCAGTTGTCTTGATCTGATCAAGTCTGTATAGAGTTTCGTTTGGAAAGTCCATACATTGAATGTCTATACATTCGTTTGCCTTGCATCATTGATTAAGTCTATACAACCCCTTTGCTTGACAAGTCTGTACATTGTGGATGTCTTTACACTCGATCGTCTTGTCTTGGTCAAGCCTGTACAGAGTTTCTTCAGCTAAGTATATACATCGCTCCACGATGTGAAGTCTACATGCCTTATTCAAGTCTTCACATGATGATGTCTATACTCTCAACTCCTTCACACTTCAGGAAGACTGTACATCCTTCAATGCATTGCATGCATCGTTCGTAGAGTCTGTACATTAAGTGAAGTCTGGTGAAGTCTGTACAACGGCTGCTTCACATCTGAAGTCTGTACATTGCATTTGCACTTACAACATCTTCACACTTGAAGTCCTTATATCATCAGTTGACTGTCATGTTTTCATATTGCCTAAGTCTGTACAATGGCTGCTTCACATATGAAGTCTGTACAGCGGATGCTTCACATAGTTGAAGTCTATAAACTGAGCAGTGTCTGTACACTGCATTCGAATTCACAAGTCCATACAATGCAGTCTATACAATGCAGTTCATCTTATAAGTCTGTACAGAGTTCTTCACTTAATCTGATAATCCTATAATCTGTCTGACAGAGATCTGCTACTGAGATTGCTGACATGGCTCGTGATCCCAGGAGGGCGAGGTGATCAGGTGCTGCCACGTGGATGGAATTGCCTCGATTCTGGCAAATTCTCTGGGCGGGAAATGTGGAAGACACGCGCCCTCATCCACCTGCTGATAGTATATAATGAAGCCTTCATCTTCAGATGGAAGGTGATCGACTAAAGAAAAGAAAAGTATATATAGTAGAGAGCCATCGATCCACAGTGAGAAGAAAGAAAAACAGAGAAGAAGAAAAGGAGAGAAGAGAAGAGAGAAGAGATGTGTTGAGAGAGTGAAATTGAGAGAGTTTAGATTGAGAGCTGCTCATATTGTAACTCAGTCTCTTGGTTCAGAAACCAGAGCTGAGGCTTGCTCATTCCGAGCTACATTCCCATTTGGGTTTTCTTTTTCCATTTTGCTTCTGCATTTTTATTTCTGAACTCTTGTTTCTTCAAGCTGTGAGGCAGCATTGCAGTGGAGATCTCCACTGGACAGGAGAAGCTGTAATCCTCAGCAGGCGAGACTTGGTCTCGGACGGCTAAGCTGTATTGCCCAGCTGTTGCAGAGGGTGTTCCTCTGGTCGGGATAAGCTGTAAGCCCCAGCCGTTGTTGGCAAGCTGTAGTGCCCAGCAGATTGAAGCTGTGTATCAGCAGTAATCCACATTCGAGTTGAATGTGGGGTGGATGTAGGTCGGATTGACCGAACCACCTAAATGTCTTTGTGCCTTTCGTGTGTTTGCTTGTCTGTTTAACAGATCTTGTTTCGGTGCTTTGACTGTGGTTGTCCAGTGTTCTTTTAATTCCGCATTTGAATCTAGGCATTATCTTTAATTAGCCTGTTGATCTATTCACCCCCCTCTAGATCCACATTCTGTGGTGAAAGAGCCTTCCATCTAACTCCAACAGTTGGGGGCGTCGGACCGTCGCTACCGAGCGCGACCCCAACTAGTCCTTGTTATGTGGTTACGTAGTTGTGTGTCTCAGTTTCTGCGTAGGACGAGTAGGGAGACACCTAAAGCGTGGACTAAGACGTCAATGGACGCATCCGGCCCTGCTTATAATGGGTAGTACTCCTGTCTCCTGTGAGGTAGCGACTCTGGTTCCTTTCGTCTCGAGGTGACTGTTCTGGCGGCTCCATACTTTTAGTTCCTCATGACGCGTGGTTTGTGAGGTTTGCACTTGTGTAGTTCTCTTTTAATTTATTTATTGTCTCCTTCTATTATATGTTTATTATTTATTATCCTCGCTTATTGTTTATCGTGTCGTTGTGTTTCTCATTGTGAGGTAGGGATCTGCGGGACCCCAAGTGAGTCAATGAGATGAGACTCACCCCCTTTACTTTTCAGGTGAGGCGAGGTGGATGCGGAGTACTTCGGAGGCTCCTCATGGTGTCGGTGGTCCAGTGTAGCAGCCAGTGTACTAGAG
Organism: Amorphophallus konjac; assembly: GCA_022559845.1. Classification (NCBI taxonomy): domain Eukaryota; kingdom Viridiplantae; phylum Streptophyta; class Magnoliopsida; order Alismatales; family Araceae; genus Amorphophallus; species Amorphophallus konjac. The sequence continues at coordinate 61,187,779 of CM040126.1, forward strand.
ACGAGGTATGTCCCGTGTTCTTGTACTTTTCTTTCTGTTGACTGTACTTATTATGGACTTGGATATTTTGGACTATATAATTGTTTATTTATGTAAATTGTTTAATTTCTTGCATTAATATATTATGCTTGTAGTTCTAAAATTATTTTAGATTCTTGTACATCTCCACACCGTACAAATAACCCTTCTGAGCCTCCCGGCTCGTAGGTGGCGGGCCAGGATTCAGGTCGTACCGGTTCCTTTCTGGTACCAAGATCTTGGGTCGTTACAGTTGGTATCAGAGCGTAGTTTTGGAGGTGTATAGGAACCTAAAATGGTTGCAGCGGTCCAGAAAGTCCATAGTGTTTAGTACAGTTGGCAACTGGCTTAGGGTATCGTGTGTTTTATTAACTCCACCATTTATCTTTTTCTGTGGTAGAAGAGTATGTCACCGAGGAGGAGGACCCGCTCCCAGCTGGGGCAGTCAGTTGAGGATCAGGAGGGTCAGAGTAGAGCGTCGGCTGCAGTAGGATCGGCAAGAGCAGCTAGAGTTTCAGGGGCGTGAGGAGTTCATAGAGGGCATGTACCAATTTTATCTTCGACATCTTGGTGGAGAAGTCGGTGATGGCACGTCATCTCAAGGAAGTCGTGGGCGTTCGCTGAAGGAGTTTTGTAGTTCCACCCACCTAAGTTTGACGGGCAGCCAGATCCAGATGCAGCGAGGGCATAGACAGATGCCATGGAGAGGGTGTTCCGTTCCATGGAGTGTGTAGATGATGAGAGAGTGTTGCTGGCTACCTATCAGTTGTAGGGTTCTGCTTTGGCTTGGTGGACGACCGAGTGGGAATCGGTATTTCGTTCGCGCCCCCTCCGACAGATTCAGTGGCAGGAGTTTCTTGAAGCCTTTGAGCGTGTCTTCAGTCTAGAGCATGTCAAGGCAAAGAAGATGTATCAGTTAATGGATCTGACCCAGGGTGACATGTCAGCGATGTAGTATAGGTCCAGGTTCATAGAGTTGGGTCACTATGCTCCTCACGTTATGGCAGATGAGAAGATGAAGGTGCGACAATTTATCAGGGGTCTGAGGCCAGAGCTCAGGCATGTTATGATCGAGAGCCGTGTTTTAGACTTGGAGGCAACTTACCAGGCAACAGCAGATTTGCAGGAGGACTTACAAAGGACTCAAGAGCAGACCGCCGTTGGGCATTCGCAGTCGGGCCATGGTTAGCGGTCATTTTTGCAATAGCAGAGTGCCTTCCAGCACTCCCCAGGCAGCACAGGAGCATCTCTGTCAGCATCGTCGACCGTCGGTTCTATGTCCTTTGGATCGAGGCTCAAGAAGATGTTTGGGAGGGCCAGTTTTGGTAGGAGGCGCCAGGAGCGTAGAGAGCAGAGATAGGTATCTGTGGGTAGTGTGCAGCAACCTTCACCACTCCAGTGCCAGGGTTCAGTTGGTGGTCAGCAGGGGTGTATCCCCGGTGTGGCGATTTCCACCTAGGCAAACCGTGCTCAGTGCCCTTGACGTGCTTCAGGTGTGACCAGTTGGGGCATATGGCACGTGACTCTCCTCAAAGACCGGGCCAGCCACACCAGTTCCAGCAGCAGTAATTCCAGCCCCAGCAACCACCATCACCGTAGCAGCAGCGACCTCAACAGCAGGGTCAGTTTCCGCCACTGCCACGGTGAGCCAGCGTAGGGAGGCAGAGTTCCCGAGGCCGAGTGATGCATATGACCCATGTTGAGGCAGGGGCATCGCAGTTAGTAGAAGGTACATTTGTGATTTTGGGTTGTGTGGCAAGCATCAGCAATTCTAGCCATAGAAGCCACCACCGTCGCAGCAGCAGCAACCTCAACAGTAGGGTCAGTTTCTACCACTGCCATGATCGGCCAACGCAGGGAGGCAGTGGTCCCGAGGCCGAGTGATGCATATGACCCGAGTTAAGGTAGAGGCATCGTAGTTAGTAGAAGGTACAGTTGTGATTTTAGGTTGTGCAGCTCGAGTTTTGTTTGATTCTGGTGCTTTGTATTCTTTCATATCCGAGGATTTTGTTCATTGTGCCGTGGAGTCCGCTACTGAGATGTCTTGCGATTTGGCAGTAGAGTTGTCCACTGGTGATTTCATATTCACCCCTTATTGCCTTGAGAAGGTGCCATCGTGGATTGAGGGGTAGAATTTGTTGGCTAAGCTTTACGCATTACAGCTTAAAGATTTTGATGTGATTTTTGGCATGGATTGGCTCGAGGCCCATGGTGTTGTGGTCGATTGTAATTCGAAGAGGATCTATGTTTAGCATCCCCATAGACCCACTTTCTACTTCCAAGGTATTCAGTCTTCTTCCTCCCGCTTTCTTATTTCAGCAATTAAAGCCCGCAAATTGCTTCATGTTGGATGTGAAGGGGTTCTTACTTCTGTGGTAATGGTTGATCAGCATCAGTAGCGTGTATAGGACATTCTTGTAGTACGTGAGTTTCCCGAGGTCTTCCCTGAGGAGTTTCCAAGGTTACCTACGCAGAGGGAGATTGATTTTATCATTGAGATTGTGCCCGACACCATGCCTTTGTCTAAAACACCTTATCGCATGGCACCGGCAGAGTTGAGAGAGCTGAAGGCGCAATTGCGGGAGTTACTCGCTAAGGGCTATATCCGCCCTAGCTTTTTCCCTTGGGGTGCGCCCGTGCTATTCGTGAAGAAGAAGGATGGTAGTTTGAGACTGTGCATCGATTATCGACAGCTGAACCAGGTGACTATTAAGAACAAGTATCCACTGTCTCAGATTGATGACTTGTTCGACCAGCTTCAGTCGGCCCAGGTGTTCTCGTGGATTGATTTGAGATCTGGTTATTATCAGCCGTGGATCAAAGATACAACTGTAGAGAAGACTACTTTTAGTACGAGATATGGGCATTATGAGTTCCTGGTTATACTGTTTGGGCTCACCAATGCCCCTACGACATTCATGGACTTGATGCATATAATGTTTCATCCTTATCTAGATCAATTCATGGTCATGTTTGTGGACGACATTCTTGTTTATTCGCAGTCTGAGGATGAGCATGCGTACCATTTGAGGATCGTATTGCAGACTTTGTGAGATCACCAACTGTACGCCAAGCTGAGCAAATGTGAGTTTTGGCTACAGAAGGTGCATTTTCTTGGGCACGTGATCTCTGGTGATGGTATTTCTGTGGATCCAGCCAAGGTGGATGATGTGGTGCAGTGGCCGAGGCCGAGGTTGGTGGCAGTGATCAGGAGCTTCTTGGGGCTCGCATATTATATGAGGTTCATCCAGCATTTTGCTCATATTGCAGCCCCGATGACTAGGCTCACGCGGAAGGATATGCCTTCTGTCTGGATGGATGAGTGTAAGCAGAGCTTCATTAAGCTGAAGAGATTGCTAACCACCGCTCCAATGCTTGTGTTACCTTCGGGATCAAGAGGTTTTTTGGTGTGTATAGATGCTTCCAGGGTAGGACTGGGCGTAGTGTTGATGTAAAATGACAGAGTTGTGGCGTATGCATCTCGTCAGTTGAAGTCGCACGAGGAGAACTACTCTACCCATGATCTTGAGCTGGCAGCGGTGATCTTTGCTCTGAAGATCTGGAGGCACTATCTGTATGGGGAGAAATTCAAGATTTTCATTGACCACCAAAGTTTGAGGTATGTGTTCACTCATAAGGATCTTAACCTCAGGCAGAGGAGGTGGATGGAGTACATGAAGGACTACGATTTCACCCTATCTTATCAGCCAAGTAGGATAAATGTAGTGGTTGATGCTTTGAGCAGAAAGGTGGTGGTCAGTCAGATGATGTTGAGGAAATGGAGGTTATGGGAGCAGGTGCCAGTTGTAACTTTTAGGCTCAAGGTCCCACGGGACTAGGGGTTGGCCATTCTTGCGAGTTTGACCGTCACACCAATTATCCGCCGTCAGGTGATGGAGGCTCAGCGTGTGGACCCCGAGCTACCTCATATTCTGTCGATGGCCGAGGTGGGGTTTGGTGAGGATGAGGCCATGAGGTTCAGAAGTAGACTGTATGTTCCTGCCAAGGAGCAGGTGAGGAGTGCCGTGTTGCAGGAGGCTCATGGCACCAAGTACACCGTACATCCAAGAGCGACAAAGATGTACTAGAATTTGAAAAGGCAATTTTGGTGACCTGACATGAAGAGGGATGTTGTAGAGTTTGTGGCCAGGTGTCTGATTTGCCAACAGGTGAAAGCGGAACATCAGCGACTAGGTGGTACACTTCTGCCCTTGGAGGCTCCCGCGTGGAAATAGGACCACGTGACTATAGATTTTGTGATTGGGTTGCCAAGGACTCCTAGTGGACATGATAGTATTTGGTTGCTGGTGGACAGACTGACGAAGATAGCTCGGTTGTTAATGATCAAAGTCAGTTGGAGTGTGCACAAATTGGCCCGATTATATGTGGAGCAGATTGTTCCTTTGCATGGAATCCCCATTTCCATTGTATCGGATCGAGATCCTCTCTTCACTTTAGGATTTTGGAGGAGCTTTCAAAGAGCTCTGGGTACGGAGTAGGCATTCAGCTCGACTTACCACCCTCAGTCGGACGGTCAATCAGAGACGACCATCTAGACTCCGGAGGATATGTTGAGATCTTGTTGCCTGGAGTGACAAGGGAGTTGGATTCAGCATTTACCATTAGTAGAGTTCGCCTATAACAACAGTTATCATTCTAGCATTGATATGGCTCCTTATGAGACATTGTATGGGCGACCATGCCGGACTCCACTCGATTGGTTTGAGGTCAGTGAGCAAGTCATATTGACAGGACCAGAGTTGGTGCAGTAGTGTATCGAGGTGGTGTAATCAGTTAGGCAGAAGTTGGTGGCAGCGCAGAGTCAGTAGAAGAGTTATGTGGATCGGAGGAGACAACCCCCCAACTTTGTTGTAGGAGACCAGGTGTTCTTGAGGGTGTCTCCTATGAAAGGGGTGATGCGCTTCTGTCGGCGTGGGAAGTTGAGTCCCCACTACATCGGCCCTTTTCCCATTGTTGAGCGCATCGACGAGGTGGCGTATAGGTTGCAGTTACCCCCGGAGTTGGCAGTTGTGCATGATGTGTTCCATGTGTCTATGCTTCGGAGGTACATGCCGGATGGTTCCCATGTCCTGGAGGATTCCGTGTGGCCTGAGGTGACTCCATACTTATCTCTTCCGGAGTACCCTATCCGCATTGAGGACCAGCGTGAGCAGCGCCTACGAAACAAGGTTATTCCCCTGGTTAAGGTGGTATGGCAGCGTCACTCATGAGGTGAGGCATCTTGGGAGCAAGAGGATGATATGCGGCAGCAGTTCCCCTACCTATTCGAGTGAGTTTCTTCTAGCTTAATTTCGAGGATGAAATTTTTATAAGGGGGGAGGGTTGTAACACCCCCAGATTTTCAGATTTTATTTCCTCGGAGTTTGGATTTATTTTTGTGGATAAAATAATTTTTAAATATCAAGATTCGGATTCCGTTCAAATCGTGACTTTTTAGGATTTTTTCGCGGGTGTTTAGCCGTTTATGCAAGAGGATAAGGAATATTTATAATTTTAATTTTTCTGGGATTTTGGGGAAATCCCAAAACCTTTTCTTCTTCCCGTTAAACGCTACCCCTACGCCTCTCTCTCCTCACTTTCCTCCACTTCTGATCGCGAGGCTCGCTCGCCCTCCTCTCCGATTGTAGACGGTGAGCTCGAGGGAGAGCGCGTTCAACGACAGTGGCGGGCTAGGCAAGCGCGGTTGAGGTGGTTCGTGCGTGCGTGTGCGAGATCGAGTTTCTTCGTGCATGGCTTCGAGATCCGATGGTTCCGGCATGGTTCGAAGGCGCCATTCGAGGTTTGAAGCTTCGCCGAGGTAGGGGGATGGATCCCTAGCTCCCCTCTCCCATTTCCTTTTTGATCGGCAATGATTTGGGCGAGAGAGTGGGGTGCATTGCATTTTTCGGGGAAAATGCCATGTTCAGGGATGTGAGTTCGAATCAGCCCAGTTCTTCGCGATTTCTAGTGTAGATCGACTTTATCGAATGCCATCCTCGTCAAGGATGAGTTCCCCTTATTTTTTCGGAGTTCCCACTCACAATGGGGGAAAGACGGGCTTGGGAGGGCCTTTCGGTTGAGTTCCGGAAGGTTTCTGCTCCAGAGATAGCCAGCTGGGCTACCGTCTCTGCCCAACAGGGCAGCCACTGGGTTGGCCGCCCTGGGAGCCCCTTCCTCTGGGCGGCCATCACTCTAGCCTCCCAGGCTCTGTTCTGGGCGGCCATAGGGGTGGCCATCCAAGGTCATCTGCCTAGGGACTGGGCGGCCAGATGACTAGTCACCCTGTCCTGTTCTGGGCAGCCACTGCTCTGGCCTCCCAGACCCTTGCGGGGCCAGGAGGTTGGCCGCCCAGGCCAGACTCCCTCCTGGCCCATCCTTCCTCTTTTCGGGCTTTCGCGATGGGCTCCAGCTTGCGTTCTTTGCCCCAGCAGTTGATGGACTAGCCATATGGTCTAAGGTCTTTGATTTCGTGGTACGAGCTGCCTCGTGGAGTGTTCTGTGCATACAATTAGGTTAGTACAGACTGGTGGTACTCCAATGGTTTCCACTTTTTAACGAGTTCACACCTCTAGTGACCTTTCCCACTAGTCGTAGCTTTCCTATGCACGCTTGTGTGGACCCACTTGGGAGTGGTGGAGCGCGTCCCTGTGTGACGGTTTTTAGGCTGGTTACCGTAGGGTCCCTGGTCTTTGCAGCCTGAGTCTGGGCTGGGGGAAAACCAGCTAGAGGACCCGACTTAGAGCGCATAGTTTGTATGTGAACACATGGTTGGGGGTGTTGGACCCACGCTGACGAGCGTGACCCCAGCTAGTCCTTGTTCTGTGGTTACGTGGTTGTGTGTCTCAGTTTTTGCCTGGGGCGAGTAGGGAGACATGCACCTGGGGCACGGACTAAGACGTCAGTGGACGCATCCGGCCTTACTTCTAGTGGGTAGTACTCCTATCTCCTGTGAGGCAGCGACTCTGGTTCCTTTCATCTCGAGGTGATCGTTCTGACGGCTCCGTACTTTTAGTTCCTCGTGACGTGTGGTTTGTGGGGTTTGCACTTGTGGAGTTCTCTTTTAATTTATTTACTGCCTCCTTCTGTTATATGCTTATTATTTATTGTCCTCGCTTATTATTTATCGTGCCGTTGTGTTTCTCGTTGTGAGGTAGGGATCTGCGGGATTCCTAATGAGCCAATGAGATGAGGCTCACCCCCTTTGCTTTTCAAGTGAGGCGAGGTTGGCGCGGAGTACTTCGGAGGCTCCTCGTGCTGCCGGTGGTCCTGTGTAGCAGCCAGTGTGCCAGAGGCAGGGTATGTCCCATGTTCTTGTACTTTCCTTTATGTTGGCTGTACTTATTATGGACTTGGATATTCTAGACAGTATAATTGTTTATTTATGCACATTTTTTAATTTTCTATATTAATATATTATGCTTGTGGTTCTGCAATTATTTTACATTCTTGTACATCTCCACACTGTCTAAATAACCCTTCCGAGCGTCCCGGCTCGTAGGTGGCGTCCAAGATTCAGCTTGTACCGATTTCTTTCCGGTACCCAGATCTTGGGTCGTTACACGGGATGCTTGGGACATCCACAGGGCAAGAGATCGACCAATGTGTCTCAACTGGGTCGAGTACTGGTGGCCAAAAAGGGCGAAAGGGCCCCAAATCAGTTGACCTGCCCCTTGGGTCGGTCGATCTATTCAATGGGGACAGTCGACCGGTCCATGGATCGGTCGACCTCTGCACTGGGTCTATCACCTGATTCGCTGGGTCGGTCGACCGATCCAGGGCAGACTGCCTATTGGTCGACAGATTTTGGTGACACTCAAATGCGACCCCACCGAGGGGTCCTAAACCACGCCCCAATCACTCTGGGTGATGGGAAAACATGGGGGAATGATTTCCCAACCTCTAAACTATCGGGAGGTCTCATTCAAACCATAAAAATACCATCGTTTCGACGAATTCATCGCTCACCCCAAAAATATGGTATTTCACCCCGGCATGGAAGGAAACCCACACTCGACCTCGACTCGACCTACAAATCATGGGAAATAGAATGCAAAGGCCAAGGATCCATCCCCCTACCTCTCACGATGAAATCTCGCACTGAGGATGCCGATTCCACGAGAAATCGCCACTCAAACCACCGTCGGGCTAGCGAACTCGCGAAGGGAGCACGTCACGTTACCGCCTCCATTCCTCGCTCTCGTCCTCACCGCTCGTCGTCACACATCGCCTCCGCCTAGCTCGCCTATCTCAAGCTCCGTCTATCGCTGGAGAAGAGAGGGAGAGAAGGAGAGAAACGAGAGGAGAGAGGGAGAGAATGAGGGAACGAGGGAGTGAGGGGGTTAAGGGGTTTTAGTAGAAGAGAATTTAGGGTTTTAAAAATCTAAAATATGAAAAAATATGAAAAAAAATACCCCCACGATCCTCAAAAAATGCACAACTCATCTGCAACATCCCAGAGTCTAAAAACATATCGATTTATCGCATTCAGGGATCTGAGGACCCGATAACTAAAATTCTAATTTAATTATAAAACATGATCTGAGATCTACGGAAACATTCTGAAACTCACGGATTCATGATCCGAAAATCCCGGATCATTATAGCGACTGGCATGTTTGCACGCATGGGGCCTTTGGAGAGTCATCTTTGATGCCTTTGCCGACGTTTACGATTTTATCCGACAGCTGCTATATGGCCATCAAGTACTTGGAGCCCATCAGCATGCTCTGCAGGCCCGACACCCCGTTGGCTACCGCCGCCTCTGACTCCGATGATGGTGGCACCAAGATCCTCATGTAGTCATCACTGCCGCTCGACAGTGAGATGGCTTGCACCCAAGACTAGATGTCATCCTCCTGCCGGTACGTCACGTAAGCGGGGTGCTGCGACAAGAGGCTGAGCAATAGCATCTGCTAGCTCGGCAACGCCGCGGAGGGCCGACAGAGCTACCGTGCCGCCATGCCGATGCCGAAGTTGTTCGTCGACGGCGGGTTCCACAGGTTGTAGTGGAGCCTCGGGACCACTCCCTGGAGGGCTGAGACGTCGTGTAGTACGGCGATGGGCGGCGGACGGCTGGGCTGGCAACTTGCACCTGGAGCAGCATCTCGAAGAGCTACTGCTGTCCCGATTGTGCGATTAGGGAGACGGCGGCCAGGTTCAGGGAATTCACGGCAGTGTTGAGCAATATCATGTTGCCGAGGACCGCCGTGATAATGGACCGCATGCTACTCCAATGCCTGCGAAAGACATTCCTCACTCTCCGTCAAATCACAAGGGAAGAGGTCGAACAGTTCTTTCCTTCTCTCCCGTCTCTTCAAATCTCATCCTCTATCATGGTATCATAGCAGCGTGCTTAACAGCGTCCTACCCTGGGTACTCTTTCTTCCTCTTTCCTCTTACCTTCCCTCCTGCTACCCTCCATCCACCATGGCCTCACCATCAGACAACCCCACCACCCGTCTAAACTCTACCAATAGTGACAACACCTCCACTGGGAACGTCATCTCCAACTCACAACCTGTCTCGGCCTTATATGTCATCACCCACCATGGTCATTTCCAATAGCTCACACCTTGTTCCCATGAAGCTCGACGGCATGCACCAATTATCTCATCTGGAAAGGCATGTTCGATCCCATTCTGAGGGATCACCGTCTCATTGGCCACGTCGATGGTACTCTCCTTATCCCACCCCCCGATACCCTAGAGTTTCTGGACTGGTATGAGAAGGACCAGATGGTCCTCTCATGGCTCAATGCCACTATGTCTGTCACTGCTCTTCCCTACATTGTCCGCCTAGGAAATGCAAGGATGCATGGGACGATATCACGCGATGATTCGGGGGTACGTCTCCAGCTCACGTCATGAATCTTCGCCGCCAATTGCACCACATCCGTAAAGACAACCTGCCAATGTCTGAGTACATGCAGCAGTTCAAGATCATCATCGACCAACTAGTTAGCTTTAATCGATTGCCTCGTCTCCAACGACGAACTCTTCTTTTTGTCTTCAACAGGCTACCTCCCGCCTATATATTGTACCGTTGCGGCCATCATCAGGTATCGCACACAAACATCCATCATCACACGAGAAGAATTGGAGAATCTTCTCTTGAGTAAGGAGCTTACCCTCACCCATCAAGATCAACTCCCAAGTTATGGCACTCAGCTCCCAGCGCCAACCAACCTCTCATGGACATGGAGGCTGTGGTCGTGGCCGTAACCGCAGCCACTATGGATGTCCTGCCTTTCCATCGGCCTCCAATCACATGCATGCCTCGCAATGCTTCACCACGTCAGCCACCCCCCGCTGGCTCTGATGGCGTGAATGTCGCGTGCCTCTCCTACAAATAATGTGGTTTACTATCTGCAGATCTGCAAACGCCGTAGGCATGAGGCGATTGACTGCTACGATCAGATGAACTTGCCTACCAAGGACGACATCCACTAGAGAAACTCGCTACAATGGCCGCCTCTTCTTCCTTGAATGATGCCTGGAGAGGGGGATTTCTGCAGCCCATCCAAAGAGCAGCCCAACAAGACCCAACAGGGTCCAACGAGGTAAGCTCATCTGAGTGACAGCCCACAGGGCCCACTTAGGAAAGAAAAGCCCAATGAACAAACACTCGAGGAACCAACTCTCCCCGGCGGCCCCTAGGCTCGGAGGGCCCGAGTAATGGTCAGGTCACAAGGAGGGTCCGGCCCGAGCCATTCCCCCACCCGGGAGAGATAGGCATTCGCCGACCTATCCAACCCCTCCTCCGCCGAGCTATGCTCATCGCCCGGACAGGGCTGGCATTTCGGAAGCTCAGTCAGACCGGATATTATCCGTTCGTGCTGCTGTTAAGAGTCCCCAACGGACATGGGAATCCAGAAACCGCCGGACTTCGAGGCGATAACGTTCCCACGATAGGGCCATGAAAGCCCACGTTGAGGACGTAACTCCCGCCGAAAACCCCTCGGCTTGCAGGACTCCTGAAGGCGGCATACTATTTAAACCAGGGATACCCTCCGGTGGAAGGTAAGAAGAAAAAGGGGGCCATTAAGGCACTCATACACCAAAACTCCTGAGCAATCCGCTTCACCCCTCTGGTGGAGAGGAATCTCGCGCACCAGTTTTTCTCCTCCCCATTATTGCTTCCACCACAGCTCTACTGACTTAGCCATCGGAGGGTTTTTCCCCAGGGAAACCCCCTGGGCCCTCTGATACGTTTCCCTGTCTTGCAGTTCATCTTCTGGTGATCCACAGCCCGCTCAGGACACAGCGCGAGATTTCACCTCTTCATCTGGCGCCGTCTGTGGGAAACGCACGAAGAGCCAAGATGGTGAGAAGAAGCTCAGGGAGGAGGTCCGCCGGTGAGAGGGGTAAGGCCGTGGTGACGGCAGGAGATGGCCCCTCTAGGGCCTCACAGAACCCTCCCTCCAACGCCAGCGTCCCCACCAACGGGCCGCCGCCCCCTCCGATGGCGACAGGGGCACCCCCCAACGGTGGCGACGAGGTCTTCCAGGCCGTCAATAAGAAGCTCGACGTCCTCGTGGAGCTCATGAGGGCCCAGGCGGCAAGGGATGCCAGGTCCCGCGCCCCATCCGGGAGCCCCCCCCTTCGAAGTGTGTCCCAGCATACCGCTGGGGGCCGCTTCACCCTCCGCGGTCAACAGCTCATCCGCAACAACGTGGGAGGACCCTCGCAAGCTCCGCCCCCGGAGCAAGAGGCTTCCTCCACGCCCAGAAAAGGGAAACAGGGGGCGAGGCCTCCGCGCCCGGGCGCTGACATTCCTGAGGATTGCCATGACGCTCCCCAGTCCCACGGCACGACCGCAGTCGGAACTATCCCTCCGATTGAGGGATTTCGAAAGACGTTTTGCAGAGCAAGAGCGCGCCCTCCGCGCCCTGCAGAAAACCTCTTTCCCGGAGGACGAGGAGAAATCCCCTTTCTCCGAATACATCTTGAAGGCAGAGGTGTCTCCCAGAACCTCCATTCCGACCTTCAAGCTCTATGATGGCCAGGGCGACCCAGCCGATCACTGCGACAGCTTCGACGCCCTGGTAACTCTGCATGGAACGCCGGATCCTATCAAATGCCGAGCCTTTGCGGCCACCCTGGTCCAAGGCGCTCAGGCATGGTTCCGGGCCCTCGCCCCTGGGTCCATCCGGGACTTCAGGCAATTCAGGCGAGTCTTCAAGGAGAGCTTTGCCGGGAGCGCCCCCTCAAGGTCAGTAGCGGGGCTCCTGGCCCTCAAACAGGCGCAAGGGGAAAGGCTCCGGGCTTATGTCCACCGATTTAAATCGGAAGCCCTTAGAATTCCCTGCCTGGATGTGGCCTCGGCCACGACCGCTCTGACCGGGGGCACCCGGGACGAGAATCTCCGCCGCGAGCTGGTCCTCCACCCTCCCTCGACCCTGGCCGAGCTAGTGACTCTGGCACTGCGCCACGCCGAGTGCGAAGAAGTACTCAGCGCTTGCCGAGACACAACCGGCTCGGGTCGGGAAGGGGACAAGAAGCGGGCCTCCGAGCTAAATCCTGGCTCGGGCAAGAAGCGCGATCGGGAAGGAGAGCGTAAACGGAAGTATGAGCGATACACCCCGTTGACCGCGCCAGTCTACGAGATCTATGAAGACATCAAAGACTCGGGACTCCTCCGCCAGCCCGAACCAATGAGATCGAAGAACCGCAAGCGCGACAGGCATTGCCTGTTCCACGGCGACCACGGGCACCACACTGGCGACTGTCACCAGCTCCAAGACGAGATCGAGCATCTCATCCGTCAGGGGCACCTGGCCCGATTTGCTGCCGGGCGTAAAGAAAATCGAGACGTCGCCGAAGAGATCGACAATGCCCCCCGAGGGGTCCACATCAACGTCATCTCCGGAGGAACGGCATCGGGCGGTGATACCAGCCGAGGAAGGAAGCGTCATGCCGAGCGGGCCAGCCAGGTCTTAGAGCCCCCAGGGGGCCCGCCGAGGGAGTCCCAGGTCATAGTCTTCTCCGACCAAGACCTGGAAGGGCTGAACACCCCGCATGATGATGCCCTCGTTATCTCGGCCACAATAAACCATTGTAACGTAGATAGAATTCTGGTTGACAATGGGAGCGCCCCCGATGTATTATCTTATGACTGTTTCCTCAAGATGGGGGAAGACCCATCCAAGCTCCGCCCGATCCGAACGCCCCTTTGCGGGTTTAACGGCCTGGCCACCTACCCCGAGGGAGCCCTAAGCCTACCGATCACCATCGGCACCCCACCCAAAACCGTTACGGTCATGGTGGACTTCATAGTGATCAAGGGTATGATAGCGTACAACGTCATTTTCGACCGAAAAATCCTCAGCCGAATAAAGGCCGTACCATCTACCTATCACCAGAAAATGAAGTTTCCCACCAAAAACGGGTTGGGGGAAGTCCGAGGTAACCAGGCCACGACTAGAAGGTGCTACAACATCTCGGTGGAAGCCTCAACGTCGGACGGGGAGGATAAGGGCCCCAAGGGAATCGAAGGAAAGACCGTAACCACCGAGCCCGGTGGCGAATTGCTAACGGTATTCCTAAATGATGACCCGGCCCTCGGAGTAAGGATCGGAGCCGACCTACCACCCAAGGAACAGCAGCAATACAAGAAATTTATTTCTGAGTACGTTCAGGTCTTTGCTTGGTCTGATGATCAACTCCCTGGCATACCAGAGGAGACCGTGATGCACAAGCTCAACCTCGACCCCGCCGTGAGGCCCGTACAGCAACGGAGAAGGAAGCATGCGCCCGAGAAGCAGGCGATCATCAAGGCGCAGGTCACCGAGGGACAAGAGACTGGCCTCTTCAGACCAGTCCGGTACCCAACGTGGCTAGCCAACGTCGTCCTGGTACCAAAAACCGCAGGCAAATGGCGGATGTGCGTTGACTTCACCGACCTGAATAAGGCTACTCCCAAGGACTGCTATCCGCTACCGAGCATCGACCAATTGGTTGATTCAACCTCGGGCAACGAGATACTCAGCTTCCTAGATGCTTATTCGGGTTATCACCAGATCAGAATGAATCCAGAAGACGTCGAGAAGATCGCCTTCATCACCGACTGCGGCGTGTACTGCTACACCCGGATGCCCTTCGGGTTGAAGAACGCTGGAGCCACATATCAGCGACTGGTAAATCACATGTTCGAGGGATAGCTAGGTCGGAACGTCGAGGCTTACATCGACGACATGCTCGTCAAGACCCCAAGGCCCAAGACCACTTCACCGACCTTGCCGAAACCTTTGGCACCCTCCTGAAGTACAACATGAAGCTCAACCCCGCCAAGTGCGCCTTTGGAGTAAAATCTGGGAAGTTCCTGGGTTTCCTGGTCACTCAGCGTGGGATCGAAGCCAACCCCGACAAAGTCCAGGCCATCCTGGACATGCGCCCGCCCACGTGCGTTAAAGACGTCCAGCGTCTGACAGGGCGTGTCGCCGCTCTCAGCCGTTTCCTGTCCCGTGCGGCCGAACGATGCTTGCCCTTCTTCAAACTGATGAGGGGACCCAAGCTAGCATCTGCTACGTTCGCATGGGATGAGGAGTGCCAGATAGCATTCGCCGAGCTTAAGAAGTTCCTGGCTTCGCCACCGGTGCTCTCCAAGCCCGTCCCAGGAGAAGTCTTGCTGCTCTACCTTTCGGCGACGCCATCCACGGTCAGCTCGGTCCTAGTCAGGAATGACTTTGGAATCAAAAGACCGGTCTACTACACCAGCAAGGCTCAATGAGGCCGATCGGAGGTATCCCGCAACCGAGAAACTCGTGCTAGCGTTGCTTACCTCCGTAAGGCGCCTCCGCCCCTACTTCCAGGGGCACCCCATCACCGTGCTAACCGGCGAGCCGTTGAAGAAGATTCTGGCCCACCCCGAGGCCTCAGGGCGACTCGTCAAATGGGCCATTATGCTCGAGGCCTATGACATCTCGTACCGGCCGCGATCAGCAATCAAAGGCCAAGCGCTCGCCGACTTCATTGCCGAAAGCACCATCCCTGCCAAAGACAGGCCTCCGACCACGACCGGGCCAACCTGGGAACTGTTCGTCGATGGATCATCCAATTCGGCAGGCAGCGGTGCGGGGATCCTCCTGAGGTCCCCCGAAGGGATAGAGCTACAGTACGCCTTGAAATTCAACTTTCAGGCATCCAACAATGCTTCCGAGTACGAGGCCCTTATCTCGAGAGCACGCATGGCCCGACGGTTGGGGGTCAAGCGAGTCAGGATCCACACCGACTCTCAACTAGTCGCAGGTCAAGTCAACGGTGAGTATGAAGCTCGGGAGGCACCCATGATCAAATACCTTCAGTTGGTCCGGAGCCTGGCCCAACAGTTCGAGGAATTTGGGGTAGTCCGGATAGCTCGGGAGCAAAACTCTCGGGCGGATGCCCTCTCTCGATTGGCCTCCTCCTTAGACCCGGAAGGTACACGATCGGTCCTCCGAGAAGAGCTAGAGCGCCCGAGCATAGACACGGAGCTCCTCGCTGTTGACTCGGACACTCCAAGTGACTGGCGCTCCCCCTACCTGTCCTGGCTACAGGACTCCCAAGAGCCCTCCGACCCTCGGGAAGCCCGCCGAATGAAGTACCAAGCTCGGCACTTCGTCATCCTCGACAACACTCTCTACCGAAGATCATTCTCCGGTCCCCTCCTGAAGTGCCTCGGGCCCGACGAAGTAAGCCGAGCCATCCAAGAAATTCACCAAGGCCTGTGCGGGGCGCATGCAGGAGGTCGGCCGCTAGCCAGGATCCTGCTACGGCAGGGGTACTGGTGGCCTACCCTGCAGCGTGACTGCACGGCTCACGCATGGTAGTGCGACCATTGCCAGCGGTTCGACCATTTGGTCCATCAGCCGGCTATGGAACTTGTCACCCTAACCGAGCCTTACCCTTTCGCTCGGTGGGGAATCGATATCCTTGGGCTATTCCCGACGGCCCAGTCCCAGAAGAAGTTCATCATCGTCGCCATCGACTACTTCACCAAGTGGATCGAGGCCGAGGCTACGGCAAGGATCACCGAGACAGTCGTTTGGGGCTTTGTTTGGAAATCGATCATTTGTCGATTTGGCATCCCCCGAGTGATAGTAAGCGATAACGGTCGGCAATTCGACTCTCGGTATTTCCGAGACAGATGCGCCGACCTAAATATCCGCAACCACTTCACTACAGTCGCCCACCCTCAGGCCAACGGGCTGGTTGAAAATGCCAACAAGACTATCTTGAAAGACATAAAAACCAGACTCGGCAAGGCTAAGGGTAGCTGGCTCGAGGAATTGCCTAGCGTACTATGGTCGCACCGAACGACCCCCAGGACGGCAACCGGTGAAAGCCCTTTTCAGTTGGTATATGGCACTGAAGCCGTCGTTCCATTAGAGATCGCCAATCCGTCTCTCCGAGTGATCAGCTTCTCACCCGAGGCAAACGAGCAAAAGTTGCTCGAGAACCTCGACCTGGCAGACGAACTCCGAGAGATCGCGAACGTCCGAGCAACGGAGTACCAGCGCCGCCTCACTCGATACTACAACGCCAAGGTCCGAGACAGAAGTTTCCAACCGGGGGACTTCGTCCTCAGGAAGGCCGAAGCCTCTCGACCACTAGAGGCGGCGGGCAAGCTGTCCCCTAACTGGGAAGGCCCCTACCGAGTGGTCGAGACGCTCAGAAAAGGTGCGTACAGGTTAGCAACAATGGAAGGGGAACCCATTCCTCGGACATGGAACGCAGCCGCACTACGCAAATTCTATTTTTGAAATTGTACAGCAAGATGGACGGAATAAATCCATTTTCTTTTCATTCCAAACCATTGGTACATCAGATAGGCAAATGCCAGTACATCACATAGCAAAAAGTAAAAATCCGTCTAACACTGCTTCAAGGGGCCATCGCTCGACTGACTCGGTCTTGATCTCCTCGCGTCCAGCCACTGACTTTGCCTCGTGTGGAAACTGGCTCGGACAAAAGGTGGTCGAGCCAGTTGGCTCGGGTGGCCCGTGACAAAGGTGACAGAGGGACTGCAGAAGGGAGGCCACCTTTAAACGTTGAGGAAAGCTACCTCCCAAGTTGGCAACAACCAGGAAAAAGGAGCGCCGTAAAGGCCTCCCCTCTTCCAATCTGCCAACTCCTTGGAAGGAAGGAGAGAGCAAGCAGCCCCCGAAGAGTGAAAGAAATGAAGAGCAGAAGAGGGAAAAAGAGGCTGCAGACGGAGGAAGGCTTCGCTGAGGAGGGAGCTTGATGCGCCCCCCCCCCCATGCAGAGGGGGAGTGGCGGCAGGCTTCCCTGATGCCCCCATCAGTCCTCCGCCTCGGCGTCCACCCGGAAGCCTCGCCGGAGCTAAGAAGAGGCAAACGGCGTGCTTCCACACGCTGAAGCCCTCCCCAGATCCACGCGGCGACCGTCGGACCCGTCTCATGCACGCGCGGTGACCGTGGGATCCGTTCAACAGTCCAGGACAGCAGGAGCCCGCCGCTCCCCGTCGTCAGCAGCGTCACCCTCCGCGGGACCCTCTATGCTTAGATTGCAGCGGCGTAACGCAGAGTGAAGAGGAAGGAGTAAGGACAGATCGTCGGCGAGAATCCTTAGCGTTAAGGAGGAAGGAGCGCCCTTCGGTCTCTCTTATAGGCCAAGGGAGGCCGCGCGCCTTAAATGACTTCCCCCTTTAAAACACGCCAAGGGATCCCCCTGAATGGTCACCTCCAACTCCTCGATCCCCGCCCTAGCGGGACGAAGCGGCCTGGCATACAAAGCGTGAAGGAACGAAAGGACGCCCCGTCAGAAGTCTACCGAATCAGCATGCGAAAACTGCGCAGAACATATCGGCACCTCCCAACTACTCCAGATACGCCAACCAAATCACGGCAAAGATGGTACTCAAATAGAGCAAGTCATTTATTATCACACCAAAAGGAAACTCTCTAAAAAGAGGAAAGAGAGACAAAAAGGGAAAGAGGCGAAACAAGGCAAAATACATCAGGCCTCGGGCCCACTTTGACGCTCGAGAACGGCGGAAGGGGACGCGTCATCCCCGACACCTTCGGTGACGGCCGGCTCGGACACTGACCTCGCCTGTGCGAGAACTGTCTCGGTCGTGAGCCCTCCCGAAACGTCCGGAGCCGGTGACCCCGATGGAGGCGACCCCTCCGAATCTTCCCAGACCGACGATGAGGAGCTGGAAACCGACTCATCCGAGTCATAACGCTGGCCAAAGGGGAACTCGATCGCGGAGTTTTTCTCATCGGCGTAGTCTACCGCCCGACGATAGCCCTGCTTGAACCCCTTTCGAGCGCCCCGGCGAAGTGCTACCTCATAATAGGGTAGGGCGGCTTCCACCAGGTCAGCCGAGTAAGCATCCGAGCTCCTATAGCGCTCGATCGCCTCCGCCTCGATCTGCCCCGCCCTTCCGACGAGCTCGACCCGAGCCCGCTCCGCCTCGACCGCACGCTCCTCTACCTCGACCATCCTCCGCTCGGCTTCACTCGCACGCTCCTCCGCCCGGGCCCGGTCCACCTCAGCCTCAGCTCGGAGGCGCTCCGCCACCTCCGCCCGATCTAGCAGCTCGGCGCGTTCGAGCTTCCAGCGATTGTCTAGCTCGAGGCGACGCAGACGCTCCTCCTCCAAGGATCAGCTTGTCCTCTCAAGAGACTCCCGGGTCTTGGCGAGCTGTTCAGTCAGCACCCCGGCTTTCAGACGGCTCGCCCGCGCCACCTCCCGGAACGCGGAAAACTCCTGCCGGAGCCCCTCATGCTCCCCCTTGAGTCGGGCCAGTTTCCTTTCGCATCCTCCAAGGGTCCAGGCGAGTTTTGACCGCTCCGCCTCCGTCCGGGCGTGCGCCTCCGACATCAAAGCCGCTGACCAAGCTATGACCAGGCCGCCCTCCATCAGAACATCAAGGATCCCGGGGGGGGGGGTATTGCGCCTTTCTCCCCCCTTCGTCCTTGCGGCGATCGACCGGCAGACCCGATACAGGTCGCCCGTAATACCGAGCCTTTCCAAGGGCTCCGACAGAGGGGACCGCTCCGCCCGGGGCACCCCGCCAGAAGGCTCTGCTCGAGCGACGGGGCCGACCGCCTCGCGCGCCACGGTCGGTTGGGGTTGCGACGCCTCCCCGGGCGAACCCCCAACCTCGACCGGCGCCGCGGGACCGATCGCACCGGGAGCTTCAAGCACCTGGGGGTGCAACGCCCTCGCGGGTGAACCCCCAGCCCTGCCTGTCTCGGCCCACACCTCGCCGACCGAGACATCACCGCCTCCGACCGATCCCCCGGTCTCGGCGTCAACTACCTCGACATCGGCCCCCTCTACCCCCGTGGGGGGGAGAGCCGACCCATCGTCGCCCTCTGAAGGGCCTTCGGTCTCCTCGGCCCCCTCTCGCCTGGGAGGTGGGGGAGCTGGCCCCGAGGGGTCGGCCCCATCTTGCCCCCGAGAGGGGAGAGCCGCCGAGCCGGAGTTGCCCCCGGCGGTAGAAGGAACACCTGCCTTTTTGGCCCGTTTCCTGGCCTTCGCGGCCTCCCGCAACTTTCCCGCCGTGGGATCCTTGCGCTTCGTACCAGTTGGTCGTGAAGATCCCTCGGGGGCCACCCCCTTGCCCTTATCTCGGGCTTGGGCGCGCCCCGCAGAAGCATCTGGTTCGTCGGCCGCCGAGTCATCTCCCAGATCAATGACCTCAGCAGCTTCCTCCAGAGGTTCCCGCCTCACGTCTGCAACAAAGGAAGAAGACCCGGTCAGGAGAAAGAAAGTAACTACCACCCCAGGAGAAGAACATCGAGAGCGATACCTGTCGACGTCAACCGCGTAAGAAAACACCGTTCGATGTTCTCCGGCGTCACCAGCTCCTTGGTCGACTGGCGATTATCCAGCAGACGAGCGGCCTGCCGCTCCACGTGGGGAGGGAACTCCTCCTGGCGAGGGGGAAGATTCGGATGAAAATTGGGCGAAACCAGACATCTCCAAGACTCGTCCGTCGCCTCCGCCTTCACCCAGAAGAATTGGGTCTTCCACCCCTTGTGTGAGGAGTCCTTCGCTGCGAGTGAGATGTAACTCCTGTTCCTGTTAGGGTGCAAGCCCGGATACAGAGGGGGGTGAATGTATCCTTCTACAATTAATGCCCAAATAAAAACTCAAGTGCTGGACGCAATCTCAGAATAAAACCAAATTCAATTAAACCAATGAGCAAACACATGAGACGCGCCTATTCAAGCATCTAGCGGAAGCACACTCACAATGCAAACCACTGCTCAAGAGATTTTTAGGTGGTTCGGTCCTCCAGACCTACATCCACCCCACACTCAAACCAAGTGTGGCTTCACTAACAGCTGGGCAACACAGCTTGCCAACAGAAGCTGATACACAGCTTACCCAGGGGAACAAACTCCCCTCTTCCTCCTACCTGGAGGGAACCTCTAGCAACCCACGGTCACTAGAAACCAGAGACTCGCATCTCTCTTCCTCTATACCAAGAGGGAACCTCACTGGTAGCAGCCCCACTACCAGTGAACCAGCCAGTAGCACTCTGCTACCAGCAACCCACCAGAGGCAGGGCCTCTCTTCCTCCTAACCGGAGGGACACCTAGACTTGCAACCCACAAGCCCAGAACTGGAGACTAGTCTCCCTTCTCCTGAGACCACAGGAGGAACCCGACCTCAGTCCAGAGGATCGGAAACAAAACAAGGACAGTAAAGAAAGGTCAAAAACACGAAACGAAAAAAGATACAGCAGACTGAATGCTGGAACGATGAAACACGGAGTATAGCTCACAATAGAGCAAACTGGTTCGGATTTGATCCTGAAACCAGAATCTATCTTCTTCTTCTTCTTTCTGAACTCTCAGCTTCGAGCTCTCTCTCTCTCTCACTCACTCTTTCTGCTATTCTCTCTTCTTCCTCTTCTTCAGTTTTTCCTCACCTCTATGTTTTCTTCTCTTCTTTTTGCTGGATCGAACTCTCTGCACTTCTGCCTTTTTTCTTTCTCACCTTTCGATCACCCTTCATCTGTGGGCGAAGGCTTCAATATATAGTAGCAGCAGATGGATAGGGTACAAAGTGCGTGTGCCTCCCACGCTCGATCCAGAACCTTCCTGCCACGTGCCCTTATCAAATTTGTTCCTCTAGTATTGGATCACGTGCAGCCCAGTTATTGGGGAATAATCTTCCTCGGACCTGCAAGGAGATAAAAACCATTAATACTCAGGGTTCGCTATATATATATATATCTACCTGAAATGAGTCGGTTGACACTCAAGCTGAAACTGCACGAGGTATGTAGGAACAACAAGAGATGCACTACACTGAGAACGACACGAGATACAGTGGTGACAAAACAAACACTACAAAGAGAACGACACGAGGTTCAAGGGTGACAAAACAAATACTACAAAGAGAACAACACGAGGTCTCATGAGAGCAGCACGAGGTGAGAAGGAAGTCTCACGGAGCGAAACGGTAGACAAACATGCGATCAGAGGGAACCTGGACGAAGATAGAAACAAACAACACGAGGACATAAACACAAGAATAACACGAAGACACGAATACAAAAACAACACGACATAACAAACAGCAAAGAGAACGGCACGAGAACAACATGGACTGAAACCAACTCGAAGACGAAAACAACACGAAAACAACATGGACTGAAACCAACTCGAAGACGAAAACAGAAACTGACACGAAGTGTGGTCACAAAGCAAGAAAGACACGGGGTCTAGGAAAGACAACACGAGGACAGAAGATAGGAGCGGCTACAACGACACGTGATAAAATAAAGAAAGCAGGAAAATGACTCGAGTAACTACAGTAAATGACACGAACACACAATAGCAAGAATAAAAAGGATGACTCGAGATGAGCGACTAAATACTGAAGAAACGACACGAGGTGGCACAGAAAGCAACACGAGGTGCTGCAATGTTCTGCACGCAATGGAACAAAACGACACGAAGACAAGCCCTGAAAGTAATGTTTAGACTTCACGCTGTACAGACTTTGAGGAGTCTGAACCAATGTACAGACTTTAAAGGCTGTGAATACCAAGGCATGCTGAACAGACTTGAAACCTATGAAGATGGAGTGTATAGACTTGAAAGTCTGAATGCGATGTGCATACTTGCTGAGTTGACGCTGCAGCCCAATGAGTTAACGCTGCAACGTATACACTTTGCGTTCAACTGAAGGTGTATATACTTGAAGTTTCAAGGCCACAATGTATAGACTTCAAAAGAAGCAGTCCGATGTACAGACTTCAAATGTGAAGACATTGTGAATGCAAATGCAATGATCAGACTTCATTGTATAGACTTGGAGAACCTGAAACAATATGCATACTTGGGACGCCTGAAGACCAATGTATAACATGACTGAGCATAATCAATTATGCAATGCCATATTAGAACTAATGAAGAACTGCATTATGATCAGAAAGTGAATACTAGCGATTTGACTCACACAAGATGACTCACAGTGAATAGCTCACTACAAAGGCCAAACATCAAAACCACCATTAAAACCATCATCAAAACCACAGGGGTACAACAGTTCCTCCTCGCCTGGATAAAGTAGAATCCCTTCCCCGCCGACGGATGCGCTTTCAACTCGAAAAAATAGTGAAAGAGGTCCAAGGAAGGAAAAATGTCGTGCTACCGACAGAGAATCTGAAAGGCGGAGAGAAGGAGATACGAGTTGGCCACCAACTGAATAGGCGCCAACCGAAAAAACTCGAGAAGCTTAAGTACAAAAGGCTCGAAGGGAAGGCGGAACCCACTCTTCCAAGCCAGGAGAAAAGTGCAAATATGCCCCGTGCGGCTGTCCAGACTCGTCTCATACGGGGCGGCGGCAGCAAAGCTGTACCTGAGAGGCAAGCGAAAATGATGCTCCAGCTTCCTCACCTGAGCTTCCCCCAACTCACTGCAATTGGGGACGGGCTCCCGCCTCACCTGCTTGACTTCCAGAGGCAGATCAGCCATCGAGCCGGAAGATGATCCCTCGCACGAGCTCGAAGACTCCGGGGGGGAAGGAAGTTGTCGGACCGCCTCCGTGGTTACCCTCGCCAACTCCTCAAACGCCGCCGCAAGACTTTGCGTCTCCGCTGTGCTCTCACGGCGCATCAAGGAGCCACGGAAGCAAAGAAACTAAGGAAGGCCTAAAACCCTGGGAAGCCTAGAACGACGAACAGCGCCCAACGCCTATACCCTGGAGGAAGGCGGCGCGTCGTTCCGTGCTCCGAGAAAAGGGGGGCCCCTTCATTTCAAATCCGTCAGGATCATCATTACGGGCCCAGGCGACCACTACACTTGGCTCCATAACGCCAACAGAATTCCACCCACCTGAGCCACGCCGGTCCAAAGCCTCAAAAACTACTCAACCGAGCCTCCATGGCTCGGGAGTAGGAGGGGGACAAGTGGAGAGGGGGATTTCTGCAGCCCATCCAAAGAGCAGCCCAACAAGACCCAACAGGGTCCAACGAGGTAAGCTCACCTGAGTGATAGCCCACAGGGCCCACTTAGGAAAGAAAAGCCCAACGAATAAACACTCGAGGAACCAACTCTCCCCGGCGGCCCCTAGGCTCGGAGGGCCCGAGTAATGGTCAGGTCACAAGGAAGGTCCGGCCCGAGCCATTCCCCCGCCCGGGAGAGATGGGCATTCGCCGACCTATCCAACCCCTCCTCCGCCGAGCTATGCTCATCGCCCGGACAGGGCTGGCATTTCGGAAGCTCGGTCAGACCGGATATTATCCGTTCGTGCTGTTGTTAAGAGTCCCCAACGGACAGGGGAATCCACAAACCGCCGGACTTCGAGACGATAACGTTCCCATGATAGGGCCATGAAAGCCCACATTGAGGACGTAACTCCCGCCGGAAACCCCTCGGCTTGCAGGACTCTTGAAGGCGGCATACTATTTAAACCAGGGATACCCTCCGGTGGAAGGTAAGAAGAAAAAGGGGGCCATTAAGGCACTCATACACCAAAACTCCTGAGCAATCCGCTTCACCCCTCTGGTGGAGAGGAATCTCGCGCACCAGTTTTTCTCCTCCCCATTATTGCTTCCACCACAGCTCTACTGACTTAGCCATCGGAGGGTTTTTTCCCAGGGAAACCCCCTGGGCCCTCTGATACGTTTCCTTGTCTTGCAGTTCATCTTCTGGTGATCCACAGCCCGCTCAGGACACAGCGCGAGATTTCGCCTCTTCAATGCCACTTGCTACTCGGATACCGGCGCCACCCACCACATCACGGGTGACTTGGGAAACCTTTCTCTCTCCTCTCCCAAGGCTCAGATTCGATTCTCGTCGGTAACGGGCATGGTTTGTTAATCTCTCGTGTTGGGTCTAGAATCCTCCTTATTCCTACACCCACACCATGACTTCAAACTTACTAATATCTTACATTGTCCACATGCTACATCCAATTAATTAATTACTCTCCATTTCCCGTTTCTCCAAAGATAATTAATCATTGCTTTTTCACCTTTGATGACACTAGTTTCATAAGGACAAAGCCTCGGGGAAGATCCTACACCGCATGCAGTGGGCTTGATTCTTGAAGATGGTCTCTACCCCTTTTATCCAGATCAGTCGATGCCATCTCCTCCAGTTACACTCTGCGTCGTCCCCATCGATAGCTGATAAAGTTGATAATTATTCATTTAAAATTTAAACTGAATTCGAATTCATATTCATTTAATCAAATAATTATTTGAATATAATTAAACAGAGAACCCCTCAGGGAGAAACTCTTCCTCTAGGGTTTGCATGGTGTATTGATGGCGGACGCCCCCCCTCAGGGGGAGGGCGTCGCCCCTCCTCCCGCTAGCTCGCCAAAACCTTCCTTCCTCCAAGCCCTTGCCTCTTCCATCCGTCCTCCCAAGATCTCCATTGGCATTAAAGCTCCAGCTTTTACAGATCAAGGCGAACCTGCAGTCTACTTCTCGCGCCAAGAGATGGTCCAGTCCTACAAACCCCTAGAGCTTGCAATCATAGCAAAATGCTCCTACGGAAGACCATCTATTCCGGAAATTAAATCCCGCCTCTCTCAACGTCTTGGTCTACAGAAAGATTTCCTCCTCAGCGTCCTCAACAATCGGCATCTCCTCCTAAGATTTTCTTGCGAAGAAGATTTCCTGAAGGTGTACCTCCGGAAGAACTTATACGTAAAGGGCTACCTCTTTCGTTTCTTCTGATGGTCTGCTGATTTCGACTTCAACTCTGACCCCTCGATAATGCCCATTTGGGTTAGTTTTCCTTCTATTCCTATCAATTTTTTCAATGAAGACTTCCTCTGCTCCATTGCTGGTAACCTGGGAAGAGTCTTTCACATTCACGATGCTACATTGTCGTGGACTCACACTGCTGAAGCCATCGTTTGCATTGAAATTGATATTGCCAAGCCTCTCACCGAGCGAATTTGGATTGACATTGGTGGCAATGGTTTCTGGCAACACATTCAATACCACAAAATTCCTCTCCTATGCAGTTCTTGCCATAAGGTTGGCCATGCTTCTGCATCCTATCTCAAGAACAAAGGTCGTGAAGTAGAAATTCCTCGCATGATGAACACTGAAAAAGTAAAGGATCCTGTTGTGCCAAGCAAAAAAGAGTCTCCGTGGGTTCCTGTTGGACCAAATAAAATTACAGTATCGGTGCTGGCTGAGGAGAATACTCAGAATGTCATGGTACCCATTCACAACTCCTTTGATGTGCTAGATGCCCAGGCGGGACCCAACCCTGATGAAAGCTCGGCTGAATATGACAAAGCTAAAGATGCTATTGTTTCAGACATCCCCTTAAGCTCTCAGGCCCCTGTGGCTGCTTCTATCCATGAGACACCCGTCAGAAACCAGGAGAGCAAACCAAGCAATGCCACTGTAGTCGTTGATGTGAACAACACCACTTCGCCAAATGACGGATGTGCCCTCATAATTCTTTCAACCAGTAATGTCGTCCCTCCTCCATCACTCACAGTTGCAGCGGCCTGTAAGTCAGGGGACTTTTCAAGTACTGTCGCATTTTCAAGTCCAACAGATATTTGTAATATTGTGCCAAAGGAGAATCTTATTATGCAAATCCCTTTACAAGAGAAACCACCTAGACCTTTTACTAGAAGCATGATTGGGAAATCTGCTTCGATGGAAGATTTAACCCCCAAGTTTTCCCAATGAATGCTTTAGTTTGGAATGTCAGGGGTGTAGCAAATAAATTATCTATTGGTCACCTGAAATTTCTCATTAAATCTCACAAGCTGAATATGCTGGCTATCATTGAACCAATGGTGGATGAATGCAACATTGATAGCTTCCGTAGGAAACTAAACATGGACCATGCAGTTGCCAATGGTCTCAGTCGAGCTCATATTTGGTTTTTCTGGAACTCCATCTTTCAACTCTCAATCCTCCATCAGCATGAGCAATTCTTATCATTATGTGCAGGGGATGTTAATAACCCCAAATTCGCCATCACTATAGTGCATGCCAAATGTAATTACTCTGATAGAAGACCTTTGTTGGATGCTCTCAAAACCCTCTTCTCCAATTATGATTCCCCTTGGATCCTTGCTGGTGATTTCAATGCAGTTCTCTCAGGTGAGGAGAAGGCAGGTGGTAGACATCCTAGTATCATCAGCTCCTCAGAATTCCATGACTGTATATCCTCTCTGGGTCTTCAGGACGCTGGATTCAAGGGCAGCAGATTCACTTGGTACAATGGTCAGCAAGGCAGTAACGCCATATGGGCCAGACAGGACAGAACTTTTCTCAACTCATCCTGGATTGACTTATACCCCACCTCTGTTACTCACCTTTCCAGGGAAGCCACGGACCATGCCCCACTCTTGATCTCCATCTCGTCGGACCAGCATCTGTATAAATCCCCTTTCATTTTTTAGAAAATGTGGACTTCTCATGAGGGATTTATGGAGATTGCACAGATAAATTGGAAGACAGCACCCATCTCTTTCTCTCCTCTTCTTACTTTCCAGCTCAAGCTCAAATCCTTGAAGGTTGCTCTCCGAAAATGGAATAAAGAAAGTTTTGGCAATATTTTTACTCAAATCTCTGAAGCAGAGGACAATGTTATCAGAGCCCAGGTTGATTACGACAATGACCCTTCAGGTAGCAACTATGAAAGACTTGAAAATGTAAGGACTGGCCTCACTAATCTGTATGTGCAGGAAGAAACCTTCTGGAAACAGAAAGCTCATGTTAAATGGCTACAAGAAGGAGACCGCAACACAAAGTATTTCCACTCGATTGTGATAAATAAAAGGAGACGCAATCTCATTACAAACCTCAAGGATGACAATGGCAATTCCATCACAAATGAAGCCACTCTCCAAACTATGGCTGTTGAACATTTTGAGAAAGCCTTCACATCACAACCACATGTTATTTCTCAGTAGATCCTCCAGGCTATTCCTCACCTCATATCTATGCAGGATAATGACTCCTTATGTGCCATCCCAGATGAAGAGGAAATCAGGAGGGCTGTGTTTTCTTTATCCCCAGACAGTGCTCCAGGCCCAGATGGCTTTTCAGGATTCTTCTATCAACATTGCTGGCACTTTATCAAGCAGGACTTATGCTTAGCCATCAGAGAATTTTTTCTTGGCAGTGATATTCCCAGGTCCATGTCATCCACCACTATAGCTCTCATCCCAAAACTATCCAAACCTGAAACATTCAAAGACTTTAGACCGATTAGTCTCTACAATTTCTCCCTCAAGATTATCTCAAAATTTTTAAATGACAGATTGGCTGCCATTCTACCTTCCATTGTATCTAAGGAGCAGGGAGCTTTTGTCAAAGGCAGATTTATAGGGGAAAACATGTTGTGCCCCTTGTGCTTTGATGAATGTGGTATTTTAATGATAGCAACACGAATGAGTCACCATTTTGTGTTGCTAATAGCTTGACATTGAATCATTGAATCATAACAATCTGAATGCATATAACTGATATATTCTGTGGAGAATGCATGAGAGTGCATAAAGTGTTTTGTGCTTGTATTAAGATCGGTGCATTGCAGCCTCTGTATGTTCTATGCATTTCGTAAGTCATGCAGCGTCAACGCAGCAAGTGTGTCTCATGCATCATGCGTCGACGCCCCCAGACTTCAAAGTATGTACAGCCTTTCATATGAAAGTCCATACATCGCCCTTGGAGTCCAAAGTCTATACAGTCATGCATTGTTGCTGAAGTCTATACATCGTCCGTCTCATGCATTGTCTCAGGCGAAGTCTGCACATTGCATTGTTGCTCTGGTCGCTTGAGTTGAAGTCCATACATTGGACCGTCTCCTTCAGCGTCTCAAGTGGACACAAGCGTGTACACTGCCTGCATTCACTGTGAAGACTAAGTCCATATATTAGACCGTCTCACTTAGCATCTTATGCATAGGCTAAGTCTCCATGTCTATACATCCGAGCGTCTCATGCAAGTCTAAGCATTACTGTTCATGCATCAGTCTTCATATGCTAAGTCTGTACAGCCTACGTCTCATGCAGCGTCAACGCTGTGAGCATCCTCAAGTATACAACGTCAACGCATGAAGTCTGTACATCAGTCTTAATATTCTAAGTCTGTACAGCCTACGTCTCATGCAGCGTCAACGCTGTGAGCATCCTCAAGTATACAGCGTCAACGCATGAAGTCTGTACATCAGTCTTAATATTCTAAGTCTGTACAGCCGTTGGCTTTGATCCTCAGAGTCTGTACATCCGAATTGCCCTTGATCTGGTCAAGTGTGTACACTCATTCACTGTAGCTTTCACATATTCAAGTCTTCACATTGAAAGCCTATACATTGCTGGATGATCAAGTCTGTACATCCACAGTGGATCTTCGAAGTCTGTACACTGCTTGAGCCTCAACAAGTCTGTACAATGCCTTAAGCGTTTCAAGTCTATTTATTGGCTCATGCTTAAAGTCTGTACACTGGTTCAAAGTCTACACAGCGCCTGCCTTCATCTGAGGCTTATGAAGCCTTTGTATTCATTAAGTCTATACACTGCGTTGTGCATACTTTACATTACTTTCGCCTTCACAGCAAAGTCTATACAATGCAATGCATAGACTTAGAACTAATGACTTAGTTTCATCTGTCTGACAGGGACTGAAGAGGCTAATGAACCCTTTAACGCAAGAGGGCTGAAGACATCCAATTTCAGCTGCTGGAACACACCAATGCGTCAACGCCTTGATCAAGTGGCGTGGACGCAGCAGTTCAAACAATCAAGAAAGAAGCTGGTGGATTACTCTGGTGCGTCAACGCATTGATCAAGCAGCATCGACGCAGCAGTTGAAGAAGCATTCAGCTTCACAGGCTATTCCACTGCGTCAACGCCACAATTGAGCAGCGTCGACGCAACAGCTAAAGAGACGCCAGTATACAAATGTACATGTTCGTGCGTCAACGCCACCAACTGGCAGCGTCGACGCAGCAGTTCAAGAAAGGGGCAACTTATCTCTGGCTGTCTTCAATGCGTTAACGTAGCAGGCTGATGGAGTCAACACAGCAGTTAAAAAGGTTGAAGATCTCTGATGGCTGCGTCAACTCCTTGGAGCAAGTGAGTTGACGCCATCTAACTCCAGTTGCTGAGCGTACTGGTGCTGGGCACGTGATCCAAGGATAAGGAGAATGCCCAGATGAGGACAAGTGTACTGACAGCCTGCTGGATGCTGCCACGTGGTCCGAATTCTTAGGGCGGGAACTGTGGAAGCCACACGCGCCGTGCTGCTGCTGCTGCTGCTGCTGGTATATAATGGAGCCTTCGTCCTCAGATGGAGGCTGATCGTGATCGAAGTCAGGGAGCAGAAGCTGAGAGAAGAATTAGAAGGAGAGAGAGCTTCCACGATCCAGCAGAAGAAGAAGAAAAGAAAGAGAGAAGAAGCAGAAGAGAAAAAGTGAGAGATAGAGAGCTCGAGCAGAGTGTGAAGAGAAAGAAAAGAGGAGAGAAGCAGACGTGAAGGAGTTGAGAAGTGAGAGAGTGAAGAAAGAGAGTGAGATCGAGGGAGATCTATTTTTGATGGACCATGGATCAAATCCAGGCTATCCAGCTCTTTAAGAGCCACATTGTGCTTTTCGTTTACAGCTTTCTGATGTTGTTATCTTATCTTTTGTTTTCTATTTTACACTTTCTTTCAAGCTGTTAGCCAGCAGTTTGCAGAGGAGGACTCCTCTGGACAGCAAGCTGTGTTGCTCAGCGGGCAGTGGAGGTTTCCACTGGACGGGTAAGCTGTAATCCCCAGCGGTTGCAGTGGTGAATTCCACTGGACGGCAAGCTGTGAGGCCCAGCGGTTGTAGGCTAAGCTGTATTCCCCAGCGGACGCAAACTGTGTTGCGCAGCAGTAATCCACACTCGGGTTGAGTGTGGGGTGGATGTAGGTCTGGAGGACCGAACCACCTAAAAACCCCTCTTGCATTGTGGTTTGATTGCTTATGGTTTGCTTCCGCTAGATGTTTGCATAGGGGCGCTCCAAGTGGTTGATCACAGGTTCATTAGATGACTTGATCAGATTTTGTTCTAAGTGTTTAATCTGTTGAGTGAGCGAAATTCTAATTGAGCTATAGTTTGTCTAACTTGTCCTGTTAGAGTGCTCACTATCTGTTTGTTTAATTCCGCATCTGCTAATTAGTCTTCCAGATTTGATAAATCTGTCTAGTTAGCTTTCTAAATAGTTAGTGAGCCTAATATGTCAATTGGGTGAATTTTTAATAGGCCATATTCATTCACCCCCCTCTGAATACTAGCACCGAACCCAACAATTGGTATCAGAGCGGTCTCTGACTTAACAGATCTAACAATCTGCAGAGGATCCTGCTAACTATTTAGTGCATTTCAGAGTGGGTCATTTGGAATCGTCTTGATTTACTGTCTTAGTGCATTTCTGTCTGGTGCATTTCATAAGTGTGCCTCTTGTGTTCTATATTTAGCTTCACTGAGTTAGTGCCGTGTCTTGCTTATCTGGTTTTATTGTCTAGTGTTTTGTGCTTTGAATTTGGTTGTTATATGATTCGATGGCTAATCCTCCGATATTCAGAGGTGATTGTGAGCGACGTCACGCGGTTCGGGGAAGAGCGGAGAGGACGCGGAGCGCGTGCGGGCTCCTCTTTTCTTTCGTTTGGTGTTTGTTTGCTGCAACACAGAAATAAGAGAAGAGAGAGAAGGGGCCACCACGGGAGATTGCTCCGGCGGGGCGAGCGGGACAAGTGTGATATAGCAAAATATGGGGTTTAAACGGCCATAGCGGGAAGTGACTCGCCGCGGCCTCGGGGGGACGGGAATGGTGCAAAAATTAAATAACAAGAATTGAAACGGCCATTGGGGAAGTGACTCGCCGCGGCCTCGAGAATATGAGCAGATAATAAGATGACAGAATATAGAGAGAATACAAAGAGCGGGAATTTAAACGGCCATTGGGGAAGTGACTCGCCGCGGCCTCGAGAACACAAACAAATAAGAATATAACGTATAAGAACGTGAATTTAAACGGCCATTGGGGAAGTGACTCGCCGCGGCCTCGAGAACACGAATAGATAAGAATATAACATATAAAAATGGGAATTTAAACGGCCATTGGGGAAGTGACTCGCCGCGGCCTCGATGAAAAGATGTGATCGCCAGGGGGCGAAAGACCCTAGAATAAGAAAGTGATCGCCCCTACCTCAAGAGCGGGAGATGGCGGGTTGCTTCTTCCTCTCCTTCCGGCCGGCCGACGGAGAGGGCTTTCCTCGGGTACCCTTGCAAAACAACGACAAACAAGTAACAAGTGGATTAGAAAGATGAAGGTGTAGTATTCAAATCCTTGCGGTAAAAATAATGAAATGATGGCAAGACACACACCTGGTTGGTGTTATCTTTTAAACCCCTCTCGGACTCGAGTAGGAGGAAAATGAGATGATGGATGCAAGAAGTATAAGAGAAGAGGCACCCTTGTGAAGGGGGATAGAGGGTGCAATATGATGCATGTAAAGAACTATGGAGAAAAAGGGGAAGAAAAGGCTTATTGGATGAGCCGAGGGTGAAATCCGGCGGAGCTCCGGCAGCGTGGGGACGACGTGGAAGCACGGTGGATGAAGACGACCTTCCTCTCGCGAGCGTGAACACCCGAGAAGCCGGTAGAACCTCCACCTACAAAAGAACCCACGGGTTAGAAAATGACTCCATAGCCTCTGGGCTCCGGCAGCCTATCGGATCACTTCGAAGCTCTTTTAGAACTGAGGGGGTGGGCCTCTATTTATAGGGCTCCGGAGGGTGGAGGCGTCTAGGACCCTAGACACCTCCATCAGGGCCGAAATAATATTTTATTCTATATTTATTTATTTTTTTGGAATATTTTTGTGGAGGCGTCCAGGGTCCCGGACGCCTCAAACAGGTCCACCGAAAACCGACGACGGCCGCACGCGGTTTGGCACAACGCGTGGTTTTGTGAGCGGCGCCTCGTGATTCAGAAATGGGCGCGTCCAGCTGACTGGACGTCTCTAAAATTTAGATTTTTTCACACACGACAAACCGTCGTTCGGTGGCCGGCGCCCGTGAGGGTTTTGATGGAGGCGTCCAGGGGCCTGGACGCCTCCAAAATTATATTATTTTTTTATTTTTCTTTTGTCTTTTATACCAGGGCTGGCATTTTGATTTTTTTATTTATTTTTATGGAGGCGTCCAGGGGTCTGGACGTCTCCATTAATATATATATATATATATATATATATATATATATATTTTATTTTTTTATGCCAACTGGCATTTTATAAACATTTTTTTTATTATTGTTTTTATGGAGGCGTCCAGGGGCCTGGACGCCTCCATTAATATATATATATATATATATATATTTTTAATTAGTTTTGGGCCCTGAGAAAAGAAATAAAATAAATTAGAAATATGGGGGCGTCCAGGGGCCTGGACGCCCCCATTAAGACCCACCCGGGTCCTCAATTGGCGGCCGCCCGGCAGTCAACATCTTGGTTCCGGAACCTCTTGATACGTCTGACTGGTGTTGATGCCGTCCGAATGCCGTGACGAGACGATTCCGGATGCCGAAAAAGGCAGAAGAAGACCCGAGAAAAGGAAGCACTCGAGTGATTCAAAATGCGTAAGCCGTTGCGGGGCGTTGTATAGTAATATGAGACTTTCTCAAGAGACGTCAGGAATGGCGTGTCTACAGCTGCCCCGCCTTGGCGTCTGCTTTGCAAGGGAGCGACACGTAGTGGAATGGTATCGAAGTGGAGTGGAGTGAAGTGGGAGCGGACTGATAAGTTGATGTCAAGGTGTGATGAGACACGCTTTTGACGTTACTGTTTGGAATCTTTCCTGGAGTTTCAATGAGGCGACCTTGAAGAAGGTCTTTCAAATATTGACGATTGCTTGGACGGAGATCAAATAAGGGAGGGTGAGATGTGCGCTCAGGCACGAAACAAAAGGAGACCAACTTCTCGGTGTGGAAGTACCTGGGTCATAAACCGGAGGTTTCACCTTTGGGGAGTGATTACCAGCCAATGTGGAAGTGATGCGGCCAAGGTGGGTCAAAAAAAGGTAAAGGAATATCTGAGGGTCTGTCCAAACAAGGGTCTCCTTTGGAAGAGCAGCGTAGGGCTGTCTCAAGGAAACTCAGTATTTCATTCGGAGTGGAATATCTCATATTTGTGGGAATTGGAGCACAACGGCTTTCGCAATCGAATCACTTGAATGATCTTCCGCAATAAATCAAAGTCCTATATGAATGCATGCTGGGTTCAAAGAAAAATTTAAAACAAACTAAAATAGAAAATAGCCAAGGATAATATTGTCAACTTGTGAAGAACGGGTCAGGATACCGACCCGGTGAGCTGATACTGGGCTGGGGCCCGTTTATCCGCGTACCAACTCACTGAATGGAACCGTCGTCCCCATTCTATCACAAGTTGACGGCCTATCCGTACAACCCAAATTCCTCTGGGATCATCACCATTTTTGTTGAAGGGGAACTCAGATCCCAGATTCGTTCGAGCCGCAAGGTCCTTGACATGTTCTAGTAGCGTAAGTATCATATACTACGATGCATGACAAGGTGGGACCAACCAATGAAAGGTGGGACAGGAGATAGGACAAAGACGTCCGTTAGTAAAACCTGCACAGACTAGCAAAGGTTAGCAACATCGGAAAGTAGCAGAGCCACAGCAGAATCACATCACAGTATAAAGGAGATCCAGACCAAAATCTTGACAATGACCACTGATGTGACATGTTCTGTCCTGTAGCACCCTTCCCTTCCTATAAGAACTCCCCTTAGGCTAGTTCATTCAAATGCACCAAGGTGGGTTTTGGAAGCTCAGGAGAGGAAAGAGAGGAGAATCTAGAGATTTTAGGATGGAAGGAGAGTCTTCCTGCGTTATGAAGAGGAGCAAGCCTAGCAGCGAGATTAGGCGACTTTCCGACCTCGAGGGTCATCTGAGTGGGACGATCATGTCGCATATGGTAAGCTGACTCTTTTCAAATTTCTCCACGTGAACCTTCTTCTTACTTCCTTCACTTCTTCTTCTTTCCTCTTCCAGCCATATCCACTCTTCCCAGGCCCGAGGAAGTTTTCCAAGCTGCCATGGCTTTCAAAGCTGACTTCCAATATCTCCATTGGCATGAGGGCCATACTCTCGAAGTGGCATCTGCAGGGGCTCCTTATTCACGCCAAGCATTACGAGAAGATTCGTATGGACTGGGCGGCTATGGGCGCACTAGTGGAGATCTGGCATCCCCAGACCCACACTTTTATCTTCCCGACCTTCGAGGTGACCATCCTCCTCGAGGAGGTGGAACTTCTGCTCGGATTGAAGAAATTCAAGAGTGACGGGAAGGTGAAGGCTATGCGGATGCTGACATGGGGGACTTCTGAAAGCGTCCTTGGAAGCTTCATGCCGCCCGACGCAGCCAGAAAGGTCCGTACTCAAAAGGGGATCGATCTCCAAAAGCTTGCGGAGTGGGTCATGGACGCCCTGAGAGGGTCACCAGACGATGACTATTTGGAGGGAATCATGAAGGGGTTCACCATTTATCTGGCGGGTGCTCTCTTGTTCCCTTATACCGACAACATGGTGGAAGAAGACCAACTGGGTGCTATCTGCGGGATCTGGCGTGGAAAGAGGGTGGGACCCGCCGTCCTTGCCTATCTTTACAGCGGTCTTACTGCCTCGAGCATGGGTAAGCCTCCATTTGGTTGTGCACTTGTCTTGAATTGCTGGCTGGATTTGCATTTCAAATTCGACCACCGCGAGGGAATGCCAACCGCTTCGAAGCTCTTCCAACAAAGCCCTCTTCATCACAGAGCCGACGTGTTAGGCTTCTGTGGTACCGTAGTGAACCGCGTTCCGTGGCTGAAGAAACGTGAAGGCTGGCGGTCTCACTTTCGCACCGTGACACAAGGCTTCTTTACTTGCGCACCGGCATGTTTGCTTTCGCTAGATCTCCTCATGAGGTCTTCTCCCGAAGTTGATCTTCAACTGATCGGTGCGACCGAGTTCATCCTTTATAATGCGCATCGGTGCTGCCTCTAGATTGGCATCCCACGCCATTCGTTCCCGCCACCGACTGGCATTGTTCCTTTGAAGAAAAGGGAGTTGGGCACTGAAGCGGACGCGAAGGAAGCGAAGGCCATTAAAGCTCCCTGGAAGACAAGTGTTGCGGGAAAGGCCTTAGCGTACGTGGTGGAAGAATGCGAGCCGTGGAGGGCTTATGTAACCGAACTGGGGAAGTTAAGGCCTAAGGTGCCTAAACCCCTGATGTAGTTCACTCTGCTTTTCTGATGGAATAAAATATGGCATGGATGTTTTGGACCTCTGTTAATTATTATCTTTTTTGTGGTTTTTCTTTTTCTTTGTATTTTTTATTTTGTTTGGATTATATTCTTATCTTTTTTTCTTTTATTATATATATATATATATATTTATTATGGGGGCGTCCAGGGGCCTGGACGCCACTAAGTTTTATTTTTATTATTTTATTTTTTTTGACAATTTATTTTTGGCGGCGTCCACGGTCCTGGACGCCCCTATTTTGATTTTTTGATTTTTTTATTTGTTTTATTTATGGGAGCGTCCAGGCACCTGGACGCCCCTATTTTTTTGAATTTTGAAAAAAATAAAAGAGTGTGGGGGCGTCCAGGCGCCTGGACGCCCCAATAAAAGGTCAATCTATATATAGGGGGGAGGGCTCCCCCCCTACTCACGTATACTGTTCATTCTGACCGTCCAACCACTCCAAACGACCCATTCTTAGTCCCAATGGAGCGAGGAGGATCGAGCCAAGGTCCAGAGAAGCGGAAACGACTGGCTCGTCGTGCGAGGAGGTTGAGGGATGATGCCGAGGAGGCCGTAGCAGAGGAGATTGCTGCGGAGGAGGAGATGGAGGTGGAGCGTCGACGGGAGGCTGAGGAGCTCCCTCGTGACGTGCTGGATCTGCGGATCGCCCTCGAGCTGTCGAGGAGGGAGGCGGTGAGAGAGAGAGAGGAGAGGGAGAGGGATAGGGAGACCATGGAGAGAGAGAGGGAGTGGGATAGGGAGACCCTAGAGAGAGAGAGGGAGAGGGATAGGGAGACCATGGAGAAAGAAAGGGAGTACAGGATGGCAGAGCGATATCGAGATTGGGACGAGAGGAGAGCTCTGGTGGCCCAGGTGTCGGAGCTCCGGCTGAGTCTTGGCACGGTGGAGGGGAGACTTCGGGAGAGTGAGGAGCGGTATCAGAGGGCGAAGGAGCGCGGTGCGCGACTTCGTCAGTCCGGTTCCTTTTCTGTGGGTAGTTTTCTAGTTTCCTCGGCCGAGCAGCGTCGCCGTACCTTGGAGGCTGGCATGGTGCCACCTGGAGAGGCGAGCACGGCTTCTCAGGGTTCACAGAGGTCGCAGAGGCCCCCTAGGGATCCCCGTCAGAGGAGGGAGGAAGGAGATGACCAGGAGGGTGACGGTGAGAGTTAGAGAGTTGCTTATACGTCACCCTTCTCACTGTATGATGTACTTTCGGCTATTATATGAAATGGAAATGGCTTTTTTGTGTTGTGTGTACCTTTCTCTCTCCCACACTTTCTTCTTTGCACTGAGTTGTCCTTTGAGGCACGTTCTGCGAGACCTTGCCCTGAACAGCGGGGAACTACGCTTTGCACGGGGGGATTTTGTTTCCTTTTCTCCCTTTTGGGCGCGTCCAGGCGCGAGGACGCGTCTTAATCCTTGATTTCAAATTTAAAGCGACGGGTGGTCTTTCTTCTCCCGTGCATTACCCGCAAACGAGCCCGCCTTCTGCCGAAACTCGCTTGCCCCCTTTCTCGTCTTCCTCCTCTTTTGATCGATGGAGTTCGGTGGGCCTGACCACGGTGAAGGTGGAGAGGGACGCGGGACCCCTCGCCCAAGGAGGGACGCGCCCGAGCACGGAACGGCGTCCATGGAGGAGGAAGGGCCGCTCCGGGCCCCCGAGGGACCTGAGGGGCCCGATGGCGTGGGAGGAGGTGAACACGGTCCAGTAGGTGCTTCGATCTCTTCCTCTTTTAATTCATTTTGGGTTTTGAAGCGAGCCGCGCGAGGGGGAAAGGGTTCGGCGAGTGTTGCACTCAAATGATGGGCACGTCCTAGACAGGGGACGCGTTCCTTTTGACTGATGTGGGACCCCTTTCTTGGTGCAGGACATGGCAAGGACCCTGGGTCTGGCCGATGAGTGGGCGAGTGCGGACGAGCCGAGCCGCGTCAGGAGGGAGAGTCGCGGCAAGGCGAGGCTCGAGGACTGGCCCGTACGTCTCCCTGGACAGCAAGGGGGTGTACTGGTGCAGGACAGTGCCGACTTCCTGCGGTGGCAGAGAGAGAGCTACGCGGGGCTTCCCCAAGCTGGGGACACGCGTGGCATCGGCGGGTCACGCGCCCAACTGTCAGAGACTAGGCGGCAGCTGGCCGTCGCTCAACATGAGTTGTCGCTCCTGGTAAGTTATGTGCCGCACTTTTAACTTCAGATTTTGGAGTTTCACTGACGGCCGTTGTTTATTTTGTTCCAGCATGCCCAGCAGACAGCGACGGTGGGAGTGGCTGGCGGATCTTCCAGTTCCTCGGCCCCTTTTCTCGAGATTGCCTCCCTCCGGGAGCAACTTGCCGGTGCGGTGGCCCGCGCGACCCAGGCAGAAGAGGAGCGTGATGCCTGGGTGGCGACTGTAGCGGAGCTGCGACATCGCGGTGAGGA
Source organism: Amorphophallus konjac (assembly GCA_022559845.1). Taxonomy (NCBI): domain Eukaryota; kingdom Viridiplantae; phylum Streptophyta; class Magnoliopsida; order Alismatales; family Araceae; genus Amorphophallus; species Amorphophallus konjac. Next base: position 61,225,947 of record CM040126.1, read on the forward strand.
GAGACCTTCTCCAGACATCCTGGAGTTAAGGGTTCTTCTGCAGATGATGAGGAGAGAGGCAGAGAGAGAGAAAGCCGAGAGAAGGTCCGAGCGACAGCGGGATCAGACCAAGAGGAGGGCCTTGGAGGCCCAAGTGAGGGAGCTCCAGCTGGGCCTTCAGGCCGTCGTGCAGAGGCTAGGAGGGATGGAGACGCGCTACGAGAGAGCGCGAGAGTTCGGGGAGCGACTTCGCCAGTCCGGTCACTTTGCCGCTAGTGGCTTCTTCGCCACGCCAGGGGAGGAGCAGCGAGTCACTGCTGCGGAGCAGGCGCCAAGAGGTGAGGCAGGTGCTACTGCACGGGGATCCCGCAGGCTTCTGAGGGACCCTCACCTCGGGGGAGAGGAGGAGAGTGCCCAGAGAGACGAGCATGAAAATAATGTCAAGAGTTGGCGAGCTAGTGGACCCGCCACCTCTCTATGATTGTAGTGTTTATGACAGCTTGTGTAGAATTATGAATGGAGTGATTTGATTTTCTGCTGCTTGTTTGTTCTCTTGTGCGTTCCTTCTTCCCTACACTTCTTCTCCTTTGCACTGTTCCCATGTGATAGGTCTGTCGAGACTCCGCCCCAAGCGGAGAATCGCGTCTTGTTGTGACCATTTTCCACGGGAATCTGCCGTCGAAGTCAATACTGACGGCCCTAGTTTCTTTTCCCGAATGCTGTGTCAAATTTTACGGACGTCCTCCAAATTATGATAGGGTATCCCTAGACAACATAGGGGCTATTCGTCCTATTCTTCGTCCAGTCAATCACCCTGTGCGAGCGGTGAAGCGACACATGGGACCGCTTGGGCGGTGCCTCATTGCGAGGGCTATTATTGACAGGTGATGGAGGCAATCTTGGCCCGCACTCCTTCCATTTCTATAAATTCTTGTCCCTTTTATCCTCCCAGGTATATCGAGAGCTAACTCGAGGAGCACAATTTCTTACGGGAGAGAAGGAGTTCAAAATTCTGAGAGTTGGATGGAGGGTGAATCTTCCCATTCCTCGAAGAGAAGCAGGTCCAGTGGTAGTAGTTCCAGGAGGCTTTCAGACCTTGAAGGGCACTTCAGCGAAAGGGCCCAATCACAACTCGTAAGCCAAGTTTTCTTGCCCTTTTCTCATTCTTTCTTCCTTTCTTCTGACCAAACCTCACCCCCATTCCTTGTATGTGTAGGTTGTGATGAAATCACAAATCTTATGGGAGTTGGTAGTAGCAGCGTACAGGGGCCTCCCAGATTTTCAGAAGGCAAGGCTAGACGTGATGGGATTTGGTACCTTCCTTCGGATCGAGCCGATCCAGCTTGACCTAGTCCTGATCCAAGCCTTGTGTGAGAGATGGGACCCAGTGAGCCGGGCATTCCTGATGCCCTGGGGGCACATGGTGCCCAGCTTGGAGGATGTGGTCCGGATCACAAGCCTGAAGGTAGAGGGCGAGGCAGTGACCGGAGTCACTTACGCGGACTACAGAGAAGGTGCCCAGAAGTTACTGGGTTTGGACCTGGATGGTCGGAAAAACAGGTCGGTAGCTAGGGCGTCCCTGATGGATGCATTAGGGCTCACCGACACTCGTCGGCGGGATGATGAATCCTCAGAAGAGTTCATGGAAAGGATAGAAATAGGATGCCGCGCCGTGTACTGCACAGATTTCGGCGACTGGGAAAGATGCAACATAGATTTGAGGAGATTTCTCCTCTTCCTTTTGGGGAGATTGGTACTGAGCTCGAAAGGGGACAGTATCCAATGTTGCTTCCTGGAGCTGCTGTCAGACCTTGAAAGAGTAGGGTATTATGCCTGGGGAGCCGCCATGCTGGCACACTTGTTTGTAGGCCTATTCCAAGAAACAGATCGTGAGATGACTGTGAGTGGTTTCACACCATTCATCCAGGTATTTTTGGTTTTGCTTGTTTTGTTTTTTTTTTTGTGTTTTTGCAAAGTTCTGATGGCCTGCGCCGAGCAGCTGTGGAGCTATTATTACCTCCCTATGGGGAGAGCTCGGCATTGGCGACCTGCGATGGTGCCGCTAGCCAGGCGGTGGGAACCCATCATGAGTGTGGCACCCCTAACCTACCAACTGATGGTGCTAAGGCGGGAGCTACAGGAGTTCCCTACAGCGATGGTAAACTGGAGACCCTACTCAGACATGGTCGATGCCGACCAGCCGTGGGTTCTAGCAAGTCGTGCCCGGTTCGGACGGGAACTGTGGATGCACTGCCTGAATGAAATCGAGCCACTTCGGCTACGATTGGTTATGAGGACTTTAGGACTGGCTCAGGAATGGGTGGATACGGCTGCGCCACCTCGTGTCGGGAGAAAGACGCGGGGACCGGCGACCTGTATTGACTGGCGCGTGCGATTCCCCGAACAGTACGAAGATTGGCAACGGGGTGGCATGATTGTAGAATCGCAGGCGCGGGATAGCGAGGACTACTTGCGTCTATATAGGATAAAGTACGCAGAGCGGCTCCAACCCCGGGGACTTGTGGAGGTAGGTTTCTTTTTCTCTTTTCTTCTTTCTCCTTTTTTGGTTTTCTGGTGAAAATGCTGACTTGTAAGGCTGCAGGATGTCCCGGATGCCATGATAGCGAATTTACGAACTCGCTTGGCAGAGATGGAACAACAGTTGGGCGATGCCCGCGGAGCTACGAGCGCCTTGGTAGGTGTACAGTACGTTCCTAATTAAAACCCCAGATTCCAGATGTTGGCTGCTAATTCACGCGGCCGTAGCATGCCCAGATTGGCGCGGCTTCCCCAGCGATGGGAGTGGGTGGTGCCTCTTCCAGCTTGTGGATTCCCACCTCAGAACTTGACTCGCTTCATGAGCAACTTGCTCATGCCACGCAGCGTGCCGCAGAGGCAGAAGGGATGCTCTGTATACAGGTAAGAGTCTCAGTGTTGAGTTCTCCTTGTTTATGCCTTATCGTGTATCTGAGATGGTACACTTGGCAGGAAAAGGAGACGGAAGAAGCGCTTGCCCAAGCTGCGCAGAAGGAGGCCAGGATAGCAGAACTGGAGGGGAAACTACGGCGTCATCCTGATGACGACTCCTCTAGGGATGCCGTGGAACTGAGGATCACTCTCCAGTTGGAGAGGGAAGACCGTGAGAGAGAACGTGCAGAGAGAGAAAGAGATGCAGAGAGAGAAAGAGCCAACAGTTTGGATGAAAGAGAGGAACGAAGGGCCATGGAGGCCCAACTATTCGAACTCCGAATCAGCCTTGGTCTTGCTGAACAGTGGCTGAGAGATGGTGAGGAGCGCTACCGAAAAGCACGAGAGCGTGGCTTTCGTATTGGTAGCTTCTCTGCTGCTTCCGTGGATCAACGCCGGGATGTGGGAATAGGAAGGGGAGTACAGAGCGGTAGAAGTACCGCTTTTCGTAGTTGGGTAGCACCTTTGAGAGTGTTTTATCCGGAGAGTAGTGGGACGAGTAATGCAGAGAGAGAGGGCGGAACTTGATGTAAATTTTTTTTTTGTTTTTGGAATAAAATACAAGGTTCGGTTTGTTTGGTTTTCACCTTTACTTCTGTTGCCTGAATCCCTGCACACATCACTGAAACAAACAAATCAGAATTTCTGTTCTGACTTGGCCCCTTGCTCAATAAGCAAATGATCACTGTGACTGTCCTTGATAACTGGTCAAGGGGCCAAGCCTTTATTTAACGAAGGCAAGGGAAAGATGCGGTGATGATAAATGCGACAAGCAAGCACACGAATGTAAGCGGTATTAAAAGTGAGATGCTGCACGCAAATGTAATCATGCAAAATTGATTTGTTTTCTTTTTTATATTTGGCATTTTTTTATCATAAAAAAGATTTTTTGTTTGCAAATATGTACATTTTCTCTTTTCCATTTTTTTTGTTACTTTTATCATTTCAATTTTTTTGTTGCTAACGCCCGGCAAGCACCCAAATGGCACCTAACCTACGTGAGACAGGGGTTTCTTACTAACCTCCCAGGTATCCTAAGTGCACATCTAGGTTGATTTGGGCCTCTAGACCCCTCGAATGATGATCCCGCCGGCTAAGACTTACCCTGATGATAATATCGTCATGCCATGCTTAGGCTCCCAGTTGCTTCCGACCACAGGGATTCTCCCAAAAGATGTTTGAGGTAAAAGATTTGCCCGACCCGGGTCTGTTTCCTCACAACTCTAGATGGTATATGATGGAACACCCTGGAACCCTAACGACCAACCGCGCGACGCTGACCCGGAATCAGACGCCGTCGCACCCATAGGTGACGCGCTTGCATTGGCCTAAGCCCGAGGTTAAACAAGAAGACATCAAGGCGGTAAACATGGGTCTTGACCAGCCAGAAACACAGAGACTCCTTCACAGCGATAGCTTTTACTTTTCAAAGTAGGCAACCAAATGTGTATATTAAAATAAGGTCGCAGACCCTAGGCAGTTTTCACCCTTCAGAAACTCCATCGAACCTTCATCTTTAGAGGGAGAAGGAAGAGCGTAGGGGATAAACCTCCTGAGAGGACCGGCAAAGCCGTTAACCCGGCGAGCGAATAAGGGCCCATTAACTCTTTCCTTTCGGACAACTTCGGACCAAATCTCAAGCATTTACATTCCACGGCCCCTTTTGTGGATTCAGACTTTTGCTTTGAGGGGTTCCGTTTATCGCAACAGGCACGGTCACGACCAGGCTTTTCTCTTGATTTTGACTTTGTATTTCTTTTTGTGAGGGAGATATAGTCGTTTGACGTTTGTGGGCTCCCTTTTTGTATGCCTGCGGGGACACTGCCCTCTTCTCGTGCACTGATCGATGCTCGAGGAAATGGATCCTACTCTTGCCCTTGGGGTTTGAGTTTCGATTTCTCATGCTCAGCGTTTTAAGGGCGCCGACTGTCTCATTTGGTCGAAGAGAAAAGAATAAAGATTACAGCTTCCGGAGATCTTCTAGGTGTGGCCCTACCGTAGGTGATGCTACCAACTTTTTTGAATAAAATACATAAGTGAACACATGTTAGCTTCCTTCGAGCGAGCATAGGCCGACGTGGCCGGACAGGGGTCTCCACGGTTCTGGCAAACCAAGACCCGGTGCCTACCAAGCCTTAATGGGCCCTATCCTAACATGAAGGTTAGATGCAGGGACTTAACTACATGGTGACTGCCAGGCATCGGCATTTTGAATTTTCCATATTTTTAGTGGTTTTCAATATTTCTTTGTTTTTGATGTTTTTTATCTTTTCATCATTTTTTTTGTTTTGTGCTAAGGGTAGTATTTCTTAAGATAAAGCCCATTCCAAGGGTGGGATAACTCGGTCCCTTCGGCGTTGACTAGCTTATAGGCGTTGCCAGGGTACACGGCTTGAATTACAAATGGTCCTTCCCAATTGGGTTGGAGCTTAGAACGCGGCCCTCCAGGTTTGACAAAAATTCTTTTTACGACCATCTCACCGACTTTGAATTTTCTCTCAACGACTTTCTTTTGGTAAAAGCGAGCGAGTCTATTTTGATACACACACGCGTGTTCGGCGGCGGCCAGCCGCTTCTTATCTAAGAGTTCCAACTAGGCGAGGAGTGAATTACGACGATCGTCGAGGGGAAATTCCTCGTCCAATTGTACCCTGAGAGAAGGGATCAGAGTCTCGTACGGGACTACCGCTTCCATACCATAAGTAAGGGCAAATGGAGTCTGCCCGGTGGGGGTACGGATTGAAGTGCAATAGGCGCATAGAGCTTCGATAAGCTTTTCTGGCCAGTCTGAAAACTTACTAGACTCGCAGGTTTTTTTGATGATTTTGAGCAATGTTTTATTGGTGGCCTCCGCTTGGCCGTTACCTTGTGGGTAATATGGCGATGAATGATGCAATGCAATTGCGTACCTTTTGCAGAGGTCCTGTAGGTCCTGAGAAATGAATTGTGGCCCATTGTCGGTGACGATCGTGCTTGGGATGCCGAATCTGGCGAGCATGTTCTTCATGATGAACTTGCAGACTGTTGACGCCTTGATTTCCGTGTAAGCTTCGGCTTCGGCCCATTTGGTGAAGTATTCCGTCGCAGTAAGGATGAAAGATTTCTGCTTGGTGAGGGAATTGGGATCACCTAGGAGACCAATGATGTCGAATGCCCACATGGAGAAAGGCCACGGGGAGGATATTGGGTGAAGTGAGGAAGATGGTGAATGGATTTTATCGGCGTGAAGTTGACACTTGACACACCTACGGACATAGACAGCACAATCCTCTTCCATAGTGGGCCAGTAAAAGCCTTGCCCAATGATCTTCTTGGCGAGCATCTGACTATTCACGTGGCCACCGCACACACCCGAGTGCGTCTCCTCTACACATTTCCAAACCTCATCGTCACCAAGACATCTTAACAAAATACCAGTCAGGCTCCTCCTATACAACAATCCTCCAACTAGGGCGGTTTATTTTAATAAGTGGGGGATAAAACAAGATTTAGGTGAAAGATACCTAGAAGAATTTACAGGATGAGAAGAAATCAAAGAAATCAGTGAGGACTAAAGCCTCGGAAACAGTGTGAGAACGGGCAGGTGCCCGAGGAAGTTAACGTGGAAGGAACCGGGTCGAACCCGGGAGCCGGATTGGGAGGAATCAGAAATTGATGAATCGAGAGAGGCGAATCCGAAGGGTCCGGACGTAAAGGAGGAGAATCATGGGGAAATGAATCCGGAGGTTCCGGAGGGAGAAGATCATGAGGGACCCGATGCCCTGGGAGGTGTGTAAAAAGACAATTCAAAGGGGTGAAAAGAATGAAGGACGTGATGACTTGGAAGAACAAAAGGATAAATCGAAAGAAGGAGAGGCCCGGAGGTTCCAGGTGGATATGGGAAGGAAGGGCGCGATGCCCTGAGAGAGATGGAGAATAAGATAAGAAATCCGGAGGTTCCGGATGGGGGTGAGAGATGGATAAAAACATGGAATTAAATAGGGAGGGGTCCGGAGGTTCCAGACAGGGATGAATGTAGGGGTCCGGAAGCTCCGGACAACGAGGAATGTGAGGGTTCGGGGACCCTAGAGCAGAGGAGCTTGATGGCTTAGATTTAGGTGACAAAAGGTGTCTCCTTAACCAATGGACTGCCCATAAAAAGAAGCTGAATAGCAGCATGAGCAGCGATGAACTGGGATAGGAAGTGGATGAACTGATGTGGGCTCCTTCAACAAGGGATTTATTATCCTTAAGCTTCACTTTATGCTTTTCCCTCTTCTTGGTAAATACTCTCTCATAGTGCGGCCTCTCAACCTTCAACATGGCTTCCTGACCTCTTGGCCCTGCATGCTCTCTCCAATGAAGAGACGGCCTAGTCCTTTTCTGACCAACCAGTCCAATCAGTGCGGTCAGGGCCCATGGGCTCTCATTTGATGGACTTTTAGTAAGGCCCTTTGGACATTCATATATGAACGGTAACTCTCTTAGCAAAATATCATAACAAAAATTTGAGAGTTCCGCTCGTGAAGTAGGGATCTTGACATGAACTGGCTCCTTTAGAAATAGCTCCCTTGATAGATGAATGGTGTCTATCATTGGAAGTTCGATGCTCGGTATAAGGAGCTTCATGTTTGGGGTACTGCTCAAGGCCGTTGGAATATCACATGTGAATATGCTGGGTAACATAGGCGTTCGCCTCTTGCATGGAAGTTGGTAGTGAGTAGACATGATGTCAAAAGCATCCAACAAGAACTGCCCTGACCCACCCCTGAGCATAGAATTCATCATCTCCTCGGCAGTAGAATGTGTCATCACTATGCATGAGGAGAACCCCTTCTTTTGATTGGCCATTTGGACTATGACCGAACAAGGGGTAATAAGAGCCTTGAAAGCATGTTGGCCAAGGAGTAACGTGATCGTGGTTATTTTGGCCCCTGATTTGGTCAGCACCAATTCTTGAGGGTCCTTCTTGATGGGCATTGGTGCAGATGGAAATTCGGCCTTCTCAAAGGTGACCGGCACAAGAACCCGAATCGACATTCGGCAAATTAAATCTTGGATCTTGAATGGCATTGCCGTGGCCAAATTCTTCTTGTCCGATTCTTGAACATCATCTTTGGCACATGTATTTTTAGAAAGATACCCACTCCAAGAGGTGGTGGAAGGAGGTGAGATTGAGACAACAGGCTCAACGGGTGATGGAGATTCAATGATGGGGGCTATAGGAAGGGTAAGTGGAGGTTGAGACACGACGGGCTTCTCCTTGTTCTCGAGAGGAGACGAGGTTGGCTCGTGTGCAACAATCAATGGGCCCGGCTCAGGGTTAATCTCGGGTTTAGGTAAGGGGAGTGGAGGAATAGGAATGGTTGGATTCGGGGTTACAAGGCTAGTGGAGGTTTTAGGTGGAGATGACGGAGGATTACTTGGTTGGGAACAAGAGTTAGTGGAATGCTTAGTGGAAGCCAATGGTGTGGGGGTTATTTGTACAATTGGAGGGGTGACAGTAGAAGGCTTGGTACATAGGAAACGTCGAATTTTGGTGGTACGTGGGGGGTTAAGGGTAGAAGGTGATTCATGGTGCATTGATGCGGGTTGTTGGGGTGTAAACCCGTCATCGTGACACCATGATGACTCATAAGCAGGGGTAGAACTAGTGGCTTCATCCTGAGCAGGGGGTTCTTGTGGGAGCAGTGGAAGAGGGAAACGAAGAAAACTCGGAGTAGGTGTATATTCAAAATCTTCATAAATTTCATCATGTGCCATTTCCAATTCTTTATGATCATCAAGTTCAAATGGACGCCGTGGTGGAGGCACGTTGATGAGTGGAGATGTTGTATATTGACATGAAGGGTTTTGTGGATATGAATGCGGAGGCGGAGGGCCATATGAATGAGCGTAATGAATGAATGGTGGGTGGACGGCATCCACTTGATCGTTAAAACTTGGGAGAACTTCTTGCTCACTCATATCCCAGATGCCATACTCATCTCTTCTCTCCTTCCAATCCTTCTCCATTTTGGTAATATTATTCATGAAAGCGTGAAGGGGGTTGGCTTCAGGAGGGGAAGGAGGAAGAAATTTCCTCTCAATAACAGCCTGTAAGGCTCCAAGTTGAGAGCTGAGAGAGTCAACATGAGAAGCCATGAAATCCCAGGCATAGGGAACACTAGTGGAGGGGGAAGCTCCACTAACAGTGGCCTGTATTCCATATGAGGACTTATAGGATGGGCCAATGTCCATGGGATGAACCTGTGGGTCAGGCTGATAGCCCCAGTCTGAGTTATAGACCCCGTAAGAGTCATGACCTGGGTCACACATTTGAGACCCATAACGGAAGGCATCGGCCTCGAAACAATTGTAATTATATTCAGCCATCCATCATGTTTTTCGAGAGCATAATAGCATACACCAACAAACGATCAGCAGAGATTAACACACAAGTGAATGCCTTACGTCTTTTTTTGTGTTTTGATTTTGATGATTTTTTTGTATTTTTAGCGAGATCCGAAGTTCACACAAAATAGGGACCCTAGTTTATTTTTGTTTCACCGCCGTGTCAGCTAGGGTCTCTCGTCTCACCACGAATGGGACGACTAACTCCGGGGAACTTCAATGGTACAACCAGCCCAGTGAACGAAGAGGAGATTCTTCGATGTCGGGGACTTACGGAGGTCCAGTGGAGGAGATTCTAGTCCGTTGAGAGGAATTCTCAAACGGAGAGTCCTTCCTTCACCGGGAAAGGGTGATCCTTAGAAAAAATGAAAAAGGATATAAAAAGAGGGATGGATGTATGCAATGGAATGCTGACAGAGATATAGAGTAAGAAAACAACAGAAATAACAAACATATAAGAAACACCCAACCAATCACAACTGACAGTGCTGCCGTGAGCACAACGGGGGCGCGCGAGGGCGCCAAGGTGGAGAGGCACGGACGGTGCCGAACTTGCAAGGGTAGCCAAAAGGAAGCAGTAGACGTCTCACCGTGATCGCGAATCTGTGAGCGACGTCACGCGGTTCGGGGAAGAGCGGAGAGGACGCAGAGCGCGTGCGGGCTCCTCTTTTCTTTCTTTTGGTGTTTGTTTGCTGCAACACAGAAATAAGAGAAGAGAGAGAAGGGGCCACCACGGGAGATTACTCCGGCGGGGCGAGCGGGACAAGTGTGATATAGCAAAATATGGGGTTTAAACGGCCATAGCGGGAAGTGACTCGCCGTGGCCTCGGGGGGACGGGAATGGTGCAAAAATTAAATAACAAGAATTGAAACGGCCATTGGGGAAGTGACTCGCCGCGGCCTCGAGAATATGAGCAGATAATAAGATGACAGAATATAGAGAGAATACAAAGAGCGAGAATTTAAACGGCCATTGGGGAAGTGACTCGCCGCGGCCTCGAGAACATAAACAGATAAGAATATAACGTATAAGAACGTGAATTTAAATGGCCATTGGGGAAGTGACTCGCCGCGGCCTCGAGAACACGAATAGATAAGAATATAACATATAAAAATGGGAATTTAAACGGCCATTGGGGAAGTGACTCGCCGCGGCCTCGATGAAAAGATGTGATCGCCAGGGGGCGAAAGACCCCAGAATAAGAAAGTGATCGCGCCTACCTCAAGAGCCGGAGATGGCGGGTTGCTTCTTCCTCTCCTTCCGGCCGACCGACGGAAAGGGCTTTCCTCGGGTACCCTTACAAAACAACGACAAACAAGTAACAAGTGGATTAGAAAGATGAAGGTGTAGTATTCAAATCCTTGCGGTAAAAATAACGAAATGATGGCAAGACACACACCTGGTTGGTGTTATCTTTTAAACCCCTCTCGGACTCGAGTAGGAGGAAAATGAGATGATGGATGCAAGAAGTATAAGAGAAGAGGCGCCCTTGTGAAGGGGGATAGAGGGTGCAATATGATGAATGTAAAGAACTATGGAGAAAAAGGGGAAGAAAAGGCTTATTGGATGAGCCGAGGGTGAAATCCGGCGGAGCTCCGGCAGCGTGGGGACGACGTGGAAGCGCGGTGGATGAAGACGACCTTCCTCTCGCGAGCGTGAACACCCGAGAAGCCGGCAGAACCTCCACCTACAAAAGAACCCACGGGTTAGAAAATGACTCCGTAGCCTCTGGGCTCCGGCAGCCTATCGGATCACTTCGAAGCTCCTCCAGAACTGAGGGGGTGGGCCTCTATTTATAGGGCTCCGGAGGGTGGAGGCGTCCAGGACCTTGGACACCTCCATCAGGGCCGAAATAATATTTTATTCTATTTTTATTTATTTTTTTAGAATATTTTTGTGGAGGCGTCCAGGGTCCCGGACGCCTCAAACAGGTCCACCGAAAACCGACGACGGCCGCACGCGGTTTGGCACAACGCGTGGTTTTGTGAGCGGCGCCTCGTGATTCAGAAATGGGCGCGTCCAGCTGACTGGACGTCTCTAAAATTTAGATTTTTTCACACACGACAAACCGTCGTTCGGTGGCCGGCGCCCGTGAGGGTTTTGATGGAGGCGTCCAGGGGCCTGGACGCCTCCAAAATTATATTATTTTTTTATTTTTCTTTTGTCTTTTATACCAGGGCTGGCATTTTGATTTTTTTATTTATTTTTATGGAGGCGTCCAGGGGTCTGGACGCCTCCATTAATATATATATATATATATTTTTATTTTTTTATGCCAACTGGCATTTTACAAACATTTTTTTTATTATTGTTTTTATGGAGGCGTCCAGGGGCCTGGACGCCTCCATTAATATATATATATATATATATATATATATATATATATAATTAGTTTTGGGCCCTGAGAAAAGAAATAAAATAAATTAGAAATATGGGGGCGTCTAGGGGCCTGGACGCCCCCATTAAGACCCACCCGGGTCCTCAATCGGCGGCCGCCCGGCAGTCAACATCTTGGTTCCGGAACCTCTTGATACGTCTGACTGGTGTTGATGCCGTCCGAATGCCGTGACGAGACGATTCCGGATGCCGAAAAAGGCAGAAGAAGACCCGAGAAAAGGAAGCACTCGAGTGATTCAAAATGTGTAAGCCGTTGCGGGGCGTTGTATAGTAATATGAGACTTTCTCAGGAGACGTCAGGAATGGCGTGTCTACAGTGATAACTTTGACTCTTGGTTCGAAAACCTTCATCGGTATGTAAAGTCTACTGATCCAAAACTATGGAAGGTAATGACTCACGGCCCATACAAACTGTCGAAGGATAAATCTAAATGGACCAAGAATGACAAGCTGAAAGACTCCGTCAATAATAGAGCTGTAGTTTTATTAAAAGAATCAATCGACAGATCTCTAATTGAATGCATTTCATCTTGCAAGTCTGCCAAAGACATTTTGGATAAACTGAAGCTAATCAGGAATCACAGCAAGTGCTTAATGGCTGATCATAGAAATGCTGATGATGAAACTTCATCCGAGGTAAGTTCTGAATCAGAAGGATACTCTTTCGATGAATTGATAGAGATGTATGAAAACTTGTTAGAAGTTTCCAAGAAATTGAAATCTGAAAATAAAAAATTGAAAAAGAAATGTGATAGAATAAATCTGAAAGATTCATGTGAAAACTGTCCAAATATGAAAAAGTCTTATGATGCTTGCATGCTAGATGTTCAGAATCTTAAGAAACAAAATGATTCTCTAAAATTTGAAAAATAAACATGGTTGGATAAATTGTCAGAAATAGAGAATCAGTTGAATGATAAGAAAAAGGAGTATCTAAAAGGCATGCAGGAACTCACTGAAGTTAATTCTGAATTGGACAAAATGAAATTGGAGAATGAAGATCTTTAAAAGAAGAATAAAACTCTTATGGTCAGAATGAATGAAATCAATGAGATTTCACAGTCCTCTTCTACTAAATCAAATTGTAAAACATGCTCAGCTTTAAGAGAACGTAATGAAGATCTCTTTAGTGAGAACGAATTGCTAAATAAACAAATTGCCTCACTTAAAGATGATCACAAAAATCTGCTCGCTGAGAAAATTAAAGCAGAAGAAAGAGAAGATGAACTGATTGAAAAATTGGAGCACATGTCTGGAAGAGAGAGATGTGCTAATAATGAAATTCAGGATAAAAATCTTGAGGAAGAAAACACTGAATTAAAAGCTGAAGTTGAAAAACTAAAGTGGTTGAACACTGGCTTGTCTGAAAGACTTCTCACTATAGAAAAAGGAAAAGCTGTCTATGATAGAAATTCAGAAATTTTGAACAGTCTAGAACAAGAAATTGAGAAGTATAAAACTACAAACCAAGTTCTAAGCAAATGTGTTAATTGCAGTGAACAGGAAATAGCCAGTTATGAACTTTACATTGCTAGCTTGGAAGATAGAATTCATAATCTGGAAAATTCAGCTATTGAGTCTGCCAAGATTAAAGGAAAAATGAAAACTGTTAGGAAGAGGAAGGATGATAACTCTGAAGGGGGAACAAATTGCTGTTCTGATGTTAAGAAAATCACTAAAAACCAGCTATATACAACTTTTGTTCAAAGCACTGATGTAGCTGGTACTTCAAGGTAATCCTCAAAACAAAATAAAAATCAGAAGTCACCTTCAAAATCTGTCTTTCATTTTAAAGCTCAGAAAATTGAAAAACAAATAAAACCTGTTGAGGATAATCAGAAATTGACAAGAAAGAGTCAAATAAAAAGGGCAAAGAATAATTCTGGTTATACTCTGAAATTTGTTAGCTCTGCTGAATCTGATGGGTCAATGCAAAATGTTCATGCTTCTTGTACTCATTCACATGCATCTGTGAATTCATCTGATAGAAACCATGCCCCTAGGAAATCTGATGCTTCATGCCATTATTGTGGTAGGTATGGTCATTTAATGAATGAGTGCTATGCTTCGAAATCTGATGACAGAATACATGCCAGATACCCAAATCATCATGAGTACAAAAGAAACAAACTCAAATTCAATCAGCATATCATTTGTTTCACTTGCAACAAGCCTGGGCATAAGGCTAATGAGTGCTGGTCAGGAAATCATTGGGGTAAAAATGAATCAAGAAGAAAGCATCTTAAATGCTTTGAATGTGGTAAGCATGGGCATGCAGTCAAAGATTGCTGGCATGCTCAGGGAAATAGAGTAAACTCTAAATCTGTCAAATTCCCTGCTTTCTATAATTCTGCTAGAAATAACTTGAGAGATAAAAAGAAAAACTTTGCATGTTTTGAATGTGGTAAGCTAGGCCACAAAGCTGCCAACTGTCGGCTGGCTGAGCATGGAAAGAAAAATTTTCAAGTCAATAAAAGAAATACTCATGCTCATACACATAATTTTCTTACTCATATGCATGCACATGGGCATCATGTTTCTGCTAACATGAAGAATAAAAACAAAAATTCTGCGGCTTCATGTTATTATTGTGGAAAAACTGGACATTCAATGTTTGAGTGTAAACTGATGGAATATGATGATCATGTTGCTAAAAGATTGTTTAGAACACCTGTCAGGGCTCATACAGGACCCAAGGCAGCTTGGGTTCCTGCAGGATCAAAATAATCCAGTTGTTGCAGGTGTGCCTTGGAAATGAATAAAGGGGGTTAATCAACCAAGGCACTCAAGAATGAAAACCCCATGTCTACATTTCAGGTTAGTTCTGAACTTGTCTTTAAATTTTATCATCTGAAAATGCTGATTTGTCTGTTTGATATCTGAAATTGTTGAACTGTTCGTTTGATGTCTGATACTCTCTTCATGTCTAGCTGATCAGTTTTCATTCCAGACTCAGCTACTGAGTTTTACTTTGCACATATCTGACGCTCTTCTCTCACTGATTATTGCACTGAATAAATAGGCTGATAGATGCTCTGCACAATCATTTTTAGAGTCAATGCATGTGTCTGGTGTCAATGCATTGCATGCTTGATTACATACTTGGACTGAGCTTGAACAGGTCAGTTAGTGCATACAGTCAATGCATGTGTCTAGTACTTGCATACATCATTTGCATGACTGTCATTTGCCCATTGTCGTAGACTGCATGTTTTTCAATGCATAATAGGGCTGCTTTGCACTGCATTATCATTTGCTTAACCCTAGTATATCAAATGGTATGTTACTAAAAGGCAAGGAAATCTGCCCGGAGGTTTCTACAATGTGTGAGATGGTCTTTGAGACCAGGTTCTCCGCCGAGTACCATGGGTCCTGCCTTCATGTAGAACAGTGCACTGCATCATATGATGAAAAATCTGAAAATTTGAAATGAAAATGATGCATTTGATAAATTCTCTCTCTGATTGAACAAAGCATTTATTCTTCTTGAGCATATTCTAAAATCATGAGCAGTTCATTAATTGTATTTCATGCACTTTGTCAGGGGGAGTTTGACTAATGTTGCATATGAAGTGTAGTGGAGTTGAAAAATCTGAAAAGAAATTTAATTGCATCTAGACAGGGGGAGCACTTAGAATTGGTGTTTTATTTGTCACATCTTGAACACCTCTTGCCTAAAAATTGATCAACTCTCATCTGATGTCATATTTCTCTCTCTTGAAAAATGATTTTGCCTTCTATTTGTTAAGCTGTTAAAGAAGAGTTTCTTTCAACTCCCTTCATGATACTATCTGTCTATATTCTAGCCTATACTCACCTTTCACACTCTTCTCAGCTGGTGTGACTGAATTGGTTCTACTATTGATTTGTTGGTCAGCTAAACTTATTCTTCTGATCTGAGGAACTTAAGCTGCATGTCATGCAATTCAGTCTGAGAACATTGTAGAAATTTCTATCATATAGGTTTAAGAATTATCACTGAATTAGACTGATATAAGATTAATGTATTCTCAGATTTGTAGTTAAATGAATTGAAAATATCTGAATGATAAGGTTTAATAAACTTTAACCACATGTTTCATGTAAACCTTAGACTCTCTCATCAGATATCTGAAAATTTGAATTCAGGGCTTCTTTGGTTAAGATGCATATAGTGTGTATTGTTGTTAAACATTAATTTGAAAAATGTTGACTAAATGAAAAATTTGTGAATTCAGAGCAATGACTCGGTCACTGAGAAACTGAGTTCTTTATCAATGAAATAAAGTAACTCAAGTCATGAGGTGCCATAGTTATCTCTGATAAAAATTTAGTGAAACAAAACCTGACAGAGCAATAGCTTATTTGTGTTGAGTAGCTGGGGAGTCTGGCCTCTGATAAAGGTGTCTTCTCATGTAAAAAGACACTCATATTGCTAACTCTGCTCTCAAAGTGAGAGGTAATGACAGTTATCACACTGAGTAACTGGGTCACTTCAACTAAGACTTGTTGTGCCTCATGTAAAAAGATGTTGATCAACTTAAATTGCTCAGGAAAAATATAATGTGCTTCAAATGAAATTATCTTGAAAAATCTGGCAACTCATGTTCTTGAAAAGTGTTTAACTTCTGTACTAATCTGTGTATCTTTCAAAGGTGCTATTGAGATCATATGTGTAAGATAAAAGATGATTGATTTTGGGTGTTATCTGAATATTTGGTTCACCTTTATTAAAACTTGGATTCAGATATGAGTATTGAGTTTAACTTGATGAATTTGGTATACATCAAAATTAAATCAGGTTGGTTAAGTTGCCACTTCATAACCCTTTATGATAGAAGAGTCTACATCTTTTTGAAGTGATGTATGCATTAAAATCCCTCATGATCAGATTTTCCAGATAGCCTGATCAGATTCAGTCTGATTATTCATTGAGATGTCTTGTGATGATTGTTGTCTATTATTGCCCTTCTATCACCAATCACTTTACTCTCCACACTGTTGGAATCTTCCATCTTGTTCTGCAATAAATTCTGATTACGTGGTCTTTTCACCAGAATTCAGATTCTTTGTAAAGGCAGAATTCAGATTGATTTATTGGATAACCTGAATCCATTCCTGTGCTTCAGGGGGAGTTATGGTTTCTTTGCATCTAGGGGAGAGTAGTTAATCTTGCATGCTGATAGGAGGAGTGATGTTTCATTGTCGTAAGTGTCTTTGTGTGCTGCATTGTGTCTCTCAAACCATTCCCTTTCTTTTTGATTATGTCAAAGGGGGAGAATAGTTTGACGAGTCAGTGTGACTCATTATGTTGCCATCATCAAAAAGGGGGAGATTGTTGTGCCCCTTGTGCTTTGATGAATGTGGTGTTTTAATGATAGCAACACGAATGAGTCACCATTTTATTTTGCTAATAGCTTGACATTGAATCATTGAATCATAACAATCTGAATGCATATAACTGATATATTCTATGGAGAATGCATGAGAGTGCATACAGTGTTTTATGCTTGTATTAAGATCGGTGCATTGCAGCCTCTATATGTTCTATGCATTTCGCAAGTCATGCAGCGTCAACGCAGCAAGTGTGTCTCATGCATCATGCGTCGACGCCCCCAGGCTTCAAAGTCTGTACAGCCTTTCATATGAAAGTCCATACATCGCCCTTGGAGTCCAAAGTCTATACAGTCATGCATTGTTGCTGAAGTCTATACATCGTCCGTCTCATGCATTGTCTCAGGTGAAGTCTGCACATTGCATTGTTGCTCTGGTCGCTTGAGTTGAAGTCCATACATTGGACCATCTCCTTCAGTGTCTCAAGTGGACACAAGCGTGTACACTGCCTGCATTCGCTGTGAAGACTAAGTCCATACATTAGACCGTCTCACTTAGCGTCTTATGCATAGGCTAAGTCTCTATGTCTATACATCCTAGCGTCTCATGCAAGTCTAAGCATTACTGTTCATGCATCAGTCTTCATATGCTAAGTCTGTACAGCCTACGTCTCATGCAGCGTCAACGCTGTGAGCATCCTCAAGTATACAGCGTCAACGCATGAAGTCTGTACATCAGTCTTAATATTCTAAGTCTGTACAGCCTACGTCTCATGCAGCGTCAACGCTGTGAGCATCCTCAAGTATACAGCGTCAACGCATGAAGTCTGTACATCAGTCTTAATATTCTAAGTCTGTACAGCCGTTGGCTTTGATCCTCAGAGTCTGTACATCCGAATTGCCCTTGATCTGGTCAAGTGTGTACACTCATTCACTGTAGCTTTCACATATTCAAGTCTTCACATTGAAAGCCTATACATTGCTGGATGATCAAGTCTGTACATCCACAGTGGATCTTCGAAGTCTGTACACTGCTTGAGCCTCAACAAGTCTGTACAACGCCTTAAGCGTTTCAAGTCTATTTATTGGCTCATGCTTACAAATCTGTACACTGGTTCAAAGTCTACACAGCGCCTGCCTTCATCTGAGGCTTATGAAGCCTTTGTATTCATTAAGTCTATACACTGCATTGTGCATACTTTACATTACTTTCGCCTTCACAGCAAAGTCTATACAATGCAATGCATAGACTTAGAACTAATGACTTCATTTCATCTGTCTGACAGGGACTGAAGAGGCTAATGAACCCCTTAACGCAAGAGGGCTGAAGACATCCAATTTCAGCTGCTGGAATACACCAATGCGTCAACGCCTTGATCAAGTGGCGTGGACGCAGCAGTTCAAACAATCAAGAAAGAAGCTGGTGGATTACTCTGGTGCGTCAACGCATTGATCAAGCAGCGTCGACGCAGCAGTTGAAGAAGCATTCAGCTTCACAGGCTATTCCACTGCGTCAACGCCACAATTGAGCAGCGTCGATACAACAGCTAAAGAGACGCCAGTATACAAATGTACATGTTCGTGCGTCAACGCCACCAACTGGCAGCGTCGACGTAGCAGTTCAAGAAAGGGGCAACTTATCTCTGGCTGTCTTCAATGCGTTAACGCAGCAGGCTGATGGAGTCGACGCAGTAGTTAAAAAGGTTGAAGATCTCTGATGGCTGCGTCAACTCCTTGGAGCAAGTGAGTTGACGCCATCTAACTCCAGTTGCTGAGCGTACTGGTGCTGGGCACGTGATCCAAGGATAAGGAGAATGCCCAGATGAGGACAAGTGTACTGACAGCCTGCTGGATGCTGCCACGTGGTCCGAATTCTTAGGGCGGGAACTGTGGAAGCCACACGCGCCGTGCTGCTGCTGCTGCTGCTGCTGGTATATAATGGAGCCTTCGTCCTCAGATGGAGGCTGATCGTGATCGAAGCCAGGGAGCAGAAGCTGAGAGAAGAATTAGAAGGAGAGAGAGCTTCCACGATCCAGCAGAAGAAGAAGAAAAGAAAGAGAGAAGAAGCAGAAGAGAAAAAGTGAGAGATAGAGAGCTCGAGCAGAGTGTGAAGAGAAAGAAAAGAGGAGAGAAGCAGACGTGAAGGAGTTGAGAAGTGAGAGAGTGAAGAAAGAGAGTGAGATCGAGGGAGATCTGTTCTTGATGGACCGTGGATCAAATCCAAGCTATCCAGCTCTTTAAGAGCCACATTGTGCTTTTCGTTTACAGCTTTCCGATGCTGTTATCTTATCTTTTGTTTTCTATTTTACACTTTCTTTCAAGCTGTTAGCCAGCGATTTGCAGAGGAGGACTCCTCTGGATAGCAAGCTGTGTTGCTCAGCGGGCAGTGGAGGTTTCCACTGGACGGGTAAGCTGTAATCCCCAGCGGTTGCAGTGGCGGATTCCACTGGACGGCAAGTTGTGAGGCCCAGCGGTTGTAGGCTAAGCTGTATTGCCCAGCGGACGCAAGCTGTGTTGCGCAGTAGTAATCCACGCTCGGGTTGAGTGTGGGGTGGATGTAGGTCTGGAGGACCGAACCACCTAAAAACCCCTCTTGCATTGTGGTTTGATTGCTTATGGTTTGCTTCCGCTAGATATTTGCATAGGGGCACTCCAAGTGGTTGATCACAGGTTCATTAGATGACTTGATCAAATTTTGTTCTAAGTGTTTAATCTGTTGAGTGAGCGAAATTCTAATTGAGCTATAGTTTGTCTAACTTGTCTTGTTAGAGTGCTCACTATCTGTTTGTTTAATTCTGCATCTGCTAATTAGTCTTCCAGATTTGATAAATCTGTCTAGTTAGCTTTCTAAATAGTTAGTGAGCCTAATATGTCAATTGGGTGAATTTTTTATAGGCCATATTCATTCACCCCCCTCTGAATATTAGCACCGAACCCAACAAAACATTCTCCTTGCCAAGGAGATCATAAATGAAATTGGCAGGAAATCTAGAGGAGAAAATGTGGTTTTTAAGCTCGACATGGCAAAGGCATATGACAGGCTGGAATGGGATTTTCTTATGGCTGTGATGAACAAATTTGGTTTCTCTGATCTGTTCAATAACATAATCTTCAGACTTGTCTCCAATTCATGGTTCTCTATTCTTCTAAATGGCACTCTAGCTGGTTTCTTTAAATCTACCAGGGGTGTAAGACAAGGGGACCCCATTGCCCCTTCTCTTTTCATTTTGGCTGAAGAGGCTTTAAGCAGGGGTCTATCTAATCTATTCCTCTCAAGGAAAGTTGGTTATTTCTTCACTCCACGCGGCTGTCCAAGAATTACTCACTTACTTTTTGTTGATGACACTCTGGTTTTTGCAAATGGAAGCAAATCTTCTCTAAAAAACCTGATGGAATTCTTGCACTCATATGAAAACTCTTCGGGACAACTCATCAGTATCTCCAAGAGCTCTTATTACACTCATAGCCGGGCCTCTTCAGCTCTTAAACAAAGGCTTCATAACATTACAGGTTTTGAGCACAGTAAATTTCTTTTCAGGTACCTTGGTGTTCCCCTGTTCCCTGGAAGAGCCAAAATTAGCTATTTCATACCCATCCTCAATAAAATCCAAGGAAAAATCCAAAATTGGAGCTCAACTTTTCTCTCTTCGGCTGGAAGACTATGTTTGATTAAACATGTTCTGGCATCTATTCCTCTCCACATATTATCCTGCTGCTCAATGCCTTCCACTGTGCTCAAGCTTCTCAACAGAGCTTTTGCTAATTTCTTCTAGGGTGCCAAAGATGGTATTTCTAAAAGACACTGGAAAAGTTGGCATGCTATTTGCAGCCCCATTGAGAATGGGGGTCTTGGTATTCTCTCCCTGAACGACATGCAGAAAGCATTCAAAGTCAAAATGCTTTGGAATGCACTTAACTCACAGGCTTCCCTTTGGAGTACTTATTTCAAGGCCAAGCACTTGTCCAACATTCATCTTTCAGAAGCAACTTTCATCAGATGTAAGGGTAATGGCAAACGAGACTGGATTTATGCCAGGGATGTTATTCTTAAGCATAGCAAATATTTTCAAGGGGAAGGGGATTTTTCTTTCTGGAAAGATACATGGTTTGGTGAATCTGCTCTTAAAGATATTGTCCCTGCCTGCCTCTGGGAACAAATTGATGACAAGAACATTTCTGTCCATGCACTGTATGACTTCGATCATCCTGCTTGGAACAACATCCGACAAATGCTTCCTGCTACTTCTCTTGAAGCCATTGATGCGTGCATCTCTAGAAATCCTCTGCCTCAAGATAAATGCATCTGGCGCCCTACATCCACTGGCTCTTTCTCCATCGGTTCCCTCAGGAAAGTCTCTGCTACTCTTCCTGAAGCCTTCCCCTTCAAGCAGATTTGGACCACCTATATCCCTTCCAAGGTATCCATTTTTCTATGGAAGTTCATTAATGACATATTACCCACTGATGACAAAGTCCAAAAATGTGGTATTATGATATGCTCCAAGTGTGTTTGCTGCAATGTTCCTTGCACTGAATCTGCCGTTCACCTTCTTCTGCGGAGTGACCTTGCTCAATCAGTTTGGAGGAAAATCTGTCAATGTTTCAAGATTCACCCTTTTAACTATGGCTCTGGACAGACTTTCTTACAGCATCTGATCCAAAGCCAACATTTATCATCTCAAGCTGGCATGATATCATTTCTCATTGCTTCCCTATGGATGTGGGAAACCTGGTGTGAGAGAAATAAATGCCGCTATGAAGGAAAACAGAACTCTCCAAATAATCTCTTTTGGAGGATCCTCCAAAGAATAAATAGCACCAAGTTTCCTACTTGCCTACACTCAGGTGATCTCTCTACTCTCCTCTCCCTTACACACCTCAACATTGCTGCCAACAACATAATTCCCAAACCACCAATCATTGTGTGTTGGCTCCCTCCACCCAATGGAACTTACAAACTTAATATAGATGGAGCAAGCAAAGGCAATCCGGGTACTGGTGGAGGTGGAGGTTTGATCAGAAATCACAAGGGTGACATTATTCTTACCTTCAGCCACTTCTATGGAACCTGCTTCAGCCTGGTAGCTGAAGCTCGCGCTCTTCTTGATGGTCTTCGATATGCCTCCCTCCTAAACATCAATCTACACATGGTGGAATCTGACTCCAAAATTCTGGTTACCATTATCAAAGAGGAGTGCCCCTGCCCATGGAGACTGCTGCCCATTTTTCAAGAGTTATGCGGCCTCATTAGAAGATTGAAGACAAATATCAATCATGTCTACAGAGAAGGAAATTAGCCAGCTGATGGCCTTACCAACTTAGCTTGTCAATGTAGTTCAAATTCTGTTTTCTATAATAATTTTGATTTGATTCCACCACGCATTCGTGGTGCATGTAGGCTTGATAGGATGGGCCTTCCAAGCTTGAGACTGTAATTGCTATTGTTTTCTCCTTTTCAGGGGTATGCCCCGGCGACATTGTAATTAGTTTTTCCAATAAAATTTTACCTGTGGTCCTGACCTGGTAGAGTGATCACATCCAACTGGATGGCTCACCCTCCCCGATCAAAATCAGGATCCTATTTGCCCCAAAAAAAAAATATTTAAATAAAATATTTGATGAATAATTTAATTAGACATCGGATGTTTGATTATTAATCGGATACAAATTCAGATATTGAGATATATGTGTTAGATATTATCTGACCGAATATGAACTCTTAAATAAAAATATAAGGATACACATATTCTATATATAATTAACTCAAATCTTAATATATTATTTGATTATTCTTTTTTATCTTTTTTGTCTCAAAATATTATTTAAAAATAAGAAATCTACTTACACTCATTTGGTAAGTTATCTCTTATAGGATGAAGTCTAATCTTTTGATAATATATCTTAAAATAAAAATAACATTCACTCTTTTTTTAAAAAAAATAACATACGACGCTTTCACACGGCTCACAAGACTCACCTTTAAGTAGATCTAACAATTATCCGTTTAAAATTTAAATTAAATTTGAATTCATATTAATCTGATAATTATTTGAATAAAATATCTTATAAATAATTTAATTATTAATCAAATATAAATTCGAATATATCACATTACAGATCTAATATCTGTCATGCACCATCGTCTGGGACATCCCTCGCGGGATATCAAAGCCACCATTTTATCTAGTTTATCTTTGTCAAACAAGTCACAGTGCTTTCCCGGTCGCTCGTGTCCACTTCGAAAAAGCAAAAAATGTCGTTTCGTTATTCTAAGTCCACCAGTCCCCTTTATCTCCTTCATGATTGTGATGTCTGTGGACCAGCTCCCTATTTGTCACCTGTTATATTTGTTGACGATCACTCTCGCTTCTCTTGGTTGTACTCCGTGAAAGATAAATATGATGTGTTCAACATTTTTATTATCTTTAAAACAAAACTCGAAAATCTTTTTAAATGTCGTAAGATCAAAATACTCAAATCCGACGGAGGTGGCTGATGAATTCATAAGTCATCACTTCACTTCTTATCTTATCACACATGACATTAGTCATCAAATGTCCAGTCCCCAAACTCTGGACCAGAATGACATTGTCGAGCGCAAACATAGGCACATTATTGACACAGACCTCTCCCTTCTCGCACACGCCTTGTTACCGTATCCTTTTTGGCTCGATGCCTTCTCCACATCCATTTACTTGATAAAGCGCATGCCCATCTGTCCCAGTGGCCAAGAAATCTCCCTTTCAACTACTATTTCATCGTTCATCGGAATATCTCTGTAACACCTTAGTTAATTAATAATAGATAAAATAATGGTAATATATATAATCAAAATAAAAAATAAGGAAAATTATGAAATTTGTGCTGCAAATTGAGCCTAGTAAATTGTTTAAAAAATTGGAACTTGATAAAATTTATGTGAATAAATAAAAAGGGAACGAAAGAAGAATAAATTAGTGATAGGGTGAACAAATAATTGATCTAAGGCCCGATTGATTTTTTTTAAGTCAATCTATTGAATGGGTTAAAATACTTATATACATTTGAATTCATAATTAACTAGACATCTAATACTTTCAACAAACTTCTTTATCTAGATATTATTATAGTATTCAGTTATTTTAAAAAGGGCTAAAGCTATATCCATAAAGAATGAATAATTCACCACGCCATGAATCCAATCTAAATAACAATAAAGAAAAATCATAACAACTCAGATTCAAAATAAATCAAATACTCGAATAAATATAACTCCTAGAATAAAATAAAGATAATTTCAATGCTAAATAGAAACTTTGTATTAATTTAGGCCAAGTAAAAATGGAATCTGTAATAGGTTAAAACCTAATCAAATGGGCCTAATTCCGTAATCAAATCTTATTCTAATTAAGGTTAGAGCAAGAGGACTGTAATAATCTGGAATTAAATAATGAATAAAATTAAGAATATTTAATTATCTTTTTAATTCTAAATTTAAAAAAATGATAAAAATATGAAAAATATGTAACCCTGTAGAGCAAAGAATTTATAACAAGATTGCTAAAGTGGAAAACCCCAAAATAAAATTTGAAATAGGAGTATTAGGCTAAACTAGGGCTTATTGGGTTAAACTCAGAGGTTTAGAAAAACCCACCCAATCTAGCCTAATTGGACCTCAAAGTTTGACATAATGGGCTCAAATCGGATCCTAAACCCTTGGCCCACCTAGGATAGACATTTTCCCTCGAAAACCCTAACCCTAGAAACCCTAATTCGGGGGGGGGGGGGCGCTAGATTCGGTCAACAACGATTTTCTCGCGGATTTTTCTCTCCGGATTTCTATAGATCGACCCAAGACTCTAGGGGCTCCCATAGCTCTATAATAGAGGGCCACGCTCCCAGGGAAACCCTATTTACCCTGACAAGCGGTGGCATGTGCGATGGAGGGTGAATCGTGCGGTGGAAGGTGAGATCGTCTAGGGTTCCGGCGTTCTTCTTCGTCTTCGTCTTAAATCAATTAAGGTAGGTTTTCTCTCAGGCCTAATCCCTAATAATATATCATCATGTGCCTCTTTGAATGATCTTTCCATTGATACTATTTTGCCCAATTTTAGTTTAGTATATCGATCGCAATCGGGTTTTTAGTCAGGGTGTGTCAGAGTTCGCCGGAAGATGAACCTCTATTCTAGATCGCGGAACTACAGTGACCGCGACCTGTAGATCGCGGTCTCGCGATAGGCTGCTATCTTCCTGTCGTATTTTTTTTTTTTAAATGAGTTAAAGGTGGCCAGATCGTGGTCCCCGACAGACCGCTACCACCTGGTAACGGCACTTCCTAAACCGCGTTCTGCGCTCAG
Organism: Amorphophallus konjac; assembly: GCA_022559845.1. Classification (NCBI taxonomy): domain Eukaryota; kingdom Viridiplantae; phylum Streptophyta; class Magnoliopsida; order Alismatales; family Araceae; genus Amorphophallus; species Amorphophallus konjac. The sequence goes on from CM040126.1 coordinate 61,251,311, forward strand.
GTTCCAGCAACCCAGTCTTTCTGTATTCTGATTTCTTAAGAGCAGTAGTTAGAAATCATGTTTTTAAATGATACATAATGCAACTAAATCTCTAGGATTTCATTAAAGTGGCTGAATCTTGAAAGAAGATCATGTTCTTTTTCCCTTGATTACTTTCTTTCCATCCTAATTCATGAAAAGAGTATATTAATTCCTGATAAATCTATTCACATCCCTGCGTTATGTTGACTTGTTTAGCCATGCTATTTAATGCGTTGTAATGATTGTATGAGGGTCATGCCACTCTGGTGGTATCGACTCACCGCTACCACTATTTTTCTCAATTTTTGAAATCCTAAATTCTTGGGATAGTTGGGACCCTCCACCAGATATTCCTTCCGTCGAACCGCCATCACAAGGCCTCCATAAGATGCCGCGAGCCTAAGATTCTCACTAGGACGCCGAGCAAGTTGTACCCAAAAACCCTGAACCCTCTAGAATCCACGTTCTGCTGGATGGAATTCAAGCGGCTTTTGAGTGGGCGGAATGGGGTAGTTCTGCCAAACTCTGTCTAGAACGGGGCCCTTCGAGAACCGCAACCTCCAGGTCGTGGACGACCGACTGACCGCATTCTTCTTTCCTTGGGCTAGCGTGCCGATCCTACCCAGGTCGATTGATTTCTCTATATTCAGTCGACTGAACCTCATTTTAGTCGATTGATGTTCGCCAGGTCGACTGATTTCTCTATATGTAGTAGACTGAAATTCTCCCATTTTCAGTCGACTGAACCCCGATTCAGTCGACTGATATGGCCTTTGTCGACTTTTTTTTGCCCCTCCTAAATGCGGATCTGCCCAGACCGTTACTATGAGATAGCGGTTCTCTGTTGACCGCTGTTGACACCCGCTTTATGACCAATGAGTTAGGCCATCTTCTTATTTATCTTTATGATGCTCCGAGTTATACACCATTTGCTGGGCCATCTTGGTCAGTTTTGGGGCTTATCTTATGGGTCATTCTCCTTGATTGGGTCTCGCTCCTTGCTCTTTTCCGTTTGGTTGAAGCTTAGTGGACTTTCATTGGTTTTACTGCGATCTTGCACCTAACGGTCTATAACATGACCGTTAGACGTTGTTGGCGGTCTAGGATGTTGTGCCCCTTAGGCATAAGTATGTGCTATGTGTTTTGATGATAGCAATGCTGTTTTGTTTTGATGATAGCAACACAGTGTGTGATTTGGATATTGTTCTGATAGCAACATGAACATGAATGATTTTGATATGATGATGGCATGTTGGTTTGAATGCATTATTCTGTTTATATAGATTGCATTGATGTGTTTCTATGCACATTGCATTTTCTTGTTTGCATTAGTGCATTCATCACTTCTATCAGCATAGTCTGGACTGAAGTGGGTCGACACCCCTTCTTGATGGGTCGACCCCCCGAGAGAGCATGTCTATACACTGTGCCCAGAACATCTTCAACTCTGTACATTGCATTCATTCATGCTTTGGAGTCTGCACATTCATGTGCACAGTTCATGGACCAAGTCTAGACATTGTTGCATTGCTTTCACTGCATTACATTGGCTAAAGTGTGTACAGAGCTGCTTGCATCGTTCATAACGTCCATGCATTCACTGAAGCTTGCTTAGCTGAAGTGTGTACATTGCACTGCATGACTTGAAGTCTGTACATCGCATGTGTGCTTCATGCTAAGTCTATACAGGCTAAGTCTGTCGGTCTTGTGACTTATGCATTCATCAAGTCTATACGCTGGAAGACGAAGTCTATACAACGTCTCACGTTGCAGCCAGCAAGTCTGTACAGTGAGCGTCTCATTGGTGAAGTCTGTACACTCACCAGTTGAACTTCATAAGTCCATACATTGGACTGTGCACTTGTGCATCACATTAATGTCTATATATTGTGCATCGTCTCAATTTGCGTCTCATGCCAAGTCTGTACATCACTGTAGCTACATCGTCTTGGTCATCGTCTCACTCGAGTAAGTCTGTACATCGTTGGCCAAGTCTGAACAGTGCATCCTGCATCTTATTTAGCGTCTCTATTTGTGTCTTACTGTTGAAGTCTGTACATCGTTTCACTGTTAAAGTCTATACAGACTTCAGCGTCTCATGCAGCGTCTCTGTTGAAGTCAAAGTATGTACAGCCCTTTCGCTTGGCAAGTCTATACATCGTGTTTGGACTAAGTATGTACAACCATTTACATAGTGAAGTCTACACATTCGTTTGCATTACATGAAGTCCATACAGTGGGTAAAGTCTGTACACTGTCCATGTTTCATACAGCGTCAACTCAGTGTTTCATGTAGCGTCAACTCTGCAAGTGTGTACATTGCTTGGCTAAGTCTATACACTGCAGCTCACATATCTGTGAAGTCTATACATTGCTGATCGAGCGTAAGTCCATACATTCCAACCTTTTCCTACGTTCACTGCTTTAGCTTCACTCCAAGTCTATACATTGGACTGCCAGTCTTTACCTACGTTTAGAGCCTCAAGTCTATACAGTGATAAAGTCTGCACATTGTGCTTTGAAGCTCAAAGTCTGTACATTGGCTTCACATCTTCAAGTCTATACACTGGCTTATTCTTCAAGTATATACAGCCTGTCTTCACGATCTAAGTCTATACATCGTTCCTCAAAGGCTAAGTGTATACATTGTCTATATTGCATTACATGCTTTATATCAAAGTCTATACATCATGCCTTGTTGTTCACAGCCTTCAAAGTCACATTGTATTGCGTCAACGCAGTGCATTGGCATGTAGTGAAGCGTCAACGCATTGCATTGTGCATGCCCTGACAAAGTCTATACATCGCTTGTCTTCATTTGAGTCTCACTGAAGTCTACACATTAGGGCAAAGTCTGTACATTGCATTCGCCTTCACAAGTATATACATTGCATGTTCGTTCAATCAAGTCCATACATTGAGCAAGTGTATACATTGGACGAGTCTGCATCGTGCCTCAGTCATGAAGTCTATACATCGTCTGTCTTCATTGAAGTCTCACGAAGTCTGTACATTGCATGAAGTATATACATTACACGAGCTGAATGCTTACAAAGTCTATACACTCACTCAGTGCTCACACTTGCTCATCTGCTGCTGATAAAGTCTATACACTGTCTTCAGATGATGACAACAATGAAGAACAGGGTCGACGCTGGGAGTTCAATGCGTCCACGCTTTAGTTGAAGAGGATTTCAGAGCTTCACCTGGCTGCGTCAACTCCATGCTACAGTAGCGTCGACGCAGTAGTTAATAAGGCATAGTCCATAGCTCACTAATACTGCAGTGCGTCAATGCCATTGCAAGACAGCGTCCACGCAGCAATTGAGTCTGATATACATTCAGCTCTGGAACACCACTGCGTCAACGCTATGGATTAGCAGCGTCGACGCAGCACGGCTATCTGTCGAAGACCTTGATCACTGGATTGCCGATGCGTTAACGCAGCTGGCTGATGGAGTCAACGCATCAGACTTGAGTTTCGTAGGAAGAAGATATCAGAAGGCTGCGTCAACTCCTTGGAGTAAGAGGGTTGACGCCATCTAATTCCAGTTGCTGAGCACGTTAAGGCACGTGATCCGAGGATAAGAACAGTGTCCAGATGAGGACACGTGTACTGACAGCCTGCTGGATGCTGCCACGTGGTCCGAATTCTTAGGGCGGGAACTGTGGAAGCCACACGCGCCTTGGCTGCTGCTGCTGCTGCCGCTATATATACAAGCCTTCATCCACAGATGAAGGCTGATCGGAGGAGACAGATCGAAGTTGGCGAAGTCTATACATCTAGTCTGAAACAGCAGCCACCGAGATCCACTGTGAGAGAAGAAAAGCAGAGAAGAAGAAAAGGAGAGAAGAAGAAGGAGAGAGGAGATGAGTTGAGAGAGTTATTGTGAGAGCTTGTGAATCAGTCTCTTGGTCTAGTTATCAGAGCTGATATTGCTCAACTTTGAGCTACAGTCGTTTTGGTTTTCTTCCATTCGATTGTGTGTTTTGTTTGTTTTCAGTCTTGCTATTTTCTCTTTGAAAACTCTTGTTCTATCAAGCTGTTTGTCAGCGGTTTCAAGCTGTGAGGCAGTGGGTTGTAGAGGTGTTCCTCTGGTCGGCTAAGCTATAGTGCCCAGCAGAGCAAGCTGTGATGCTCAGCTGTTGCAGAGGGTGCTCCTCTGGTCGGGATAAGCTGTAAGCCCCAGCCGTTGTTGGCAAGCCGTAGAGCCCAGCAGATTGAAGCTGTGTATCAGCAGTAATCCACATTCGAGTTGAATGTGGGGTGGACGTAGGTCGGATTGACCGAACCACCTAAAAGCCTGTGCCTCTCGTGTGTTTGATTGCTTGTTCAGCAGATCTTGTGTGTTTCATTCGGTGCATTGGCTGTGTTCGTTTAGTGTTCTTCTAATTCCGCATTTGATTCTAGGCCTAATTTTTAAAATAGCCAGTTGATCTATTCACCCCCCCCTCTAGATCCACATCCTGTGGTGATAGAGCCTTCCATCTAACTTCAACATAGGATGTGACCGTTTTGTTCACGTGCATCGACCTGATTCATTTTCGCGTCGACCTGAGTTTGCCCTTGCGTCGACCTAATCTTTTCTTGCGTCGACCTGCATTGTTTCTGGTGGTCTACCAAATAGCCGTTTGATGACGTTTGGCGGTCGATTTAGAAACTGTTTGCTGACGCCAGACTCCATAGCCAACGACTTTCCTTCACCCTTATCTATTCTTATCCGTTGAGCTCTGGCGGTCTATCGTATGGCCGTTAGAGGCATTATGGCGATTTTACCTTAGACCGTTTTCCAGTTCCAGAGTCCTGTTCACGAAGTTTTTGCCCGTTGACCTTATCCTCTGGTGGATGATCGAGTTTGGCGGTCTATATTTAGACCGTTTATAATCCTTGGCGGTCTATCGTAAGACCGTTTACGGTGACAGAGAGTCCTGCTAGAACTATTTTTCTTTGCTACACCGTGACCGAACTAGAGTCCTTCAATCTTTGATTTCTCTCTCACTGGAGACTCCCAGAATCTCTGGTTTCTTTCTATGGACTCTTGGGAGTGTTATCTTCAAGAGTTTACTGAGTTCCATCCTACTTTCTAGCTGGAATCTCTCCAACTCGTCCAGAGAGTTTGAGGGTCTATAAATAGAACCCTTGACTTCATGGGTTGAAGAGGAGAATTCTGGAGCTTACGTCGAGGTGCTGCTGCGTTCTGGAGCAAGTACCCATCAAGGAGAAGTGATGTCTACGTCCATTAGCCTTCAAGTCCAGGGAGTATTAAGTTCCAAGAGTTTAATAGTGTTGTTTTCTTCTTAAGTTTCTTCCCCTTCTTCATAGCATTCACATAGCATATTCCCTTCTTCCTCTTCCACGTTCTATCATCTTTGCATTATTTTTAAAACATCCTCCCATCTTTTCCACGCCCAACAAGGGTTTAAAAAACCACCACCCCAGGTATCCACCCTTCCTTTTGCATGCACTTTAGTTTATTTGCATTATAGTTGCTACACTTGTCATAGGGCTAATCTGGGTTATTTTTCTGTGCTTCTACACTTTTTTGCAGGTTCACAGGGTTCCTAGCACGAGGCCCAGCTCTTCTGGCCGGCCAGGAGAAGTGGAGATTCAAGTCCCAAGTTGCTGTTCTGTGTGCTCGGGCGGCTCTACATTGGACCATTTGCGAGGCTCTGGCGACTTATCGTAAGGCCGTTTCAGGTTCGTTCGCGGTCTGATATTCGACCGTTTGAAAGCACAGATCTTTGGTTTTCATCTCCCATGGGTGGGTGTTTCATCCTCCTCTTTCCAAGGTATTTACCTTGGCTTTGCTATTTTAATTACCTTGGTGGCGATCACACTCCTTTAGTTTGGACAGTAGTCTTCTTTATCTTCCTCATATCTCTCTTTCTTGGCTTTAGTTTAAGTTGCTCCACACCTATGGTGTGTGTTTGATTTTATTCCTTTGCTCCACGCCCCAGCGTGTGTGTTTTTCTTTTCTTTTGCCTATTTTTGATGAAGATGACATGCCCGTGTGCTTATGTTTTCATGTTGATTGCTTGAGTTGATGTTGCATTTGTTCATGATTTCACATCATTTATATCAACTTGTTCATCATCATATCTTCAACATTAAATGGAACCATTTAGAAACCAACATCCCTAATTTTTTGGCGATCACGGTGGGACATCTAGTGCCAATCGTGTTGAGCTTCTGTTTGACCTGCTGCTGTTGATTTAACCCAGTTGCCCTTGTGTTTTCCTTAGATTTTCCATTTAATTTCCTGCTATTTTTTGCTCTCTGTCCACCTTGGCGGTCCATTGTTTGGCCGTTTACGGCTTAAAAGTGGCCCAGAAATAGACTGTCTTATCTTTCTGGCGGTCTCATATCAGACTGTTTCTCCAGTCACAGGTGTGCATCTCGAGGTTGAGTTTATTTCTGCAATTTTTGCTGTGACTTTCATGCTTGGGTGTTATCTGATCTCCTCCTTGGTTGCTATACATATTTACATCATTGTTTGCATATTTGGTTGTTAGTTTTTTGGCTAGAATTTGCATGCACCCCGGTGCACATAGAATCATTCATATTCATACTTTAGTTGCATTTTCCTACCTTGGTGTGTGAACCTCTCATCTCCATATTCCTTGGGGCCGACTAGGTGATCGCATCCGGGACCTCCGTAAGTCCCCGCGAGCTATGGATTCCCACACGGACGCCGGGTCGGTTGTATCTTTCCCACACCGTGTCTAAGATTGCATAAGTGAAGGAGTGTTCACACTTAGAGTTAACCAAGCCCATTATACCTTTTCCTATTAAGAACCTAGTGTTGGAGAGCACATTCTAATAAAAACCACTAAGGTTCTAAAGGAGAAACGAATAAAAACTTTGTGCATCATCAAACAAACTTGGTTGACTTTGGTTGCTTTTCTCCTTCTCATTAAGTTTAAAGTCATCTAGTTCAAATCACTCATTGTGTGTTTGTTTGTGTTGTTTGCATTTTGTCAAGGTCTTCCGTTGCATGTGGAGTTGCTTCCGATCTCTAGAATCATCACCTAGGGGCAATTCCTTTTCTACCTTCTATTTCAATCCTTTATTCGAGTCAAACATGTCCTCTTTCGATCTTCCCCATTCCCAGGAGGAGTCTCTCCCCCAGGGCCTTCTAGGAGACCCGTCTCGGGTCATCTCTTTCCAGTCCGGAGAGGGGTCCATCCCTCCTCCGTCCCCATGGAGGGCACGCAGCCCTCCCTCTCTTCTCCCAATTCCGCCAATCATGTCCTTCAAATGACGGCCCAGTTGGATCCGGCCCAACTTCAGGCCGCCTATCAGGCCTTGCAGGGGTCCAATGCCCCATCGTCCACGATCGTACAAGGTCTATCCAATGCCTCCATTGCTCAACCAAGAGTTGATGGGCCCGCTGTTCAGCCCGTTCCAATTGATCTTACGCCGATCCAGCCAAGGACCATTCGATTCTCTAGTCTGGAAATGGGCCAGTCCTCTGGTTCTGCCCAGCAGGCTTTTGACAAAGGGAAGACCACCCTCCCTTCTCCTATCCAGGCAGATTCTTATGGGTCCATTCCATCAGCGCCACAAGTGCTTATCGGCCCATCCGATTTCACACCCCCCCAGCAAGGGGCGGCCCAAGTCCATGCCAATATGGGTCATTCTTCGGCCCCATATCCCTCTTATGGGCCTCCTCTTTCATCTATCTACCCCTCAACTCCCCGTCTGGAGCCTACTCCTTTCACTACCCCTGCTCCATCAAGGGAGCATGAGCTGCTTGATAAATGGGCCTCCATGCAACAACAACTTGACTTCCTTCAGAAGCGAGTTGATCCACAATCGCTAGCAAATATTCCAGTTCCTAGTTTCCAGAACATCTGATTCCCACCACAATCTGAGCTCCCCACTTACCGTAAATATGATGGGAACAATAATCGCTTCATCCATGTGAGGGACTTTTTGTACGAGTCGGCCCAATTTTAATACGATGATCGCCTTATGGCGTATTTGTTCCGCCGCTCGTTGGATGGGGTTGCTTTAGAATGGTTCTATTCTCTACCGCTGGAAGATGCTGAGAGTTTCAAGGTAGTGAAAGATAAGTTTATCCAGAGGTTCCAAGACCGGGTCGGCCCGGAATATTCTTTTACAGATTTAGTGGTCGAGAAAATGAAGCCAGATGAAGAATTTGCTACGTACGCCGACAGGTGGAGGCAGATGGCCGCCCGAGTGCCAGGCCATATTCCGGAGGAAGAGAAGGTCAAGCTGCTGATTTCAAACGCTACTCCTACATTTCGAAATATTCTTGCTATGAATGATATAGCCAATATGCACCAACTGTATAGCCAGGCGCGCTTTATTCAAACTCAATTTAAAGACTCTCCAATCCACTCACTCTTCGAAGCCCAAAAGCCCAAATATCACAAGAAGCCTCAGGGGCCTGTTACCAAGGGAGTCCAAACAAATGAACAAGTGCAAGCCGTTCCATTCCCTTTTCAATCTGCGCCATTCCGTTTTCCACAAAACCCCCGTAATCCCCAATTCTCCACTCCACAAAATGCCCAACTCGCTTTCTCCACTCTATAAAACCCTCACCCTACCTTCGCAACTCCGCAAAACACATTCCCCGCTCCACAGCAGCCTCCACAACCTTTGCAATACCACAATGTCCCTCCACCCAACGGCTACACCAATAACAACAAGCATCCAGGTCCGAAGAGAGCCTAATACCCTCCTTTGCCCGAGTCTCTCACGAACATTTTCTTGGCTCTCCTGTCCATTAATGCCATTCAACTTCCTATGGAACGGCCCAATTGGAACCCGACTGTTGATCAGATAAAATATTGCATGTTCCACAAGCAGCCTGGCCATACCATCGAGAGTTGTTTCCAATTCATAGATTTGGTATACGACCTGCATGAAGGGTAGCGTATAGATTGGGCCGAGATGCACAAGGCCATCATAGAAATTAAAGAGAAGAGAAGGCAGCCGTAGAGGCAGCAAGTGCAGCAGCAACAAGCACTGCCGCCACAGCAGCAGCAACAGCCTATCCAAGACTTGGGGATCCATCAGAATCCCATGCCGAATCATCCTCCCGCTCCGCAGCCGCAGTCGCAGCCACAACCACCGGCACCAGCCCAAGGTAATCTCGTCCAACCCCCGGCTCCCGACACCGGGTGGTCTTATGATGATGATGCATCGGTACAACGGCTCATGGCCCTCCACCACAACCACCGTAGCCCTTCTCCCTCCGTCATCATCCCACTTAACCATCAAACCCCACCATCTTCCATATCCACCAAACCTCTCGTCCTACCATCCGCATTCCCCATTAACTCATCTATCCCTACTCCCCGACCGTCTATATTTGCTGCCACCACACCTCTAGCCAACCATTCACCCATTATCCTCCTTCCACCTATCCCTACTCTGTCACTGACATCCGCACCAATCATCACCCCACCTTCATCAAACCCCTCACCTATCATCTCCACTACGCCTTCCCCCACGCCACTCATCCACCCCACAGGGCCCGTTAAGTCGCTTGTTTTGAGCCTGTCTAACACCGTGCCGGCCCACAATCTTGCCCTGCGGAGCGGGTCTTTATTTCACAGAAATTATCCTTCCACTAGTGCACCCGCACCCAATCCCCAGTCCTCTCAGTCGGCTGTTGATCATGAGGAGGCAGATCCGCTGCCGGGAATGCAATATGATTTGTTACATCATCTGGACAGAGTACCCGCCAAGATCTCCGTGCTGGAGTTGATAAAGAGATCTACCCTTCATCAGGAGGCACTTAGAAATTTTCTACAGAAGGTAATCGTCAATGAAGACATGGCAGTAGATAGCATGCCGACATCTCTGGCTACAATCTCAAAGGGGCCGGCTATCACTTTTTCTGAAATTGAACAGGCGCCCCCAGAAGCCCGACAAATGCCGTTGTGCATTTCTATAACTTTGAACAAGGTCAGCATAGATGCGGCGCTGGTAGACACAGGGGCATCTATTAATGTCTGCCTACTCAGCACCTTGAGAGCCTGTAATTTATCAGAAGATCTATTAAGGCTGACCCCAACAACTATAGCAGCATATGATAATTCAAGAAGAGCATGTCATGGGGTTGTCACCATTCAAGCCGAGCTTGGGCCTCTTACCATGCCTATAGAATTCTATGTGTTGGACATCGACCCTATGTTCAAGGCTATCTTGGGTCGTCCGTGGATTGACAACCTTAACGTCGTACCATCTACTGCCCACCAATGTCTTAAATTCCCTTTTCAAGGGAGGGTGGTAAAGGTGAAAAGTATGTCCACGGTCCAGTCTGTCAAGGACGTCTCCGAGAAAATTCTGCCAACACTATGGCCCAGCACACGGCCAGTTATTTCAGTGCTAGATTTGAACTTTCCATGGGTATATGCACCATGCAAGCCCGTCTCTGCAGCGGTAGACGTTAAAGTGAAGCCCCAGATTCGAGATTTGAAGGGCTGGGACATCATATTGAAATTAGGCTATCGGCCGGGGAGAGGCCTCGACGCACAACTATAAGGGCGGACCAAGCCAGTCCCTAAAGGAAGAAAGATGAATAGGAGGGGCCTCGGTTATCGAGAGTCTGCCTTCTCAATTCTGGGCGATTCCGGGCCCTTGACATGGGACTACCGCCAGCACTTTGTTAAAGGTCCCCTTCAGCCAGGTACATTAAGAGCGTCTCCAAGCCAGCCCAAGCAGGAAGATGAAGTCCGCACAGTCAACAGCCCGCCATTGATTCCAAAGGGCCCTGCTGATGACATGATCGACTTCAGTCAAGCATTTGCAAGGATGTTTCATGAAGAAGATAATTGCTAGGAAAACCAGGAGGTACGGCTCGTGTGTTATCAGCCAAAGAAGCCAGCTTGCCGTCTGCGGGAAAAGGGGAGCTCGCCCATCGTCTTTACTTGGTCTCCCTCCCGTCTTATGTCTCTTTTCCAGAAGCTGGAATCTATACCCTCTTCACCTCCTATCTTAATTGATCCATTCTTGTTCGAAATCCCCACGGAGTATCTCATCATCATGCCAACATGTGATTGCTGCCCTCCGGTTGATATGTCTACTCCCTTCTTCACCTCCTCTGATCCCTTCCTCGATATCTTTTGTCCCTCCAAGTACCCTCTCAGGCTTCCTCCTCCACCTTCTTCTTCCCCATCTTGCTACATGATCTCCACTGATTCTCTCCACACAAAAAAATGTCAAATTTGAAACGGAGGTTTCAGTGGAAGATTACGCTATCTTTTCTCCATCCTCCTCCAAGGGGCATGAGGCCCTTGCTGCCTCCTTCCCAGTAGATTTCCTTTCTCCTAGGTTAGACGTAGGGTCCGTCGAGTCTAGGGAAGTAGAGTCTGTTAGATCTAGAGAAGTAGGGTCTTGTTCTAGGTCGACCAACCCTTCCTCGCTTGAGCCGCGCCCGCTTGCGCGTCATTCCAAATTCGTTCCTGATAGGTTCTTGCAGGATCTAGCTCAGCGATGTCATGCTCTTTTGAAGTGCCCGGAGTTTATCGCTACGGCGATTGTGATAGAAGAAGATGAGGAGCAAGAAGGGGTGTAGGGCGATGATGGACTAGGTGTTTATGAAATCATGGATGAAAAAGACCCGGTTGATGGTGAGGACAGCGACGTAGATGACACCGCCGATCTGTATGCGCAGAGATTAAAGAGATTCGACGAGCCATCATCGGCGGTGGATGAACCTACAAAGGAAATAAATCTGGGAACCGAAGAAGACCCCAGGCCCATTATCATTACCGCTAATCTCCCTCTGGAAGTAGAAGAAGATCTAATCAAGGTTCTAAGGGAGTACAGTGATTCTTTCACCTGGTCTTACGAGGACATGCCAGGTCTTGACCCCTCTTTAGTGGAACATCGACTCGTACTTAAACAAGGGGCAACACCTGTGACACAAAGATTAAAAAGATTTCACCACCACATGACCTTAAAGATTAAAGAAGAGGTCGACAAGTTATACAAGGGCAAGTTTATCAGAGTTGTCTTGTATCCCCAGTGGGTGGCAAATATAGTCCCTGTCATCAAGAAGGATGGAAAGGTGCGCATTTGCATTGATTTCAGGGATTTAAACAAAGCATGTCCCAAAGATGATTTCTCGTTGCCTCACATAGATGTTTTGGTGGATAATACCGCCGGGTATGAAGCATTGTCATTCATGGATGGCTATTCAGGATACAACCAAATCCGTATCGCTCCCGAAGATCAAGAGAAAATCTCCTTTACCACGCCCTGGGGTACATATTATTATATGGTCATGTCGTTCGGTTTGAAGAATACCGGCGCCACCTTTCAAAAGGCGATGATGGCTATATTTCACGACATGATGCATGTCTACATGGAAGCTTACATGGATGACATCTTGGTGAAGTCGAGAACTAAAGAGGAACACCCTACTATTCTGGCTAAGGTGCTCTAAAGAGCTAGGGAGTACCAGTTAAAAATGAATCCAAAGGAGTCTCTTCAGGGAAGTTGCTAGGCTTCATAGTTAGCAAACGGGGGATTTAGATCGATCCTAACAAAGCAAAGGCCGTCATGGACATGCCTCCGCCTAAGAATATTACGAAACTTCGAGGACTAATTGGTCGATTGTAATTTATTAGAGGATTCATATCCCAACATTCTCAGAGGTGCTGCCCGTTTTATGAATTGCTAAAGGCGGGGGTCAAGTTTGAATGGAATCAAGATTGTCAAAAGGCCTATGAGGACTTAAAAGAATATTTGACCAATCCCCCAGTTTTGCAGCCTCATGTCCCTGGGAAACCCCTAATCCTATACATTTATGTCATTGAGGACTCCTTAGGGGCAGTCTTAGCACAAATAGATGACGAAGGCAAAGAGTGGGCAGCTTATTACCTCTCCAGGTTATTTAACCCGGCAGAGACCAAATATACTGCCATGGAGAAGACTTGTGCCGCCTTAGTGTGGGTACCTCAGAAACTAAAACACTATTTTCTAGCCCACCCAGTTAGGTTGATCTCTAGAATGGACCCGATCCGCTATCTCTTAGAAAAGCCTATCGTTCTAGTAGGTTAGCTCGCTGGCAGAGCTTCCTCTCTCAGTTTGATATCACATTCGTTGTTCAGATGGCTATCAAAGGATATGCCATCGCTGAGCATCTTGCCCATCTTTCCATTCCCTGTGCAGACTCTATTCAGGATGATTTCCCTGATGAGCATCTCTTTGTTCTTACTCATCATCCCTTTTGATCTCTGCACTTCGATGGTGTGCTTAATTCCCAAGGCCGAGGGATAGGTGCTGTTCTCCTCACTCCGGAAGGGGTAACGATTCCCTTTGCTTATCAGCTACGCTTTCCTGCTACAAACAACATCGCTGAGTATGAGGCTCTCCTGGCTGCATTGAAGCACGCCTACCTTCTAGGAGCGCGCTATTTAAACATCATAGGAGACTCTCAGCTCGAATTGCGGCAGTTTCTGTCCACTTACCGCACTCGTGACCCAAAGCTCAAGCCATATCAGAATTTAGTCATTCTCTTGGCTAGGCAATTCCGTAAATTGATCTACATCCATACTCCTCGATCTTAGAATATTCTCGCCGATGCGCTGGCATCACTTGCTTCCTCTTTATCTTTCCCTCTCAGTCGGAGCACTAAGACTATCGTCGTTCAGAGATTGGACGCACCCTCTCTTCAGGATCCTTGGTATCACAACCTTAGGAAGACTGTTGAGGCTAGGGCTGAGAAGGAAGATCTAAAGGAAGTGTCTTTAACGGAATTAGAAGAGATCTTGGAGGAAGAAGAATTGCCATGGTATCACGAAATCGAGCTGTATTGCAAAGATGGATCATTACCTGAAGGGGCAAACGCCGAGTAGCGTAAGGCTATCAGAAGGGCCGCCTCGAGGTACACTATCATTGCTGGAGAATTGTATAGGCGCACTCTCAATGGGATGCTCATGAGATGCCTAGACGATGAAGAAGCTTGGAAGGTGGCCGAAGTAGCCCATTCTAGTGAGTGTGGAGGTCATGTCAATGGCCAGGCTCTAGCGAAGAAGATCCTTAGGCATGGTTACTATTGGACTACTCTAGAGGAAGATTGCTCCCTCTATGTCCGGAGGTGTCTTAAATACCAACTCCACGCTGATAAAATCCATGCTCTAGCTTCATCTCTTCATCCTCTCTCGGCTCCTTGGCCTTTCTCCTTGTGGGATTTTGACATTGTCGGCCCGCTCGGTGATCCTAACTTTGAAACCAAGCAAAAATCCTTCATCCTTACCGCCACTGAGTACTTCACCAAGTGGGCCAAAACGGAGGCATATGCAGAGATCAAAGCTACCACGGTGTGCCGCTTCATCATGAGGAATATCATCTCGCGGTTCGGAGTGCCAAACAGTATCGTCACCGACAACGGACCCCAGTTCATCTCTCAAGAGCTCAAGGACCTTTGTAAGAAGTTCAATATTGCATTGCATCATTCATCTCATATTATCCTCAAGGCAACGGCCAAGCCGAGGCCACTAATAAAACCCTTCTTAAAATCATAAAGAAAACGTGTGAATCTCACAATTTTTTTGATTCGCCTGAAAGGCTAGTGGAAGCTCTATGGGCTTATCGCACCTCTGTCCGTACTCCTACGGGGCAAACCCCTTATGCTCTCACCTACGGGATGGAGGCGGTGCTCCCATATGAGATCTTAATTTCATCCCTAAGGGTACAGCTCGATAAGGAACTTAATCTCGATGAACATCAAGAGACGCTGCTCGTCTAGTTGGAACTCCTAGATGAGAAGAGGATGAATGCAGCCGATCACGTGTCCGTTTATCAAAAGAGAGTTTCACGTTATTTTCAAAAGAAGGTAATTGAACGCAAATTTTAGGTAGGTGATATGGTTTTGAAACGTAAATTCATTCGGTCCGGAGGTCCCAGGTACAAATTGCAACCTAACTGGGAAGGTCCATTTGTCATTAGAGAGACTTATCCAGGGAACGCTTATCGCTTAGTCAACACAGAAGGTGAGGAACTGTCTCATGCTTGGAATGGGTTATATCTTAAGTGCTTTTATCCTTAGAGTCAGGCTAATGAAAGCCCGGTAGCAAGGTGTCCATTTCTTGAATAGGAAGGAGGACCCCGAGTTTGACAAATCACACACTTCACGGCATCCCTGGTCGGGTTCCCCAATTATGTAAACACCGTTTCTCCTTGGCCATGTCCGGGGGAAGTCAAGGTCCCTGTCCGTTTCTCTCCTCGGCTGAATCTAGGGGCAAGAGGTAAATAAAGGGGGCGATGACTAATCTAGACACCATGATGAGAGGAGGTCTCAAATAGGGGCAGTCCGTTATGACTTGATTCCACGAGAAAGAGCAATTCAGCAAAGAAGAAAATAAAGAGAAGGAGCAACAATCGCAACAAAAAATAAAGATCTATTTTCAAAGTCCATATCTCAAAGTCCATAGCTCCGAGAAAATAAGAATAGGTATGGCAAGAATAACAGTACAGTTTCCCCGCGGGACGTTATGAGCCCGGTCATACGCGTGCCTAGGGTGGATAAAAATTTGATGACGGACACAAAGCCCCGGGGCAACAGACCGAATCTCTGAACGGGTCATTGTGAGAAGGACTCAAGCCCTGAAACCTCTATACCCGGCCTAAGCTTACCCTCATATTCTATTTTCACTTTTAGGACTAGACAGTACCCTGTGTATGGCCTCGGTAGAAGCATCGTCATACAGATTGGCCCTGGCCAGGGGTTGTCATTTCAAAACCACGCTGATCTCAGGAGATTCGAGTGGGGCAGGTAGGGCTCTTGTTGCCGGGACGAAATTGACTTTCAAAATACAAAAAAATCATATATTTTAAAATCCAAAAAAATCATATATTTCAAAAACCCACAAAAATCAAATACTTTCAAAACTCCAAAAATACCAGCATCTTGCATTACATGCATCGCATTTTCTCATTATATTTCTGCCTATTTGATAAGGCTCCACCCATTGACCAAATATCAAGAACTGGTCATTTTCTAACTTGCTTCAGGTAAGGGGTTGAGTCTAAGAACAGATCTAACTTATTTTCTTGTCTAAGTGTGTGCAGATCCAGGTTCAAGCACTCAAGATTTAAAACTCACAGGTCCTCTCTTTCGGGTCCCCCTTACGGTCTAAACTTAGACCGTTAATATCATCTAGCGGTCCTAGGTTAGACCATCTTTTCATTCCCGAAAGCTAAAAATTCAAATTCTCAATAAGCTGTCCCTCGCGGTCTTATGATAGACCGTTAGGCCGTTCTGGCGGTCTAGGATGCAACCGTATGTCTCTCCCGAGAGTTGAAAAACTCAGTTTTTCCTAGAGCGCTGTCTCTGGCGGTCTTTTGTTAGACCGTTAGGCGTGTTTAGCGGCCCTTTAATGGACCGTTTGTCAGACAGAGAACCTTGTTTTAAACTGATTTGTCTATCCATTTAAGATCAATCAAGCAATCCATTGTACATTTCTCAATACAAATCTCTTATTCATTCAATTAAGTTCATTGAACATTATTTCAGTGATAATTCCAAGTACATCAAGAAGAAAATCTCAAATTACATTCATTCTTTTGTCCGCGCGAGGCCGAATCTTGCGTAAATCCTTCACATAAGCGTGGTACTCCTCTTCATCCTCTGCCACTTCTACTTGCAGAGCATGCACCCGCTGATTTCCCATATGATTAGTACGTTCCGGACGGCTCGCTCATCCTCCTCGGTCTCAATCTTCCTAGCTTGAAGGGGAGGGAAGTGTGATAGTACAGGGACCGTAGTACGGGGTAGCCCAACTTGGAGATGGCACTGCAGACACGCTAAAATTGACATTAATGTGAGCACATCTCATATTGCCCCATAATGCCCCAATTTGACCCTCAAATTGACTTTGTTTGAGTGATTTTTTCATTTTTCTTGGATTTCTCCTTTTTTTTCTACTTTTTCTTATTTTTTCTTATTTTTCTGATATTTTTCTCCATTTTTACGAATTTTCTAAGAATTAACGGCAGGAGGGGGCGTCATTTGATTTTAAAGAAAATATTAAAAAAATAAAAAATAAAAAGGGAAATGACGCCCCTTTGAGGAGGCGTCCATTCATTTATTTTGTTTGATTTTTCAGGAGTTTGTGGATATTTTTCTCCATTTTACGAATTTTTCAAGAATTAACGGCATGAGGGGGGCGTCATTTAATTTTAAATAAAATATAAAAAAATAAAAAACAAATGACGCCTCCGTAAGGAGGCGTCCATTACATTTGGTAATATTTTAATATATATTTCTGGCCCTCTTTTAGGGATGTTTTGGTGACCTTCCGAGTGGCAGAAAAATACGAAAAAATAGGAATTGAAATCAGCACAGTTAGATGCATGTCCACCAAAAAAATGAGAAAATAATAATAAAAAATAAAAATAGCCTTTTTTGAAGAAATTGAAATAGCGCCCCTCACGGGGGCGTCATTTCAATTAACGCCTGAACAAGGGGCGTCATTTCTTTTTGGCATTTTTCAGATTTTTTTGATTCACGACATTTCGGATGTCGTTATTTCAAATAACGACTGCGTGAGGGGTCGTCATTTCCTCCAGATTTCTGAACCGTCCCAAACCCCGTTCTTTCTCCGTTTTGAGTCCCTTTTCCGCTTCGGAAAGGACTCTAATGGCTTTCCATGGCTGGGAGAATTCCTTCCAATGTTTATCTCCTACTAAAATCGGGTTATCCTAATTTTACTTGGATTAAACCCACGCATCTCTTCCCTATAAATAGAGCCCTGCTACTCTTGTTCAAGAAGGAGATTCTATTTTTTTACAGGGGGAGGTGATGCCGGTTTCTTGGCTAAAGGAGAAGTTTTCCCCCACGTCTAAGAGCTTCATCTTTTGGGAGGCTTCCTCCCACACGTCGATCCAAACCCAAAGGAGAAAATTACCCAGGCTCCTCTTACCTCCTCTCTGTTTCTCTGTTCTCTATTTCTTTTTTCTTTTATTTGCTTTAATTGCAGGCATGCATCTTAGTCATTGTTCTGCTATTAAACTCCCTCCTTAACCACGTTGAGGCTCCAACAGTGCAACACTTGCACACTTTATACTTCATTTTTATATATTCCCTTCATGCATCATAAATTTCCCTACCCATCGTATGGGATTTAAAAGGGCAACACCCATAAGGTGTGTTCTAGTCCATACTTTCATATTTATATTTATATTATGGATTTGATATTACACCTTGGGTTTATTAATTCCAATCTTTTATTGGTTGTTGTCTTTGTTTCTTGCAAGGGTAATCAAAGAAGAACTCCCTCCATCGTCCGGCCGGAAGGAAGGAAAGGAAATCACTCACATCTCCCACACTTAATGTATTTATATCGCGATCTCTCCGTTAATTATTTGTTATATCCTTTGAGGCCCGCGGTCTCTGGCGATCACGTTCCATATAGCACCATGTGCTTCTCTTTGCCTTTTATTATCATTCCTTTTTTTCTTATTATTTTTATATTTTTAGTGGATTTTTAATTAGATCTACAAATTGACGATCACGGTGAGACTCCTTGTGTTTTTCTTTGATTACCCTCTCCGTTAGGCACCCGCGTGTGCCCCTCCTATTTTGCACCCACGGTGCACCTCCTCAAGTGATCCGCGTATCACTTCCTTTTCTCCCAAGTGATTGGTAATTTATGCATTTATTCAAAATTCCACTTCTGTTATCCTTTAAAAAAAAGAATGAGCGCCCACCTTAACATACGCTAATTCCTTGTGACATATTCCTCACTCTGTTGCATAGCATATTAGTTGCATTCATCTGTTACATATTAAATATGTGATATCTAGTGTTTTCCTGTTAAATATGTGACATCTAGTGTTAGTTGCATTCATTTGTTGTATAGCATATGGCATCGTGGCACTTCATATGTGATGCATATCTAGTGTTTTCCTGTGGCATTAGTTGCATGTCATATCCCTACTGCATTGTCTCTCCCTTGCACTTCTGACATCTCACTGGGATTTCACAGAGGCGTTGCACATTCTGTTATTCTATTTTATTTTGTGCATTGCCATTGTTCATTCTGTTATCTACTGCATCCGCATTCATTCTGTCCTTTCACATTAGCATTCATTCTTTTGGCATCAGTGATTTGCATTCATGTCATTGTTCATTAATTATTTTTTGTGATTATTCTATTTTGCATGCGATGTTCATACATGCATCATTCTGCGTGATTTTTCTTTTCTTTTGCAGTAGCTTGCATTACAAGAGTATCTTTGGTTTGGGAGACCTCCTCTCTCTACATTTTTTTAGGAGATCTTACACCCCCTTGGTGAAGGAAGGACTCTCCCTTTGAGTATTCCGTCTCTTTGGACCGGAAATTCCTAAACAAAGTCTCCATAAGTCCCTGCACCAGTGGATTCTCTCACGGACGCCTAGCAAGTTGTACCTTGAAGTTCCCCGGGTTTAGTTGGCCTATGCATGCTGAGAGAGTGAACCTAGTTGATATTGAAGTAAAATCATATTAAAATTAGGTTCCTGCCTTGTGTGACTTATATCACATTTTTTCCAAAATCACCTAATTCACCAAGGCTTAAGTCAAAACAAAAGCAAGCATAAACATCCCAACTTGATTAATATCTTTGTAACATTGCTTTGATTGGTTGAATTGTTTACTTGCATGATGTTTGATCTTGATAACAAAACCACCATGTCTAATCAGTCATATATCCATGAGGATAATAAACCTAGCATATCTTATAATCCTCAAGTTTATAAGTCTCACCACGATCTTTCTAAGGGACCACGTCTTCACTTTTATGGTATTGCCCGACCCATGGGCAATTTCCAATCTCATGGTCCCTCGCATTCATTGCATGCCACTACTCCCTCGGGACCATCTCCTCCCAATGATGAGAAGGTTTCCCAAGTCATCCGTGCATTAGATCATCTCACCCCTCAACAAATCCAAGCCCTTAAGGCTATTGTTGAGGGCACATCTTCTTCTCATCCTCCCTTCAATCTCACACGGGTGACCCATCACCCACCTCCTTCCATTCAAACCCAGGTGGCCCATCACCCTCCTCCCTCTCTTATTTGCACTCCCGTTCGAGGAGTCCATCCACCCCCTTCTACTCATATTCTTCCTTGAGCAATCCATCACCCACCTCCTTCTATTCCTCCTCATTCACGGCCTCAAGGCCCACACGTTCCTTGCAACCCGGCCCGTCCGGGTCCTTTTGTGGGTCGGCCCATTAACCCTCCTCCACGGCCTTCATATCAAGTCACCCCTCCAAGGCCGCGGTGCCAACCTTCCAATGTTCAAGTTACACCCCTCCAGCAAAATCACCTTGATAAAATTACTTCCATGGAGGATCAACTTAAGAGGGTCGCAAGCCCACGGCCCACTGCTCCTCCTCCTTCCCCAGTCAACCCTCTTCACGATTTCATGAACAATATCACCAAGATGGAAAGAGATTGGAAGGAGAGGAGAGATAATGGCATCAATGACATGTGTGAGCAAGATATCAAAAATCAAGGGGACAACGTTCACCCTCCACTCATCCACCCCACTCATCCATATGGCCCTCCGCCTTCGCCTTCGCATTTACCTCCACAAAATTCTCCACAATATGATGATCCTCCGCCTCCGTTTTTACTTAATCTTCCATATCACGCTCCTCCACTACCCATTATTATGCCTCCACCACGGCGTCCACTTGATGTTTTTGATGAAGATGAAGATTTGGAGATGGCACAAAATGTTGAAATTCTGCAGGCACCCCTTCCGAGTTTCCTTCGCTTTTCACTCCCTCCATTGCCACCCGATGAACCCCCTGCTCAGGATGAAGCCACTATCCTTAACCCTATTTATGAGACTAATTGGTGGTACGATGATGGGTCGATACTCCAATCACCCACACCGGTGCATCATGCGTCTTCCCCTATCCCTAATACCTCTCGCACCATCCGACGCTTCCTACGCACCAAACCTTCTCCTTTTACACCTTCAATTACCAAACCACCAACCTCCACTCCACCGGCCTCTGCCAAACCTCCCGCTAAACTTCAAACCATGACACCTCTTCCTTGTTCGCCACCTAAAGCCTCCATTATCCCCATAACACCAAGGTCAATTACCTTAAACACAACTTTGCCTTCACCTTTACCTGTGACTAATCCTGGGTAGGACTCACCTATTTTTGCACTCGAGCCAACCCCGTTTGCTTCCGAGCAAGGGGAGAAGCCCGACGTGTTTCTACCTCCACCATCATTATCCCTCTGTTAACACTCTCCATTAAACCACTATCATGTATTAAACCTTCCATTACACCTCCACCATCCACAGAGCCTCCCGCCTCCACCTCACTTTTCTCTACCACTCGAAAGGGGTGTATCTCTATAAATGTTTGTGCCATGGACGATGAACAAGAGCCAGGCAGGAAGGATTTGGCCACGGCTACGCCCGTCAAGGTTCAAAATTTTATTTGTCAAATGCCAATTCATGTTCTTGTACCGGGCACATTCGAGAAGTCTCCAAGGACGCTAACCGAGAAACACCCTTATAAGTTGATGCCGAGTCGGCCTGTTATTCAATTCATTTTGCTCATTGGGCAACATTCTTTCAATGCTCTCGTTACCCCTCGCTCCATTATTATACGATTTCCTAAGGGGTTTTCTTCTTCTTACATCACTATAACATATTCCTTTAATGAGAGTTTATCCTTTAAGCCGTCGGGCCAGGCACTCTCTTTGCCATGGAGGGGTGGGTATTTTTTTATTAAAGGGCCTTCCACTAATGCATTTGTTCCTTATTCTATTCCATCCGTCAATTCCTTCTTATGGGCCACTCCATGGGTGAGGAGGAAGATCTTACCCTCTCATTCCATGCATTCTCTACACTCTTTGCATATCTTGCATTTCATGCGTCCCTTACATCCATCACATTGCATTCACATGCATTCCTTCTTTCCCAGGTTTCTGAACCCGTATCTGCCACGCCTTCCGGAACCTCTGGATCCTCCACAACTTTTTTCACCTCCCTCTTCTGGATCTCCGGGTTACCTTACTTTTCCCGAGCGTCGTGCCCTCTCCAATCTTCTCTCAGGGCATCGCGCCCGCTCCCAACTATTGCACCCGGACCCTCCGGGCTTCTCACTGATTCTCCTTGGGCATCGCGTCCCTTGGTACTTGCCTCCTCCGGAACCTCCGGACCTCCCTTTTAGGGCATCGCACCCCTCCACACCTCCATATCCGGATCCTCTAGATTTCTCTCCCGTCCTTCCAAGGCATCGTGACCTTTTACATCTTCCTCCTCCGGAACTTCCAGATTTCCTATCTTACTCTTTATCCTTCCCAGGGCATCACGCCCCTTTCTATTTTCTTCCTCCGGAACCTCTGGATTCCCCAGGGCATTGCACCCCTTTTTATCTCTTGCCTCTGGAACCTCTGGACCTATCTGATTACCCAAGACATCGCGTCCCTTGGCATTTCCTTCCTCCGGAACCCCCGGATCCTATAACTTTCTCTTCTTATTTACCTCTGGGTCCCCTTACACTTGTCGAGCATCGCGCCCCCTCTAGTTTTCTCTCAGGGCATCATGCCCACTCTCAACTCTTGTATCCGGATCCTCCAGATTTCTCTCTGCTTGCCGGGCATTGTGCCTTCCTTCTCCACATCCTTCCGGAACCTTGGGATCTCTTACCCCATTCTCCGATTCGTTCTGGGCATGGCGCCCCTTCTCATTTCATCCCTCCGGAACCTCCAGATCTGCTTTCCTTCTTCTCTCTCCACCGATTTATCTTCTTACTCCTCCAGGACATCCCGTCCTTTATTCTCTTCATTCTTTTCTTCCTCTTCAATCATCTTTTTCCATATCTTTTCCCAGGGCATCGCGTCCCTCAGGATTTTCCTCCTCTGTAACCTCCTGATGATTCCTACCTGCATCATGATTCTCCTCCTCTCTTGCTTCCAGAACCTCCGGATCCGCCTCTTTCCATCTATCAATTTCTTCTTCTAATTCCTCTCAATCACGGGTCCGACCCGACTTCTTCCACATCCACTGCCTTAGGCATCTGTCCCTTCTCCCACTGCTTCTGAGGCTTTAGTCCTCACTCCACTTCTTGATTTTTCTCTCCTTCTGTAGACCTTTCATGTGATCAGGGTCTCCGCACCTTAGTGAGAGAGTTCTAGCCCTCGCCTCTTTTCCTTTTTTCCTTGTTCGTCTGAGTCTGATCTTGGCACCACTCTTTCTTGTTAAGCCACTTCAAACCTTGGCTTCCAATCCTTTTATCTGCCACTTAAGGGCAAATCTCACGATGATCAAGATCACCTCCGGTGGTTGCTACTTCTAAAAGGTTGCAAGGTAACATTTTGTGTGTGATTTGATTTCATCATTCTCTATGCACGGTTTTCAACATGAAGTGCTTCTTAACATGATCAAGAGTGTTATTCTAGATCTTTATCTTAGGCCTTTTCATTAAGTCAATTTCAGAAAAAAAAAGAGAGTCTTTAGGCTTGCTATACATCACTTTGGCTATAAGAACCTCGTGCTGGGAATATGATGTTCTTTCCCTGCTTGTTAAGAGCAACCCTTAGCTGGGCACTTCACACACTTCACGGCGTCCTTAGTCGGCTCCTTTGGTAAAACACCATTGCTACTTTGGCCATGCCAAGAGTATTCATGAAAGTCTTTTCTCTTCTCTACTCGACCGAATGCAGGTGCAAGAGGTTGACGGATGAGATAACCAACCTAGGTACTCTCCAATACGAGAGGAGTCTCAAATAGGGGCAGTCTTGACCCAAATTAAAGTAAATTTTCATGATACATCTAGCCAAAAAAAGGGATATTATGAAAATCAAGTCAAAATTTTGATAACAGTAAAATTCATAAATTATGGCATGACAATAGTTGCAAAGTCCCCGCAAGAAAATCATGGTCGTATGCATGTCAAGGGTCTAAAAATCGAATGCACAAAGTCCCGGCGCAATAGACTACCTCTTTGAGGGGTAATACCTTGGAAGGATTTCAAGTCCCGATATCTCCCATCCTGCATAAAGCTTATCTCCAATTGTTCTTCTCTTCTCCCTCCAAGACCGAATGTTTCTCGGGTATGGCATTGGTAGGGGCACCGTTAACCATGGGCAGTGGGCTGTAGGGCACCACCTTTAAATGCACGCCCGGCTCTGGATAGTTTGTTTAGCGAAAGGGGAAGGAGGGAGGACCCCTAGCCAGTGGTTTAAACATCCCTCCGATGCTGTATTAGCAAACTCTAAGTCAAAAGTCAAACAAAATTCAAAAAAATCATATATTTTCCAAAGTTCGTAAAAATTGAAAACTTTCCAAAAAAGACTCATAAAAATTCACATTTTTCATTTTCATTTTCAAAAACAACAAAAAAATATTTTCAAATAATGTCCGCTCGTCAGGAAAGCAATGCATAAGTTTAAGTATCATAAGTCTAGCCATTTGCAAAGTCTGTGCATTCAATGTCTTAGCATAAGTCTTAGCATGCAAAGTCCAAGCATCCAAAGTCTAACCAAACATCGAAGTCTAACCATGTCCCCTAAGTCTAATCATGTTCCCCAAAGTCTGCACATTTGCAAAGTCTGTGCATTGCAAAGTCTTAGAACATGTCTTAGCACCCAACATCTGTGCATTCCTTCCCAAAGTCCAAGCATGCAAAGTCCAAGCATCCCCCAAGGTCTAACCATCCTGCATCAGTGCATGTCCTAAGTCCAAGCATTTCCAACGTCCAAGCATTCCCAAAGTCTAAGCATTGCATCCCCGGTCTAAGCATTCATAAGGTCATTGCATGCTAAGTCTTAGCATTCATAAGGTTTGTGCATTTGCTAAGTCCACAGCATAAGGTCTGTGCATTGCCAAGTCTTAGCATAAGGCCTGTGCATTGCTCAGTCCTAGCATTCATAAGGTCTGTGCATTGCTAAGTCCTAGCATTCATAAGGTCTGTGCATTTGCTAAGTCCTAACAGTCCTCCATGCGTCGGTGCATGCGTCCATTTCAGCCAGGTCGGTGCAATCCTTCCACACCCCATTCACAGAGTCGGTGCATGCTCCCTCATTCCAGCCAAAGTCTGTGCATGCGTCCATTTTAGCCAGGTCGGTGCAGTCCTTCCACACCCCATTCACAGAGTCGATGCAACCTCCCTCAGCCTCAGTCCATGCATCGGTGCATATCCCTCAGTCCAGCCAGGTCGGTGCAATGTCCAGTCTAACCATCCCAGCATCAGTGCATTTCCCAGTCTAAGTCTAACCATCCCATAGCTGTCGCCAATAAAGGAAAATTCAAATATTTTTAAAAAAAATCCAAAAAAATCTCAAATATTTTCAAAAAAAATCTAAAAATTCAAATATTTTCAAAAAATCTCAAATACTTTCAAAAAAAATCCAAAAATTCAAATATTTTCAAAATAAAAAAATCTCAAATACTTTCAAAAAAATCATAAAATTCAAATATTTTCAAAATAAAAAAATCAAATATTTTCAAAATTCATAAAAAAATCAAATATTTTCAAAATCCAACATTTTTTGAATATTTTCAAATTTCAAAAAAACTGAATAGTCTCAAAAAATCCAAAAAAAATAAATATTTCTTAAAATCCATTAAAATTTGGAATACTTCTCAAAATCCATAAAAATTTGAATACTCTTCAAAAAAATCCAAAAAATTACATTGTATTTTTCTAATGGTATTTTTTTTACAGGGACAATTCCTATGCAAGAACACGGGATGAGTCCTTTTCATTCATTGCTATCAATCTTTTGATTCTTCCCAATATTCTTATGATATGTCGTCCTGGGCACTTCGATCATCTCTCCATCATTTTGAGCAATTCATGTCAATATGATCATCCCTGCCACTTGGGATATCACTCTGATTATTCACATCAATCTAATTATCGTTGCTGCTCTGCGCATTACCCCAATCATTCAAGAGCCAGCTTCTCTGACTATTCCTGCTAGCTTTGCTCAACCATTATGACATCATCCTGATCTTATATGCATAAATCTTCTGATTTGCCAAGATTGTCATCCTCATGACGACATTGAATAAAAATACTTGGAGTGCTCTCTTGCTTTATGGCTTTATATATGATGCTTTCCATGATGCTTTTTAATGCTAAGCAATATTGTTGAATGTTTCGATTATGCTTTCATGCTTAAACTGCTTTCATTGCTTTATGCATCCTTATAGCTTGACTAATGACATTTTTGAGCGCAGGATAAGAAGTTTTCTTTGGTCCCACCGTCTGGGCATCATCATCCAGGTCCCACGGTGCATGCACCTCATTTCTCAGTTCCCTCATGCTCATTGCCCCACAATCTCTCCATGTATGCATTTTCTTACTATATGTTATCTACGCTATTAGATTATATCAAGGACCTTGTGGCTTTGGTAAATCTAAATTTAAGTTCCCCTTCATCAAAAATAATGATGATTTCAGAGGAATCTTAGTCACACGGATAGGCCGTTGAGCCATTCAAGACTGGGGACGATGGTTCCCTTTTACGAGTTGATGCGCGGATAAACGGGCTTCGGCTTAGTATCAGCTCGCAAAATCAGTTTCTTGACCCAATCTGGACAACTTAGCAATATTATCCTTGATTATCTTATATTTTAATTTATTTTAATTGTTTTTTTAAACCCAGCATGCATTCATATAGGACTTTGAATCAACGTTGGAAAATCATTCTGATAAGTTAATTTGGAGAGTCAAATTGATCTTAAGCTTTCCAGATATGAGATATTCATTGCTGAAATTGAATCCTTAGTTTGCCTTGTCGTTGTTTTAGGTCATTTTCTCGAAAGCTATTTGTTTGGATTTCTATCCTCTATTTTCACTCTCTTTTTCCTTAGATCCGCCTTGGCTGTAGCACGTCCACATTGGCTGGTAACTGCTCTCCAACGGTGAAACCTACAGGTTTGTGACTTGGGATACTTCCACCGCACTGAAAGTTGATCATCTTCTTTTATCTCCCTCGTGCTCGCGTACACACTCCCTCTTTTATCTAAACATCGTTGATTTTATTGAATTTTCCAAGATTGCTTCATCTCAAGTTTTTGATTTAATTCTCATCAGGTGATGTTGATCGCATGTCTCATCACACCTTGGCATCTACTTTTCAGTTCACTCTATTCCCTTGCAAAGCAGACGCCAAGGCGGGGCAGCTGTAGACACGCTAAAATTGACATTACTGTGAGCACATCTCATATTGCCTCATAATGCCCCAGTTTGACCCTCAAATTGACCTTGTTTGAGTGGTTTTTCTCATTTTTCTTGGATTTCTCCCTTTTTTCTACGTTTTCTTATTTTTTTCCTATTTTTTGATATTTTTCTCTATTCTTACGGATTTTTCAAGAATTAACGATAGGAGGGGGGCATCATTTGATTTTAAAGAAAATATAAAAAATAAAAATAAAAAGGGAAATGACGCCTCTTTGAGGAGGCGTCCATTCATTTATTTTTTCCTATTTTTTTAGAGTTTTTAGATATTTTTCTCCATTTTTACGGATTTTTCAAAAATTAACGACATGAGGGAGGCGTCATTTGATTTTAAAGAAAATATAAAAAAATAAAAAGCAAATGATGCGTCTGTAAGGAGGCGTCCATTTCATTTGGTAATATTTTAATATATATTTCTGGCCCTCTTTCAGGGGTGTTTTGGTGGCCTTCCGGGTTTCAGTAAAATACGAAAAAATAAGAATTGGAATCAGCACAGTTAGATGCACGTCCACCGAAAAAATGAGAAAAAATAATAAGAAATGAAAAATAGCCTTTTTTGAAGAAATTAAAATAGCACCCCTCACGGGGGCGTCATTTCAATTAACGTCCGAACAAGGGGCATCATTTCTTTTTGGCATTTTTCAGATTTATTTGATTCACGACACTTCGGATGTCGTTATTTCAAATAACGAATGCGTGAGGGGTCGTCATTTCCTCCAGATTTTCGAACCGTCCCGAACCCCATTCTTTCTTCGTTTTGAGCCCCTTTTCTGCTTCGAAAAGGACTCTAATGACTTTCAATGGCTGGGAGAATTCCTTCCAATGTTTATCTCCTACTAAAACCGAGCTATCCTAATTTTACTTGGATTAAACCCACGCATCTCTTCCCTATAAATAGAGCCTTGTGGCTCTTGTTCAAGAAGGAGATTCTATTTTTTTACAGGGGGAGGTGCTGTCGATTTTTTGGCTAAAGGAGAAGTCTTCCCCCACGTCTAAGAGCTTCATCTTTTGGGAGGCTTCCTCCCACACGTCGATCCAAAGCCAAAGGAGAAAACTACCAAGGCTCCTCTTACCTCCTCTCTGTTTCTCTGTTCTCTATTTATTTTTTCTTTTATTTACTTTAATTGCATGTATGCATCTTAGTCATTGTTCTGCTATTAAACTCCCTCCTCAACCACGTTGAGGCTCCAACAGTGCAACACTTGCACACTTTATACTTCATTTTTATATATTCCCTTCATGCATCATAAATTTCCCTACCCATCGCATGAGGTTTAAAAGGGCAACACCCATAAGGTGTGTTCTAGTCCATACTTTCATATTTATATTTATATTGTGGATTTGATATTACACCTTGGGTTTACTAATTTCAATCTTTTATTGGTTGTTGTCTTTGTTTCTTGCAAGGGTAATCAAAGAAGAACTCCCTCCATCGGCCGGTCGGTAGGAAAGAAAGGAAATCACTCACATCTCCTATGCTTAAGGTATTTATATCACGATCTCTCCATTAATTATTTGTTATATCCTTTGAGGCCCGCGGTCTCTGGCGATCACGTTCGATATAGCACCACGTGCTTCTCTTTACCTTTTATTATCATTCCTTCTTTTCTTATTATTTTTATATTTTTTAGTGGATTTTTAATTAGATCTACAAGCACCGGTGAGGGTTGTTGTAACACCCTCAAATATAGCTAAGTTGTACTCTATATCACCGAGGCGCCTTTTGAAGTATCGGCTCAGTTGCCACCTCTAGAGTCCTACCTGCCTAGGGGCTTGATTGCGTGCTATATGTGCCCAGCGACGAGGACGTCGCCTATATAAGAGGGGTAGATTGTAACACCCTCAAATATAGCTAAGTTGTACTCTATATCACCGAGGCGCCTTTTGAAGTATCAGCTCAGTTCTTGAAAAGAACTCCAAAGTTAAACGTGCTTAATGGGGAGTAGTACTGGGATGGGTGACCTGCCCGGGAAGTCCCCCATTCTGGAGCCGATCACCCTTAGAAAGGGACAAAACTGTGAGGCCGGCAGGGCAAAGCAGACAATACCTCGACGGTATAGAGTACGGGGCGTTACAGTTGTAGATCGCTAAGGTAATGTCCCCCACTAGCTGCAGGTCTAGACCCGATGGCCGAGATAATCTAAGGGTAGTGCTTCGAAGTGCTCTTGGTCACATCACGAACTTGTCAATGGGCAATGTGTTGAGGTAGTGGCGCCATTCATCTCGTACCTTCTTGTCTGCCACCCGGCACTCAACCTGTGAAGGAAACCCAAATGTGCCTCCTATGAAGAATAGTGGGTGGCTCCCAAATATGCGGCTATTTGAAGGAACATTCTCCTTGGGTAGGAATTTAAGTCTCACTCCCATCCAACACTCAAGGATGATCATGGACCCGAAGAGAGGCCCTCCTAAACAAGTTGAACTAAGACCTTCATAAAGGTATGAAAGAATGGCTTGAGAGATAGATAAATCCCGCCACAGCCCACTAATAATGCTAAGATTTTGGATTTCCAAGAGGTGGTCGGTGGTGGTGAAAAGAAAGACCCCGCACAAGCAAACCGAGGTAGCCTTGGCTATGGCCTCGAATCTCCCGCTCTTGTTCTTACAATAAGCGGTGATCCATTGAGTCATGGGGATCAAATGGATGTGGCGCGAGCTGAGCATGGTCCTAACATCTTTTGGATTGTGGATAAAATCCCCTAATATGAGTGGTGGATCTATAGGGTCAACCGTATGGCACACTAGGTCTTCATCCCCCACCTTGGTCTTAGGAAGGGTTAGGTAGGTTTTTACCTCCTCTAATAGGACAGTAGCTTCAAAGGAGGGGAATATGAAAGTATGTGTTTGAGGATGCCATTGTTCTACAATAGCTGAAATGCTTGACCAATTCAAGGAGATTTTCTGATAATTGTTTCCTAGGACCACTAAAGGGTGAAGGTGCCATGCCCTTAGGATTGAGAGGACCTCTAAAGGAAGTTCCTTGATCATGGGAGCCACCCACTTTAGGTTGGAGTAGCATCTTGGGCTAGGAAGAAGCTAAGAAAGGAAGAAGAAGAAGAGAAGAGAGGAAGATCATGAGAAGGAAATTGACAAATTCATGAACTTTTGATCAACTTTCAACTTACTTCGCTTGAAGAACTTGTGCTCAAGTGCTTGGGGATGGAAGTCAGCTGCTGTAGTTCCCCATGCACCCTTCTAGCCGCCTTTGGCCCAGTATAGGCCATCTCCCCCATGGCACTAGCTTCGAAACTTCTCTTCATGATGTTCTTATGTGTTTTTGCTGAAATTTTAAGAGTTGTAGCATAGGGTTTCTGTGAGTTGCAATTTCTGGGCTTGTTCCTACTTATAAAGCTAGTATTTTAGTGTTGGTGCATTAGGATTAGGACTGGGTAGCCTTAGCTTAAGTTAGGGTGTGTTCTAGTGCAGATTAAAGACCTTTATCCTCAGGTTCGGACTCTCACGGAAGAGTCCCGCTCGGACAACACAGGGTTTCTGCACTAGCGGTCTATCGTACAACCGCTAGGGGTCTCTACGCGGTCTACCATTAGACCGTTTTATCCCGTTTTCCACCGCCTTCCTCTGTCCTTCTGATGGTCATTGGTTTAACCATTTTCTACCTCTGGCGGTCTTAAATTAGACCGTTTGTCAAGTTTTTGGCCAAATTTGGTTAACTCTTTCCCCTCTCAGTCATCAGTCCTGCCGTTTTCTCGCCATCTCTCCCTCACCCATACTCTCTATCAGTCCTAGGGTAGTGGGTCAGTGAGTCAGCATTTGCATTTATACATATTTGCATCTTAAAATAAAACAACAAAAAGATTTCATTTCACTATCAAAAGTCATGTACAAGTGTGCATGGAGAAAAGGAAGAGTACAAATCACTCAGCCGGTCCATCTCCCGGGCCACCTCTATCACCTGCGCCCTCATGCCGCTTCGCTGGCGGCTCTGTGGTAGTGCTCTCCTCCTCGCAACGGCGTCGTCGCTCCTCCTCCTCGTTCCTCCGGTAGCTGGAAGAACCAGTGAAGTAACCTCGAACCACGCTGCTCGGTGCAACGCTCTGGCTTCTGCTAGGCTCTGACCTCTTTCCCAGAAGTCGGAGGGCATCCTTCAAGCCCGCCACCACTCCCCTCATCTCAATAGCCTGCACTCGAGCCTGCTCTCGCTCCCTCCTCAGCCGGGCAGCGTCTGCTCTAAGGCGCTCGATCTCCTCCTCATCGGCACGACGGCGAGCTCCTCCTGCGCTCAGTCGCGCCACCTCCTCACGGAGGCAAGTCACCTCCGCCGCCTCTGCTCGCCACCGCTCCGCCTCAGCCAATGCTACGGTCAACTCTCTCGTCTGCATAAGCACTTAGCATAGTTAGGAATAAGAACCATAAGCATTTAAAGTCTAAGGAGCTCGGTTGGTTTTGCTTACCCTCTCCGCGAGAGTAGTCTCGGCCTCCTCAGCCCGAGCGATCGCCCGAGCAAAGTCAGCATCCCGCTCAGCTCTGCCTCCCGCATGCTGTGAAGAAGAGGACGGTGCATTTGGTCCTTGCCGTTGCGCTCCCTCAGCTCGCTGCATTTTAGAAGCCAGGGTCAGTCAATTGCATAGCATATAAGCATAAATTCAAGTCCAAGGTTCAGGGAAGCTCACCAGAAGCTCTAGCGCATCCCTAAACCCATCCCTCTGCTGCACAGTAGCATGGAGGAGTCCCTAAAGCTCCGCTATGTGTCCCTAGGGGTCTAGCTGCATATAGCAAAATCATGGTGTCAGTGCATATAAGATAATTAAATAGCATGAGTTTAGAAGTCATACCGATCGTCGGACGCCGCGGAACACCTGGTCGCCGTATCTCCTAGCGTAGGCCTTCAGGTAGGCCTCATCGCTGTCAGCTCGGGTCCTCACCTCCCAACCCCTCTGTGTCCAATCTCGCACCTGGTCGTGCACTCGAGTAACCCAGTCGATGTTGCCGCTGAGTCCCTTCGAGGATCTTCGAAGCACTCATCGTCTCATGCAGGGAACTCAACCTCTGGCTTATGAACTCCTCTCATCCTCATGATCAGTCGATGGTGTAGAGGCTCGATGATGTTCAGGCAATGTATCCAGATCTCTCGTCCGGCGTACGACAGGGCTCCCTCCACCCAGCTCTGCCCCTCGTGACCCTCATCACGATAAGGTGTCCAGCGCACCTGAAAAGGCAATTGAGTTAATGTCAGCATTTAGAAGCATTTAGTTCATTTAGAAGAGGTTTAGTTTAGTGTTTTACCGATGCATATGGGAAAGTGTCTATGTCATCCTGGATCGCCCAGGCTAGGCGCCGGATCGATCCCATGTCCCGTGCCACCACCCACCGTCTCGTGATGGGGATCCGCTCGGGGTGTACCTCCTTCCCTCGCCCTAAGCCAGGGAGGTACAGGTAGCTCCAGACCTGCATAAGTCGCATGTCAGCATACAATAATAGCAAGCATATACGCAAGCATTTAAGTTTAGCATTTAAGTTTAGGGCGTTTTACCTGTAGGAATGGTGAGAAGCCGCCCAGCATGGTCTGCCGGTCGGTCGTGCTCAGAGAGTCGAAAAGGAACGCCAGGACCACTGCTCCCCAGGCGTACTCTCCAACTCTGTCTAGGTCCCTCAGCAATGGGAGGAGCCTATAACTCACTCCGCCAGCCCTGGTCGCGAACAGAAGCTTCCCGAATAGCAATATCAGGAAGCGCCGCAGGGTGATGTCTCCCTCTGGTCCCAGTCCTGTCGCAACTCTTCCCTGGACCTGGTCTATCACTCTCCTGATGTGCTCCTCATGCAGCTCCCTACGGATATTGCCGCTCCCCTCAGCCCCAGGCTCTCCTGGAGTGTCGCTCGTCCCAGCATGGAGGAGTGATGCCCTGGCCTCATCAAATCTAATCCGAGTAGCTCCTGCGCTATCTCCCGGTAGTTTCCATAGGTCCATCCTGTCACCGGCGCTCCGTGGACCTGTAGTCCAGTGATCCTCGCTACGTCTTCCAACGTGGGGATCATATGACCCCATGGGAAGATGAATGCTCTGCTGACCGGATCACATCTCTCGTGAAGGGCGTAGAGCAGTGTTGTATCAATCCTCGTGACCTCGATGCTCAGTAGCTCCCTGAAGCCCATGGCTGCCAATCTATCTTTCTGATAATCTGGTAGGGCTTGGTACACGGCCCGCACTTGCAGCCAAGAAATCCGAGTCCGTCTCTTCCCCTGCACACATGTAAAAATTGGAATCAGTCATTTCATAAAATATTGCATTTGCATTTAAAAATAATGGCATCAAAGAAATGGAAGTTTGTCTCTGTTCCCCTAGCGGCCATTCTATGGACCGTTTCTATTTTTCTAGCAGTCTTAGGTTGAACCGCCTGAATGCCTAACGGTCACTGAAACGATCGCTAAGCAACCCGCGAGTGGGCATCCTCTTCTCCGTTCCCCCATGCCTTGGAAATGGCCTCAAAGGGCCTACATCTTGTCTGAATGGGTCCCCACACCCATTTCCCTATTCATTCACACACATGCATGCTTTGTAGAAATTAAAAATGAAATTTTTTTAGGGCCATCGACCTACCTCCGACGACCTCCGTCCGGTCACCGCGGTCCCTTCTCCGGCCATCTAGGCTCCTTCCTCGTCATCTCCAGCCGCTTCCATCGCTTCCCCTGGGCCTTCATCCGACGGGGGTGACGTTCCCTCCGCCTCTATCCACCGTTGGAGGCGTTTCACGGCCCGTTTCTTCACCATGGTGGGGACGGGGTGTGGAAGCCACGGTGGTCGCCGGTGAGGGTTTAGCCGGAGGGTGCGGGGTGGTTGGTTTGAGCGAATGAATGGAATAGGAGAGTGAACGGGCGTTTCTGGTTTTTGAATTCCCTCAGAGCTTAGCAATTTATCGTTAGACCGTTAGCCAACCTTAGCGGTCTTATCCTAGACCGTTTTTCAGCTGAGTCATCTGCATTGGAGAATGTTAACCGCCCTTGGCTGGCGGTCTATATTTAGACCGTTAGTTCCTTCTAGCGGTTCATTTTTAGACCGTTTGGTTGCTGGATATCTTGATGATTTGAAGTAAAATGCTTGCTCTTTTCTTACTCCATATGTGCTTCATGTCTATCTCTTATGATTGTTGATGGCTGACTCCTCTTATAGCAAAAAGAATCATGAACGCCATCACACTTCATCACAGCTCTTCAAACAGGTAAGTCAGGTAAGTATCTCGATCCCTAGTCCCTTAATGCATTACTATATGGTATCTATGATATATTATCTCGAGGAACGGCTGGTCATTCATGTGTTCTACGATCTGATGTTCCCCTTTAACAAAAACGATGATGATCTAGGTGCACAAGTTAAATCGTTGGATAGGCCGTTAGGTTGGAAGAGTTAGGGGATGATGGTTCTATCTTACACGCCGTGGTTGCAGATAGTATCTTGACCCTGATTTGTCCGGTCTAGCAATATTATTCTCGAGTATCTTCCTATTTTTATCCGTTCTTTGCATTCGTTTTGATGATTTCTTTTATTTTAAGCACAGCATGCATCATGCGCATCTTTGAGCATTCATGTACAATGCCCTCATCCGTCTAAGTGTCTTAGTGATGGTGGATAATTGTGTGTCCATGGTCTTGAGTAAGGAGAACTATTCCACTCTGAGTTGGAAGGTTTCCTTCGGTCTATTTGCTTAGTTTGGTTGAGCTAAGGATTCATGTCTGGAGTTTAGTTACTCGTCTCTTTATTTTCCGTTTGCTCCGACCGCCTATCAGCTGTGTGTTCCAGTGAGAAGGTTGGTAGTGTTTTTTCTTTTCTTAGTCGTTAGTTCCTCCAGGCATGCGTCATTTGGTTTTACCGTTCCTTGTGATTGGTTCGAAGTTTTTCGGAAGATTCTTATCGCTCGTTGGTTGAAGATGGGTGTCGGTTTACCTTAACGCCCTCTTTTCAGTCCACTCCGCTTCATTTTCGCTTCACCTCCATGTTTCATGTCGCTTTCGCTTCACCTCCCCTCGTTCCCCTGTAAAGAGGACGTTAAGGAGGGGCATCTGTTGACACCCGTTTTATGACCAATGAGTTGGGTCATCTCCTTATTTATCTTTATGATGCTCCGAGTTATACACCGTTTGCTGGGCCATCTTGGTCAGTTTTGGGGCTTATCTCATGGGTCGTTCTCCTTGATTGGGTCTCGCTCCTTGCTCTTTTCCGTTTCGTTGAAGCTTAGTGGGCTTTCATTAGTTTTGTTGCGATCTTGCACCTAACGGTCTATAACACGACCGTTAGACGTTGTTGGTGGTCTATGATGTGACCGTTTTCTTCACGTGCATTGACCTGATTCATTTTCGCGTTGACCTGAGTTTGCCCTTGCGTCGACCTAATCTTTTCTCACGTCGACCTGCATTGTTTCTGGCGGTCTACCAAATAGCCATTTGATGACGTTTGGCGGTCGATTTATAAACTGTTTGCTAACGCCAGAGTCCAGAGCCAACGACCTTTCCTTCAGCCTTATCTATTCTTATCCGTTGAGCTCTAGCGGTCTATCATATGGCCGTTAGAGGCATTATGGCAGTTTTACCTTAGACCATTTTCCAGTTCCAGAGTCCTGTTCACGAAGTTTTCACCCATTGACCTTATCTTCTGGTGGACGACCGAGTTTGGCGGTCTATATTTAGACTGTTTATAATCATTGGCGGTCTATCGTAAGATCGTTTGCGGTGACAGAGAGTCCTGCTAGAACTATTTTTCTTTGCAACACTGTGACCAAACTAGAGTCCTTCAATCTTTGATTTCTCTCTCACCGGAGACTCCCAGAACCTCTGGTTTGTTTCTGTGGACTCTTGGGAGTGTTATCTTCAAGAGTTTGTTGAGTTACATCCTACTTTCTAGCTAGAATCCCTCCAACTCGTCCAGAGAATTTGAGTGTCTATAAATAGAACCCTTGGCTTCATGAGTTGAAGAGGAGAATTCTGGAGCTTATGTCGAGGTGCTGCTGTGTTCTGGAGCAAGTACCCATCAAGGAGAAGTGATGTCTATGTCCATTAGCCTTCAAGTCCAGGGAGTATTAAGTTCCAAGGGTTTAATAGTGTTGTTTTCTTCTTAAGTTTCTTCCCCTTCTTCATAGCATTCACATAGCATATTCCCTTCTTCCTCTTCCACGTTCTATCATCTTTGCATCATTTTTAAAACATCCTCCCATCTTTTCCATGCCCCACAGGGATTTAAAAAACCACCACCCCAGGTATCCACCCTTCCTTTTGCATGCACTTTAGTTTATTTGCATTATAGTTGCTACACTTGTCATAGGGCTAATCTGGGTTGTTTTTATGTGCTTCTACACTTTTTTGCAGGTTCACAGGGTTCCTAGCACGAGGCCCAGCTCTTCTGGCCGGCCAGGAGAAGTGGAGATTCAAGTCCCAAGTTGCTGTTCTGTGTGCTCTGGCAGCTCTACATTGGACCGTTTGCGAGGCTCTGGCGGCTTATCGTAAGGCCGTTTCTGGTTCGTTCGCGGCCTGATATTCGACCGTTTGAAAGCATAGATCTTTGGTTTTCATCTCCCATGGGCGGGTGTTTCATCCTCCTCTTTCCAAGGTATTTACCTTGGCTTTGCTATTTTAATTACCTTGGTGGCGATCACACTCCTTTAGTTTGGATAGTAGTCTTCTTTATCTTCCTCATATCTCTCTTTCTTGGCTTTAGTTTAAGTTGCTCCACACCTACGGTGTGTGTTTGGTTTTATTCCTTTGCTCCACACCCCGGCGTGTGTGTTTTTCTTTTCTTTTGCCTATCTTTGATGAAGATGACATGCCCGTGTGCTTATGCTTCCATGCTGATTGCTTGAGTTGATGTTGCATTTGTTCATGATTTCACATCATTTATATCAACTTGTTCATCATCATATCTTCACCATTGAAGGGAACCATTTAGAAACTATAATGTCCCGGACCTTTCGGATCCTTCCTTTTTGGGTCACGGATCTACTTTCTCGGAGTGTCCAGCTCCTTTGTGTCCGAAATTTTGTTTCAGACATCTTTCGTGTTCAGATCGGCGCGATCCGGAGTTCTCTCGGAGGCCCGGAGTGCGTTCGCGGCTTTTCCGCGCATGTTTTCCGATTTCTGCGTGCGGGTTTCAGCAATTCTTTCAGAATCTCATTGCGGGTGAACCGGGTCGTTCACCTAGGCGAGAGTGGTACCGTTGCGATCGATGCGTTCCGAGGATCGCGGAAATGTGATTTTCTATTTTTCGGTATTTTTTGAATTTTTTAGGTTTTCTATAAAATCCCATTTCTTTTCTTTTTTTCTTTCTTTCTTTCTCTTTCTTCTTCCCCCTCTTCTTCTTCCTCCCGTGAGAACCGCAGCCCCTCTCCCTCTCTCTTCGACCGACGGCGACCGCGGCGGGCCTATCTCCGACTGCAGACGACGGTGGGGCGACGGCACGGCGACGTGGGCGGCGGCGAGGCGATCTCGTGGACGTGCGGTGTTCGTGGGAAGCGTGAAGGAACGGGGTTTCTAACGGCATTCTTCGTGGTTTGAGCTCGATCCGACGTGTCTCGACGTGGTTTGAAGGTAGGGTGACGATCCCTAGCCTCTTGCGTTCCTTCCCCGCGATTTGTAGGCCGAGGAGAGGTCGAGAGTGGATTTTATCGCGTCGGGAAGGGTTGAGCATGTCGTGGGGAGTGACCGCCCGATCTATGGTTTTAGCCCGCGATTCTGCATTTTGGGGGCGTAGAATCATGCTAGGGGGCTTGGGGGTCGGTTCCCTTCCATTTCCCTCTCAATGGGGCTCGTTTGGGGCCGGAAATGGTGAATCCCGGCGAGTTCGCCGTTTTCACGCCGGCAAGGGATAAACGGCCGAACCAGGGCCCGTTTATCCTCATGTGCGGCCTAGACGTGACCGCCCTTCGACTTGGAGCGCAGTGGGGTATGCACGGTCAGTCGTGTGACCGTTCTTCCCCATGAGCGGCCCAAGGCCAACCGTTCATCCCGTGATTTTTGACCATTGGCTTGTGACCATTGCATAGTGTCCTGGGGTCAACGGCTAGGGGCTAGCCGTATGTCCTCATAAGCGGCCAGCGGCTGGCCGTTCGTCACTTGTGCCGTTGGTGGGATATGTGGCCTGGGTGGGTCTGCTCATCCCCTTGAGTGGTGAGGTTCTAGCCGCCCTTCCCTCGAGCGGCTAGCGGCTAGCCACCCATGTTTTGCACCGTTGGGACGATGAACGGCCAGATTGGACCGTCCATCCCCCACGAGCGGCTAAGGGTTAGCCATTCTTTTGTTTGAGCGGCTAGGGAGTGGCCGTTCATATTCCGTTTGGACCAGGAGTAGAGCGGTCCTTTGTCGGCCGTCCATCCCTTGGAGCGGCCCGTTCCAGGCCGCGTGTCTCTTGTGCGGCCCAGGGTGGTCCGTTCAATGAGTTTATCGAACCGGTGTTTCTTTCTTGGCCGATTTGAGTCCCGGGGGTGTGGGCCTTGGTCCGCGTGCCGACCCGCAGTCTGACAGATGCTGGGCATCATGTCGAGGCCACGTGTGGGGGTGCGGTGTAGCCTCGGGAGGTGTTGTTCTCGACTTGTGTCACCGTGAGACGGTGTCGGTACGAGGGGCAGTCCTTGTAACCTGTCCGGTTGAGACGTTGTTTTCCGTTGACTTGAGAGTCTACTCCTTCAGTGACCCTCCACTAGTCGTAGCTTGCTTACACGTTTAGCGGTCCCACCAGGGAGTGGTGGAGAGGCTACCCATAGGAGGGTTTTAGACTAGTTTCCGTCGGGCCCCACGTCTAGTAGCCAGAGTCTGGCTGAGGGGAAAACCGGTCAGAGGGCCAGACCAGGGATGCACGGTCTGTGTGTGCACACGTGGTTGGGGGTGGTTGGGGGCGGTTGGACCCACGCTGATGGGTGTGACCCCAGCTAGTCACTTGCTTTGTGATTACTTGTACGGTGTCCTTTTCTCCGCCAGGGGCGATCGTGCTAGGCGGACACCTGCGGTGCGGTGTAAGATGTCAGGGGACGCTACCGACTGTGCTTCTAATGGGAGGTACTCCTGTCGAGTCGGGAGTGACAGACTGTCAGTCAGTCTTTGTGACTTCGACCTTCGCATTTTTCATCGGGTCGATCGCTGAGTACCGGTTGTCTCGCCGACGCGTGTGTGGGTTTTCGTGCCACGAGATCGGTGTTATAGTTCCAGGGCTTTCCCTTCCGAGGTACTCGCTTACTGCTAGCGTAGTGGTTTCTCCGTTTTACGAGGTAGGGTTCGAGTGATCCCTACTAAGTCTTGTTCTGAGACTCATTCCCTGCGTGTTTTCACCATGTTTCATGTGAGGCACGGTTTCAGGGGAGCGCGTCTGAGGCTCAACATGGCTCAGGTGCCCAGCGTTAGTGCCAGAGGTCAGAGCCGGGGTATGCCCCGTGTAGCTGTACTTTTCTTTCTTGTCCCTGTACTAGTTGTGGACTACTGTCGTTTATTTTGTTATATCTTGTGGACCATGTATCATGTAAAATGTTAATTTTATTTCTTGCTTAATTATATAACTGTTTAATTTCTACAATTATTTATGATACTTGTGTAGTCTCCACACCATCCTTTTAACCCTTCTCAGTCTTTGGGCTCGTGGGTGGCGGTGCGAGTCTCGGGTTATCGGGCCTTCCCGGTAATCGGATTCTCGGGTCGTTACAGCTGGTATCAGAGCGCCTTTGTGGGATTATACGAGAATCATACGTACTTGTAGTGGTCCACTAGTCCATAATAATGATGTACAGTTGACGCTGGCATTGGGTATCGTGTGTTTTCATTGACCTTGCCGTTTCTGTGTTTTTTATCTTTTGCTTCAGGAGCGAGTATGGCACCGAGGCGGAGCACTCTCTCTCAGCAGGGGCAGTCAGCGGAGGTTCAGGAGGTTCAGGAGGAGCAGAGTAGAGTGCCACCAGCCGCCACCGAGGTAGCGGATACTGCGAGGGTTCCGGGGGCTAAGGATTTCTTCCATGGCATGTACCAACTTATGTCGCAGCAGTTCGGCGGAGAGGCTGGTGAGGGCTCGTCGACCAGGGGTGAGCCAGGCCGAGAAGTGAGGGATTTCATGTAGTTCCATCCACCTTACTATGGCGGTCAGCCAGACCCTGATTTGGCTCAGAGTTGGCTCGATGAGATGGAGCGGGTGTTCAGTTCTATGTGGTGTACTACGGAGGATAATGTGATGTTGGCCTACAACCAGTTGCAGGGCACGGCTCGGGAGTGGTGGTCTTCCGAGTGGATGACATCCTTTCAGTCACGTCCCCTTGAGCAGATTGCATGGTGTGACTTTATAAGTACTTTCGAGTGTGCCTACTGTCTAGAGTATATTGCTACGCAGAGGATGCGTCAATTCTTGGAGCTGGTCCTGGGCGACATGTCCGTGTTGCAGTACAGGGCTCGATTTGTTGAGCTGGGTCGTTATGCACCTCATGTCATAGAGCATTAGAAGGTGAAGACCGCGTAGTTCGTGCAGGGCTTGAGGCAGGAGCTGAGGTACCATTTGATCGCGAATGCTGCCATTGATTTGGAGACAGTTTCTCGTGTAGCAGCGTCCTTGGAGATGGATATGCAGAGGACTCGGGGACCTATTAGCTAGGGGCAGTCCTTATTAGGCCGCAGCTAGCAGTCGGCTACCCAACAGCAGGGCTCTTTTCAACATGCGACGGGTGGTTCGGGAGCGTCGGCACCGGCGGCGTCAGCGACAGGATCTGTGTCTTTTAGCACGAAGGTCAAGAAGTTTCTCAAGAAGAGTTTCCGTAAGAAGCACAAGGATCAGAGGCAGGCGTCATCGGGCAGTGTATAGCAGCCGGTCCCTTTTCAGCGTCAGGGATCAGTGGGTGGATCGCGGGGAGGGTGTCCCCAATGTGGCGAGTCGCATCCAGGCAGGTAGTGCACGGCGCCGGTGATCTGTTTCAGGTGTGACCAGCCAGGGCATATGGCGCATGACTGTCCTCAGAGGCAACAGTAGCTGCAGCAGTTTCCTCCGTAGCAGCAGAGGCCACAGCAACAGCAGCAGCAGGGGCAGTATCCACCGCTACCCAGGTCAGTGAGTGTGGGAGGCAGGCAGAGAGCTTGAGGGCAGATCACACACATGGCCAGGGCAGAGGTAGTGGCGTCGCAGCTTGTGGAAGGTACCGTTCAGATTTTGGGTTGTGCGGCTCGGGTTTTATTTGATTCTGGCGCGTCTCATTCGTTTATTTCAGAGGATTTCGCGCTGAGTATCGAGGAGCTGGTGACCTAGTTATCTTGTGATTTTGCAGTGGAGTTGTCTTCGGGTGATTTTATGATCACTCCGTATTATTTCGATAAGGTTCGATGTGGGTTGAAGGGCGGAGTTTATCGGCCAGGCTCTATGCGTTGCCGCTTCAGGACTTTGATGTGATTTTGGACATGGATTGGCTCAAGGCACATCATGCGTTGGTGGATTGCGGCTCGAAGAGGGTTTATTTTCGGTGACTTCGTGGACCCACCTTCTATTTCTAAGGTATTAGGTCTTCCTCTTCTCGCTTTCTTATTTCGGCTATTAGGGCTCGTTGTTTGCTTGATGCAGATTGCCAGGATTTTCTCGCTTCCGTGGTCGTGGTAGACCGGATGGAGCCGGATGTCGAGGACATTCCGGTGGTGTGCGAGTTTCCCAATATTTTCCCGGAGGACTTACCTGGATTGCCTCCCCAGCAGGAGATTGACTTTGTGATCAAGATCGTGCCTGGTACGGGACCTTTGTCGAAGGCTCCTTGCCGTATAGCTCCCACTGAGTTGAGAGAGTTGAGGGCGCAGTTGCAAGATTTGTTGGCCAATGGGTACATTTGTCCTAGCTTTTCCCCTTGGGGTGCGCCCGTGTTGTTTGTGAAGAAGAAGGATGGTAGTCTGAGGTTGTGCATTGACTACCGACAGTTGAACGAGGTAACCGTTAAGAACAAGTATCTGTTGTCACAGATTGATGACTTGTTCGACCAGCTTCAGTCTGCTCGAGTGTTCTCGCGGATTGATTTACGGTCCGGTTATTATCAGTTGCGGATTCGAGAGTCTGACGTGAAGAAGACTGCGTTCAGCTTAAGATATGGGCATTATGAGTTCTTGGTGATGCCGTTTGGGCTCACCAATGCCCCCGCAGCGTTTATGGATTTGATGCAGAGGGTGTTTCGTCCCTATCTGGATCAGTTCGTGGTTGTGTTTGTAGACGACATCCTTGTTTATTCGCGATCTGCTGAGGAGCACACGTACCATTTGGGTGTGGTGCTGCAGACGTTGCGAGATCACCAGTTGTATGCGAAGCTCAGTAAGTGCGAGTTCTGGCTTCGTGAGGTGCACTTTTTGGGGCACGTGATCTCTGGTGATGGTATTTTC
Organism: Amorphophallus konjac; assembly: GCA_022559845.1. NCBI lineage: Eukaryota > Viridiplantae > Streptophyta > Magnoliopsida > Alismatales > Araceae > Amorphophallus > Amorphophallus konjac. Next base: position 61,293,834 of record CM040126.1, read on the forward strand.
GTGGATCCCGCCAAGGTCGAGGCAGTAATGCAGTGGCCGAGGCCGAGGTCTGTGACGGAGATCCGGAGTTTCTTGGGGCTTGCACGCTATTATCAGAGGTTTATCCAGGATTTCTCTTGCGTTGCGGCCCCGATGACCAGACTTACGTGGAAGGATGTGCCTTTTATCTGGACTGATGAGTGTGAGCAGATTTTCAGGGAACTGAAGAGATTGCTCACCTCGGCTCCGGTGTTGGTTTTGCCTTCTGGATCGGGAGGTTTTGTGGTGTGTACAGATGCTTCCGGGGTCGGATTGGGTGTTGTGTTGATGCAGCATGGTAGAGTGGTGGCGTATGCTTCGCGACAGCTGAAGCCACATGAGGAGAACTACCCTACCCATGACCTGGAGTTGGCAGTAGTGATCTTCGTGTTGAAGATCTGGAGACATTATCTGTACGGTGAGAAGTTTGAGGTGTTTACTGACCATCAGAGTCTAAGGTATGCGTTTACTCAGAGGGACCTTAACCTCAGGCAGAGGTGTTGGATGGAGTATATGAAGGATTATGACTTCACCCTATCTTATCAGCCGGGCAGGATGAATGTCGTCCCCGATGCGTTGAGTCGGAAGGTCACGGTCAGTGCCTTGATGTTGAGGAAGTGGAGGCTCTGGGAACAAGTGCCCGAAGTGTCATTCAGGCTCAAGATTCTCCGAGAGCCAGGGTTAGCGGTGCTCGCGAGTCTGACTGTCACGCCTGCTATCCGTCGTCAGGTGACAGAGGCTCAGCATGCAGACCCTGAGTTGCCCCAGATTTTGGCCATGGCTAATGTGGAGCTCTGCAAGGACGGTGCTGTGAGGTTTCATGGCAGGCTGTACGTCCCTACCGTTGATCGAGTTCGTCGTGCGGTGTTGCGTGATGCTCATGGGAGTAGGTACACCGTACATCCGGGTGCGATGAAGATGTATCGAACTTACGGAGGTAATTCTGATGCCATGGCATGAAGAGAGATGTTACCGAGTTCGTGGCCAGGTGCCTGACCTGTCAGCAGGTGAAGGCGGAGCATCAGCGACCAGGAGGTACTCTTCAGCCCTTGGATGTTCCCGCGTGAAAATGGACCACGTGACCACAGATTTTATGGTGAGATTGCCGAGGACTCCGAGTGGGCAAGACAGTATTTGGTTGATGGTGGATAGGCTGACGAAAGTGGCTCGGTTGTTGCCGATCAAAGTCAGCTGGAGTGTGCCCAAGTTGGCTCGTCTCTATGTGGAGCGAATCGTGCCTTTGCATGGGATTCCCATTTCCATTGTATCCGATCAAGATCCGCGTTTCACTTTTGGATTTTGGAGGAGTTTTCAGCGAGCTCTTGGCACGGAGTTAGCATTTAGCTCAGCGTATCATTCTTAGTCAGAAAGAACCATTCAGACTTTGGAGGATATGTTGAGATCATGTTGCCTGGAATGGCAGGGGAGTTGGTTTCACCACCTACTGTTAGTGGAGTTTGCCTACAACAACAGTTATCATTCGAGCATCGGCATGGCTCCTTATGAGGCGTTGTACAGGCGGCCGTGTCAGACTCCACTTGATTGGTTCGAGGTTGGTGAGCGTGTTTTGACGGGACCGGGGTTGGTGCAGCAGTGTGTGAATGTCGTGCACCTGGTTCGTCAGAACATGTTGGAGGCCCAGAGTTGGCAGAAGAGCTATGCTGACCAGAGGAGGCAGCCTCTCACGTTCACCGTTGGCGATCGTGTGTTCTTGAGAGTTTCTCCGATGAAGGGGGTGATGCATTTTGGACGGCGTGGGAAGCTGAGTCCCCGCTATGTCAGTCCTTTCCTCGTCGTGGAGCGCATCGGTGAGGTTGCTTATCGACAGCAGTTACCCTCTGAGTTGGCGTTGGTGCATGACGTGTTCCACATCTCGATGTTGTGGAAGTATATACCCGATGACTCTCATGTGCTTGAGGATTCTGTTTGGCCTGAGGTGACTCCAGCTCTTTCTCTCCCAGAGTTTCCCGTCCGCATTGAGGATAGGTGAGAGTACCGCCTGCGGAACAAGGTCATCCCCTTGGTTAAGGTGGTGTGGCAGTGGCACTCTAGTGGTGAGGCTTCTTGGGAGCATGAGGACGAGATCCATCAGCAGTTCCCTTACCTGTTTAAGTGAGTCCCCTCTTCTTCCCCTGAGCTTTGTTCTTAAATTTCGAGGATGAAATTTGTTTAAGGGGGGAGGGCTATAATGTCCCGGACCTTTCAGATCCTTTCTTTTTGGGTCTCGGATCTACTTTCTCGAAGTGTCCGACTCCGTTGTGTCCAAAATTTTATTTCAGACATCTTTCGTGTTTGGATCTGCACGATCCGGAGTTGTCTCGAAGGCCCGGAGTGCGTCCGCGGCTTTTCCGTGCGTGTTTTTCAATTTCCGCGTGCGGGTTTCGGCAATTCTTTCGAAATCTCGTTGCGGGTGAACCGGGTCGTTCACCTAGGCGAGAGTGGTACCGTTGCGATCGGTGCGTTCCGAGGATCGCGGAAACGTGATTTTCTATTTTTTGATATTTTTTGAATTTTCTATAAAATCCCATTTCTTTTGTTTTTTCTTTCCTTCTTTCTCTTTCTTCTTCCCCCTCTTCTTCTTCCTCCCGTGAGAACTGCGGCCCCTCTCCCTCTCTCTTCGACCGACGGCGACCGTGGCGGGCCTCTCTCCGGCTGCAGACGACGGCGCGGCGACATGGGCGACGGCGCGGCGACATGGGCGACGGCGAGGTGATCTCATGGGCGTGCGGTGTTTGTGGGAAGCGTGAAGGAACGGGATTTCTAACAGCATTCTTCATGGTTTGAGCTCGATCCGGCGCGTCTCGACGCGGAGCGAAGGTAGGGTGATGATCCTTAGCCTCTTGCATTCCTTCCCCGCGATTTGTAGGCCGAGGCGAGGTCGAGAGTGGGTTTTATCGCACCGGGAAGGGTTGAGCATGTCGTGGGGAGTGAGGGACCGATCTATGGTTTTAGCCCGTGATTCCACGTTTTGGGGGCGTAGAATCATGCTGGGGGGCTTGGGGGTCGGTTCCCTTCCATTCCCTCTCAATGGGGCTCGTTTGGGGCCGAAAATGGCGAATCCCGGCGAGTTCGCCATTTTCGCACTGGCAAGGGATAAACGGCCGAACCAGGGCCCGTATATCCTCATGCACGGCCCAAACGTGACCGCCCTTCGGCTTGGAGCACAGTGGGGTATGCGCGGTAAGTCGTGTGACCGTTCTTCCCCATGAGCGGCCCAAGGCCAACCGTTCATCCCGTGGTTTTTGACTGTTGGCTTGTGACCGTTGCACAGTGTCTTGGGGTCAGCGGCTAGGGGCTAGCCGTATGTCCTCATGAGCGACCAGGGGCTGGCCGTTCGTCACTTGTGCCGTTGGTGGGATATGTCGCATGGGTGGGTCCGCTCATCCCCTTGAGCGGTAAGGTTCTAGCCGCCCTTCCCTCGAGCGACTAGGGGCTAGCCGCCCATATTTTGCACCGATGGGACGATGAACGGCCGGATTGGACCGCCCATCCCCCACGAGCGGCTAAGGGTTAGCCGTTCTTTTGTTTGAGCGGCTAGGGAGTGGCCGTTCGCATTCCATTTGGACCAGGGGTAGAGTGGTCCTTTGTCGACCGTCCATCCCTTGGAGCAGCCCATTCCAGGCCGCGTGTCTCTTGTGCGGCCCAGGGTGGTCGGTTCAATGAGTTTGTATAACCGGTGTTTTTTTCTTGGCCGATTTGAGTCCCGGGGGCATGGGCCTTGGTCCGCGTGCCGACCCACAGTCTGACAGATGCTGGGCATCGTGTCAAGGCCAGGTGTGGTGGTGCGATGTAGCCCCGGGAGGTGTTATTCTCGGCTTCTGTCACCGTGAGATAGTGTCGGTACGAGGGGCAGTCCTTGTATCCTATCCGGTTGAGACGTTATTTTCCGTTGACTTGAAAGGCTACTCCTTCAGTGACCCTCCACTAGCCATAGCCTGGTTACACGTTTAGTGGTCCCACCCGGGAGTGGTGGAGAGGCTACCCAGAGGATGGTTTTTGACTGGTTTCCGTCGAGTCTCACGTCTAGCAGCCAGAGTCCGGCTGAGGGTAAAACCGGTCAGAGGGCCAGGCCAGGGACGCACGGTCTGTGTGTGCACACGTGGTTGGGGGCGGTTGGACCCACGCTGACGGGCGTGACCCTAGCTAGTCACTTGCTTTGTGGTTACTTGTACGGTGTCCTTACCTCCGCCAGGGGCGATCGTGCCAGGCGGACACCTACGGTGCGGTGTAAGATGTCAGGGGATGCTACCGACTATGCTTCTAGTGGGAGGTACTCCTGTCGAGTCGGGAGTGACAGACTGTCAGTCAATCTTTGTGACTTCGACCTTCGAGTTTTTCATCGGGTCGACTGATGAGTTCCGGTTGTCTCACCATGGCGCGTGTGTGGGTTTTCGTGCCGCGAGACCGGTGTTGTAGTTGCAGGGCTTTCCCTTCCGAGGTACTCACTTACTGCTAGCATAGCGCTTTCTCCATTTTCCGAGGTAGGGTTCGAGTGATCGCTAATGAGTCTTTTTCTGAGACTCATTCCCTGCGTGTGTTCACCGTGTTTCAAGCGAGGCGCGGCTTCAGAGGAGAGCGTTTGAGGCTCAACGTGGTTCAGGTGCCCAGCGTTAGTGCCAGAGGTCAGAGCTGGGGTATGCCCCGTGTAGCTGTACTTTTCTTTCTTGTCCCTGTACAAGTTGTGGACTACTGTCGTTTATTTTGTTATATCTTGTGGACCATATATTATGTAAAATGTTAATTTTATTTCCTACTTAATTATATAACTGTTTAATTTCTGTAATTATTTATGATACTTGTGTAGTGATGCGGGACGCTATGCGAACTAGGACTCTATGCAATGATATGACTAAACGGACTCCTATGACCAGCAACGACACAACAGTCTGATTAGCATAACTCGACGCCTAAAGTTCCCAAGAGAGGAATTATGCTATATAACAAGGAACACAAGCTCGCAAGCGTCCCAAGAGAGGGAAGCGCGCTGATCTGCACGGTTGAGAAACCGGCGAGTCTAGGGTGGTCAGACTCCACACTCGTGACTCGGATGAGTCACGGGACGGTCACACTCTCTTGCCACAGTAGTGAATAAAAGAAATGAACTGGCTAAGAACCTACTACGCACACACGCAGCGGCATCAAGAGAAAATACTAAAAGAGCAAGCTAACCAGGCAAAGAAGTGGACGCATACCTCCACGCTCGGGGCGTGGGGAAGAAGCCCGGCCAAGTCACACGATCCCCGGTACAATCTAAGTACATACAACCCAAATAATGCCCACTCCTCACAGGGAGGTAAAAGGCTACACGGCGATCCGGGGTCATGAGACGTGGGGTGATGGGTACCGGGTCGGTGAAGCACGTCGTCCATGTGTGGCCGCAACCGAAGCGAAATGCGCCACACCCACGAACTAGCTAGGGTCCGGCAGCAAGGAAGGCGAGCCTCGTCGCCTAGGATGGAGTACGGCCCCTGGAGGAGGGCAGCAAGGGACGGCGGCCACTCGGGAAGACGCTGGACGCCAACGGCGTGGGAGGGAAGCTCCGGCGTGCTCTCGAACGGGTGGGCAGACTGCTGGCCAATCTGCACTTTCCTGGGAAGCGGCAGAATGACGATGCCGGTAGGCCACCTTCTGTTCGTCGGTTGGCCACAAAACTTGGTGGGGACGCTACTGGGGATGTCCCACGGACGTCGGTCAAACGGTAACTGCAACTGAGCTCCGAGGAAGTGGTTGCGAATTTCGCCGCAGCCCCTATGCAATCTGGTCTGTCCTCGGGCAGCAGGACAGCGGGTCAAAGATCACTACCAAAAAAAGCGGGATTTCAGACGGATATTTCAGACGGATATTTTCCATCTTAATATCCGTCTGTATTTGTGACGGATTAGCTTCTGTCACAAATTCCATCTCTATTAACGACAGACTATATTCGCTCTGAAGATCCGTCTATAATTATAGACGGAATATATTCCGTCTTTATATCCGTCATAAATTTAGGACGGATATTCAGACGGAAGTAATCCGTCTGAAATTTCAGACGGAAATAAGTTCCGTCCAAATTTCCGTCTCAAAATTCCGCCTTTCCCGCCACCGTCGGCCCCTCCCTCCCACCCCTTCCACCCGACCCCATTTCCACCCCCCCACTCTCCCTCTCACTCTCTCCTTCTCCTCTGCCCTCTGCTTCCAGTCGTCGCCGCCGGAGCCGCAAAGCCGTCAGAAGCCGCCGTCGCCATCCTCGCCGTCCTCAACGTCGACGTCCTCGCTATCGTGCCCACCGCCATTCGTGGTAGCTCGCAGCCGTGCCCACCTTCCTCGCCGAAGCTCAGACGATCGCCGCCGGTATGTCCCCCCTCACCCTCTGTCTTTTTTTTAACCTGCATTTGTTCTCGCTGGGGGTGTGGGAGGGGTGTCGATGGGGAAGGGGAGAGGAGGGGCGTCGTTCCCGTGGCGGCGGCTGGCGGCGAGGGGACGGGGGGGGGTCGGTTGGGGAGGGCAGTTGGGAAGGGGATGGGGGTTCCCGTGGCGGCCGGGGGTGAGGGGATGGGGGTTTGGGAAGGGGAGGGGGGCCGGCGGTGAGGGGACAGGTGTTTTGGAAGAGGAGGGGGTTCCTGTGGTGGCCGGCAGCGAGGGGACGGGGGGGTCGATTGGGGAGGGCAGTTGGGAAGGGGATGGGGGTTCCCGTGGCGGCCGGGGGTGAGGGGATGGGGGTTTGGGAAGGGGAGGGGGGCCGGCGGTGAGGGGACGGGTGTTTTGGAAGGGGAGGGGGTTCCTGCGGTGGCCGGCAGCGAGGGGACGGGGGGGTCGGTTGGGGAGGGCAAGGGAGGGGAGGGGGGTTCCCGTGGCAGTCTTGTGTTTGTGTTCTCTCCTCATTTCGCTCCTAAAAGATTCTGCCTTTGTTCAGATGTCTTGTGTTTGTGTGTGTGTGTGTGTGTGTGTGTGTGTGTGTGTGTGTGGTAGGGGGGGGAAGCTTTCCGGACTCTTCTCCTTGGGCAGGGGCCACTGGATCATGTGGCCAGCAATGGCAAGTACGCCAACTGCCGACAAGGGTGGCCCTTGGGGTCTCTATTGCCAGGTTGTCCAGAATGGAAGGTTCCTCTCAGTTGGGGTGGCGTGCTTGTGTTTGTGATGCCATTAACAGTGCATGTTTATGATATGTGTACATCGGATCCTAATTCCCTGGGCGGGTTTGACCTTTCCACTTTCTTATTACCGCTCCATTTCCTGGCACTTGCCTTCTGTGAGGGGAGGGTCCAACCCAGATGGCTGCTTCACCCCGGAGAGGCGCGTGGACGACCTCTTTAATTGCGCACTCTGTTGGCTGATGAGATATAGATAAACAGCCCATTTTTTGCCGTTTGGTGAGGGTTTTACGAAGGGGTTGTTTGGTTTGACGAAAAATATCCTAAAATACTGTATATTTTGTGTCATACAGGTGTGGTATTTCACAGTACTTTATGATGAAACAAACAACTCGTAAAATGAAATTAGTTGAAAATTTTGGTGATTAGAATGATCATTCATCTCACTTTACCTCAGCACCTGAGTTCCTTCGACATCCAATCGACATGGCATGTTCCGTACAGAAAAGAAACGTTATCGCTATTATTGTTGAATTTATAGAAAATAAAAGGAAATCTTTCCTTAAAAATCTGAAGCTAGAAATCAAGTGTTTGAGGTTCCAAGTGGGTGATAAAAACGGGTCACCATCTATTATTAAAAAAAGATTAATCAAACTTTCTGGGTAAAAACAAAATGTCTTGATGACGCCGATGGTATTTGACGTCAATTAAGCTTGAAGCTTACAAGTCAAAGCTTAATTGCGACCTACATTATGATCCACCTGTCACCCAACTTGATGTGACATGAAGATGTGACATGAGGCAGCCTCCAGATCTTCTGTATCTTGGACTGGGCATTTGGCAACAACATCAAATTATTGCATTCCTCCCACTTCAAAAGCGTTCCCGCACCACTACCAAGAGGTTGTTTCCAGACATTTTTAAATTTATGAGGTTAATAAGTATAGAAAGTCGAAAATGACACTATATTTAAAGTTCAAATACTGACCTAGTTACAATCAAACGATAATATTTTTATTCGAAATTTGTATTATTTAAATGCTATTTTCCCTCTGTATGCAATGCACCTGACAATAAAAAAAGGTGCCACATTAATGCGGTTGACCTGATACCCTTGACTTGGGGAGTCGTTAACAGCGGCGCAGACATATGGGCTCTAGACTTCTAGACTGCGTCGAACATTTTACCTGTTCTGCAGGGGCTCGGCCCAGCACATGGGTTTGAGGGCCTCTGATCAGAAAGAAAGGCAGAGTAAAAACTACATCAAAGGTAAGTTTACATCTCGTACACCAATCGTACTTAAGAATAAGAATAAGGGTAAATTAATACAGAATGACTTACGTCTATTTTTCTCAAAACTTATTCCGATACCAAACGTGCCCTCACATTTGAAGGGGGAGATAGCCAATACACGTGGTGCCGCCATATCACAAAACCTGATAATTTTCCCTGGTTAATTGATGAGACTCAAGGGTTATATTTCCTAAACATGGTCGAGCATCACTTTTATGCCTCGGATTAAGTAAAGCTTCTACATTTATCAACAATGGACGTAGATCTCCATTGGCTTGTAGGAGATCCCTTTACTGCACCAATAATGTTTTGCTGCATCGCCTTCTAGCATGGCTGGTTGAGATCCCCAGTCGTGCGTGCACCAATAAGACACTCATCTTATGGGTGGGCGACATGAATGCCCAACCAATGGGGGGTTCTTAAGGGAGGTAATAAAGGAGCATGGATGAGCAAGGGAGAAGCTATGAATGTCGAGTGGACGGTGGGGGCAAAGAGGTGGGTGGGGAGGTACCGAGGGCTGTGCACCACAGTAACTCTTTTGGCAGTTATTTTTAATTGCATGTAAATATATTTTTAAATCTGATTTTAATAGAAATTTGATGTTAATTTGACTCAAAAATGTAGATTGTTTAGCTTCGATGTTCTTCATTTGAAAATTTTTGTAATTTGGGTGTTATTTAATTTGATATGTGCATAATGATAATTGCGTTGTTATTTAATTTTATGTTATATAAATGCATGGGGTATTCCCTGTGAGCTGAGGTGCGTGGGTGCGACCTAACATTACACGCACCTCAGGAGAGCGCGTTAAAACCGTGTCAATGTGCCTTCCCGTTCAAGACTTTGGGATTGATGTGTATGTTCTCATTTGTTTATGAGAATGTATATATCTACCTCAAAGTCTTGAATTGTCCCGTTTGGACAGTCTGTGAATGTTTGATCGCACTTAGGCAGTCATTTACTATATGTGTTTGTATGGTTTGTTGAGAATTTCGGTTGCGTCTCCTCACTCTTCTCTGATATACCATTATTGATTTTGAGTGTTTTCTTAACCACTTACTTGTAAGTGTTTAAGAAAATTTCAAAATCAATAAATATATTTGGTATATCGGAGAAGTGTGGGGAGATGATGCCGAAATTTTTAGCAAATCGTGCAGCACATATAGTAAGTGATTGTGCGATCAAACCTTCATGGATGGGTTAAAAAGTGATAATCTAATCAATATTCCTCTTCCAACTGCAAATGGTCTATGATGAACGATGTGAGGAAAGGGTCGGGTGTAATATTATGAGTAATGATTTGAAAGTTAGGATGTGTATTGTCATTTATTGGGTGCAGGTAAAATGTCGACAGATCGTTCATGGATGTATCGTAGAATAGTTGACCGGGTGGTGTCAGATGACTTTAAGCTTGGGGTTGAGAGTTTCATTCAATTTGCATTGGGGAATCCAAATGCAGCAATAGATCGCGACGGTCACATTCGATGCCCTTGTTCAAGTTGTAGAAACTTGAGGTGGTGTTCAACATGGGATGTGCAACATCATTTGTACACGAAAGGGTTCGTGGATGGTTATACGAATTGGACGTGTCATGGTGAGTAATTCTTGAGGTATGAGCCCGACAATATTGCAGGCACAAGTGGGTACGTGGATATGGTTGTAGATGCTGCTGGTCCTAGTTTTAATATTCACGATGAAGCGCCGAATAAGACAGCCGGAAGATTTTATGAACTACTTAGGGATGCTGATGAGCCGCTGTGGGATGGTTGTGAAAAGTACACTCGATTGTCTGCAGTGTCACAGTTGTTGAACTTGAAATCTGAATTTCACATCAGTGAGACTTGTTTTGACCGTCTCCTCCTCTTGATCAAGAGTATGTTGCCTCGAGACGAGAAGTTGCCAGAAACTTTTTACCGTGCAAAAAAGATGGTCAATGACTTAGGACTTGGATATGTGAAAATAGATGCATGTCCGAATCATTGTATGTTATATTACAAAGATGATGCAGATAAGATATCATGTTCCATTTGTGGCCATGACAGATTCAAACCTAAGGGGGGGTCAATTCAAAGGCAAAAGATGTACCTTACAAGGCGTTGCGATACTTCCCTCTTGTGCCTAGGCTGCAGCGACTGTATATGTCCTCAAAGACGGCTCGACATATGACATGGCACACCGAAAGAGTACGTCGTGCCGATGATATAATCAGTCATCCTGCCGATGGTGAAGCTTGGACTCACTTTAGTCGTACTCATCTTGCCTTTTCAAGGGAGTCACGTAATGTTCGATTGGGTTTATGCACAGATGGCTTTAATCCATTCGGTGGTTCAGTGGCAGCTTATTCTTGTTGGCCAGTGTTCATGACACCGTACAACCTTCCGCCGCACATGTGCATGAAGCGAGAAAATCTGTTTTTGTCCCTAGTAATTCCTGGTCCAAAAAGTCCCGGAAAAAATTTGGACATATATCTCAGGCCGTTGATTGATGAGCTCAAATTTTTATGGACTGATGGAGTTGTTACTTATGATGCATATAGGAAGAAAAATTTTATTATGAAGGCTGCACTGATGTGGACAATAAGTGACTTCCCTGCATATGGAATGCTATCTGGTTGGAGCACACATGGGAGGCTAGCATGTCCTTACTGTATGGAAGATACCAAATCATTTGTATTGAAACATGGGGGGAAAAGCTGCTGGTTTGATTGCCATCGGCGGTTGCTACCAAGTGACCATCCTTTTCGAAGGCAAAAAGACTCGTTTAAAAAAAATACTGTTGAAATGGATGAAGCTGACTTGCAACGGGTGTCGGGTCTACATATGGCGTCACGGGTGCACAATTTACCAGATGTAGTTAATTGTCTGGTAGCACACGGCAACTCCCTAATTTTGGAAAGGATCACAACTGGGTCAAGAAAAGTATTTTTTGGGAATTACCTTATTGGTCAACTCTTCTTGTACGACACAATCTGGATGTCATGCATACCGAGAAGAATTTTTTTGATAATGTGTTCAATACGATCATGAATGTTAAAGGGAAAACAAAGGACAACGCCAAAGCACGTATGGATTTAAAGATGCTTTGTAGACGTCCAGAACTGGAACTACAAAGTGTCAATGGCAAAACTGTGCAGCCTAAAGCAACTTATGTGCTTCATGATACACAGATCAAGGAAGTATGCCAGTGGTTGAAACAGCTGAGATTCCCAGATGGATATGCATCCAACATAGCCCGTTGTGTGAATGTTAATGAGGGGAAAATATATGGTATGAAAAGTCACGACTGTCATGTGTTCATGGAGAGGCTACTGCCCATTGCATTTCGTGATTTGTTGCCAAAGCAGATATGGGGAGCACTAGCTGAGATGAGTCAATTTTTCAAGATTTTATGTGCATCTGAACTCAGACTTCGGGATGTACAAACTATCGAACAAGAAGTTGTCACAACCATTTGCAAGCTAGAGAAGATATTTCCTCCGGCATTCTTTGATTCGATGGAGCACCTGGTCGTTCATTTGCCATATGAGGCTATCGTCGGAGGGCCAGTACAATTTCGATGGATGTATCCATTTGAGAGGTATGTGACAATTTTTGTTAACTTATAAGTCGTCCATAGCCGCTACATATCGTTGCCATCTGACTTGTTGTTGTAGGTGCATGCATGAATTAAAAATGAAAGTTCGCAACAAGGCACAGGTGGAGGGTTCGATTGCTGAGGCATACATTCTTGAAGAAATTTCAAACTTCTGTTCTATGTACTTTGAGCCAGAGATTCAAACTCGTCGTACTCGACCTCCACGTAATGATGATGGGGGAGTGGATGAATCGTCCGATCGGCTCTCCATATTTAAACATCCTGGACGTGCGTTCGGACGTTGCTTGACTCGCACGCTCGAAGATAGAGAGTTGCACGCCGCTGAGATATATATTCTTTTGAATTGCCTCGAGATTGAACCTTATGTTGAGTAAGTTCTTAATTCACATTTCCAGCAACTCCATAAGTCTATACATCCTCAAAGTCTATACAACATTGACTTCACAAAGTCTATACATTGGCTTCCTCAAAGTCTATACATCCTCAAAGTCTATACATTGGCTTCCTCAAAGTCTATACAATATTAACTTCACAAAGTCTATACATTGGCTTCCTCAAAGTCTATACATCCTCAAAGTCTATACATTGGCTTCCTCAAAGTCTATACTTCCTCAAAGTCTATACATTGGCTTCCTCAAAGTCTATACAACATTGACTTCACAAAGTCTATACATTGGCTTCCTCAAAGTCTATACATTGGCTTCCTCAAAGTCTATATATTGGCTTCCTCAAAGTCTATACTTCCTCAAAGTCTATACATTGGCTTCCTCAAAGTCTATACAACATTGACTTCACAAAGTCTATACATTGGCTTCCTCAAAGTCTATACATCCTCAAAGTCTATACATTGGCTTCCTCAAAGTCTATACATTGGCTTCCTCAAAGTCTATACATCCTCAAAGTCTATACATTGGCTTCCTCAAAGTCTATACACATTGACTTCACAAAGTCTATACATTGGCTTCCTCAAAGTCTATACATCCTCAAAGTCTATACATTGGCTTCCTCAAAGTCTATATTCCTCAAAGTCTATACATTGCTTCCTCAAAGTCTATACATTGGCTTCCTCAAAGTCTATACATTGACTTCACAAAGTCTATACATTGGCTTCCTCAAAGTCTATACATCCTCAAAGTCTATACATTGGCTTCCTCAAAGTCTATACTTCCTCAAAGTCTATACATTGGCTTCCTCAAAGTCTAACATTGACTTCACAAAGTCTATACATTGGCTTCCTCAAAGTCTATACATCCTCAAAGTCTACTAAAGTCTATACATTGACTTCCTCAAAGTCTATACATTGGCTTCCTCAAAGTCTATACAACATGACTTCACAAAGTCTATACATTGGCTTTATCAAATTTTTTAATCATTTTTTATACGGGGTGCTACATTTATATTGCAGACAATTTGATTCAGAATTAGCTGAAAAATGTCCAAATATCCAGGATGTGGAGATTGAAAAAGAACGCGAGAAGTTTTTTTCCAAATGGCTAAGAAACCGAGTTAGTGTGAACTCTGAATATATATGTTTGTATTTACGTATGTTGAGGTAATTGTTATTATTTTAACTACTCTAATTTGAATATAGGTTGAACAAGGTCTCATTACTGATCAAAGAGTACAACAGATAAGTTATGGCCCCTCGAACCAGACACGTGCCTATCCGGGATATATTGTGAATGGATACAAATTTCATACAAGGGATTATGGGCGAAATAAGTCTACGATGAACAGCGGCGTATGTGTGAAGGGAAGTTTATACAATGAAATGGAATTGGACTACTATGGTATTCTTGAAGAAGTCTTAGAACTTCAGTATTTGGGACAAGACAATCATGTATACATATTTAAGTGTCAATGGTTTGATCCTAATTCTGTTCTACATGACACAAATTATGGGATTGTCAATGTCAAGCATAGGTCTAAACTTAAGACCTATGAACCGTTCATTTTAGCCGCACAAGCCCAGCAAGTGTACTATTCAAGCTATCCATCATCCAAGAATAGAGATTGGTGGGCAGTTTGCAGGGTTAATTCAAAACTCTTTCCCACTTATGAGTTAACTATGAGTGGAGATGTCTCAGAGGTTGCTCGTGCTGAATATTATCAATCAGACGAAGTTGGCGTTGTCGGTTCCTCTAGGTTTAATCTGGACGAATCTGATGAGCCACTGTCATTACGTACGCGAGATGGAGTGGAAGAAGTCGATCCGACGGAGCTAAATGTTGATGTTAGAGGGGAGGAAGAATCAGATGAAGACGAAGATTTTGAATCTCATGAGACTACTATGGATGACGAAGATGATGAAGTTGAGCTAGATATATCAACATGAGGGAGGCATGTTTTGATAATTTAGTAAGAAGATTCTTACTTTTAAGCATAATTTTAAATAACATTTGTCTAGCCTTATATAATTGTGGATTAATATGTATTAATTGTTTTGTTATTAATAAGGAAATGGTGCGAGGAGGTCGTACTAGGGGTGGGAGGAGATCTAGCAGTGAGAGGGGCGCTACTCCCTCCTCGCTACCATCTTCTTCAGACACAGGTATATTTGATCAATAAGTTAGCTATATAAATATTTTAATTATTTACAAACTTAAAAGAATTTATTTATAGGTGCAAGTGTCGGCTCACCACCACTTGTACATACGCCACCACCTCCCGTTACAGGTATGTATATTTTAATTTAAATTCTTGAACATTTGTTCTACTTATGAAAATAAATTCTTGCAGGTCTCAGTGGCCTCCCACCTGTTGTGCATACGCCACTCCCACCACCTCCCGCTGCAGGTATGTATATTTTAATTATATGTTCGCAATATTTGTATCACTCCACATGACAATAAATTCTTGCAGGTCTTAGTGGCCTCCCACCTCGAGGATCATGTATGTATATTTTAATTTAAATTCTTCAATATTTGTTCTACTTATGACAATAAATTCTTGCAGGTCTCAGTGGCCTCCCACCTGTTGTGCATACGCCACCCCCACCACCTCCCGCTGCAGGTATGTATATTTTAATTATATGTTCGCAGTATATGTATCACTCCACATGACAATAAATTCTTGCAGGTCTCAGTGGCCTCCCACCTCTTGTGCAGACGCCACCCCCACCACCTCCCGCTGCAGGTATGTATATTTTAATTATATGTTCGCAGTATATGTATCACTCCACATGACAATAAATTCTTACAGGTCTCAGTGGCCTCCCACCTCGAGGATCATGTATGTATATTTTAATTTAAATTCTTCAATATTTGTTCTACTTATGAAAATTACTTCTTGCAGGTCTCAGTGGCCTCCCACCTGTTGTGCATACGCCACCCCCACCACCTCCCGCTGTAGGTATGTATATTTTAATTATATGTTCGCAGTATATGTACCACTCCACATGACAATAAATTCTTGCAGGTCTCAGTGGCCTCCCACCTTTTGTGCAGACACCACCCCCACCACCTCCCGCTGCAGGTATGTATATTTTAATTATATGTTCGCAGTATATGTATCACTCCACATGACAATAAATTCTTGCAGGTCTCAGTGCCCTCCCACCTTTTGTGCAGACGCCACCCCCACCACCTCCCGCTGCAGGTATGTATATTTTAATTATATGTTCGCAGTATATGTATCACTCCATATGACAATAAATTCTTACAGGTCTCAGTGCCCTCCCACCACCTCCCACTTGTACAGGGCCCACCCCCACCAGTCAGCCCCTTGACGATGCCGGCAGTTGTCACGAGGGAGGCACGACCCATGATAGACGTCGCCCGTGTTGGGTATCCGGGTAAATCTATAAGGTTATATTACATTAATTAGCCCTCAACTGTCTAATATGAATATTTGACATTTGCAATTGCAGTATGAAATTTGAACCCCACAGCGCTGTCCATCATTCCACCGAACTCATGTTGGCACATGTGCCCGGGGCAGCTTCCACTTTCAGAGATTTTCCGATGCCCATCCGCGATTCATTGTACAACATGTTCTTAGTAAGTAATTACGTCATTTAATTCAAGTATTTCCCAAAGTCAATTTACAACTTTATACTAAGTGTGAAAAGTAATTGATTTACAGCGGTCTTTTCAATTCACATGTGGACATGACGCGGCGAGATGTCGTCGTGCCTGGGAGTCTACTATGCTCTCAAGTTACAAGAGGAAAATACATGAGGCCCGAGCACACGCTAAAAAATTGAGTGGGGGGAGTGAAGACCGACAATTGTGGAAGGCGCATCGCCCTCTATGGATGAGGCAGGAGGATTGGGAGATATCTTGTGACCATTTTGCCGACCCCAAGTGGATAGAAAAGTCCGAAAAAGCCAAAGCAAACAGGGCGTCAAAACCAGGTTCAAATTTGCATACGAGTGGGTCCATCTCTTATGCGGCTCATAAACAAAAATTGGTAAGTAATATACCAATTTATCTTCTTACAATTTATCCCAATATTTGACTTTTTTTTACTATGAATTGTATAACAGGCTGTGGAGCTTAATCGACCTCCGTCGTTCCTCGAGGTGTTCGACAGAACACACAAAAAGAAGGGGACTAATGATTTTGTGAGTGACACAGCTAAGTCAGCAGCGGTAAGTTTATCTACATATGTAACTTGTACCGTTCATTTAAATCGGCATGTAATTCATATGAAATTGACTAGTTATTTTATTCAATTTGTAGGAAACATATAGCAAAGCAGTGACAGAGAAGTACGGGGAGGGAGACACGCAGCAGCCGGAGTTCGATCCGGTGGAGTGGGTGGCAGCAGCTGGCGTACCGAAGAAAGGCCGACTATATGGTTTTGGGGAGAGCCTAGACACAAGCGCGGTGACATCAGCGTGTGCGAGTTCTAGCTATACTTCTTCCAGTGGCAGTGCCTTCACTATACCTTCCGTTGCCCCCAGCGCTTCTGCCAGCGACATGATGGACATGGTCCGATCGCAGATTTCTGATATGCAGCGGCAGCAGCAGCATTTCCAGCAAGAGATCTCTAGCCAAGTGTCAGTATTCTTGCAGGCAATCAGTGGCCTCCTCTCCCAGAGCGGAATGGTCCCTCAGCAATCCACCACCACCACAGCACAGGCCGCACAGGTGAGTGTTTACTATGTTTTTATTTTGATGGAATTACTCAATTATGTTCATTATTAATTTTAAAACTCATTTACTTTAGAAGAATTGAGAAAATCCGGGGGCCGGGGGTCTAAAACTTGAAATACCAGCCGGATGCCCATGCCGATCGTTCCAACACGACTGGGGAGATGAAAGTGACTTGTCAGAATTGACGAAATCCAAATCGGATGCCCGATTTGAGCTCGGCGCTCAAAGTTCATTTCTAAAATACACTTAGTTCAAATGAACTGCCAGGTCGGGGCCGGGGGTCTAAAACTTGAAACACCGGCCGGATGCACGTGCCGATCGTTCCAATACGACCGGGGAGATGAAAGTGACTTGTCAGAACTGACGGAATCCAAATCGGATGCCCGGTTTGAGCTTGGCGCTCAAAGTTCATTTCTAAAATACACTTAGTTCAAATGAACTGCCAGGTCGGGGCCAGGGGTCTAAAACTTGAAACACTGGCCGGATGGCCGTGCCGATCGTTCTAACACGATCGGGGAGATGAAAGTGACTTGTCAGAACTGACGGAATCTAAATCGGATGCCCGGTTTGAGATCGGCGCTCAAAGTTCATTTCTAAAATACACTTAGTTCAAATGAACTACCAGGTCAGGGCCGGGGGTCTAAAACTTGAAATACCGGCCGCATGCCCGTGCCGATCATTCCAACACGACCGGGGAGATGAAAGTGACTTGTCAGAACTGACGGAATCCAAATCGGATGCCCGGTTTGAGCTCGGCGCTCAAAGTTCATTTCTAAAATACACTTAGTTCAAATGAACTTCCAGGTCGGGGCCGGGGGTCTAAAACTTGAAACACCGGCCAGATGCCCATGCCGATCATTCCAACACGACCGGGGAGATGAAAGTGACTTGTCAGAACTGACGGAATCCAAATCGGATGCCCGGTTTGAGCTCGGCGCTCAAAGTTCATTTCTAAAATACACTTAGTTCAAATGAACTGCCAGGTCAGGGCCGGGGGTCTAAAACTTGAAATACCGGCCGGATGGCCGTGCCGATCATTCCAACACGACCGGGGAGATGAAAGTGACTTGTCAGAACTGACGGAATCTAAATCGGATGCCCGGTTTGAGCTCGGCGCTCAAAGTTCATTTCTAAAATACACTTAGTTCAAATGAACTGCCAGGTCGGGGCCGGGGGTCTAAAACTTGAAATACCGACCGGATGGCCGTGCCGATCGTTCCAACACGACCGGGGAGATGAAAGTGACTTGTCAGAACTGACGGAATCCAAATCGGATGCCTGGTTTGAGCTCGGCGCTCAAAGTTCATTTCTAAAATACACTTAGTTCAAATGAACTGCCAGGTCGGGGCCGGGGGTCTAAAACTTGAAACACCGGCCGGATGCCCGTGCCGATCATTCCAACACGACCGGGGAGATGAAAGTGACTTGTCAGAACTGACGGAATCCAAATCGGATGCCCGGTTTGAGATCGGCGCTCAAAGTTCATTTCTAAAATACACTTAGTTTAAATGAACTGCCAGGTCGGGGCCGGGGGTCTAAAACTTGAAATACCGGCCGGATGCCATGCCGATCGTTCCAACACGACCTGGGAGATGAAAGTGACTTGTCAGAACTGACGGAATCCAAATCGGATGCCCGGTTTGAGCTCGGCGCTCAAAGTTCATTTCTAAAATACACTTAGTTCAAATGAACTGCCAGGTCGGGGCCGGGGGTCTAAAACTTGAAATACCGGCCGGATGCCCGTGCCGATCATTCCAACACGACCGGGGAGATGAAAGTGACTTGTCAGAACTGACGGAATCCAAATCGGATGCCCGGTTTGAGCTCGGCGCTCAAAGTTCATTTCTAAAATACACTTAGTTCAAATGAACTGCCAGGTCGGGGCCGGGGGTCTAAAACTTGAAACACCGGCCGATGCCATGCCGATCATTCCAACACGACCGGGGAGATGAAAGTGACTTGTCAGAACTGACGGAATCCAAATCGGATGCCCGGTTTGAGCTCGGCGCTCAAAGTTCATTTCTAAAATACACTTAGTTCAAATGAACTGCCAGGTCGGGGCCGGGGGTCTAAAACTTGAAACACCGGCCGGATGCCGTGCCGATCATTCCAACACGACCGGGGAGATGAAAGTGACTTGTCAGAACTGACGGAATCCAAATCGGATGCACGGTTTGAGATCGGCGCTCAAAGTTCATTTCTAAAATACACTTAGTTCAAATGAACTGCCAGGTCGGGGCCGGGGGTCTAAAACTTGAAATACTCACCGGATGGTCATGCCGATCATTCCAACACGACCGGGGAGATGAAAGTGACTTGTCAGAACTGACGGAATCCAAATCGGATCCCCAGTTTGAGCTCGGCGCTCAAAGTTCATTTCTAAAATACACTTAGTTCAAATGAACTGCCAGGTCGGGGCCGGGGGTCTAAAACTTGAAACACCCGCCGGATGCCCATGTCGATCATTCCAACACGACCGGGGAGATGAAAGTGACTTGTCAGAACTGACGGAATTCAAATCGGATGCCCGGTTTGAGCTCGGCGCTCAAAGTTCATTTCTAAAATACACTTGGTTCAAATGAACTGGCAGGTCGGGGCCGGGGGTCTAAAACATGAAACACCGGCCGGATGCCTGTGTCGATCCTTCCAACACGACCGGGGAGATGAAAGTGACTTGTCAGAACTGACGGAATCCAAATCGGATGCCCGGTTTGAGCTCGGCGCTCAAAGTTCATTTCTAAAATACACTTAGTTCAAATGAACTGCCAGGTCGGGGCCGGGGGTCTAAAACTTGAAACACCGGCCGGATGGCCGTGCCGATCGTTCCAACACGACCGGGGAGATGAAAGTGACTTGTCAGAACTGACGGAATCTAAATCGGATGCCCGGTTTGAGCTCGGCGCTCAAAGTTCATTTCTAAAATACACTTAGTTCAAATGAACTGCCAGGTCGGGGCCGGGGGTCTAAAACTTGAAATACCGGCCGGATGGCCGTGCCGATCATTCCAACACGACCGGGGAGATGAAAGTGACTTGTCAGAACTGACGGAATCCAAATCGGATGCCCGGTTTGAGCTCGGCGCTCAAAGTTCATTTCTAAAATACACTTAGTTCAAATGAACTGCCAGGTCGGGGCCGGGGGTCTAAAACTTGAAATACCGGCCGGATGGCCGTGCCGATCATTCCAACACGACCGGGGAGATGAAAGTGACTTGTCAGAACTGACGGAATCCAAATCGGATGCCCGGTTTGAGCTCGGCGCTCAAAGTTCATTTCTAAAATACACTTAGTTCAAATGAACTGCCAGGTCGGGGCCGGGGGTCTAAAACTTGAAACACCGGCCGGATGCCCGTGCCGATCATTCCAACACGACCGGGGAGATGAAAGTGACTTGTCAGAACTGACGGAATCCAAATCGGATGCCCGGTTTGAGCTCGGCGCTCAAAGTTCATTTCTAAAATACACTTAGTTCAAATGAACTGCCAGGTCGGGGCCGGGGGTCTAAAACTTGAAATACCGACCGGATGGCCGTGCCGATCATTCCAACACGACCGGGGAGATGAAAGTGACTTGTCAGAACTGACGGAATCCAAATCGGATGCCTGGTTTGAGCTCGGCGCTCAAAGTTCATTTCTAAAATACACTTAGTTCAAATGAACTGCCAGGTCGGGGCCGGGGGTCTAAAACTTGAAACACCGGCCGGATGCCATGCCGATCATTCCAACACGACCGGGGAGATGAAAGTGACTTGTCAGAACTGACGGAATCCAAATCGGATGCCCGGTTTGAGATCGGCGCTCAAAGTTCATTTCTAAAATACACATAGTTTAAATGAACTGCCAGGTCGGGGCCGGGGGTCTAAAACTTGAAATACCGGTCGGATGCCCATGCCGATCGTTCCAACACGACCTGGGAGATGAAAGTGACTTGTCAGAACTGACGGAATCCAAATCGGATGCCCGGTTTGAGCTCGGCGCTCAAAGTTCATTTCTAAAATACACTTGGTTCAAATGAACTGCCAGGTCGGGGCCGGGGGTCTAAAACTTGAAATACTGGCCGGATGCCCGTGCCGATCATTCCAACACGACCGGGGAGATGAAAGTGACTTGTCAGAACTGACGGAATCCAAATCGGATGCCCGGTTTGAGATCGGCGCTCAAAGTTCATTTCTAAAATACACTTAGTTCAAATGAACTGCCAGGTCGGGGCCGGGGGTCTAAAACTTGAAACACCGGCCGGATGCCCGTGCCGATCGTTCCAACATGACCGGGGAGATGAAAGTGACTTGTCAGAACTGACGGAATCCAAATCGGATGCCCGGTTTGAGCTCGGCGCTCAAAGTTCATTTCTAAAATACACTTAGTTCAAATGAACTGCCAGGTCGGGGCCGGGGGTCTAAAACTTGAAACACCGGCCGGATGCCCGTGCCGATCATTCCAACACGACCGGGGAGATGAAAGTGACTTGTCAGAACTGACGGAATCCAAATCGGATGCCCGGTTTGAGATCGGCGCTCAAAGTTCATTTCTAAAATACACTTAGTTCAAATGAACTGCCAGGTCGGGGCCGGGGGTCTAAAACTTGAAATACTCGCCGGATGGCCATGCCGATCATTCCAACACGACCGGGGAGATGAAAGTGACTTGTCAGAACTGACGGAATCCAAATCGGATGCCCGGTTTGAGCTCGGCGCTCAAAGTTCATTTCTAAAATACACTTAGTTCAAATGAACTGCCAGGTCGGGGCCGGGGGTCTAAAACTTGAAACACCGGCCGGATGCCCGTGCCGATCATTCCAACACGACCGGGGAGATGAAAGTGACTTGTCAGAACTGAAGGAATTCAAATCGGATGCCCGGTTTGAGCTCGGCGCTCAAAGTTCATTTCTAAAATACACTTGGTTCAAATGAACTGCCAGGTCGGGGCCGGGGGTCTAAAACTTGAAATACCGGCCGGATGCCTGTGCCGATCATTCCAACACGACCGGGGAGATGAAAGTGACTTGTCAGAACTGACGGAATCCAAATCGGATGCCCGGTTTGAGCTCGGCGCTCAAAGTTCATTTCTAAAATACACTTAGTTCAAATGAACTGCCAGGTCGGGGCCGGGGGTCTAAAACTTGAAACACCAGCCGGATGCCCGTGCCGATCATTCCAACATGACCGGGGAGATGAAAGTGACTTGTCAGAACTGACGGAATCCAAATCGGATGCCCGGTTTGAGCTCGGCGCTCAAAGTTCATTTCTAAAATACACTTAGTTCAAATGAACTGCCAGGTCGGGGCCGGGGTCTAAAACTTGAAATACCGGCCGGATGGCCGTGCCGATCGTTCCAACACGACCGGGGAGATGAAAGTGACTTGTCAGAACTGACGGAATCCAAATCGGATGCCCGGTTTGAGCTCGGCGCTCAAAGTTCATTTCTAAAATACACTTAGTTCAAATGAACTGCCAGGTCGGGGCCGGGGGTCTAAAACTTGAAATACCGGCCGGATGGCCATGCCGATCATTCCAACACGACCGGGGAGATGAAAGTGACTTGTCAGAACTGACGGAATCCAAATCGGATGCCTGGTTTGAGCTCGGCGCTCAAAGTTCATTTCTAAAATACACTTAGTTCAAATGAACTACCAGGTCGGGGCCGGGGGTCTAAAACTTGAAACACCGGCCGGATGCCCGTGCCGATCATTCCAACACGACCGGGGAGATGAAAGTGACTTGTCAGAACTGACGGAATCCAAATCGGATGCCCGGTTTGAGCTCGGCGCTCAAAGTTCATTTCTAAAATACACTTAGTTCAAATGAACTGCCAGGTCGGGGCCGGGGGTCTAAAACTTGAAATACCGGCCGATGCCCATGCCGATCATTCCAACACGACCGGGGAGATGAAAGTGACTTGTCAGAACTGACGGAATCCAAATCGGATGCCCGGTTTGAGCTCGGCGCTCAAAGTTCATTTCTAAAATACACTTAGTTTAAATGAACTGCCAGGTCGGGGCCGGGGGTCTAAAACTTGAAATACCGGCCGGATGCCCATGCCGATCGTTCCAACACGACCTGGGAGATGAAAGTGACTTGTCAGAACTGACGGAATCCAAATCGGATGCCCGGTTTGAGCTCGGCGCTCAAAGTTCATTTCTAAAATACACTTGGTTCAAATGAACTGCCAGGTCGGGGCCGGGGGTCTAAAACTTGAAATACCGGCCGGATGCCCATGCCGATCATTCCAACACGACCGGGGAGATGAAAGTGACTTGTCAGAACTGACGGAATCCAAATCGGATGCCCGGTTTGAGATCGGCGCTCAAAGTTCATTTCTAAAATACACTTAGTTCAAATGAACTGCCAGGTCGGGGCCGGGGGTCTAAAACTTGAAACACCGGCCGATGTCCATGCCGATCGTTCCAACACGACCGGGGAGATGAAAGTGACTTGTCAGAACTGACGGAATCCAAATCGGATGCCCGGTTTGAGCTCGGCGCTCAAAGTTCATTTCTAAAATACACTTAGTTCAAATGAACTGCCAGGTCGGGGCCGGGGGTCTAAAACTTGAAACACTGGCCGGATGGCCGTGCCGATCATTCCAACACGACTGGGGAGATGAAAGTGACTTGTCAGAACTGACGGAATCCAAATCGGATGCCCGGTTTGAGCTCGGCGCTCAAAGTTCATTTCTAAAATACACTTAGTTCAAATGAACTGCCAGGTCGGGGCCGGGGGTCTAAAACTTGAAATACTCAGCCGGATGGCCATGCCGATCATTCCAACACGACCGGGGAGATGAAAGTGACTTGTCAGAACTGACGGAATCCAAATCGGATCCCCAGTTTGAGCTCGGCGCTCAAAGTTCATTTCTAAAATACACTTAGTTCAAATGAACTGCCAGGTCGGGGCCGGGGGTCTAAAACTTGAAACACCGGCCGGATGCCCGTGTCGATCATTCCAACACGACCGGGGAGATGAAAGTGACTTGTCAGAACTGACGGAATTCAAATCGGATGCCCGGTTTGAGCTCGGCGCTCAAAGTTCATTTCTAAAATACACTTGGTTCAAATGAACTGCCAGGTCGGGGCCGGGGGTCTAAAACATGAAACACCGGTCGGATGCCTGTGCCGATCCTTCCAACACGACCGGGGAGATGAAAGTGACTTGTCAGAACTGATGGAATCCAAATCGGATGCCCGGTTTGAGCTCGGCGCTCAAAGTTCATTTCTAAAATACACTTAGTTCAAATGAACTGCCAGGTCGGGGCCAGGGGTCTAAAACTTGAAACACCAGCCGGATGGCCGTGCCGATCGTTCTAACACGACCGGGGAGATGAAAGTGACTTGTCAGAACTGACGGAATATAAATCGGATGCCCGGTTTGAGCTCGGCGCTCAAAGTTCATTTCTAAAATACACTTAGTTCAAATGAACTGCCAGGTCGGGGCCGGGGGTCTAAAACTTGAAATACCGGCCGCATGCCCGTGCCGATCATTCCAACACGACCGGGGAGATGAAAGTGACTTGTCAGAACTGACGGAATCCAAATCGGATGCCCGGTTTGAGCTCGGCGCTCAAAGTTCATTTCTAAAATACACTTAGTTCAAATGAACTGCCAGGTCGGGGCCGGGGGTCTAAAACTTGAAACACCGGCCAGATGCCCATGCCGATCATTCCAACACGACCGGGGAGATGAAAGTGACTTGTCAGAACTGACGGAATCCAAATCGGATGCCCGGTTTGAGCTCGGCGCTCAAAGTTCATTTCTAAAATACACTTAGTTCAAATGAACTGCCAGGTCAGGGCCGGGGGTCTAAAACTTGAAATACCGGTCGGATGGCCGTGCCGATCATTCCAACACGACCGGGGAGATGAAAGTGACTTGTCAGAACTGACGGAATCTAAATCGGATGCCCGGTTTGAGCTCGGCGCTCAAAGTTCATTTCTAAAATACACTTAGTTCAAATGAACTGCCAGGTCGGGGCCGGGGGTCTAAAACTTGAAATACCGACGGATGGCCGTGCCGATCATTCCAACACGACCGGGGAGATGAAAGTGACTTGTCAGAACTGACGGAATCCAAATCGGATGCCCGGTTTGAGCTCGGCGCTCAAAGTTCATTTCTAAAATACACTTAGTTCAAATGAACTGCCAGGTCGGGGCCGGGGGTCTAAAACTTGAAACACCGGCCGGATGCCCATGCCGATCATTCCAACACGACCGGGGAGATGAAAGTGACTTGTCAGAACTGACGGAATCCAAATCGGATGCCCGGTTTGAGATCGGCGCTCAAAGTTCATTTCTAAAATACACATAGTTTAAATGAACTGCCAGGTCGGGGCCGAGGGTCTAAAACTTGAAATACCGGCCGGATGCCCATGCCGATCGTTCCAACACGACCTGGGAGATGAAAGTGACTTGTCAGAACTGACGGAATCCAAATCGGATGCCCGGTTTGAGCTCGACGCTCAAAGTTCATTTCTAAAATACACTTGGTTCAAATGAACTGCCAGGTCGGGGCCGGGGGTCTAAAACTTGAAATACCGGCCGGATGCCCGTGCCGATCATTCCAACACGACCGGGGAGATGAAAGTGACTTGTCAGAACTGACGGAATCCAAATCGGATGCCCGGTTTGAGATCGGCGCTCAAAGTTCATTTCTAAAATACACTTAGTTCAAATGAACTGCCAGGTCGGGGCCGGGGGTCTAAAACTTGAAACACCGGCCAAATGCCTGTGCCGATCGTTCCAACATGACCGGGGAGATGAAAGTGACTTGTCAGAACTGACGGAATCCAAATCGGATTCCCGGTTTGAGCTCGGCGCTCAAAGTTCATTTCTAAAATACACTTAGTTCAAATGAACTGCCAGGTCGGGGCCGGGGGTCTAAAACTTGAAACACCGGCCGGATGCCCGTGCCGATCATTCCAACACGACCGGGGAGATGAAAGTGACTTGTCAGAACTGACGGAATCCAAATCGGATGCCCGGTTTGAGCTCGGCGCTCAAAGTTCATTTCTAAAATACACTTAGTTCAAATGAACTGCCAGGTCGGGGCCGGGGGTCTAAAACTTGAAATACTCGCTGGATGGCCATGCCGATCATTCCAACACGACCGGGGAGATGAAAGTGACTTGTCAGAACTGACGGAATCCAAATCGGATCCCCAGTTTGAGCTCGGCGCTCAAAGTTCATTTCTAAAATACACTTAGTTCAAATGAACTGCCAGGTCGGGGCCGGGGGTCTAAAACTTGAAACACCGGCCGGATGCCCTTGCCGATCATTCCAACACGACCGGGGAGATGAAAGTGACTTGTCAGAACTGACGGAATTCAAATCGGATGCCCGGTTTGAGCTCGGCGCTCAAAGTTCATTTCTAAAATACACTTGGTTCAAATGAACTGCCAGGTCGGGGCCGGGGGTCTAAAACATGAAATACCGGCCGGATGCCTGTGCCGATCCTTCCAACACGACCGGGGAGATGAAAGTGACTTGTCAGAACTGACGGAATCCAAATCGGATGCCCGGTTTGAGCTCGGCGCTCAAAGTTCATTTCTAAAATACACTTAGTTCAAATGAACTGCCAGGTCGGGGCCGGGGGTCTAAAACTTGAAACACCGGCCGGATGCCCGTGCCGATCATTCCAACACGACCGGGGAGATGAAAGTG
Organism: Amorphophallus konjac; assembly: GCA_022559845.1. Lineage (NCBI taxonomy): Eukaryota > Viridiplantae > Streptophyta > Magnoliopsida > Alismatales > Araceae > Amorphophallus > Amorphophallus konjac. Next base: position 61,320,560 of record CM040126.1, read on the forward strand.
ACTTGTCAGAACTGACGGAATCCAAATCGGATGCCCGGTTTGAGCTCGGCGCTCAAAGTTCATTTCTAAAATACACTTAGTTCAAATGAACTGCCAGGTCGGGGCCGGGGGTCTAAAACTTGAAATACCGGCCGGATGGCCATGCCGATCATTCCAACACAACCGGGGAGATGAAAGTGACTTGTCAGAACTGACGGAATCCAAATCGGATGCCTGGTTTGAGCTCGGCGCTCAAAGTTCATTTCTAAAATACACTTAGTTCAAATGAACTGCCAGGTCGGGGCCGGGGGTCTAAAACTTGAAACACCGGCCGGATGCCCGTGCCGATCATTCCAACACGACCGGAGAGATGAAAGTGACTTGTCAGAACTAACGGAATCCAAATCGGATGCCCGGTTTGAGATCGGCGCTCAAAGTTCATTTCTAAAATACACATAGTTCAAATGAACTGCCAGGTCGGGGCCGGGGGTCTAAAACTTAAAATACCGGTCACATGCCCATGCCGATCATTCCAACACGACCAGGGAGATGAAAGTGACTTGTCAGAACTGACGGAATCCAAATCGGATGCCCGATTTGAGCTCGGCGCTCAAAGTTCATTTCTAAAATACACTTAGTTTAAATGAACTGCCAGGTTGGGGCCGGGGGTCTAAAACTTGAAATACCGGCCGGATGGCCGTGCCGATCGTTCCAACACGACCGGGGAGATGAAAGTGACTTGTCAGAACTGACGGAATCCAAATCAGATGCCCGATTTGAGCTCGGCGCTCAAAGTTCATTTATAAAATACACTTGGTTCAAATGAACTGCCAGGTCGGGGCCGGGGTGTGGATGTGGAAAAAGTTATGATTAACCCCAAATTGATAAAAGATGGTGATTTTGTCTTAAACAAGATATCGCACCCAATTAATGATGAAAAAGGGGAAAAATCATATGCAACAACGAAGATCCGTGATCGCCACTGAAGCTAGAAACATGCCAAACAATAAGAGATCAGGATGGGGCATGTTACATACCTCAGAAATCCATAAAGGGGAGCCATGGTCCTGGAGGTTAACGCGCTATATCGTCATAGCGCGTTCTTCAGGTCGCGCTAGCTTAGTACAGCGCGATATCAGACAGGTAGCGGGATTTATCTGGTTTCGTTCCTTCCTTGCTCCAAGGCCGGCCAAGGTGCAAGGGCTCCACGTATCAATCTTCTAGTGCCTGCAAACAATCATAAACAACAAATATAAAGCCCATTAGATCGAGATTTGAGTATAATCTGCCCTTATCCTTAATCAAAAGCATGTAAAAAGGGGGCTCGATTACCTGGGGGTTTGGTGGTTTTTAAACCCCTATGGATGGGCAAAAGATAGGTGTGGTGTGTGTGAATGCATGTATCTTGTAAAAGGAGTGTTTTGAAATCAGGATGTAATGCGATGCAAAGATTAAAAAAAACCGGAGGAGAAAAGAGAGATGAAAGAGGAAGAACACAAGGAAAAGCCCTAAATACTCCCTTGAACGTGCGAGGAGCGAGGATTTGTTGATTGTGCACGAAGTATTTCCTCCTCCTCGTCAATAACTCGAGTTGCATCCCCCTCAAACGACGGCCAAAGGGATGAATTTATAGGAAGAAGATCGAACACAAACCCTAGGTCGGAGTTTGATTCAATCCGATGACTCGGCGGCTCAAATCGAGGTAATATTGCCGACTAATTAGGGGGAAAGACTCCTGATAGGTTTAGAAACCTTCCTAGATAAGAAACACAGTCAGCAACTTACCCAATAAGGCCTCTGAATCGAAATAAGGGAGTCCGGCCTGGAGAGGACTCTGTCTGATAAGGCGCTATACTTCCATAGCGCGATAATGAAGAACGCGCTATGGAGATATAGCGCAACAAGTAAAGGCCCATTAAATGGTATAAAAATGGAGAAAAAAACCATTGGGCAGTCATTTAATCAAATGTTGAAGGAGAGTAACACCCAAAATTGATGTCATAATGATCAAATGTCAAGCAATAACAATTGATCGAAGGATAATTTGAATTTGACCCACAACGCGCTATGAACAAAAAAGCGATAAGAACAAATAGCGCGAGAATGCCAGACTCGAGACGAGATCCAAGGTATGGAATTGAAGCGTTGGGCCAAGAAAGGGGAAGAATCCCAGAAAATCAACCAATTAAGGATCAATTGGGGCATCGACTAAGAGAACAAAGAAAATGCTCAATTTATCGGCTAAAAATGGGTGTCTACAGATGCCCCTCCTTGATATCCGCTTTGCAGGGGAGCGAAACGGGGGTGAAACGGAAATAACACGGAGATGACACAGAGTGGTAGTGACGGGGAGATGAAGTGAAAATGTAGTAGAGCGGACTGATAAGTGGATATCAAGGAGAAAAGACACCCATTATAACCGACAAATGATAGGAATGATCCAGAAAACTCCGAGCTAACCACAAGGTCAAGCCGGCACCAGTGATTCCTGCCTAGAATGATAGGCACGGAACAAGAAAAAGGAACTGATCAACCTCTTGTACAAAAGAGGCATCCGCAGCGCGTAGCAACTACGAATTTCACTCAGTTAGTGGAATAGACGCGAGCCCGGCGGATCCATCGACGCCATCGTGCGGTTCACAGCTAATGAGTGGATCAAAAAGAAGGAGATTGAATCAAAAAGGTGATAAGCACAATCAGGCAAGGGTCACATCGACCAACGAGATCCAATGCTTAACTGGGAGCAATCTTTCAGATTCGGAATGGAATTAAATTCTTTGTTCGAGAACAAAAGCAAATTGATCCTTTAATTTAGGAAGAAGATTGGGCGATTTATGGATGCAAAAGTGGCATGATGCATGCAGGGCTAAAATAAAAGAAATCATCAAAACAAATGCCAAGAAAGATAAAATACAAGATACTCAAGGATAATATTGCTAAATCAAATAGACTCGGGTCAAGAATTATCCGCAACCACGGCGTGCGAGATGAAGTCCATCGTCCCCAAATTTATTTTGATCTAACGGCCTATCCGACGATTAACTGCATGTTTCTAGATCATCACTGTTTTTGGTAGAGGGGAACTCAAATCCTGAAACATACAGAGAACCAGCCGGTCCTTGAGATAATAATGTAAATAACATATAGTAATGCAATAAAAGAAGGGACACAGAAATACTTTCCTGATGGCACGGCATATGTTTTTTCTCTTTTCTTCCTGCAATCTCAACGTTAGGCACAAGCAAATTCAAGCAAATGCAACCTCAATGTTAAGCAAATTCAAGCGATCTTAATGTTTAAGCAAATTCAAACATATAATCAATCTCAATGTTTAAATAAATTCAAGCATATTCAAACATAAGCAAAAGAACACAAGTTCTCATCATATGTTCTCAAGTCATATCCTCTTTTCTCCCCTCCTTTTTTATTTTCTTATCTAATTTAATTATCGCGCTATATGTACATAGCGCGACAGTGTCGCGCTATGAACAGGTAGCGCGACCATTAACCGCGGGTTTCAAAACCGTTCCCCCCCCCTTTCTATTATTCAAAGTTACCCTTCCCTCTCCCCAACTCCTCTCTCGCCTTCTCAGCCTCCCACCAGCCCTAGCCCCCATTTGCAACAATCTGATGGCGGGTGGTGCTCCCCGACGCCCCAAACGGCGTGCCACCCGCGTCCGCCAAAGATCGGACGTGGAAGAGGAACGGGCGCCCCCTCCCGCGGAAGAACCCTCCGACTCGGAGGCGACGGTCTCGGCCCGACTCGAGGGAGACGATATGGACATCCACCCAGACGAAGCCGAAGAAGTTGAATGCGTCCCGGCGGCCGAGGAAGCGGCGGCGGAGCCCGTCGGAGGCGCGGCGGCCCGAAAACGCCGGGTGGTAAGAAAATCACCCTAAACTTGTTTTTGATTTGATTTTTCTTATTTTTTCTTTCCTATGTGATGAAAACGGAAAGGGGAATGCCCCTAAATATCAAAATGTAGGGCAGAATGCCCATAGAACAGACTGCGGGGAACGGGGGTCACCCCCTACCTACAGAAGGGGAACGCGCTATGCCTTCATAGCGCGTTCTTGAAGAACGCGCTATGACGATATAGCGCGACAAATAACAGCATGCAGGTTTCATTTTCTGATTAGCCTTTGTTTGATGATCACATAAATTGATTATTTCTTCTTTTTCATTGTGTGCAGGGTGTGGAGGGTGCAGTGCGTGCCCGAATTTCTTGGACATTGGTCCGGGCAGCTTACCACGCACTACCGGAGTTTCAAAGGGCCCGCCTCCGCCATATGGGCTTCGGGGAATTTCTGGAGATAGAAGTGCTGAGGGTTGATGTGGGGCTGATAAGGGCCCTAAAGGCCAGATGGGACACGGGATGCAAGGCCTTCCTCTTCCCCTGGGGTCATATGATCCCGACCTTGGAGGACGTCACGCGCATCACCGGGCTGCGGGTGCACGGATCGGCAGTGACGGGCTACACTTACCCCGACTACCGGGAGATGGCGCGCAGGCTGCTGGGCTTGGAGCTGGAGGGTACAGGCCGGACCTCACTAGTGTCGAGGATCGTCCTGCAGGAGAGTCTCGGCCTATTCCACACACAGAGGGAGGTGGGGGAGACTTCGACAGCTCATGAGAAGAGGCTGGAGGCGGGGGCCAGGGAGAGTTTTACTACTGAGGCAGGCCCACAGGCAGACATGGAGCTGAGGAGGTTCCTCATTCTGCTGATCGGCAAGCTGCTTCTAGCGACCCAGGGCGACGCAGTGAGCTGCCGTTTTCTACCCTTACTGGAGGACCTAGACAGAGTCGGACGGTATGCCTGGGGTGCGGCAGTCCTAGCCCACTTGTTTGACAGCTTCGGCATCTCCTCACTCCAGTCTTCACTCGGGGGGTTTTACCCTCTACTTCAGGTATTTCTCTACACCTCAAACTTGTGAATTATGCACCTGCCTTTTATGTCAATCATATGAGCTACGTTTCAGGTTTGGAGCTACTTATACCTTCCTACCCTCCGACGAGCCTGGGAGGATCGAGGGGACCTACTGCCCCTGGCCAGACGATGGACCCCTACACGAGACGGCCGATCTCTGAAGGACCAGGTTACCTACATCCAGGAGACGTTAGACATGATGCCCCATATAGAGGTAAGATTGAATTTTGAAATTGAATTTAGTTATGAGTGGAATTAAGGGCAATGATAAATTGAATTATGCAGGTGGACTGGACTCCTTATCAGGGGAGAGCCGAGGTGATGCCCTGGGTGGAGCCGGCCATCCCTTTCTTCGGGAGAGAGATCTGGCTGCATGCCCTCAACCTGGTCGAGCCACTATACCACAGGTTGATCATGAGGACACTTGGGCTTCATCAGGCGGTGGTGGAGTTTCCGACCCAGGCGACGGACCCACGACCTGGACGACGCTTCCGAGGCCTGCAGGGTACAGACGATTGGCGGCAGCGTGCCCGAGAGCAGTTGGCAGATTGGAAGAAGCGTGGCCGAGCAGTCCCTGCAGGAGCACATTCAGATGATGCCTACCTTCAGGCATACTCACAGGCATACGGCAGCCGAGTCTATCAGAGTGCTCGCGGACAGGTATGCCCTTAAATTCAATTGTGGTTGATTATTCAATGTGTGATTAACAATGTGTTCTTGCAGTTCGACATAGAGGGGAGACTGGCCATGGTACAGGGACTCCTCGATTCCACAGTCCGACAGCGCGAGGAACTCCAGCAAACCGTCGATGAGCTGGTAAGCACTTGAAACTTAGAATGGTTCAGATTTGAATTGCAATTAATGATAATGCTTTTCTTTTCAGCGCGAGGAGCTGGAGGCAGTCCGATCCTCGCACGGCGCTTCATCTTCTACACAGCCCGTCTGCGACCACACCGAGCTAGAGGGCCAGCTTGCCAGTGCAGTGGCTCGGGCGGAGGCAGCCGAGGCCTCCCTCCAGGAGAGAGTGAGCAATCTGTTCTTTTAATCTTAGTCTAGGAGTTTTAACAATTATCAATTATTAATCAAGATTTTGGATGCAGGAACAGGAGCTGCGCGTGGCAGAAGCGGAGCTGAGGCGGCGTGATGCAGAGGAGCTCCCTCGAGATGTAGCAGAGCTGCGCCTTCTCCTCGGGGTGGAGAGGAGTGAGCGGCAGAGAGAGAGAGAGGATCGGGATAGAGAGAGGGAGAGATGGGAGAAAGAGAGAATGGAGCGGGAGCTTGAGAGAGTGGAGCTACGCACTCGATTAGGGATCACCGAGCAGCGAGCAAAGGATGCAGAGGATCGCTACCGACGAGGACGTGAGCGGGCCCAGCGTGAGGGATACTCCCGAGCCTACTCGAGCACAGATTACTTAGTTACTTCTTCTGAGCACCAGCGGAGAGAGGATGCAGAGAGGGGAGCACATGGTGACAGGGTTTCGGCTTCCCGGGCACAGATGGCTCCTCCTAGGCCTCCCCGGGGAGGACAGGAGGAAGCTGAGAGTTCACACAGAGGGGGAGACCAGGAGGGTCGAGGGGAGAGCTGAGAGTTTGTTGTATCCATCTCATTTTATACCTTTTGACATGTTATAGTGGAATGAGACAATTCTTAGCACTTGTTGCGGCTTGTGTGATTGTTCTTCATTTTGCGTGCTTTTTCAAAAGGATGCCATCAGAAATAGAATGCAATTTTTTTGGAATTTTTTGTTTGAAAAAAAATGCAAAAAAACTTTTTATGAGTTTTGAAAATATTTGAATATTTTTTTAAAAAAAAACTTTTGCAATGTTCAATTTTTTTTGGCAATATTCTAGTTTTTTTTTTTGGAATTTTTTTGGCAATATTCAAATTTCTTTGGAATTTTTGGCAATATTCAAATTTTCATGGAGTTTTGGTAATATTCAATTTTTTTGTGGAGTTTTTGGTAGGACATTGCTAATGCAGCGTCAAAGGGTATTTAAACCACTGGCTAGGGGTCCTTGTTCCTCCCCCTTTTTGCTTAAAACTGTCCAAAGCTGGGCGTGCATTTGTAAGGTGGCGCCCTATAACCGACCGCCTTTGATCAACGGTGCCCCTACCAAGGCCATACCCGAGAAACATTCGGTCTTGGAGGGAGAAGAGAAGAATAATTGGAGATAAGCTTTACGCAGGATGGGAGATATCAAGACTTGAATTCCTTCCAAGGTGTTAACCCTCAAAGAGGTAGTCTGTTGCGTCGGGGCTTTATGCCTTTGATTTTTAGACCCTTGACATGCATACGACCAGGGTTCTCCCTGCGGGGACTTTGCCACTCTTGACATGCCATAATTCATACTTTTGCTTTTATCGAAATTTTGACTTGATTTTCATAATAGCCCTTTTGGCGAGATGTATATCATGAAAACTCATATGAAAACTCATATTGATGTTGATTTTGGGTCAAGACTGCCCCTATTTGAGACTCCTCTCGTATTGGGGATTACCTAGGTTGGGTCATCTTATCCGTCAGTCTCTTGCCCCTGCATTCGGCCGAGTGAAGAAGAGAAAAAGACTTCCAGATATACTCATGGCATGGCCAAGGTAGCAACGGTGTTTAACCAAAGAAGCCGGCTAAGGACGCCGTGAAGTGTGTGAAATGCCCAGCTAAGGGTTGCTCTTAACAAGCGGGGAGAGAATGTCGAATTCCCAGCGCGGGGTTCTTATTAACCAAAGGTGCTGCATAGCAAGCCTAAAGACTCTTTTGAGAGTGATTTAATTAAACAAAAGCCTAAGATAAAGGTTTAAAACACCACTCTTAATCTCGTTAAGAAGCACTTGATTTTGAAAATCATGCGTGAAGTAATGATATCATAAAAAATGCGTACTTACGCCAATATGTTACCTTGCAACCTTTGTAGAAGCAGCTGCCAGAAGTGGTCATCGTGGGATTTGTCTTCTTTAGCAGAAAAAAGACTGGAAGCAAAGGATTGGAAGTGGCTTATCAAGACGGAGCGGTGCCCAGACCAGACTCAGACGAATAAGGAAAAAAGGAAAAGAGACAAGGGCTAGAACTCCCTTATTAAGGTACAGAGACCCTGATCACATGGAACAGTCTACAGAAGAAGCGGAAAATCAAGAAGAGGGGTGAGGACTAAAGCCTCGGAAGCAATGGGAGAATGGGCAGATGCCCAAGGCAGTGGATGTTGAAGAAGTTGGGTCAGACCCGGAATCAGGGGGAATTAGAAGAAGAAATTGGTAGATAGAAAGAGGTGGATCCGGAGGGTCCGGAGGTAAAGGAGGAGAATCGTGATAGGAGGAATCATCCGGGGGCTCCGGAGGGATAACGAAAGAAGGGACGCGATGCCCTGGGGAGAAATAGGGAAAAAGATGATGAAAAAGATGACGGAAAAGGAAGAAGAGAATAAAAGATATGGAGTCCCGGAGGAGCAAAAAGATGAATTGAAGGAAATATGGAAGGTCCGGAGGTTCCGGAGGGATGAAATCAGTAAGGAGAAGATTGAAAGGGGCGTCGTGCCCGAGGGGAAAGTCCGGAGGTTCCGGAGGAATAGAATCAGAAAGGGCGAGATGCCCAAAGAGGAGGGATAAAATTCCTGGAGGTTCCAGGGAAATAGCAGGAAGGGGGACGCGATGCCCCAAGGGGAGTGGACAAAAATATGAATAAGATGGGGAATGCGGAATATCCGGCGGGGCCGGAAGGCGGGGAAGATACGGGTTTGGAAACCCAGGAAGCAGGAGATGCAATTGTATGCAAAATGATGGATGTGATGAATGCTGTGAATGCATGAATGCAACACAATGCATGAGATGCAACGAAGGTGAAAAAAATGAGGAATACGAAGGGTGAGAGGGCAAGATCCTCCTCCTAACCCTTGGAGTAGCCCATGAAGAAGAAGTGATAGAGATGGTCGAATAGAAAGTGGAACAAATAAGGGATGGCCCCTTAAGACAATTGCCCCTCCATGGCAGTGAAAGTGTATGAGAAATTGGCCCAATGGAAGAAGCTTCACTAATAAATGACAACCCCCTTGGAAGGCAAGGATCAATGATGTGAGGGAGTTGGAAAGTTGGAACATGAAGCATGGCCATGCCCATTAATTGTGGTGTATAAGAAGTGTTGAACAAAATGGGCATTCGCCCCTTGCATAGAGGAATGGAATCAAGATTTGAAAATTGGAACAAGGGGTGCCCTGCCCGGCCTTCGGGTGACATCAACACCTGGCATTCTCTTCCGAACAATGACGGTGACTTGGCCTTCGCGACCATGCTTGGCACAATAATCCGGATTGGCATCCGGTAAATGAATTCTTGAATCTTGAATCGCATAGCCGTGGCCAAATCTGTCTTGCCCGGCTCTTGATCATCTTCGGCACATATACTTGCAGAAGCACCCACATTCCGAGTAATAGAAGGAGGTGAAGCGGAGGCGGAAGGCTTTGTGAGTGGTGGAGGTATAATGGAAGGTGTTGGCGTAAGTGGAGGCGGAGGTTCAAACACATTGAGTTTCTCCCCTCGCTTGCAAGCGATCGAGGTTAGCTCAAGTGCAAGAAGTGGTGGATCCTGCTCAGGATTAACCATAGGCAAGGGTGAAGGGTTAAATGGCAGGGTAGGAAAAGTGGGTTTTAAGGATGGTGGTAATGGGATAACGGGAGGTTGAATTGGGGACAGTTCAATGGTAGGCTCGGTAGAGGCTGATGTGGAGGTTAATGGTTGAATAGGTGAAGGTTTTAAAATGGAAGGTTCAGTGGTGGCTAATAGTGTGAAGGTTGATGGTATAGTGGGTTGAGGTGTAATTGGTGGAGGTTTAATGGAAAGTTCAGGGATAGGAGGAGACTCAAGAGGTGCCGGTGTGGTTGATTGAAGTATCGACCCATCATCGTAACACCAGTTAGTCTCATAAATGGGGGTTGGATCGGGGACGGTGGCTTCGTCCTGAGCAGGGGGTTCATCAAATGATAGTGGGGGGAGTGGGGAATTATGGAAACTCGGAAAGGGTGCCTGCGGAGCTTCATCATCATATACCGGCTCGTATTCTTCGATTGCCGGTTCTTGCTCACTTGGAATATCAATGCCATAGTCGTCCATCCTATCCTTCCATTCTCTCTCCATTCTTGTAATATCATCCAAAGCCGCATAGAGAGGATTGACTGGAGTAGGAGGAGCCGTGACCCTTTTTAATTGTTCCTCCATAGAAGCAATCTTATCCAAGACGTTTTGCTGGAGGGGAGTAACATGAACAATAGAGGGTTGGCAGGGCCTTGGAGGAGGAGGGGCCGTATAAAAAGGCCGTGGAGGGGAGTTGACGGGATGACCCGTAAAAGGACCCGGACGGGCCGGATTGCAATGAGTAAATGGGCCTTGGGGCCGTGATGGAGGAGGAATATGAGGAGGCGGGTGTCGGGCCACCCGAGTAGAATGAACAGGAGGAGATGGGTAATGGGCTACCCGATCAGGATCGGAAGGAGGAGGTGGGTGATGGGCCACCCGTGTAGAATTGGGGGGAGATGGGTGATGGGCCACCCGAACAGAATTGGAGGGAGATGGGTGATGGACCACCCAAATAGAATTGGAAGGAGGAGGTGCATGAGATGTACCCTCAACGGCAGCCTTAAGGGCTTGGATCTGTTGAGGGGTAAGATGATCTAATGCATGCAAGATTTGGGAGACCTTCTCATCATTGGGACGAGACGGTCCCGGAGGAATAGTGGTTCGCAATTGAGGAGGAGGACCATGAGAATGGACATCGCCCATGGGTCGGGCATGACCATAAGAATGAGGACGTGGTCCCTTGAAAGTATGGTGAGAATGATGAACATGTTGAAAGTGAGGATTGTAAGAAGTGCTAGGTTGTGCATCCTCATGAATTGAATTGAACATGTTGTTTTGTTTATCAAAGTAAGGCATTACACAATCCAAATAATGTGCAAACAATTTGTAAAGAAACACGCAAGTTGGAATGGTTACCTTGATTTTTTATTTGTTTGAACCTTGGTGAATTAATGATTTTATACAAATTGATATGATTCACACAAGGGGAGGAACCTAGTTTCAAAATGAGTCACTTCAATGCCAACTAGGGACCCTCTCTCACCACGTATAGGCCAACTAATTCGGGACTTCAAAAGGGTACAACCTGCCCGGCGTCCGTGAGGGAATCCACGGGTGCGGGGACTTATGGAGGCTTGGTTTAGGAACTTCCAATCCAAAGAGACGGAATGCTCAATGGAGGGTCCTTCCTTCACCAAGGGGGTGTGTGGAATCCTAATGTAGAGAGAGGAGGTCTCTCAAACCAAATGCAAGGATGAATGCAATGCTATGGAAGAAAAATCTAAACTAGCACAATAAAAGGAAAATAGATGAAAGAAGTGAATATACAACAGGAAGTATACAATGATGCAACCAGAGAAGATGGCAATCAGAACCCGGACAGAGGATATAGGTGAATATGTCCTCTGGTGATTATCGCGCTATATGTCCACAGCGCGATCTACAGAAGGCGCTATGGACCCATAGCGCGATAATCGACAGTGGGGGAAGGGCTCAAAATCCAATAAACACACACACTGATGTACTGATAAGCAGGCAACAAGAAGAATGCACGTGGTAGCACAAAGTGTCCCACCGTGATCGCCAATTTGTGGATGTGGAAAAAGTTATGATTAACCCCAAATTGATAAAAGATGGTGATTTTGTCTTAAACAAGATATCGCACCCAATTAATGATGAAAAAGGGGAAAAATCATATGCAACAACGAAGATCCGTGATCGCCACTGAAGCTAGAAACATGCCAAACAATAAGAGATCAGGATGGGGCATGTTACATACCTCAGAAATCCATAAAGGGGAGCCATGGTCCTGGAGATTAACGCGCTATATCGTCATAGCGCGTTCTTCAGGTCGCGCTAGCTTAGTACAGCGCGATATCAGACAGGTAGCGGGATTTATCTGGTTTCGTTCCTTCCTTGCTCCAAGGCCGGCCAAGGTGCAAGGGCTCCACGTATCAATCTTCTAGTGCCTGCAAACAATCATAAACAACAAATATAAAGCCCATTAGATCGAGATTTGAGTATAATCTGCCCTTATCCTTAATCAAAAGCATGTAAAAAGGGGACTCGATTACCTGGGGGTTTGGTGGTTTTTAAACCCCTATGGATGGGCAAAAGATAGGTGTGGTGTGTGTGAATGCATGTATCTTGTAAAAGGAGTGTTTTGAAATCAGGATGTAATGCGATGCAAAGATTAAAAAAAACCGGAGGAGAAAAGAGAGATGAAAGAGGAAGAACACAAGGAAAAGCCCTAAATACTCCCTTGAATGTGCGAGGAGCGAGGATTTGTTGATTGTGCACGAAGTATTTCCTCCTCCTCGTCAATAACTCGAGTTGCATCCTCCTCAAACGACGGCCAAAGGATGAATTTATAGGAAGAAGATCGAACACAAACCCTAGGTCGGAGTTTGATTCAATCCGATGACTCGGCGGCTCAAATCGAGGTAATATTGCCGACTAATTAGGGGGAAAGACTCCTGATAGGTTTAGAAACCTTCCTAGATAAGAAACACAGTCAGCAACTTACCCAATAAGGCCTCTGAATCGAAATAAGGGAGTCCGGCCTGGAGAGGACTCTGTCTGATAAGGCGCTATACTTCCATAGCGCGATAATGAAGAACGCGCTATGGAGATATAGCGCAACAAGTAAAGGCCCATTAAATGGTATAAAAATGGAGAAAAAAACCATTGGGCAGTCATTTAATCAAATGTTGAAGGAGAGTAACACCCAAAATTGATGTCATAATGATCAAATGTCAAGCAATAACAATTGATCGAAGGATAATTTGAATTTAACCCACAACGCGCTATGAACAAAAAAGCGATAAGAACAAATAGCGCGAGAATGCCAGACTCGAGACGAGATCCAAGGTATGGAATTGAAGTGTTGGGCCAAGAAAGGGGAAGAATCCCAGAAAATCAACCAATTAAGGATCAATTGGGGCATCGACTAAGAGAACAAAGAAAATGCTCAATTTATCGGCTAAAAATGGGTGTCTACACGGGGGTCTAAAACTTGAAATACCGGCCGGATGGCCGTGCCGATCGTTCCAACACGACCGGGGAGATGAAAGTGACTTGTCAGAACTGACGGAATCCAAATCGGATGTCCGGTTTGAGATCGGCGCTCAAAGTTCATTTCTAAAATACACTTAGTTCAAATGAACTGCCAGGTCGGGGCCGGGGGTCTAAAACTTGAAACACCGGCCGGATGCCCGTGCCGATCGTTCCAACAAGACCGGGGAGATGAAAGTGACTTGTCAGAACTGACGGAATCAAAATTCATTTCTAAAATACACTTAGTTTAAATACTGTTTCAGGCTAGTGGTTGATTTATAAAATATGCAGTTATCAATTTGATATGTTTGCTTTCAATTTATGCTAATTTCTTCGCACTAATTTTTTTATCTATGAATGAATGTTATTATTTTTTTAATGTAGGGGGATCCTTCTGCGGGCGGCGACAGAGGAGATGAGCAGGGCGGTGAGGATACAGACGATGAGGATATGGACGATGTACCGGATATTTCTTGATATTCAGACGGATCAGCAGGGTTAATGTCTTTTTTTTGTGGTATTTATTTGATCAGAATTTTATTTTTCGGTGGTGTTTATTTGATTAGCAGGTTCCCAATATTTTTTTTTCAACATGTAGAATTTCTTGATGTTTATGTATGATTAAACAGGTTTTGTAAAATAATTTAAGATTTATAAAAAAAACGTAGATTTCAGACGGATTTTCAGACGGGATGTGCGACGAATATTGTCTGTCTATTATCCGTCGTAAAATCCGTTTGGAATATAGACGGATTTCAAACCACATTTCGGACATGAGTTGAGTTGAATTTCAGACGGTTATTTTATCCGTCGTAATATCCGTTTGAAATAGCGACGGATTTCGGACGAGTTTTCATACAGTAACATGATCTGAGACTAAGAGTTGGGCTTCATTTTAAGACGGTAACTATATTCCGTCGTAATATCCGTCTAAAATTTCAGACGGAATTTCAAACGGACAATATATCCGTCATAAATTTCAGACTGAAAATTTCAAATTTCAGATGGAAATGTCTCGTATGAAATGCAGACGGAATTTGTGACTGATTAAATTCTGTCTTATTTTCAGACGTAATTTCCGACGGATACATAAACTGTCAAAAATTTGTGACTAAGAATTTCAGACGGTCGGTTTCAGTCTTAAATATGTCGCAAATCCGTCACAAACGTGGTTTGTGACGGATTTTCAGACGGATACGGGCCGTCTGAAATCCCGCTTTTTCTGGTAGTGGATTGGGTTGGAACCAAGGCTTCCGGGCGGATTTTGGGGCGGGACTTTCTCTGGTGGATAGCTGAGGGTCGTGGGGTGAATGAGTAGCAGCGGCGGGGTGGTGTGCAGTGGTGATTTTTGGCGTGGGAAGTAAAGACAGAAAAGACTCAGTTCTGCAGTCCAGTGCAGTCAGAACTGAGAGGAGGTGAAGGTGGACGTGGCAAGCAGGGAAAACAATTTTTAAAATGCACAATAAAATTATTGACAGGGGTTTATGATGTTTTTAATAAGTTCTGTAAGTCCCCGGTCATTCTGAGATGATTTGAGGGTCATCTCTTTGGAGGTGATTGAGCACTGTCTCGCCGGGACTGCACAAGGGCAGTCTGCGCGACTAAAAGGGATCTAAAGGAAACTTCTTTCACAGATAGAGTTTGGGCGCGGGCTTTTGAGGAGAGATAGAGGACAGGTAGAGGAAGAATGTCTATGAATAAGTGAACATGATATAAGGATGGGAAATGGGCGTACCAAGGTGATCTTCAGGGTTTAGGTTTTTATGCAGGTCTGCACAGGGGCAGTCAGCGCAGGTAAAAGGCTTACAAAGAGAATTTTCTCAAATGAACGAATTTTTGGATGAGGTTTTCACGAGTGTCTTGGGAACAGGGAGAGGAAGAAAAGTCAAGAAGAGGCTGAGAGGATATGTGATGTGACATGACCAAGGGGTATGCAGAAAAATGGACACGGGTCCTTGGACCTATTCCGCAAGCACAAGCACAAAGCATTTAAAGTACTAGATTGGGCCGAATCGCCGTCGCACACACACGAGCCCGGGTGACTTGATGATGCCAAGGGGAGATGATGGATCAAGGCCCTTGCTGGTAGAGTTCCAGCAGGGCTAGGGTTGCCCTCCCGAAGGTACGAGGCCCACACTTAAGGGGCTGGCCGGGTGCCAATTGGGGCACTAGGTCCCTCTCTCTCACTGCCCACGGTGACCGCTCATGAGTGGAACACGCGGGGTCGGGCGCTCTCTCTCTTGCTCAACGGAGCAACGTCCACGGATATTAAATGAACAAGCACTAATAATGAAGCAAAAGTCAGGGCTTACCCTGGTTGGTTTGAAGAAACCAACCCCGTTCGGAGACGAGGGCGAGCGGGGAAGTGTGGGTTCCCCGCACACTTCGCCGATGAAGCTTGAACCCTGTTTAAACTATACAATCACTACACCTCACACAGGAGGGTGGACTTGGGGTGGGGATATCTGTATTACAATTCAAACACTACCTCCGCACAGGGAGGGGCGTTAAGCCAGCCAGGCGGGGAGGGGTGGTAAGCTCGAGTCGCGCCGATGGAGTGCTCCGCCGAATCTTCCCAAATCTGGAACCGCAGGACAGAGGGGCGGTGCAGTCGCCGTTGTGTACTCCCCCTAGCTCGGAAGTCGCTGAAACTGGTGCCGAATCGTCACCGACTGACCCAGGTATGCTGATGAATTTTGGTGGGCGATCCCCGCGTCACCACTGGCCAGGGTGGACCCCGGAGCAGGTACTCAGCGTTCTGGTTCTGGCCGGACCAGAGTGTTGCAGCTGCTTGTCGAAGGTGCTACGGCCGCTCCCGAAGTCCGAATGAGGCAGGACTAAATCAAGGACGTCCGTGGGTGAGTCTTCTTGAAGCAGCAATCAAGCACAGCACCAGAGGATGTCGGGGAGGTGAGGAGGAGTCCGTGGAGTGAGGAGGTGTCAGGGCAGGACCTGGACGGACAATCGGCGCACCCGGGGGAGAAAAATTAGAAACTGCTCTTCCTGATGCCGAACGGTACGCCGCTTGTTGGTAAAGGTGGGTGCCTTGTGGGAGAAGCTCTCAGCCAAGTGGCGCCATCAGAAGTTGAGGGGTGTGGCCGTGGTAGCTTCTGCACTGCAGCTCTGGTCCAGGTTCTGGTCCTGGTTGCGCAGTCGGACGAGAATGGTCACCACAAACTGTAGCGAAGTCGAAATAAGACGATTCCACCTCGCTTGCGAAGAAGACTCGTAGACCTTTCCGACGATGCATGGTGCACTTCGAGATGGCATTGGACATCACCGGAGAAGTCTCTGCAAGTGGGGCTTCGTCTGCTGGCAGCGAACCAGGGGGGGCAGAACACTCTTTGGTGATTGTGGAGGGGTCTTGGGTGGAAGGTTTAGTGGGTTTGGGAGGGGGTTGTAGTTGCTGATGGAGGGGTGGAGTCTAGAGAGGTGAGGGCCGATGGAGGGAGATGGGGGTAGCAGGGTGTGAGAGGGAAGGAGGAGGTGGGGGCGGACCTAGTGGGGAGGGAGTATGGAGGTGGAGGGGTGCGCAAATGGGATTGGGAGTGGGGAGGGTTTCCTTTGGAATTGGTGTGGTGGGTTAATGGAGAGGTAATGAAAGCCTTGGGGATGGGAAGGGGTTGCTTTGGGAATGGGAAGGGGTGCCTAGGAGAAGGGAGTCTCCCTTGGGAATATGAAAGGCTATATGGGGAAAGGGAAGGGTTGCTTGGGGTGTGGAGATATTAAAGGGGAGTTATGGCTCTTGGGAAGATGAAGGGGTGGGAGGCTGATGTGGCAGATGAGGTGGCAAGGAGAAGGGAGAGAGAGGGGGAAGAGAGAGAGAGGGGGCCGCCCCCTTTAGAGAGAGAGAGAGCTAGAGAGAGAGAGGAAGACACTTCAAGTGGCTAAGCTTTCTTCAATATTTCATTAGTCATCTCAAGTGGGGTCGAGGTCCTATTTATAGGAGTCCCAACTTTTACAAAAAGTCCCTGAGAAAAGAACTAATAACAGATAACCAAAAGAGCTGGGGAAAGGGAAAAGGGCGCCCCTGGGCCAGGCTCTTCTAAATGGGCCCAATAGACATACTAGCCCAATATGAAGACACAAACTTAGGTAAACAACATGATAACCTAGGGACTTGACTCAAAACAAAGGGGAAATTACATCAAAATGACTCAAGAAAGATATGAAAATTACATAGCCAGACTCAGAAAATCAAGCTGAACATAATGGCGAGCGTCAGGACTCTTGGAGAAATAGGGAGGGGTAAGCGATGTCCCCATCAATATGAGGACGGGAAGAAAGGGTTCCAACCTGATCTTTGCGGCCTAATTCTGCAGGCAGATAAGAAAAAATTGATGCGTAGGGCAGCAAGGGCTATCTCCTCCGGACATGTAGCAACCTTCGATCCATGAACTCCGGGCTTGAGGAGAGGTGAGAGTGGTCGCCTTCCTGATGTTGGAGAAGCCAAAACCTGCAAGCTATGGGGGGGATAGGGCGTCGCACCCTAGAGGGAGAGGAAGAGGAAGAGGAAGAGGAGAGATAGAGGGTGTCACACCCTAGAGGGGAGAGGAGGAAGAAGAGGGAAATGCTCTTGGCAAAACTCAAATTTTCATTCATTCATCCATTCTCCCAAGAGGGGAATACAAGGTAATATATAGAGTATGGGCTCCATCTTCCCTCCTTGGAGTTTGAATTTGAACCCATTTGAATTTGAAATCCATGGGCTCTCTTTTCCACCTTGGAGTTGGAAACCATCATGAGCTCCACTCTCTCCTTAGATTTTGAACCCATTTGAATTTCAAATCCATGGGCTCCCTTTCCCACCTTGGAGTTGGAACCCATCATGAGCTCCACTTTCTCTCCTTGGATTTTGAACCCATTTGAATTTCAAATCCATGGGCTCTCTTTCCCTCCTTGGATAAAATTCAAATTACATACCAAAGACACACCTAAGACGTACATAATACATAATACGACCAAATACGTACATAATGTCTAATACGTACACAATACAAGTACGTATAAAAATATGTACAAAAATACGTATAAAATATGAATACGTACAAAAATATGTACTAAGTGTCAAAGCTCCAATGGAGACTCCAGACTGTCCCCCAGCCACAAGGATGTCGGTGTCGACCGAGTCGTGCTACTTGTCCGGTACTGGCGGCTCTCGGAGTCGAGCCGTATTCTTGCTCGGGTGTCCCACCAATTCTCCCCGGGTGGGAAGAACTTGACCCTGTCGAGTAAGGGTCTCCATCGCTCTGGTATTGCTCGAGCAAGTCTGGATCTATCCTCTCAAGCTCTGCCTGGGTGATCCAAGCATCATCGGACGCAGGTTGTCCTCTCCAACGCACCAAGTAGCGGTGATACACACCACTCCTAGTGGTAGTCACCTGCTCATCCAGTATAGACTCTATCCGCTCATGCTGCTGAGGTGACAGGGCTGGAAGTGGACTCTCAGGGGAGGGCTCACTCACAAGGGGTGGAGAAGGCCCAAACAACATAGTACGGATCACTACCAGGTCCCTACATGTGACTAAGTCTGAGACATTGAATGTGGAATTGATATCATAGTCATCCGGCAAGTCTATAACATACGCATTAGATCCAACTCGCTTCAAAACTCTAAAGGGACCAGCACCACGAGCTTGTAATTTCTTCACGGCTCCAGAAGGAAACTGTTCCGGTCTGACCCGGATCATGACATAATCTCCCTCCGGGAACACGCGGGGGTGTCTATGAGTGATAGCCAATTCTTTATATCGCGCATTACTGGACTCAAGGTGGTGATGATGATGCAAACTCTGACCTAATTGTGTGGACTCATACCTATGCGAGTGTAGAGGGGGTCCTGGACATCTAAACGTGGACCGAGCATGTCTATGGCACCTACCTGATTGGAGAACACAGGGAGGACCTGGACAACCAAAGTTGTACCTATCATGCATAGGTGTCCTACTAAATGTGGTAGACTCAGGGGGTCCAGTATGTCCAAACTTACTCACTATGTAACCCTATATGACTGTAGACATGATGATGCATGAGAGAGAGACCAGTGTTCCTTTCCATCCAAGTTCTGGGGTGTGGATGCATGCAGGGTGAGATGTTGGCGGGCATGTGTAGAAGGGGTATGATAGTGGACCTCTTTGACAAAGGGGAGTGAAGAATATGGGTCGAGAGGATCACTAGGGAGGGATGGAAAGGGTCAAAGAAATGATGACTCCTCCTGATGGGCCCCTTCACAATACTTGCCCATGTTTGACGCTCGGCAAGACGTGGAGGGTCACCTCCTGTCATTATGATAGATGGGGCAAGGGGCTCATGAGGAAGGCGAGGTTCCTCCCTTGGGACAGTAATGCCATAAGAGGGGACACAGTCAAGCTCATCGCGTATGGGAAAGAACAAAAGGACCTCGAAGGTGATATGACCTATGGTGTACACCGAGGTAACGGACCCTAAAGTAGGGTGCGTGAAGTGATGACCACAGGGTTGGTCAGACCCTAAGGCCAACATATACGTAAACTCCCATTGACAATCTAAACTCCTAATAAAGTCCTTCACATTTTCTACAAAGTAGGAGGATCGAAAAGTGGTGTGAAAGGAGTTAAGTGGTATTACTGGGAGTGCTGGTTCCATGGTTGGGTAGTAAAGGATCGAAACATCTAGAATTAGACCCTTCCTTAACCAGCAAGACAAAGGCTCTCCAATGACAAGTTCACCCTCGGGAGACAAGAATGGCTCTAGATGAGGGTCGAAGGGCAAAGCATATACCTCGAGTAAGGAAAAGGAGTCCTCTATGATGTGGATGGAACCTTGGCTCTCCTTCAAAGGTACTGGGCCGAGAGTGTTGGCCTCGACCTCCATATGTTTAGGCACGACTCCATCCTGACTCGGAGGTGGGAAAGGGAAGTCGACAGTCCAATAGGAGTGTGCATCCTTCCTAGTTTCTCCTTAAAAATTTGCAGGAGTTCAGCAAGGGGGAGATCCCTCAGGATAGAGGCATTCGGGGAGACTTGCTGAAAATCATGAGACTTAGTCTCAGACATAGACTCATACACAGGTGGAACCCTGCCCCTCCAACTATGATGCGCTCGGTTTGGGGTAAGAGGTGATGTGCGTTGTAGAGGTTGAGCCCTTATGGTGACCTTGGACTGGCCGGGAGAGAAAGGAGGAGTGGTAGTGCTCCTCGGTGTAGGGCTCTCCAAGTAGGAGGGGGAACGTTGGGTAGCATAGATTTTGCTAAGTTCTACCTTCATCTCCTCCCATGAGCCTATGGGCTCTTGCCTCTTAACCGCCCTAAGACGCACTATGTGGCTCCACGCCTCCTTGGCTTGAGCCGAAAGTTGTCCCTTGGCAATGTTGACTCTCTCGGATCCATATATCCAATTCTTCTCAAAGTATTTTCCCATGGTAGTCTCCCACTTTAGATAGGCACTAGGGCTTGATCCATCAAAGTGAAGGTCCTCATCTAGAATGATGTCTAAGAATAGAGGGTCGGTCGGACCCTTGTGGAGGGCCGAGTTGTATGGAGTTGACCAAATAGGGATAGCCATGATGATGCACTCGAGGACTCTAAATACACATGCACGCACTAGGACTATGGAAGGGACATGCAGGACAACTAAGGGATGGGACTACACACGACTCAAAATGGTGATGGAAAAAGGGGAAGAATGAGGACTCAAATGCACCTAAAACAAACCTAATGACTCACATGCAACTTAGACAAACCTAATGCCTCAATTGCACCCTAGACATCCTAAGGACTCAAATTACCTAGGACCCCAATTTGATAGAACAAATTAGTTCCCAAAGCTCTGATACCAAATTTGATGCGGGACGCTATGCGAACTAGGACCCTATGTAACGATATGACTAAACAGACTCCTATGACCAGCAACGGCACAACAATCAAGTAGCGTAACTCGACGCCTAAAGTTCCCAAAGAGGAATTATGCTATATAACAAGGAACACAAGCTCGCAAGCGTCCCAAGAGAGGGAAGCGCGCCGATCTGCACGGTTGAGAAACCGGCGAGTCTAGGGTGGTCAACTCCACACTCGCAACTCGGATGAGTCACGGGACGGTCTCACTCACTCGCCACAGCAGTGAATAAAAGAAATGAACTGGCTAAGAACCTACTACGCACACACGCAGCGCCATCAAGAGAAAATACTAAAAGAGCAAGCTAACCAGGCAAAGAAGTGGACACATACCTCCACGCTCGGGGCGTGGGGAAGAAGCCCGGCCAAGTCACACGATCCCCGGTACAAGATAAGTACATACAACCCAAATAATGCCCACTCCTCGCAGGGAGGTAAAAGGCTACACGGCGATCCGGGGTCATGAGACGTGGGGTGACGGGTACCGGGTCGGTGAAGCTCATCGTCCACGTGTGGCCGCAACCGAAGTGAACTGCGCCACGCCCACGAACTAGCTTAGGGTCCGGCAGAAAGGAAGGCGAGCCTCGTCGCCTAGGATGGAGTATGGCCCCTGGAGGAGGGCAGCAAGGGACGGCGGCCACTCGGGAAGACGCTGGACACCAACGGCGTGGGAAGGAAGCTCCGGCATGCTCTCGAACGGGTGGGCAGACTGCTGGCCAATCTGCACTTTTCCGGGAAGCGGCAGGATGACGATGCCGGTAGGCCACCTTCTGTTCGTCGGCCGGCCACGAAACTTGGTGGGGACGCTGCTGGGGATGTCCCACGGACGCCGGTCAAACGGTAACTGCAACTGAGCTCCGACGAAGTGGTTGCGAATTTTGCCGCAGCCCCTATGCAATCTGGTCTGTCCTCGGGCAGCAGGACATAGGGTCAAAGATTGGGCTGGAACCAAGGCTTCCGGGCGGCTTTTGGGGCGGGACTTTCTCTGGTGGATAGCTGAAGGTCGTGGGGTGAATGAGTAGCAGCGGCGGGGTGGTGTGCAGTGGTGATTTTTGGCGTGGAAAGTAAAGACAGAAAAGACTCAGTTCTGCAGTCTAGTGCAGTCAGAACTGAGAGGAGGTGAAGGTGGACGTGGAAAGCAGGGAAAACAATTTTTAAAATGCACAATAAAATTATTGAGAGGGGTTTATGATGTTTTTAATAAGTTCTGTAAGTCCCCGGTCATTCTGAGATGATTTGAGGGTCATCCCTTTGGAGGTGATTGAGCACTGTCTCGCCGGGACTGCACAAGGGCAGTCTGCGCGACTTAAAGGGATCTAAAGGAAACTTCTTGCACATATAGAGTTTGGGCGCGGGCGTTTGAGGAGAGATAGAGGACAGGTAGAGGAAGAACATCTATGAATAAGTGAACATGATATAAGGATGGGAAATGGGCGTACCAAGGTGATCTTTAGGGTTCAGGTTTTTATGCAGGTCTGCACAGGGGCAGTCAGCGGAGGTAAAAGGCTTACAAAGAGAATTTTCTCAAATGAACGAATTTTGGGATGAGGTTTCCACGAGTGTCTTGGGAACAGGGAGAGGAAGAAAAGTCAAGAAGAGGCTGAGAGGATATGAGGACGGGAAGAAAGGGTTCCAACCTGATCTTTGCGGCCTAATTCTGCAGGCAGATAAGAAAAAATTGATGCGTAGGGCAGCAAGGGCTATCACCTCCGGACATGTAGCAACCTTCGATCCATGAACTCCGGGCTTGAGGAGAGGTGAGAGTGGTCGCCTCCCTGATGTTGGAGAAGCCAAAACCTGCAAGATATGGGGGGGATAGGGCGTCGCACCCTAGAGGGAGAGGAAGAGGAAGAGGAGAGATAGAGGGTGTCACACCCTAGAGGGGAGAGGAGGAAGAAGAGGGAAATGCTCTTGGCAAAACTCAGATTTTCATTCATTCATCCATCCTCCCAAGAGGGGAATACAAGGTAATATATAGAGTATGGGCTCCATCTTCTCTCCTTGGAGTTTGAATTTGAACCCATTTGAATTTGAAATCCATGGGCTCTCTTTTCCACCTTGGAGTTGGAACCCATCATGAGCTCCACTTTCTCTCCTTGGATTTTGAACCCATTTGAATTTCAAATCCATGGGCTCCCTTTCCCACCTTGGAGTTGGAACCCATCATGAGCTCCACTTTCTCTCCTTGGATTTTGAACCCATTTGAATTTCAAATCCAAGGGCTCTCTTTCCCTCCTTGGATAAAATTCAAATTACATACCAAAGACACACCTAAGACGTACATAATACATAATACGACCAAATACGTACATAATGTCAAATACGTACACAATACAAGCACGTATAAAAATATGTACAAAAATACGAATACGTACAAAAATACGTACTAAGTGTCAAAGCTCCAATGGAGACTCCAGACTGTCCCCCAGCCACAAGGATGTCGGTGTCGACCGAGTCGTGCTACGTGTCCGGTACCGGCGGCTCTCGGAGTCGAGCCGTATTCTTGCTCGGGTGTCCTCACCAATTCTCCCCGGGTGGGAAGAACTCGACCCTGTCGAGTAAGGGTCTCCATCGCTCTGGTATTGCTCGAGCAAGTCTGGATCTATCCTCTCAAGCTCTGCCCGGGTGATCCACGCATCATCGGACGCAGGTTGTCCTCTCCAACGCACCAAGTAGCGGTGATACACGCCACTCCTAGTGGTAGTCACCTGCTCATCTAGTATAGACTCTATCCGCTCATGCTGCTGAGGTGACAGGGCTGGAAGTGGACTCTCAGGGGAGGGCTCACTCACAAGGGGTGGAGAAGGCCCAAACAACTTACTAGGGATCACTACCGGGTCCCTACATGTGACTAAGTCCGAGACATTGAATGTGGAATTGATATCATAGTCGTCCGGCAAGTCTATAACATATGCATTAGATCCAACTCGCTTCAAAACTCTAAAGGGGCCAGCACCACGAGCTTGTAATTTCTTCACGGCTCCAGAAGGAAACCGTTCCGGTCTGACCCGGATCATGACATAATCTCCCTCCGGGAACACGCGGGGGTGTCTATGAGTGATAGCCAATTCTTTATATCGCGCGTTGCTGGACTCAAGGTGGTGATGATGATGCAAACTCTGACCTAATTGTGTGGACTCATACCTATGCGAGTGTAGAGGTGGTCCTGGACATCCAAACGTGGACCTAGCATGTCTATGACACCTACCTAATTGGAGAACACGGGGAGGACCTGGACAACCAAAGTTGTACCTATCATGCATAGGTGTCCTACTAAATGTGGTAGACTCAGGGCGTCCAGTATGTTCAAACTTACTCGCTATGTAACCCCTATATGACTGTAGACATGATGATGCATGAGAGAGAGACCAGTGTTCCTTTCCATCCAAGTTCTGGGGTGTGGATGCATGCAGGGTGAGATGTTGGCGGGCATGTGTAGAAGGGGTATGATAGTGGACCTCTTTGACAAAGGGGAGTGAAGAATATGGGTCGAGAGGATCACTAGGGAGGGGATCGAAAGGGTCAAAGAAATGATGACTCCTCCTGACAGGGCCCCTTCACAATACTTGCCCATGTTTGACGCTCGGCAAGATGTGGAGGGTCACCTTCTGTCATTATGATAGATGGGGCAAGGGGCTCATGAGGAAGGCGAGGTTCCTCCCTTGGGACAGTAATGCCATAAGAGGGGACACAGTCAAGCTCATCGGGTATGGGAAAGAACAAAAGGACCTCGAAGGTGATATGACCTATGGTGTACACCGAGGTAACGGACCCTAAAGTAGGGTGCGTGAAGCGATGACCACAGGGTTGGTCAGACCCTAAGGCCAACATATACGTCAACTCCCATTGACAATCTAAACTCCTAATAAAGTCCTTCACATTTTCTACAAAGTAGAAGGATCGAAAAGTGGTGTGAAAGGAGTTAAGTGGTATTACTGGGAGTGCTGGTTCCATGGTTGGGTAGTAAAGGATCGAAACATCTAGAATTAGACCCTTCCTTAACCAGCAAGACAAAGGCTCTCCAATGACAAGTTCACCCTCGGGAGACAAGAATGGCTCTAGATGAGGGTCGAAGGGCGAAGCATATACCTCGAGTGAGGAAAAGGAGTCCTCTATGATGTGGATGGAACCTTGGCTCTCCTTCGAAGGTACTGGGCCGAGAGTGTTGGCCTCGACCTCCATATGTTTAGGCACGACTCCATCCTGACTCGGAGGTGGGCAAGGGGAAGTCGACGGTCCAATAGGAGTGTGCATCCTTCCTAGTTTCTCCCTAAAAATTTGCAGGAGTTCGGCAAGGGGGAGATCCCTCAGGATAGAGGCATTCGGGGAGACTTGCTGATAATCATGAGACTTAGTCTCAGACATAGACTCATACACAGGTGGAACCCTGCCCCTCCAACTATGATGCGCTCGGTTGGGGGTAAGAGGTGATGTGCGTTGTAGAGGTTGAGCCCTTATGGTGACCTTGGACTAGCCGGGAGAGAAAGGAGGAGTGGTAGTGCTCCTCGGGCTATGGCTCTCCAAGTAGGAGGGGGAACGTTGGGGAGCATAGATTTTCCTAAGTTCTACCTTCATCTCCTCCCATGAGCCTATGGGCTCTTGCCTCTTAACCGCCCTAAGACGCACTATGTGGCTCCACGCCTCCTTGGCTTGAGCCGAAAGTTGTCCCTTGGCAATGTTGACTCTCTCGGATCCATATATCCAATTCTTCTCAAAGTATTTTCCCATGGTAGTCTCCCACTTTAGATAGGCACTAGGGCTTGATCCATCAAAGCGAAGGTCCTCATCTAGAATGATGTCTAAGAATAGAGGGTCGGTCGGACCCTTGTGGAGGGCCGAGTTGTATGGAGTTGACCAAATAGGGATAGCCATGATGATGCACTCGATGACTCTAAATACACATGCACGCACTAGAACTATGGAAGGGACATGCATGACAACTAAGTGATGGGACTACACACGACTCAAAATGGTGATGGAAAAAGGGGAAGAATGAGGACTCAAATGCACCTAAAAACAAACCTAATGACTCACATGCAACTTAGACAAACCTAATGCCTCAATTGCACCCTAGACATCCTAAGGACTCAAATTACCTAGGACCCCAATTTGATAGAACAAATTAGTTCCCAAAGCTCTGATACCAAATTTGATGCGGGACGCTATGCGAACTAGGACTCTATGCAACGATATGACTAAACGGACTCCTATGACCAGCAACGACACAACAATCTGATTAGCATAACTCGACGCCTAAAGTTCCCAAGAGAGGAATTATGCTATATAACAAGGAACACAAGCTCGCAAGCGTCCCAAGAGAGGGAAGCACGCTGATCTGCACGGTTGAGAAACCGGCGAGTCTAGGGTGGTCAGACTCCACACTCGTGACTCGGATGAGTCACGGGACGGTCACACTCTCTCGCCACAGCAGTGAATAAAAGAAATGAACTGGCTAAGAACCTACTACGCACACACGCAGCGCCATCAAGAGAAAATACTAAAAGAGCAAGCTAACCAGGCAAAGAAGTGGACGCATACCTCCACGCTCGGGGCGTGGGGAAGAAGCTCGGCCAAGTCACACGATCCCCGGTACAAGCTAAGTACATACAACCCAAATAATGCCCACTCCTCGCAGGGAGGTAAAGGGCTACACGGCGATCCGGGGTCATGAGACGTGGGGTGACGGGTACCGGGTCGGTGAAGCTCGTCGTCCACGTGTGGCCGCAACCGAAGCGAACTGTGCCACGCCCACGAACTAGCTAGGGTCCAGCAGCAAGGAAGGCGAGCCTCGTCGCCTAGGATGGAGTACGGCCCCTGGAGGAGGGCAGCAAGGGACGGCAGCCACTCGGGAAGATGCTGGACGCCAACGGCGTGGGATGGAAGCTCCGGCGTGCTCTCGAACGGGTGGGCAGACTGCTGCCCAATCTGCACTTTTCCGGGAAGCGGCAGGATGACGATGCCGGTAGGCCACCTTCTGTTCGTCGGCCGGCCACGAAACTTGGTGGGGACGCTGCTGGGGATGTCCCACGAACGACGGTCAAACGGTAACTGCAACTAAGCTCCGAGGAAGTGGTTGCGAATTTCGCCGCAGCCCCTATGCAATCTGGTCTGTCCTCGGGCAGCAGGACAGCGGGTCAAAGATTGGGTTGGAACCAAGGATTCCGGGCTGCTTTTGGGGCGGGACTTTCTCTGGTGGATAGCTGATGGTCTTGGGGTGAATTAGTAGCAGCGGCGGGGTGGTGTGCAGTGGTGATTTTTGGCGTGGGAAGTAAAGACAGAAAAGACTCAGTTCTGCAGTCCAGTGCAGTCAGAACTGAGAGGAGGTGAAGGTGGACGTGGCAAGCAGGGAAAACAATTTTTAAAATGCACAATAAAATTATTGAGAGGGGTTAATGATGTTTTTAATAAGTTCTGTAAGTCCCCGGTCATTCTGAGATGATTTGAGGGTCATCCCTTTGGAGGTGATTGAGCACTGTCTCGCCGGGACTACACAAGGGCATTCTGCGCGACTAAAAGGGATCTAAAGGAAACTTCTTGCACAGATAGAGTTTGGGCGCGGGCTTTTGAGGAGAGATAGAGGACAGGTAGAGGAAGAACGTCTATGAATAAGTGAACATGATATAAGGATGGGAAATGGGCGTACCAAGGTGATCTTCAGGGTTCAGGTTTTTATGCAGGTCTGCACAGGGGCAGTCAGCGCAGGTAAACGGCTTACAAAGAGAATTTTCTCAAATGAACGAATTTTTGGATGAGGTTTTCACGAGTGTCTTGGGAACAGGGAGAGAAAGAAAAGTCAAGAAGAGTCTGAGAGGATATGAGGACGGGAAGAAAGGGTTACAACCTGATCTTTGCGACCTAATTCTACAGGCAGATAAGAAAAAACTGATGCGTAGGGCAGCAAGGGCTATCTCCTCCGGACATGTAGCAACCTTCGATCCATGAACTCCGGGCTTGAGGAGAGGTGAGAGTGGTCACCTCCCTGATGTTGGAGAAGCCAAAACCTGCAAGATATGGGGGGGATACGGCGTCGCACTCTAGAGGGAGAGGAAGGGGAAGAGGAGAGATAGAGGGTGTCACACCCTAGAGGGGAGAGGAGGAAGAAGAGGGAAATGCTCTTGGCAAAACTCAGATTTTCATTCATTCATCCATCCTCCCAAGAGGGGAATACAAGGTAATATATAGAGTATGGGCTCCATCTTCTCTCCTTGGAGTTGAATTTGAACCCATTTGAATTTGAAATCCATAGGCTCTCTTTTCCACCTTGGAGTTGGAACCCATCATGAGCTCCACTTTCTCTCCTTGGATTTTGAACCCATTTGAATTTCAAATCCGTGGGCTCCCTTTCCCACCTTGGAGTTGGAACCCATCATGAGCTCCACTTTCTCTCCTTGGATTTTGAACCCATTTGAATTTTAAATCCATGGGCTCTCTTTCCCTCCTTGGATAAAATTTAAATTACATACCAAAGACACACCTAAGACGTACATAATACATAATACGACCAAATACGTACATAATGTCAAATACGTACACAATACCAGCATGTATAAAAATACGTACAAAAATACGAATACGTACAAAAATACGTACTAAGTGTCAAAGCTCCAATGGAGACTCCAGACTGTCCCCCAGCCACAAGGATGTCGGTGTCGACCGAGTCGTGCTACGTGTCCGGTACCGGCGGCTCTCGGAGTCGAGCCGTATTCTTGCTCGGGTGTCCTCACCATGTAGTCTCCACACCATCCTTTTAACCCTTCCGAGTCTTCGGGCTCGTGGGTGGCAGTGCGAGTCTCGGGTTATCGGGCCTTCCTGGTAATCGGATTCTCGGGTCGTTACAGAAACCAACAACCGCGACCTTGCCTAGTTTTCCCGAACTTCGTGGTTCTTATGTGGCTTTGCGAGATCTGAGCATGTTTTAGATTTTAGCCTATGTAGGCTACTATCCTGCTAGGTTCCCGACCCCCCTAACGTATATTCCTGAACTTGCTTAAATCTTGGTTCTTGACTTCTCTTTTGGTTTAATGAACTTAAATCCTTCTAAGGAATTATCTCCACTTGTAATTACTTGAGCTTGTCCTTGGAACTCTTGGCCATTAAATAATGTGGATGTCTAGATTTACGTGGGATCTCTGATCCACCTCTCAATTCCAATGCACCATAAGGGCCCGGTCTGGTCTTGGGGAGAGCGCTCGAAAAGTTCTAGTGCCCATGGGAGTTTGTAATGACATGGTGAGGCATTGCAATGAAGTACTATCTAGCGTGTTTGAGTTTACGACATTCCACTTCCACATAAACTGAATATATGAACGTACTTGCTTGTTTGACTTGACTTGATAAATGGCCAAATCTCAGAATATTGATCACTTGTGCATATCATTATATAGCCTTGCTCGACTTTGCACTTTCTATACTTGATCTCATCTCTTACTGTTTAACTTGACTCTATTTGGATTAAAGTCTTGCGATTTTACTGATTTATGGAAGTGTTTCGTTCATGCATATAGTTCTTTCTACGTTGTCAAATTGTTAATTACTTAAACTCTGCCTGGTGATAGAGATATAATTCCTACTGAGCTTCTTTCTCACTCTCGTCTCTTTAACATTTTTCAAGAAATTTAGAAGCCGGTGTACTTGCAATCTGGAATGGGCAAAAGTGGTCGAGTGGACCTGAAGCTTTAGAGACCCGAGTCCTTTTTCTTATTTTCTTGAGTCTAGTTAGAGTCGTGCATCTTGTTTCTTTTTCTTATTTTCTTTTTCCTTTTATTTGAGTCCACTATTGTAATTCAAATAAGATTTTAAGTTTTGCTATTAATGGAAATTTTATTTTTGTTTAATTCTGGCCTCAGTGTGTTCTGTGGTGTTGTTTTTATTGTCATTTAAGTTGCTCTGATTGTCATGATTATTTCGCGGCCACGTTCCGAGCAAGTTTTCGCTGCTATCGGTTCGGGACGTGACAATCACACTCTCAAGTCTTTTAGTTGCTTATGTTTTCCGTGGCTACGTCCCTATGCCCCCACCAAACTTCACTTCCACTCCACTCCTTGCCTATTCCTTGGGTACATGTGACGACCCAGACTCCAGATATCGGGTAAACCCAATACCACTTGGAACCTACGAGGCCTCCCAAGAGCAGAAAAGCTCCGAAGGGATAGAACGGTATGTGATAGTACATTGAACTTCCAGATAAAGTAATAAGCAATTAAATTTCAATGATCAGGATTGCTAAAATAGTAGAAATAAAAATACATTTTTTATAACAATTAAAACTAACAGAGTCCAGTCCAACAGAAAGATAAGTACAGTCCAACAGAAAAGAGAACGTACTCTCAAGTCGGAGGAAGCCCGACACTAGCAAAGCTGGCACTAAGAACCACGCACAGCACCTCTACGCACAAGGAAGAACAGCTACACCTGAAAAGTCAGGGGTGAGCCTCCTATCACTAGCTCAGTAGGGATCCCGCAGAACCCTACCATAAAACAACGCAGTAACAGTAATGTTAAACTAAAGCAAAGCAATAACAACAAGATTAGGAACAACTGTAAAAGTAAAGAGGAAAGCCGTAACACGGAAACACGGCAGCCGAAGGAACCTCGGCCCTCTAAACTACTCCAACAGCAACAGAAAGGCGAACCTCGATCTCACAAAGTCGGGCGTTACCGATCCATTGATAAATCATGAAACCCTACCAAAATAGGCAAAGGCCTACCAAAGACCTACACAGTCAAAGGCGCAAGACATACACGAGCTCACCGTCGTGTATGCTACAAAACCCGTAACCTCGAGTGAAGCCAAGCACATGCTACTCGGAAAAGTCACGAAAACACAAGTCATCGTGTCAAGTGATAGAAGCACCTCCTCACTAGAAGAACAGTCGGATGCGTCCACTGACGTCTTACACTACGCCTCAAGTATCTCGAACTCGCCTAGAACAGAGGTAACTGAGACACTCTCAAAGAACCAAGGAACTACAGTAACGAGTGACTAGTCAGGGTCACACCCGTCGGCGCTCGTCCAACTGCCCCTGACCACGTGTGCACACACAAGTCCAATGCCTTGAGCCATGCCTCTAGCTAGTTTTCCCCCCAGTAGGATGCTACCGCAAAGCAAGGGGGCCCACGAAAACTAGCCTAAAAATCGTCAACCAGGAACTGCCACGCCACCACTCCCAGGTGGGCCGACACACTGGAAGGTGTCGTCAGGCTACGACTAGTGGAGGTTCACTAGACACAGAGACTCAAAACAGAGAACACCGAACTAAAAACAGGGTAAGCACACACCGGTCGCATGTACTACGGAGCATAATGCAGTATACAACTGCTACCAGACTCAGGACAGTCAACTAGACCTGCTGACAACGATCCTTGAGTCACAAGACTCGGGTCAAGATTGTCGCACATATCACAGCACACGCTGTTAATCAGCCTAGTCTCTAAGCCAAAATCCACGGGAAACACATTATGGAAGACGACACAGAACAGCCGGATCCATAACAGCAATAATGACAATGAGTCCTCGGCCTCCGGGCCGCACAATGGACTCACAATTCCGTATAACACAAAACACAGAACATGAGGGATTATCAAAAAGTCATCAAACCACATGGCATGTAGACCGAGGTAAGATACTACCTCCAAGCGTCCAAAACCATGCCTCGATCCTTAGAGGATAAACGAGACACTCACGAGGTCACGTGTCAACCACTGGGTCACAACCGAGTTGACCAGAAATCATAATGACCCTCGAAATAATAGAAAACACTAGTCAGTATAATGGC
Organism: Amorphophallus konjac; assembly: GCA_022559845.1. Lineage (NCBI taxonomy): Eukaryota > Viridiplantae > Streptophyta > Magnoliopsida > Alismatales > Araceae > Amorphophallus > Amorphophallus konjac. Next base: position 61,352,228 of record CM040126.1, read on the forward strand.
ACTCTCAGACACCCTATAACATGGTCACATCCCTCATAGGCGTCCAAGACATCCACGGAACAATGGGCTAACCAAGGGGTCAAAACCACATTAACCGGAAACCAAACCGACACAAAAGAAACTCTGGGCAGGTGGCGGTCTTACCCCTGGCCGCTAAACCAACTTGGCGGTCATCCAAAGGGCCGCTACCCTCAAGAAACCCCAGATACAAAATCCACAAAAATAGGAGCCTTTCGGTCTGCCTGAGGCCGCTACTGGCACCAGACGGTCTCCTCAGGGCCGCAAGCTACACCTAGCGGTCATGACCTAGCCGCTATGCCCAGTCAACCCCCAAACAGTCAAACCAATCGAAACCTCCTAACGGTCTACCTAGGACAGTTTTCCAGGGACCGGCGGTCACCCCAAGGCCGCCAAAGACCCCATGCGGTCGGAGCTAGACCGCTAGCCCGAACCGACTTAAAACTAATAAACCGACTTAAACGTCGCATAGCGGTCGCCCAAGGGCCGCTAAAGAAGCCTTGCGGTCAGTCGTGTGACTGATAAACCAAACCGACAAGAGACTCCACCTAACGGTCTCCAGTGGACCGCCAAGCACCACTAGCGATCTCTGATAGGACTGTCAAGCCGTTCCGATGGAAAAATCGCAGAACTACCCAAAACTCGATTTTTCCACGCCCCAATCGCATCTAAACAACGGGGAAACATTCCTAGACTCAATATCAACCTTCCACAAGCCGGAAGGGATCAAACCATCCACGAAACAACAAGAAACGGGCGATTACCAGGAATCGACCCAAAATGACTCACATGGACGGCCGGGCTCATACCGGCTCCGATTCTTAACCAAATGTAGTAAAACTGGCGGGAAAAGATTTTCAACATGCCAAGGGTTCAAATGAAACCATTTAAACTACAAACCGTCGCCTGGAACGGCGAACACGGCTCACACCTCCTGAACATGTATTTCACCCAAACAAGGTAAAACCCACTCGAACTCACATTGTTCGGCTCCAAATCGCGAGAGAACGCAAGAAAAGAGTAGGGCATCTGTCCCCCTACCTTCACTGGAGATCTCACGAGCCGAAACGGCCAACCTCGCCGAAAACCTTCACACGAACCGCACGTCGGCTTTGAATCCACCGAACGGGATCGTGCCAACACCACGCTCCATTAATTCTTCACGCCATCACGCTCCACGACACCTCTACGCCACCTCCACGACATCCCCAGGCCTCCTTCGTCTGTAGCCAGAGTAGAGGGGGTGAAAGGAGAGAGAACGAAGGGAGAAAGGGTGAAACGGCAAGAGAAGAGAGAAGAGAGAGGTGAGAGGTGAGAGAAATAAAAAGGAAATAAGAAATTAGTAATTTTCTTAAAATTTAATTTTCGGCACGAAATTTTATAAATTAAAAAAAATACGAAAAAATAGTCTTCGCGATCTTCGGAACGAGCATAACGCACATGTAGCATCCCTGAGTCGCAAAACTCAACGGTTAACTCTCCGCAGGATTTCACAAGTTATACAAAGAAAAAATCCGAGTGGATCGTAAAACACATATCAGGACCCACAGGAGCGATCCGAAAGCTCTCCGATTCTAATCCGAAGAATCCAAGATATTACGGTACAACTCTACTCATGAGAGCTATCGATGTCTCGACCTTCAAACACGTCGTCTACACATCTCTCGACGTGTCGTCTTCCACGAATCTGTCTTTCCATATGCTCAATCTTCCATCCACTGGCACAGCTGCACAATCACCCTCCTCCACTCTTGATTGGTCCTTCCCAACCTCCACCTCACTTCAGGGTCCCACCGACCTAGTCTGGACAAGCATCCATCCCCGTCATCATGCTGTCCATGGTGCCCCATCTAACATGTTGTCGTCTGCCCCGACGCTGCCTGCTATGCCTTTACAACCTCCACAACTCGCCAGCCGCTAGCCGACACAGTCACCCCCCCCGTCCACCATCACCCCTGCCTCCTGATATCAGCGACCTCCACCCACCGCCACACTCCACTTCCCCACCCACTACCAATTCCCTGTCCACTCACCCCATGCAGACACGCTCGAAATCAGGGATTTCCATCCAGAAGGTCCTCCAGGCCAAACGAGAACTCTTGCCTAACACGAACGCGTACCCGATGATCGATGCTCCTCCTACTTTTTCACAGGCTAGCAAGTTGCCCGAGTGGAGGCATGCCATGGACAGTGAATTCACCTCGTTTCAAAAGTAGTGTACCTGGTCACTTGTGCCATATGATCGATCCATGAACGTCGTCCCGTGCAAAATGGGTGTTGTATAAGGTGAAGCATCACCGCGATGGCTCTATCCTTCGGCACGCCTCATCGCCAAAGGTTTCCACCAACAACCTGCGCGCAGGTGTGGACTTCGTGGAGACTTTCGAACCGGTGGCAAAACACACAACTGTACGCGTCTTCATCTCCTCAGCCATCTCTCACAATTGGTGGCTTCGCCAGCTCAACATAGAGTGTGCTTTCCTCCACGACGACCTGCAGGAACAGGTCGTCTATATGCAGTAGCCACCTGGCGATATATGTGGACCCCCACAGCAACCTGATCGTGTCTGCCTTATGCGAAAATCAATATATATATATATATATATGGTCTTCGATCGGCAAGCCCCTCGATCGAGCGTGGTATGCTAAATGTAGCTCGGCTCAACTCGACATGGGATTCAAGACCTCTACGTCTAACCCATCTCTATTCATCTTTCGGAATGATCGATGCACCGCTTCTCTTCTACTTTATGTCGACGTCATCATTCTCGATCACCAGGTCACGTGCATCTACACTTCAGCGGTTCATTGCTATACCCTCCAAGGTCATTTCCATACGAAGGACATGGGCCCTCTTTCCTTCTTTCTGGGCATTCAGGTCACCCGGGCTGCATTCGTACTGGTCTCTCTCTCAATCAATCTAAATACATCCCCGAGCCGCTACGTAAGACTAATCTGCAGGCTTGCAAGTCTGTCTTTGAAGAAACTCGACGTTCATGGAGAGATCCTTCCTGATCCACATGTGAGTACCAGAGTATTGTTGGCGCCCTCCAATACATAACAGTACTCACTGGGCCCGACATCGCCTGCTCGATCGGTGAATTAGGTTTGCCAGCACTTGCACCGGCCGACCGAGGATCACTTTCATCGCCGTCAAACGCATCCTCCATTTCCTTCGCGTGCCCTATGGATGTCAGTCTCCATCTCTGCCCCAGTCCACTACATTTGCATGCCTTCTGCGACGCTGACTGGGCCGGGTGTCCTGTTGATCGGCGGTCCACACGAGTGGCTTTTTGTGTTTTCCTTGGTGTCAATCCCGTCTCTTGGTCCTCCAAGAAGCAGCCCACAATATCTCGTTCTTCAGCAGTAGCCGAATACCGGTGTCTGGCCCAAACCACTGCAGAAAAGCACAATGGTTATGCCCTCTCCTCAAAGAACTTGGCGTCCCACTCATGCAACGACGACCCACCATTTGGTGTGATAATGTGTCTGCCATTGCACTTTGCCCACAACCCGGTGTTTCACTTGCGCGCCAAACATATCGAACTAGATTATCACGGTCTGCGTGAACTCGTCAGCAAGCAACTCATAGATGTCAAGTACGTTTCATCCATCGACCAAGTGGCAGACGTCTTCACGAAGGGTCTTCATCCCGCGACGGCTACAGTATCTCCAAAGCAAGCTGAGTCTCCGGGTGCTCAGCTTGAGGGGGGGTGATAACGGACCGCATGCTACTCTAACGTCTGCGGAAGGCGTTCCTCACTCTCCGTCAAATCACAAGGAGAAGAGATCGAACGGTTCTTTCCCTCTCTCCCGTCTCTCCAAATATCATCCTCTATCACACACGTAGCCCCAGGTCACGAGGTAGAGCGTCTGCAGTCCGTCGAGTTGGATCCCCCTTCCCATGGCCTCCGGCCTCTCCCTCTCTCTCCTCCCCATGCCACTCTCTCTCTCTCCTACCCCTGCCGGTTCTTGTCATTCTCTCTCTCTCTCTCCTTTCAAGCGAGGGCAAAAGGATAATCTCATGTGAATGGGTTATCATCTTTGCTGCACGATGTAACCTCAGGGGGTATGACAACCAAGGTTAAGAGATTTGAGAGATTTAATAAATATTATAAAAATAGGAGTATAAAAATAATTTAAGAAGATTATAAGAATATAGAGATATTTTTTTCTTCTTACTTTTTAATTAAGACTCGAGTTGGGGAATGAACATGATATTCACTTAGGACTTCTTTGTTAACGGGATAGAATAGCGCATTCGACCTCTTTCGGTCGAATGCGATATTTGACCCCGGGTAGGAGAGGTGTGTGCGAGAGACATCAATGGACCTCATGAGTTTCTCTCTCATCGGGCGGAGAATCCTGCGACACTATTCGAATAACAAATCGGGCCTTAAACTTTTATAAGATTTGCTGACCGCGAGAACTAATTCCCACCCTCTTATTAGTGTGATTGTGCGGGAAATAAGAGAATGTTAGCATCCTTTTTTTATTAATTTAGACGCCATTTAGAGTGCTAAAAAATCATAGTCTAAGTTGCTGCTTTAACAATCCCTGGCTTTTGATTTGCGATAATTAACTTTGAACTACAAATAATAAAACCACAAAGAAAGAATGACATATGGCTAGTTTTATTTAGAAACGTACTCAGATAATCACATCACACCAAATATTAAAAACTAAAATAATGTAGATATTACTTTGCAATACTCTGCCAAATATATATATATTTTTTTTTGCAAAACTCTACTAAATACCTTAGTAAATAAAATGGATTTGGTATTTTTACGATCCTTTGCTTTGTTCCTTTGATCAATTTGACACGTACGGGAAAATGGAGCTCTAATTTGCGATGAGATAAGAGTTGCACCACACTTCAAACTTGTAAGAGACATGTGTAAAGGTCCAAGTTTCCAAGACAAGTCTCTAACCCAAAAGGACGGTCTTTTCTCCCATGGAGTATTCTGTATTTGTCTATTTATTTAAGGACGCTTCTGTCTTCCACAGAGGCTTTATTCGACTATTCATTTTTAAAAAAAATCATAGAAAAAACTTTTGAGACTTGTCTAGACGATGCACACCAACTTGCATGACTCATTTTTCGTTGGTTCAATTTGAAATTAATCAGACATGAGAGATAATAAAGTGAGTGGAACCTACCGGACTGAGATGTGCGGCATTTGCTGCACACTATGATGTGAAGCAGGTTTTAGCCTTTCAGTTTCACCCTTAATTGCATGCAGAGTTGAGAGGGTACTTAGAATGGAGGGATGGGATCGTTCATGATGGTTGCTGGGAGGAGTTGCCGCAACTTCCACCGTGTTAGATTTTTTTTTTTTTGGTCAAAGGATATTCATTCGTATCATACTAAAAGCATAGTACATGGAATGCAAAGACATCAAATCGTACAGGAACAGTTATCTATGGTCCATACTGTCAACCGCCCTTCGAGCAACACGAAGAAAAAATAGGTAACTTTTGATATCATTTGCTCCCAAGGAGACTGGGAACTCCTGGAGACGTCGAGGAGGCAACTGCCGCTTCTGAAGGTCACCAGTTTCTTCCTCGAGGAGCACAAGACTTCCGAACCGCTTTTGCTTGTAGCGGTGTGAGTAGGACGCTCGGGTAACAAGCATCCGGTGGGATGCAAGGGAGATATGTGCAGGATCTCCGAGCTCCGTAAGGGCCGAGGGGAGAGACTCATCTCCTGCATGACGCCAAGTTGACCTTGTCTTCGTCTGGTGTCCAAGGAACCGCCCAACACCGTGAGAAGGGACCGCAGAGACAGTATGTGTCAAAAGGGGTTTGGGGAGACAGAAACGGAGGTGGGGAAGGTGGAAGGGGAAAGGCGGAGGGGGTGGGATAGGGGGGGACAACTAGTGGAGAGTGTAGGGGGGAAGGCGGAGGGGGGGCGATGGGGGATGGAGGAGGAAGAGGGGCTTCGGAGGAAAGGAAGGAGGGTGGAGTGGAGTGTATGTGGGAGAGGCGAGACTCCGAGGGTGAGGGGGGTGGGAGAGGGGGGGGGGCGGGGGGAGGATGGTGGGGGGGGGGGGGCAGAGAGGAAAGGGGGTTTTGGCCAGAGGAAGGTAGCGGGGAGGGCGGGGAGAGGAAGGGGTGTCGGCAGGGGTGGAGAGGGAAGATCGAGGGGTAGAGAGGCGGGGGGGTAGAAACAGATGGGGGGGCGGGGGAGGGGAGCGGATGGCGGACGGTGGGAGAAAACCCAGAGGTGACTAGGGGGCGAGGTGGAGGGAGGAGGGGGGAGTTTCGGCGGGGAGGGAGGGGCCGGTGACGGGGAAGAGTGGGGTGGGGAAGAGAGGAGAGGCGGGGAGGAGGTCGGGGGGAAGACAGGAAGGGGGGGGCGGGAGGGGCCGGTGACGGGGAAGAGTGGGGTGGGGAAGAGAGGAGAGGCGGGGAGGAGGTCGGGGGGAAGACAGGAAGGGGGGGGGGGGCGGGAGGGGCCGACGGAGGGAGAGGATCGGGGGGTACCTGGAGAAGGGGGGGAGTTTCCGACGGGAGCTTCCCCCTCCCGACGGTCCACCGTCGAACGCCGGTGAGGGGGCCGCCGGAATGGTCCAGTGAGGTAGCCACCGTCGAGGGCGGTGAGGGTTCCAAGGATGGGTGGGAGTTCCCACCTACCCTTGACTATATTTTTTATTTTTCCACAGTGTTAGATGATCTTAGATCAAGTGAAAACTAAAATAAGGACGGAAAATGACATGATGTCTCTGCCCACTCGCTATCTTAAGATTTTGAGTTGAATAATTTAATAACTTCAATACGGTATACGTAAAGATATTGGACTCCGAGTGCATCAACTGATAAAGATATTATCTCGTGATAGAGAGATCTCAATTTAGATTCTCGAGAGAGAGATTATTTGACTCATATTTAATCCTCATGGACTTGAGATTTATTAGTCGTGAAGGAAAAAAAAAGGCGTGTGTGAGTTGAGCATCTTAATTTTTGAACTCACGTCTCACACACTCCGTGTAGACTCGAATATCACTGAGTTAGGTTCTTCGTTATCAAATAATAATAATAATATATGCAGGGATATTATAACTTCTTTAAAAAAAAAATTACAGCAAGTGCAAAAGTAACCAGGCGTAAGCGGTTTTTGCAAAGTTGTCAAACTGACTACTCAGATCGAACAAGGGTTGGGCCGAAATCTGAACTCCCAATGAGACAAAAATGACGATGACACGTAGGCTCCACATGAGTTCTCCTATAATAGTGAAGAACTCCCCTTCGATGGCCTATTGACTTGTACTAGAAGATCCTGCACTCAAATCCAACATGTGACACGATCGAACTCAGTTTGCCTCGGGCAGTTCAGTATTGAGGATGAGAAAGGTTAGTTATCCGTCTCGGACAGAACCATCCGGGATGGGATTGGTTCACATGAGGATAGTTCAATATTGAGAATGAGAAATGTTAGCAACCTGTCTCGGACAGCAAGTATTCGTGTCACCCCCATGTGAACTAGTTAATAAGCATGTCCCATTGAGAACTTACTGTGATAGGCAAATCATCAGATTGTTTTACAAACAAATTCTTTAGGTTCGAAATGTCATAAATCATCGGATTTCGATTTTTTTTAAGTTCATGCAACATCCTTTTTATCCATTTTAAATTTTAATTTTCACTTCCGAATTATTGAAAGTAAGATCTAAAAATCTCAAGAGTGGCAATTTTAAAATTAAGGTGTTACGAAGATCTCATTTTAGATGGATTTTTGAATCTACATTTTACCCTTTCTTTTATATGTCGAATCAAATATAGAAGGAAACTGTTGCCGATGGTTGCACAAAAGATATGGTGCCACCTACTCCAAAACCGTACGATTCAGACTCAAATTTTAAGCTAGCAACGTTAACCCGCTCTACTATCCTTAATCTATCAATTTATCTAAAATTATTATATATTTCTGACGCTAGAATCGCAAGGATCAACTGTGTAAAAGATGAACGACTTAAATAGCGCATATATACGAGGCTCTTCAATCAGTGAATCTTTTGCATTAGACTTGATAATTCTTTTATGCATGGACCTAGATTATTGATGGTAGAGATTGTTTAATCCTCGATACGTGTACATATATATATAATTTGACGTTGAATCATATGGTTTGGACTTTGGAGTAAGTGGCATCGCAGTAGTGGTGCCACCGGTGGCAAACAGATCAGTGAATCTTTTTGAGCCTCTAGCATCCGCTCGTGGGTCAAGAAAGAGAGATGGAGGAAGGGTTAACCCACCTCGTGAGGTGGTTTCAAATTCGGAATTAAATTTAAGTTAACCATATTCTTGACGTGGTGATTCTGAGACCAACTATCAAAGTACAAAAAGACTTGACTCCGAGATAAAATCAGGGTTAACCCAGGGGTAACCCGCTATCAAACAAGGGCTTATGCTCCGCTTCGTTTGGGGCTTAACACAGGAATAAGCCCATTTTAGATGCAACTTATCCCTTTTTACTTTGGTGGGAGCAGATTTAAATGATCTACTTAAAAATAACTTAAATTGACTTAAGTCAGATTAACCTATCCCACCTCCACAGATGAGATACTTTAACCCAATACTGCACAAAAGCAAAAAAGCATAACCCAAGAACATATAAACCCACTTACATTTTACCGGGACATCTTTAATCCCGTACTAAAGCGATGCTAGGGGTGGAACAATTTAGTCAGGTTAAATGATGGATAACTCTTATTCTAACCTAATTATGTTTTTTGACCTATCAAAATCAAAAAGAGATAAATTGAGAGTTATCCCTGTGACAAGTGAGGGATAACCCTGTGACAAGTGAGGGATAACTGACCTCTTATTAAGGAACGACCCGTCCCCTTCTTTCTTCTTTTAATTAAGGAGGCCAAGAGACCACAATTCGTTCACATGGAAAAAGGGAATACAAAGGCAGCTGAGTTGACCTGTGACCTGCGGCACAAGAAGATGATTTTCGAAGGAAAAAAACATAAAGAGAAAAGGAGATGTAAGGCCGAAGGGCTAAGGCCCACTACATCCCTGAACCCATCCCAAAACCCAATTTCTGCACTTAGAAAGCCAGGTTAAAATAATGGAATCCTCAACTCTGATTCCATTGCACCTATAATTCCAGTCTTGCAGAAAATGGATACAGCTCTTGATAATCTCCACAGGATGTTTGAACTCTTGGCGGAAAATTCTATTGCTTCTTTCCTACCAAATGGCCCATAGCATGGCTAGCAAGCAGTCCGTCCAAATATTCCCCTCATGTGGGAGTGGATTATGTTCCCTCCAGTTCATTAAACAGAGAAAGAAGATCCAAGTGTATGGAGTACCCTGCACAGCTTTGAAGAACAACTGCCAAACTCTGCCAACAATGCCACAATTGATGAAGAGGTGATCAATGTCCTCCCTAGCTGCTGCTCCACAGAAACTACAAGACGCTTTACGGGGTATGACCCCGCCCCTTATGGGTAGAGATAGGGAGAGGCCATTGCGCCCCCTCTCCTGTCAATAGGAGGCGGAGGAAAGAAGCTTGACGTGAATCTATTGGCTGACACGAGCTTTCATTCATGAAAAAGCAGAATACTTTAGTTCAGGCTAGATATCAACAGTCCTGCTTGCCTACCACCAATAAAATGTGCACGCACAGGTGCACACATGCAAACACGCACATACACATGCATGCATACTCCGGCACACAACTTTCTGTGGAATGGAGCTAAGCAGCATGAGCAGGCAAATACTAAACACCACTTACACCAGTGGATTAACAAATAACAGCATTACCTTCCCCGAAAATAATCTATGTAGGAATGGAAATGTCGACAAGCTACAAATTTTCAGTCCATCAACTGCTGAAAACTTTAGGGGTTCAAAATGCCAGAAGCAAATGTAAGGGTGAATGAAACTGGAAGACAAAGGTGATCCCCTCTACGGGAATATTGTTCACCGAGTGGACGCATTCCATTGCTTCATTGCAAACAAATAAGCAAGATTTCAATTAGCAAAGAGTAATGGCAAAGATGTACAGTAATGTATCATTTGACTGCACCCATCAAATGCTTGTGTGGGGCAGCAATAAAATGCAGAATTGGAGAAATGAACAAAGGCTGAAAAATGAAATCCAAATCACTTGCACACGGTAGCCTTACGGGTGAATTGAGTACTACACCTTGAAGAAACTAGTTCATTACCCTTCTAGACTGATGATTGTCCCCAGCAGTAACAGAAAGGTTGAAGTTTTGTGCATTTCGCCGGTTTCTATGGTGATGGCAAGATATATGATGCCATAGCATAACCATATCGACCAAATCAACCTGACAAGTTTCCCAAGAGGATGCAGGCCTGGTCCTGAATTAGTTTCCATGCTTCCTTGATGTGCCTCTCCTCCGTTAGTGGCGCTCCCACCGCTAAACGTAGCACAAATTTCCCTGAAAGGACCTAAGGAATAAGGTTGATATTAGATTTTCCATTTCTATTTTCTCACCAAGAATTAGCTAGCTTTATGAGGAAATCAATCATTTGCGAATATAAACCATTTAGCGGGTGAACATACTGTGTGGGATATAAATATCTTGCCACTTGCATTTACTGCACTCAACAAGCTGTAGTTCAGCTTATGACCATCATCTTCATCATTGGGAGGAGGAAGAAGGCGGAAACAAACAAGGGAAAACATCTGAGGGACGGCAACCTGCAAATTTCTGTAATTGTTAAAAGGTATGCTAATCCTGATGTACAAATGAGAAAATAGAAGACAGCATGCAGCTTTATTTCCTTTTAAAGCCTTGTTAAAAAGGTATTCATTAGAAGTGTCATTGTATACTTTTATGCCTATATATTTATCATGCTCTCTGTCACGCTACCATGGATTAACTTTTACCGAACAGCTGTCTGTTTCTTCACATCATCCCATCAATCTTGCATTGGCTAAATTGAACTGAAGATCCAATTGAGATGATTTTTTTTTCTTCTCTGGGGATGTGACAAACTTCTGTGATTGACTGACTGCCTGTCTGACATTGATCCCCCATGGCCTCTAAGGAGGTGCAAGCTTCTGGACAAGGTAACATGTGCAAAAGGGCCCACCAATCCCCCGTCAGAAGGTTGTGGCTGGAAAAGTAACTACCTTACAGGTTGCACAGTTTAGGCTCATGGAACGAGGAAGCAGCCCTCAAAAGTTTCTTAAGACTTTTAAAAAACAAAATTATTTAGAAAGATGCAAACTCTATATATGGGTAGGTGTTCGTAAATTCACTAATCACTATGGCTAGCTGTAAAATGTTGTATCTTGAAAGGTCAACATGCCAGTCAAACATGACATACAGGTTATCAGAATTTACAAAGTTTGAAACACAAGAACGACTGAAGTTCCAACTGATAAAGGATGGTTTGATTACCATGGAATGATGAAATAGATATAGGCATGCAAGCCAATCATGCAAATCAATCATGGAAGGAACAAGCACCAGAAACAACAAGAGAAATGCTTGGATTGGCATAAATACAAGGTAAGGTTATGGCCTCGCCTCATTTTGCAAACGCATCACTTGACCATTTAACAGAAATCTTGCATCTGCACAGATCTTTTAATGTGCTCATGCTGAACACCTTCATTAATGAAACACGAGCAAATGTGAATTTTGAGATAGATGATCACATGTGCATGCATGCAATGTCCAAAACGAATTCATGGTCAGTTCAATTTTATTCTGAGGGCAAGCATGAGCATGAATTTAGTTAATACAAATTCACATTTGCAAAAAAGTCCATTTAAGCAAAGTAGTATTGAATGTGAATCCGGGTGCCAAGGATATAGTAAAAATCTTGGAAGGTGGTAGAATACTACAATTCATTAACTAGAAAAAAGTACAATACAGATCCTGGAGGGGTCCACTACCCAATATAACCTAGATTACAGTGGATAGCCAAGTATTGCCACACGAGAAACAACCAATAGCTTTAATAAGATGACAAAGCAGGAAACAGTGCTAACAGGAATAAGCAAATTCAGATTATTTAACAAAGTCTCTCAATGATCAAGCTTCTGTAAGAGAGTCCTTAGGGTTACACAGATTAGATACTACGTCCCAAGCCAAGATACTCTGTTTAATCTTCCCAAAAAGACTGTTAATAACCCCAAAAACTCCTGCGCTAACTTTCTTATGTTGTATTCCTATCATAAAAGCCAGGGCATAGCACGAATCAAGGCAATCCACCAAATCTTTTCAGATTCTGAAGGGTAAACATTCAACCACCACTTAATAAGACCATCACTATCTTTATTATCCCTCCAATCAGAGTGAAGAATTCTTGCTAATATTTTTAATAAATGACAGTACAAATGTCAGGGGATTCGTCTTGAGAATTGTAGAGTGTGCACTTGTCTTAACATTCTTCTGGATAAATCCAATTCTTGAGAATCATTTTCCATAGGAAAATTGTAATCTTTATTGGGAAAACTTTATGCCAAACAAAATTACTCCACGAAATCTTAAATCATCTTGTCGTCATCATCATCAGAGCCTTATCCCAACTATTTGGGGTCGGCTACATGAATCATGTTCCGCCAAAGATTTCTATCAAGTGATATATTCAGATTTAAACCCAAGAAACTAATGTCCTCCCTAATAACATCGCACCATCTCATTTTAGGCCTTCCCCAAGCTCTTTTACTAACATCCACTAAGAGTAGGTCACATCTTTTAACCGGTGCTGCGTTAGAGCGACGAAACACATGTCCAAACCACCTGAGTCTATTTTCTCTCATTTTACTATCAATTGGGGTTATCCCCAAGTCCTTACGGATGCACTCATTCCTAATCTTGTTTTTCTTACTCTTGCCGCACATCCATCTCAACATCCTCATCTCTACTACACACATTTTGTGAATGTGTTCTTTTTGTACTGCCCAACACTCGGCACCATATAACAAAACAGGTCTCACAGCCGTTCTATAAAACCTCCATTTGAGTTTCATAGGCATACGACGATCACAGAGGACTCCTGATGCGCTTCTCCATTTTAACCAGCCTGCCTCAATCCTATGTGCAACATCATCATAAATCTCCCCATTCTCTTGAATGATAGACCTTAAGTACCTAAATTCTCTATCATCATAAATCTTAAAAAAGGATATTACAGTATTCTGACCTCTTACTCAAATCCCTTCCAGGTCATTTGCAATAATGAAGTTGGAGAGGATTATCACCACTTTCAAAAAGTCTCCAGTTTCAGTTTCTGTAAGGTTCCTTCTTAGCCTGACCCGCCAACCTCCACTCCCTCCATTATCCCTGCATTACTGCACAGGAATTCCTTTGTCCACAGATTATACAACTTACCGAAAATTTCCGCTAGAGGGTGTTAAGATGTAGTCCCACATCAGATAATCTATGGGCACCTTCCCTCTTTATCTGTACAGGATTCCCTCAACTCAATGCCTAGGTTTGAGTTTGAATCCGGACCTTTAACATGGTATCAGAGTTGGGCTTACCTGTTGGGCCAACCCACCCATTCAGTAGCACCATGTTGTAATCATTCGGGTTTATACTGTAACCATTTGAGTTTGACACCACAGGGTTTGTTGAGGTTTTGTCCCGCATCAGATAATCTGTGGGCGCCTTCCTTCTTTAGCTATAGAGGACTCCCTCAACTCAATGCCTAGGTTTTGGTTTCGAGTTTGGGCCTTAACAGAAGGTAATCAGCACACCATTTTTCCTACAAAATCTAATATCCTGACCATTACCAAGCTGAAAAACAAGATGCTTCAAGGTAACTAGCAATGTTTAAAATTTCCTTCACAGGGGAGATAATAGTGAAGGTTATGTTGGGTGAACATGCGCCATCTATCACAGTTCCTGAAATTATTGTCCCTTATAATCTGCATCTGTGGCATGTCTTCTTCCCTTAGTGTCCACAACCCTTTGACTAGTGACTCCTTCTTGAAAGTATCTACTTTCATCAAGACCCAGTCCTTGTCCTTTCTTTCTACATACTCAGTCCTAGTGAACAAGATTCAGACCGTCATTCTCCTCAGCTTCTTTCCCGAAGAAAGATTTCCTAATTGACTTAATTCTTTGTTCCACTAATCATGAAATTCTAAAAAAAGAATAGCATATTGCCAGGATGGACAAGACTGACTCAGACATAATCCATCTACCCTCTGCAGATAGGAAGTCCTATTTTCCATCATTCTAGATTCAAACTTCTTAAACACTGGTTTCCAATGCTGTGGGCATAATCCATCTACTCCCCACAATTCAGCAATGCATTCCATCCTTTCCTTAGCAATGCCAATTCCAACTATCTCAGGCTTGTCACATTTATCTTCAAGCCTGTGACAGCTACCAATATGAACAGCAGAACCTTTCTCTTGAACACCAGAAATAAACAAGTCTTTTTGGTGGGGTGAAACTGTCCAATTTATGCTCCCTTCTTCAACCCATTAAAGGGACAGTAATCTTGGTAGAAACCAGCAAGTCTACATTATTAAATATACAATACCACAGACCCTTGAATTTCAATTACCTAAGCACAAGAAATATATTTCCAGCATATGACTAAACTTCTTTTCATGAATGAACAAGAATTGAACAATGGGCAATTGCAAAAGATATTACATATCATATACATACAAATAAAAGAAACTACCAGAACAACACATTCACAATGATCAATATATTGTGAAGCTTTTCTTTACCTCAAACCTGGAATCTGAATTAATGAGTTCTACGAACTGTTGAGCCAACTTGATGTGATTTCTTGTGTAAGTTTGAAGATTTTCAACACCATAAAGTCTCAATACCATCCATAGCTTCAACGATCTGAAATTTAGGTACAGTCCAATTTAGAAAACTTCTACATGGTTGAGTAATAATTAACGAACATGATTCAGCGTGACAGAGATTCAGGAAAACATGAGAACTGGCCTTTACAGCCAAGGAGAAATAAGTAGCTTGAAACTTTTCCTTTTCAACAGACGGATTCACTTCTCCCAAAAAAAACTATCAAATTGATAAGAGAGAGAAGGAGATCAAAGACCATTTGGCTTTACTGGTCAAACTAATAAACATTGTCAGATTACCGGCAATTCTTTCCCAAGAGTCATCCTATGTGATAACATGCTTCCATTTGCAAACATATCGCAATCATTACATGCTTGAGGTTTCCATGGCAAGAAGCAAAGAGGGAAAGAGAAAAGGACTGGCGTGAATACAATAAGGAGATGCCCTCAACAGGTACCATATGGTATATATCATCAGATAAAAGTGGTTGATGCAGTCACCATCAATGATATAAAAAAGTTATATACGGTAATATAGATCTGGAGATACATAAGGTAATATCAATGTGCACTGCATTTATGAATTTCAATGTGATTATGACAAAGCTAAATTTATCCATGACTCTTGGTTATTATTGTTTTGTAAGAAGTGATACATGAAAAGGAAGACCTTGAGAGCTGATATCCAAGGGATGATACATAGTAGATATGGGGAGCTGCTATCCAACAAAAATGAAATCCAGAAACATTAAAGACAATATGGATATATTATGGAGCAGCTTTTCACACACACACAAACTGTAAAGAATAAGCAATTAGTAATGAATCTAAGGATGACAGAAAACGGACCTGAATCGACGCCCAAGTGGTATTTGCCAATCTTTAAAATCTACTACCTTTCTTTCTTGTGAAGCCTGACACAGCAAATAAGATTGAAGAGTTAATACTCATACAGGCCTAGTCAGAAAAAATAGACTCATTCGTGTGCAACTAAGCAGATAACAAAAATCATGAAGGAGAAAAGAGATGGCAATGTTAAACGTAATTCATCAGACACTCTGTTTTTCATTAATTGGAAGACAATTGGATCTTCATAATTCAACCAACCATCATGCTAAGGTCCTCAGTTTAGCCCATTGCATAAAGAGAGTTGCATCCAAATACAACCTATTCAAACATTTCTATGTGGAATCATCAAAAGACCATCAAATCTTTACAAAGTTATTCTACCAATTCCATCAGTAGAGGATAAACTATGACAAATCACAAGTTGGATGTAAAGAATCTTATGATCGAGTCGGCAAGTCCCTCCCTGTTGATGATAATTTTTGACTCAAGGAAAAGGACAGGTATTATACAATATGATCACAATAAAGCAACATTTTAAGAAGGTCATTCTAATAACTGAATCCACTGCAGACAAAGCATGCATAGATGATGTCTCAAACATAGCTGCTCTTACCTTGTTCTTCAGGTACTCAGGATTTGTAGACAGGGAATGGATCAAAGCACTTCTATCCTGTTGAAAGAAAAGTGATAAATAGTCAGATACATTTCTAGAAGACCTGAATGATAGATAACATGTAAATAATGAGCAGGTGCCTCAGAGGTCCAGCATTTCAATCCCATTTTCACAGTGCATTCCTTATTTCTGTTAAGAATCAGAATAATACAGGAAAAATGCAGTGTATTGTGTTTCAAAAGAACCAGCATTCTGATAACAATTGCTTGCTATCATGTAATTGCTCACTTTTGACTAACATTGTCAAGAAACTTACAAAAGGATTGCATGATCATGATCCGTAAACTGCTACCTACAACAGTAAATTCAATATCATAGTCAGAGTATCATCCCCATTTTTTTTGGAAGGTGGTATAGACCACATTTCATTAAAATAAAAAGGGGTCACAGCTCCAAAAGAAAAAAGAAAACAACACAGAAACAAGCAAGCTCCACCAAGGAGGTAGAACAGGCACAAGCTCCCACCCAACTCCCCACAATAAAGGAAAAATTACATGATGAATTGTCTCCACCCTAGTAATCAGTAAAAAAGTGTGGATTGCTGGCAAGATATCCCTCTAACAGTGAAATACCAGTTCATCAAGCAGTTAGTGCAGTTCTGGATAATAGTAGAAGGGTGCTTAAACTCCTCTCTAAGGATTCTATTGCTTCTTTCCCTCCATATGGCCCAGAGCATGGCTGGGAAGCACATACCCCAGAGGTCCTTCTCTTCCTTGAGAGGGTTAAGAAGCTCCCAGTCTGTGCACCACTCCTCCAATTGATTCTTGGGCTGGCATTGAACCTTGGCTGTTAAGAAGAATTGAACCCAGACTGCCCGAATAACCCCACAGCTGAAGAACAAGTGGTCCAAGCTCTCTGGGAAGCATCCACAGAAAATGCAGGAAATCCTGATTCCAGGTTTGAATTTGTAGACTCCATTAGCAGTGGAGATTCTTCTCCAAGACAATTTCCATAAGAATATTCTGATTTTGATGGGCAGCTTGACATTCCACACTTGCTTATACCACGGAACTCTCCATCCACCTTGCAGCAGGATAATGGTAGCAGATCTGGCAGAAAACTTCCCTGATGTCTCCCATTTCCAAATCCTCGAGTCTCTACACTGTGGAGGCAATTTCTGACTGTCCATAAGGTGTGAAAACTGCAAGTATTCTTGCCACTCAGCTTCATCCAAGTTTCTTCTAAACTGAATTCTCCATCCCGGACTCTCTTGTAACTGCGACTAGACCTCAAACACCTTGACTCCTGGCCTACTAGCAAGAGCAAATAGTCCTGGAAAAGCTTGTTTGAGAGGAGTATTCAGTAGCCATGGGACTTCCCAGATATGAGACTTCTTACCATACCCTAGACAAATGAAGGCTGAGAATCTATAGAAATCCCTAAACCTCAACATATTTTTCCAAATACTAGACAAGTTATTGGTGATGGGGACTTCGGAGAAGCATCCGTCCCCACCTCCCAAATACTTGTTCACAATAATGGATCTCCATAAAGATGACTCATGTGTGTCAGCACTCCACAGCCATTTCAAGAGCAAGGCTTGATTGATTGTTTCAATTGGAGTTAGGCCAGCTCCACCTTCTTGTTTGGACCACACACATATTTCCATGCAATTGGGTGCACACCTTTCTCTTCCGGCCCTTTACCTCTCCAAAAAAATGATGCTCTCATGGATTCCAGCTTGCAACAAACAACTATCGGAGCCTTAAAGATAGAAAATATATTGCAATATTAGGGAGCACAGTTTTGGATAGGATCCATCTCCAGCTGAGGCCCCGGAGATCAGCCCTGCTGTCCTTGCTTTCTTCCACATAGTACTCAAAACTTGACCTACAATGACAAAGAGCAAAGGGGAGAGAAGGTCCCCTTGCCTAAGGCCTCTAGAGCCTCCAAAATAACCATGAGGAGCCCCATTCACTAGGATAGAAAATTTAGCAGTCTGAACACAGCATCGGATCCAATCTATCCACTGATTTTTAAATCCCATGCAATGCAAAACATGAAATAAGCAGTCCCAACTGACTCTATCATATGTCTTCTCAAAGTCTAGCTTCAAAAGCACATGTTGTTTCCTTTTGGCCTTCTGATCATGCAGGCATTCATAAGCAGCCATGAAATTGTCCAGAATCTACCTGCCCGAGATAAAAGCTGATTGGTTGGTATCCACAAGGCTGTTGATGACTGTCTTCAGTCTATTTGCTAAAGCCTTGGTGATAATTTTGTAGGATCCATTCAACAAGCTGATCAGACGGTAGTCATTAATAGTTTCAGCATTATCCTTCTTAGGAATTAGCACAACATGGGTGGAATTGAAGCATTTAATTGCTGTCGGGCCCCTCTAAAATTCTAGGACCGCATCCATAACATCTCCCTTCACCACTTCCCAGAAATGCTGGTAGAAGCCCTTTGAAAACCCATCAGGCCCGGGGGATTTGTTAGGGTCCATGCTGAAGATAGAAGTTTTAATCTCCTCCTAAAAAGGTTTGATGAGGCTCAAACCATCAGATTCAGCGATCTTGTTAAACCCCTCACTAGAAATCTTGGGTCTCTAATCTTCATCTTCTTTGAAGAGAGCCTCATAATGGTTAAGATGACCTGCTGAATATCTGTCTCAGTGTGAATAAAATCATCCCCAATTTTCAGTCTGTGAATGCTGATATACTTCCTTTTTGCACTAGCCACAGCATGGAAATAAGCTGTATTGTTGTCACCCTCTTTAAGTCATTGTTCCTTAGCCGTTTGTTCCCATTTCATTTCCTCTCTAAAGGACCATTCTTCAGAGTCTCTTCTAACCTTGGCCCATTACACCCTTTCCTCATCATACAACAGCCCTTGGTCATTCCTGATATCATACTGCTCAATATCCTGCAGAAAACTTTGTCTAATTTGGGAAGCTTCGCCAAAGGTTACTTTGCTCCACTCCCTCATCCTTTGCCTCACCAATTTCAGCTTGCTGCTCGAGGACTGGTATGCATAGGGGGTAGTGGGGACTTGAGACCACCACAAAGTAACCAAGCTTTTGAAGTCTTCATGCCTTTGACATGGTCTTTCATACCTGAACAATCTGACCTTTCCTTTCATCATTGAAGTGTTGATTATGAGAGGAACATGATCAGACAACACCCTGGGAAGTCCTCTGCCCTCAGCATTGCTAAAAAGATGATGCCATTCCATATTAATGAAGACTCAATCAAGCTTTGGCATAGTTCTTCTCTCCTTCACCTATCCATGTGTAGAAGAGTATGCTGGCTTGCAGCTCCATGAGCATAGCATCCTGGACCCAGTTGTCAAACAAATCCATCTCCTTTGTCCATCAATGCTGGTTGAGTCTTTCCCCCGGTTGCCTCACAGCATTGAAGTCTCCTACCACACACCAAGCTCTGGACTCCCTTTCACACAAAGCAGCCAGTTCTGAGAAGAAGCACCTTTTGAGGTCAGTTAACACAGGCCCATAGACACCTGTAAACCACCAAATGACTCCTTTGTCCCTGAGCTTAAATTTCACAGAAAGAGAAAACTGATTTATAGATTCTTCCATGCTCTCCAAGACACTAGAGTTCCATATATCAACAGGCCCCCTTTCGCCCCAGGTTTATAGGCCCATCCTTGTAATCTGGTTCCACCCAGTGTTTTGATAAACCGGTTATCAACCTTCTCCAATTTAGTTTCTTGGATACACAACAGGTCAACTTTGTGTCTTTGGATCAAAGCATTAGCTTCTCTAATTTTCCTCCCTTTATTCAATCCTCTGATATTCCATGAAAGGATCTTCATTGGCAAATAATTTTCTTCCCCTTCCCCTCATCGTTTTTTGGTCTAAGACCATTAAGCAATTCATTATTTTGAAGGTAAGACACCTCCCTCTTACCAACAGCTGCAGGTTGAGATCCCTCCTGATCTTCTTCAGGGGATTCCTGATACACTCCTCTTTTCCTTCAAAAGAAATCCCTACTAAGAAGCCAACCTCCTTAATACACTGATCAGACCAATTCCTCTTCAGTTTCTGGCCCGAAACAGGCCAGAGGGTGCTCAGGATCTCTGAAAGCCTGATCCAGCAACCCACACCCACATCACCCCAGAGGACAATGGCCTTGCTCTGGTCTGCTGTCTCTGGATTGCACAGCCGAGGCTCCTGCTGCTGCTCATTCAGAGGCCCCTGACAAGCCCCACCTCGAACCCCCTGTACAAGAGGAATATCCGGAACCAGAGAACAAGCCGACCAGCCAAGTGATGGCCCATTCACTTCCGGCTGCCCCGGAAGGCAAGAAGCAATCGGCCGGCAACCGAAGACCCAGCCAAGGAGGCAGCAGCAAAGTCCGGTTGCTGTGAAGCCAAGACTTGGCCCTGATGGAGGTGTTCCCCGCCGGCACTGAGAAGGCCGCCGTCTTCAGCTTCGTCGGCGTTGCATCCGGTGCCGGTTCTGCCACCGAGCAATCTCGGGCGAAGACGATCCGGGGGCGAGGGTTTCGGGCAGGGAAGACGACCCGCCGCGGCAACCGGGTAAACAAAGGCAAAGCCCAATGACTTAACCGATAGCCCGATGACCGCTTCCTCGTGCCCAAACAACTTACCCGATAGGCATAAAGCCTTAATGGGTTGCTTCGGGCCCCAAACGGCCCGCTGCTGTAGATCTTCCCTGCCCGATCCCAAGGAGCGCCTGTCCGCCGAACATGCCAGTGCGAACACCGAACGAGGGCAGGCTTCAGTAGCTGACCGCCCACCTACCACCTCCAGCTCAGCAGGCGGAGCCTTCTTGGACACGCAAACAGGTTGTTTCCCAGGAGAAGCAGGAGCCTTGACCCAGTCCCCAAGAGGAGCTAGGGGTACAGGGATACGGGAAGATCATTCGCTGCAGGGAGATCCTCTGTTCGCCTCCTCCCGAGGCGCCTGAGAGCGGGGGTGGCGGAATTCACCTGCTCCAGTAGGTTGAAGGACGCATCCTCCGAGTGGGCTAGGCTCCACACTCGGCCGAGTCATCTCCCCTGCAGACGATGCCCCCTGATACCCACAGCGGTGCTTCCAGTAGGCCGCCACTACCTCTGTCCAAGTCCAGTCAACCTCTCCTCCCTCTGGCACTGGCTTCGACTCCACAGCAATAGAAATTTCAAATCTTCCCTCACACAGTCTAGCAGTGACCTTCTGTGGGATAGCCCTTACCTCATCAACTTCCACCAAAAGTCTGGCATAGGAGAGGCACTCCCCATCCATGGTTTCTTTGTCAACCCTCTTCAGGCTCCCAAAGCAGGCTACAATGCTGTGGAAAGTGTCCACATTCCAGACATGAAGCGGAATGCCAGACACCCTACACCAAACCGACTTCCCATCTTCCAGCTTCTTAGTGGCAGTGTCCTCCTTCCATGGAGCCCAAAAGAAAGTGTGCTCCACTCACTGCAGGGATCCGAGCGATAAGAGATGCATCCTTTGCAGGTCGTCAGAGAACCAGACCAAGAAGGAACTGTCCAGCAGCTCCCAAATCCACCAGGTTGCAAAGGGCCAGATAGACTTGAGGAGATCTTCACCTGCCTTAGCAGAGCCTCTGCCTCCTTTGACCTGCACCACCGCACATTTCTCCAGCCTTCTTCTATCCTCTGCTATCGTAGGAGACCAGGGGATCTCTACGACCAGCCTGTTCCTCTCCTCCTCAGGGTGCTCCAGGCTCCGCCTTGTGCCTACCTCTGCACTGCTTCGATGCTGCAACTTCTCCTCCACAATCTTCCCCTTACCTTGCTTGCAAGACCACCTCCTGTGCCCCAGTCCTCTGCAGTTAAGGCACTTGACTGCGTTCCTGCACGACTTAGCCCAATGACCTTTCCCCAGACATCAAGAGCAGAGGTCTGCAGAGATCACATTCTTGCCTCTGAGCTCTGCTCTACTTCCCTTCTCACCTGCCCGAGGAGATCTCCGCTTGGACACCACTCTCCACCCTAAGCCTTCCCGCTCCATACTCTCTCCTCTCTGGGAATGCACTGAGTCTTATCCCATTTATTTGACATTGGCTATGTGAATCCTCCTCCGCCATTTAGTCTATCTACACAAGGAACGTCAAGTTCTTTTTTACTGTGTCCAAAAATAGTAAAATTCACTGTAATTATTTAATTTATGATTAAGCATATCTAATCTTGCCCAGGGTTCTGGCATGCGCATTTTACAGAATCTCTAGAATTTCTTATTGCAATAACATTACCAAGTTTAGCCAAGTTGAAGAAAGACATGGTTAGAGGCCAGGATATGCAACCAAAACTAGAAGCACATGAAAGCTTGTGCCTTTCGTTTCAATTGCAGGTTTTTCATTCACATTCAAGAAAATACATTAAAGGAGTACGCCATAGAATCAATCATGCCTGAAGAACTTATTCATAGATAAGTGGATAAGCAAGTTGTTTTTGGTAGGTAACAAGACGCACCTTCACCCAAAGCAGGGAACAGTCAAAATTTGTGAGCAACCATTTGTGTGCATTCATACCGAAAGAATCTGCCTCTTCAACACCATCAATATAATGACGGTACTCTGGACAAATACAAGCACTACCAGCATATGCCGCATCAATATGGAACCACATGCCATTAGCCTATGAACAATCAACTGTAAGTACTGCTCCCTTGCGAACACATTAAAATATTTTGAAGATTAAACCATCCATTTATGACACATCAGAACACCTTTTACAGAGACATCAACATGCATAGCAACAGTATGTGGTACTTTAAGATAATTAATTTGTTATTTGATAATCTTCTTTGAATATGCCTTATTGAGAAAAGATTGACAAGAAAAATTTAGAAATCTTCCATCAAGCGCCAACTAGTACAGAAACATGGGTTAAGTACCGTAGCATCTTAGAAGAATGACCTGTATTTATGAGCACGGACATGGTCACTTCTGTAATGCTGTTTTTCTCCACTTTTATGAATTACAATGTCATTATTTCCACACTTTATTAATACAACTTTTCCACAGAAAGCAAGATCCAAATATGCCACTATCACAGGATGTCCAAATGGCATAAAGTCCAAATGAAGTCCTGGTTCGTACAAGTATGATTGCAACTGCATCAACATTTGCTTTTGAGCTATGTCGGCGGACCTTGCATACAGACAAAGTAACACATAGGGAAGTACCTTTTCAAGGAAAGAAAAAAGGATATAGATATAGAGTGAGAGATGCAGCACAGCCTATATTAATTTGACAAGCTGTTTATTAAACTTGATGATTGCAAAGCCATGAGAAAACACACAATAAAGAAAGGCAATCTTGCTGTAAACTTTTAGAAATGCAAATGTTTAAGTTCTAGACACTTCAGGCCATATAATATAGAAATATATTATGCCAGAATACTATGTGCAGACTCTTTAATTGCCAACATGGTACATACGGACTTAATTTTTAAACCCTTTTCACTGGGTGATTGCACACCAGGTCATTGTGTGTGTGTGCATGTGTCTCAGAGAGAGAGAGAGAGAGACTTAACAGGTTCTAGCAACAGTTTGAAGAAACAGGACTATTTTGGGGACAAAAATATGAATGATATTCTCTTGGATCATTTGACTATAAAGCTGACATTTGTTCATGCATTAAAAAAGACAACAAATGAGAAATACTGCCTGGAACTTATGAAGGTTTGGAAATATGCCTGATTAGGCTATCTACCTGAGATTGGGTGGTAGACTAAACAGCAGGGTCTTCCTTGCAGTTTTCTCCAAGATAGGATGGGTAGCATAAGTTCCTCTTTACTGCAATGAAGTTCAACCAGTGAGATTTCAAACTGGTCCATAAAAGCCTGACCAACCTGCCATTCCATGAGTTGAAGTTGTGTGTTCGAAGGATCTATGAGTCAGATTCCTTCACCTATTCACCCACTATTCAAGCTGTAGATGCACTAGAGTTATTGACCAAAGTACCAGACCATACAGGATGGCAATAGAAGTTAGGTTTCAATCATTTCACACCTGGCCCAACTAGTGAACGCCTAGTCCTACCCAAAACACACAACCCATGGATAAAATAACTCTAAAACCTTCAATTCTTATATATATCCAATGATACATCAACATGACTACAGTAAACCATTAACTATTCTAATCAAGATTCATTTTATCACTATTATCAGTAGAAGACATCAATAGCCCACTATTTACAAGTAGGCAAATGTATCTTTTAAGGTTTCACGATCAGCAATTGTCATTAGCCCACTACCTAAGACACCCAATACAACTTGGACTACTACCAGAGCCATAATACGTTCCCAAATGTAAACAACAAGGGATTATATTTGGGCTATAGGCTGACCCAACCCAATCCTTACAACCCAGGCCAAGAAGAAATGTATACCGAAGAAAATACACATTCCAAAGTCTTGAACCTCAGTCTACAGTAAGCCACATTTGAACCACACAATCTCCCAAGTCAGAACAACCTGTCTGCAGCCCCATGATTGCTAAATATAATCCTGAGGCTAACTGGGGATACAGATATTAGAAATGAATCAATTACCCGATCAATATGGTGTCAGCTTGGATCAACGTCTTAGGATTTAGAAAAAGATGCCAAGAAATTTCATTCACCAAAACAATTCTCCTATTTCAAGAGTGGCCACATCTTCAATATTTCATTCCATGACTATGGATAATATGGCTTGCACCAGAATGAGAAAAGTAATTACCACATGAGATCTTACTCTTGCTTTTATCCTACAGCTCATTATGTCCATGTTCAGATTTAAAATTATCTTTACTAAGCAAACAGGGTGGCTTTTAATCCTATAGACTGCTATATCTAATCTGATGGTTAAAAATAAAAAGCAAATTAGACACCTGCATAGGGTGGTTTTGCACATGTGGCGCAGAAATCATGCCTGCAGGTTCCGGCTCCGCACCATGGGCCATGGTTGCAGAATCGGCCGATCTAGATTGGGATCTTCCGATTCAACTTGGAATTGCGGGGTGGCAATAAGAGTTTGGGGGTGTACCACCCCAGTTTTCAATAATCCAGCCGGAATTCGCCAGAATCGGCCAGGAATCGGCCAGTCCAAAGCCCGAATCAAAATTTAATTTCATACAAATGAAAATTTTGATCATTTTCATTTGAAATTTTAAAGAGTCATGGCCATTTAAACCCCTATTACTCAATTGGAGCCCCAGTTTCTTTAATAAACACAATCAAATTTTAATTTCATAAACTTGCAGCCAATTAAATATAATTGTATCCGATAACTAAGTTTCTAACATTTAGGTCCTTTACCAAATTCACATAATTAAAGTGCATTTTACTCATATTCACAAAGTTAAGGAATGGCCAATTTAGGATTTAGATAGCATTCCAAATTTGACGTTTTACCCAGTACACTCAATTGCAATGGGCTTACATCACATGGGAGAATAGGGAATTGCACAGAAATTGTCAAATGCATGAAATCTATCTACTATAATCATCTTTTCATTTTTTAACATGTCTAGAATTTTTTCTATGATTTCCCTTTTCTGATTTTTTCCCTTTTTTGTTCATTGTTTGTATTTATTTTAATTTTTAAATCAGGCCGATCCAGGATCATCCTGAGTTCATGTGAATCAGGCAATCTGGCCGATCCGATCCAATCCGATCCGGATCGGCATCAGCCATGGCTGATTCATGACCCTGATCTGGGTCTGCATTCCTTGCCACCAGTGGAAACTGCAACCAGACGGGATCACCTCGACACCACTTTGAACCATCAGATCTTTGATCAGACAGCCAGAGTTTGTGATTTTCAAAGATCAGACAGCCAGAATTTGTGATTTTCTATTTCTTTTACAATTTTCTCTGAGTTTTCTCTCCCCCCTGCATCATCCACAGCAAGTGAGCAACCCGTGCATTTAGGGTGCTGAAGGCACACAACCACATCCATTTCTAACTTTTCTAACCGTTGGATCTTGGATGTATATTTATACGATCGAATGGCTAGAAAAGGAGCAACAGGAAACTTTCATGTTACAAGGTAATAGGAAATCCATCCTCTACACACACACACATGCACACATGAAATACATAACATAATGAATTTCTTTGGCAAAATCAATGTTGAAGGTAGAAAGAGCCAATGCAATGAAAGGGGTGCAATCTGATCAATGAAATCCTCTCATAACTAAAGAATGGATATTATTCCAGGGACACAGCATTAATCCATTTTAGCTGTCAATGGACCAAGATGCCTAGACAGGTGACGGACCCTAGGCAGTGCTGATGCAGATAAGTAGTACCCTTCTTCTTGGTCCAAGATGCCCACACAGCATATATACTAGCATACATTTGCTAAGCAAGTAACTGGGCACAAGACCCTTATTCTTGGTTGGTTTCTAATGCTCATCTATTCTATATTAACTCTTTGTTCTATTGTTGGTCATTCTAGATTGACGGTAGGTATTTTTGTGTTTGGTTGCCTAATCTTTCACTTTCTCCTTTTTGCTTTGTCCCTTCCTTGTTACTAATAATATTAATCCCTTTTGAGTAGTTTACTATAGTCACCAGTTTTCCCTTCTCCTTTTGCAGTTGCACTTTTCTTACTCCACTTCTTGTTGGCATTTTGCGATGAATTTTATGTTTTTCATGCTTTACCATCATCCACTACCTACAAAAGACCTTAGATATGTACTTATGGTAATACATCTTTGACAACTTAGGTACATCTTTGTCTACAAAAAATAATCAATCAACTGATCTTTGATTATTTAGAGATTTTTATAATAATACCCCTGCACACTTCTATATTTGCACAGAAATCCCTACCTTTGGCATATTGCCACGTATACCCTTGACATACCCATACTTTTGCGGTTATACCTTCATCGTAACACTTGTTTGTTTTACTCATGGATGGCAGTATCGGCCGAAACTGATACGTTTCGGCCGAATCGTATCGGTTTCGGCCTACACCGAAACCATTTCGGACTTGCTCACTGTAGCAGGTCCGAAACTAAACAAAAACTTTTTTAATGGTTTCGGACCGAAACCGGTCGTGGTCACTGTAATTTTTGCCTTTTTGAATGTTTTGAACCGGTTTCGGCCGAAACCGAAACCGGTACTGTCATCCTTAGTTTTACTGGAGTAAAGTGTGGGTTAAGAGGGAGAATGACTAACCTACTCTCTCTCTCTCTCTCTTTTTATGCACACTTTTGTATTTGCATACAAACCCCTACCTTTGGCATATTGCCACATATGCCCTTGCCATACCCCATATTTTTGCAGTTATACGCTTGTCGTAACCCTTGTTTGTTTTACTGAAGTGGAGTGTGGATTAAGAGAGAGAATGACTAACCTCTCTCTCTCTCTCTCTCTCTCTCTCTCTCCACTGTAGGAGAGGGGTGGGCATTGCCAGCGCCGAAGAGAGAGAGAGACCCCGTTGGGTGAGCAAGTTGATGCCAAAGGAAACCCCCTTCGGCGATCTCCCTCTCATTGCTCTTTGCCCCCATCCCCACCGCCTCTCTCTCTCTCTACCACCGCTGTAGGAGAGAGGTGGGCACTGCCAACACTAGAGCCTAGAGGGAGAGAGCCCCACTAGGCAAGCAAGCTAATGCCGGAGGAAAACCCCCTCCTGTGATCTCCCTCTCACTGCTCTTTGCCCCCGCTGCCTCTCTCTCTCCCCTCATCTCCCTCACTACTCTCTCTCTCTCTCTCCACCCCTATAGGCCTCCTCCTCAAGGGCATCCTGGGCTATGACATCAATCACAGCAGTGCGAGGTTCGCAGCGTGCCTCGACGCCCCCCATCTCAGCCCTGTGACTGTGTTTTGGGGCTGCAAATGTGACCCTTCGTCTTGTGTTGTGGTGGGGAGGAAGAGGAGTGCCTCCACAGTGGCAGGGAGGCCATGGAGATAGCCGAGAGGTCCGCCGTGCTCAATCGCCGGAGACCGATGAGATCGACCCCTTCTCCTTAGTCCCCTTCTCTTGCTCCTTGCCTCTGCGAGATCCACCGCACTCTCAGAAGGCCGCTGGGCTCCCCTCAAACCTTGAACAAATCAGCTTGCCCCCCCCCCCCCCAGACCTTGCACAAATCGTGCTCACTGGGCTCCCAGGGTTAGATCCGCTCGTCATAGGCCACCCCCCTCCACAAACCTCGCACAAATCAGCTCGTCGGGATCCCAGGGTTAGATCTGCTCACCAGAGGCCGCCACCCCCCCTCAAACCTCGCACAGATCCGCTTGCCGGGCTCCCAAGGTCAAATCCCATCACTGGAGCCCCCCCCCCCAACACCCTCAAACCTCACATAGGGGGGAGGAAGGGTTAGGCGGGTGGGGGGGGCCTTGTGTGGCAACAGCAGCGGGAACTAGCAATGCAACAGAGGACGCTATTCTCTCTCTCTCTCTCTCTCTCTCTCTCTCTCTCTCTCTCTCTCACACACACACACACACACACACACACACACACACACATGCGAGCCTACAATTGGCCACCGGGGACGCCCCACCTCTCGCTCCCCTTTCGTTGGCAACAACCCCACACTGCAGCCATTTGGCGACGTCCGGCAACGGCCATGGATTGTGCTCCCGAGGAGCTCGCCAAAGGGGGAAGAAGGTGTCTTGGGGACACAAGGGGATTTTCGGTATTTCATATGTCCCAACGGTTTCCGTATCATATTCCTCCGAATATTCACCTCGTGTTGAAAACCTGGAACCGCATGGGTATAACTACAAGAATACAAGATATATCAGGGATGTCTGTGGCAATATGCCAAACCGAGGGGTTTATATCCAAACAAGGAAGTTTATAAGGGTATTATTGTAAAAAAATATTATTTTATTGTTACCATAGTTATTCAATTTACATAGCTGTGCCGGTGAAGTGATTTGACACCTTTTTATGGCAAGAAGTATGCATAAAATAGAAAGTGGAGGCCAATCAGACTGGCTATGTTTGAACTTCCTTTTACTTAAAAAGTAAAGTTTTTATATAATAAAAGTTAAAATAGTAAAAGCCAAAGTTGCAAATGCCTATGCCAATGGGGAAAGGGTGATGACCGTGATTCGTCTGGGCTGCCTACACAGTTTTTCATCTGACACAAGATGCTCCACTTCTGAAATTCAGTTGATAAGATTCATAATATACATAGCCACCAAAGAAACCAAATATGCCACTGCCCGTCAAGTATTGCATACAATAATATTGATAAAATGGCACATAAAAATTGTAGCCAGCTCAGCTCTAGTCATCCTTCTGCAATATCATCTTTCAAGTATGTCAATATGGATGCATTTACTGTCAGAAAGGAAAGCATTGTACCTTTGCTATTTTCCCTAGTTCTGACAGAGGATCCACAGCTGCTGAAGATGTAGTTCCAACCTGAGGTATTCAAAAAAAATTGTAAGTTGTAAAGCATTTGTTATACCGTTTCATCCTTTAAGCAAAAAACAAGTATGATCATGTGGGAGGAAAGATTCCTCCTTAACACTACTCTAAGTGCCATGAGAAATTAAAGTAAGAAAATGTGGATGGCATACAAGCTTTCAGAACATCCTGACACCTATCAAACGGGTACTTTTTTTTTGAAAGTGGATACCACCGTTTTTCTAAAAGAAAAAATAAGAGTGTACAAAGTATGAGGAGAGTGCTCCCATACAAGTCCCAAATACAAAAGACGGCAAACAACTCTCTGCCCTAGGAGCAAACGAAAGAGAAAAGCAAACCACCTAGCCACTCTAAATTCCCCCCTATCAAGTACAACAAGAGACTCTATAAGGCAACCACCATACTTCGCCGTCTACACCGCCCTGACATGAAGCCCAAAAATCACCCAAAATGCTGAAAAACGGAGGTGTAACGTGCCAGAATAAACAGTGCACAATATGGGAATAGAGCTGATCCCCACCCCCCCTCGTCCTAGGCCAAAAGAGCACCCCTCTACTGATATCTTCCCTCCTCGTCCCTCTCCGTTCCCCCTCTTCTACTGATTTTTCTACCTTGACCTTCCTTGCTATATCCGCTTGCCATCGTCATTGGATTCTGACGAAGACAGACCTCAAGTCTTTATTCACACCCACATAAGACACACCAATAAAACTAGCAACCTCTCTAGCTCGAGTCTCCATAAAACTCTCTACGTTAGGTAAGATTTCTCTGACCTCCTCCTTGCCGAGGACCCCCTCTCCCTCCCTATCAACACTCAATTCCCCCTTGATTGGCGTCCTCGACTACATCTAACTCCGTGCGAAAGTGCACATCCTCCGACTCCCTGGGTGGGGGAGGCAGTGCTAAGACTGCCTGCTAACTAACTCCTTCCAAAAGCGAAATGGCCGCCTCTGTCTCCGCCACGAGGTCCCCTTACGGAAGTCAAGGCTCCTCACACCCAATCATGCCAACGGTTGGGGCTTCCAACATGCAAAGCCCCTCCTTCTAGGGCCAGAGACACATGTCCGTGCTGCTTGTCGAACAGGATGGAGAGAGAGGCAAGGCCTCAAGGGCTTCCTCCCCCTCCCCACCACCACTACAAACCCCGCCTGCGAAGGCTCGAAAACTGGAAGACCAACAACCGGCTGTCCTCCACTCGAAACAGGAGAAGGGGATGGTATCATGTGGAGTCCCCCACCCTCCAAGATCGCTGCCGGTGCGTCCATCTGCCTAGCAGAACCGCCTGGCCGGCTATAAGCGCTGACGGGTGCCACACCCTCTGCACGAGAGGCAGCCTCTGCCTTGCACAACTTCTGCCTCATCCTCAACCAAGCCCTCCACCGACGAACCAAGTATCTCCTTGTGGGCGGCCGATGCAGGGGCCGCTGTCGACCCTGCTCATGTTAGGATGAAGGGCTCATGGCTACTGGCAAAACCGAAGAACCTCGTCGTCAGCCCCGCCCTGCCCTACCACCCCCTGAAACCTGGAGATGGGGATAGGGGGTTCGGCACCTGCGAAGAGAAAGACGTCTCAGTGACAAGAGCCTCCACCTGCTAGTTGGCCACCACCGACCCCTCCCCCTGATCTTCACCAGCACCACCACCCGCCTGTTTAACACGCAGACGGAATAGGCAAATAAATGCGAACATGCTGACGATGACGATGAATTAGAGGATTTTTAGGGCTTCGTGCATCGCCTGCATGTTTACTTGCATTTATTTACTTCGCGTGTTTTGAGTTTCTCAGACGATTCAGAGTTCGTGTACAGGACTTTTCCCCACCGACTGGAGTCAGTGTTAATTTACATCGACACAAATCCAAACACCTTTGATTAATTGCCAAAGATCTTTTCTACCCTTGCGATATTAGCCATGATGTTGAGGGTCCGCCCTCGGAAGACTCCCATGCCCTAAGGTAGGGGTACATTTACAATTTTCCCTATAGTAAGGGCTTATTTGCAATTTTCCCTTCGAAAGAGATATATTTGCGAATTTTCCTTGAATAGGGATATATTTGCAATTTTTCCTCTTTTGGGGGAATTTCTATAATGTCCTTGACCTCCGGAGGTGTTTCTGTAATTTTACGACTACTGGGGGTGTTTCTGTAATTTTCTAACCTCCGAGGATATTTCTATAATTTTTGACCTCCGAGGGTATTTCTGTAGTTTTTCCTTGATTGCAGCAACCTTATATATTTTTCTCTGAATTTTAATGTATTTTACTATATTTTCCCGGAATTTTGTGCAATTTCTCACAATTTCGGGATAAAACTATAATTTCTAAACTTTTGGAACACAACATGGACTTTTGTCGCATTTTGAAGAACATTTCTACAGATTTGAACCATTTTTCCTTGAATTTCATGAAGTTCAAAATTTTCCAGACTTTCTTAGATATTTACATAATTTTGCAATCTTTCAGGATATAATTGCAATTTCTGTCTTTTGCAGTTTTCTTCATCATAACACATCAAAAAAATCCCAGAATCACAAGTTCATGGCCTTTACTTTTGTCCTCATCATCCATAGTGAGTAGACTAAACTTCCCCTCACATGAGGGTATTTTTACAAATATGTCCTAATGTGAGGGCTTCTTTTAAACTTTAAACAAAACTTGAATAGGGAGGAGCCCCCCCCCCTCTCACCTCTTACGTAGGTTGCAGCAGGGCTTCTTGGAGTCTTCTTCTTCCCGAGCTCTCTCTCTTCTCCTTTTTCCTTGTGGCCTCCTTTTATAGGCGGTGGAAGAGGCCAAAGAAGAGGCTTCCCCCCGGTGGAACTTGGAGGTAAGCTCTCTAACCCTTCATCTTCCATCTCTTCAACTTCCCCCACCACCCCCGGTTGGTGCAGCAGAAAGAACACAGGCGGGGGAGGGATCCCGGCTCCCCCCAGTGGAGTAGGTGACGAGGGAGCGACCCGGGGGGCTTCCCCCGGGTGCGTGCACAGGCGGAGAGAGGGGGGCCTCCCCTCCCCCCCGGGAGATGCGGGCGGGCCCCCCCCTGTGCAGGCAGGCGGGGGAGCCTCCCCTGGTGCAGGCGGGTGGGGGGATC
Organism: Amorphophallus konjac; assembly: GCA_022559845.1. Classification (NCBI taxonomy): domain Eukaryota; kingdom Viridiplantae; phylum Streptophyta; class Magnoliopsida; order Alismatales; family Araceae; genus Amorphophallus; species Amorphophallus konjac. The sequence goes on from CM040126.1 coordinate 61,384,939, forward strand.
TCCCCCCCTGGTACAGGCAGGCGAGCGGGGGGGAGGGCTCCCCCCCCCCCCCCGGGTGGAGCAGGCCGGGGGGGTCTCCCTCCGGTGGGAGCAAACCCGAGGGGGGCCCGGGGTGTGCGCAGGAGAAAGGAGAGGGAGGAGGGAGCAAGGATGGCAGTATCGGTTTCGGTACCGGTTTCGGCTGGTACCGAAACCGATACGTACCGGTTTCGGTATCGGTTTCGACCGAAACCGGTTGAAACCATTCAAAAAATTAAAAAAAATAGTAATTCTCTATGGTTTCGGCCGAAACTGGACGGTTTCGGACCGAAACAGGTCAGTTTCGGCCGAAACGTTTAATGGTTTCGTCCGAAACCATTAAAAAACTAGTATTTAATAGGTTTCGGACCTGCTACAGTGTTAGGGTCCGGTTTCGGATCGGTACCGGCCGAAACCGATACGTTTCAGCCGAAACGTATCAGTTTCGGCCGATACTGCCAACCATGGGAGGGAGAGGGCGACTCCCCCGCCCTTTTTGTGCAATCCAGTCAATGCCTATAAAAAGCCGTGGTCCTAGAATTTTTTTATCCTTTTCTGACCTTTTTCGCAGCAAAGCGCACGTGGAAGGTTTTGTTTGTTTATTGCCCGTCTCCAAGCGCCGTCTTGCTGCCCGTTTGACTCCGGGGTAACGGAAATTTATTCTAATGTCACGAGAATACTCCGATGGCACTAAAAACTTAATTTTGTATAGATTTTATCCCCATGGGTGTATAATTTGACGATGCACATGTAGTGCTCGGTGAAATGCCCACTTGTCATAAAGAGCTAAAAGCTCGACTTAGAGTGGGCTTTTCTTGAGTACTTGGTGGCCTTATGCCGTCCACCAGACGCTTGGCTAAATGTCTTAATGAACTTCAAAAGTTGAACACTTGTTGTTGTAGAGCGGGTGTGCATGCCTTTGTGCCGCCCACAAGGTGCTTGATGAAATGCCCATGAGCATCCGTATGACGGCGACGGCCGAACATCGCTTCATGTCATAGTCTAAGACATTTTAAGTTCTGAATTTTTCTGTAATTATCAAAAATTATGACCTTTTTTGAGGTTTAACAAATGCCCCCCACGGGGGGACCGTCGGAGCCGAAGGCGACGGCGGGCGGCCAGTGCCCCTTGACTTTGTTTGACTTTGATTGCTTGGTGTCTTCAATCAACTTGCAGTCCTTTATGTAATCTTTCACTTTTATGCTTAGCTAATCTTCTCTTATTTTGCTTTCTTTGCTCCACAGGAATTGAGAATGTCTCGCGTGAGGGAAATCCGTTCCAAGAGAGGTGCTGGCCCCGAAAAAGAGACAAATCTCCATGTTTGTCCAACCAATTGATGCCTCCCTTGGGCCCACCTCGAGTCACAAAGGACAAGATGTTCTTGCTTGATAGCGCCTTCACCACTATTACTAGAGGCCCACTTTCAGAAGGCCTTGTGGAGGGTGGAGAAGTTGACCCCTCGCTCATCATTCAGGAGGAGGGTTTTTACAGACACCAGCGGACTGGGAATTATCCAAGACATTTTCTCTTGGATGACTATCTATTTCCGTTCATCCAAAACTTCATGCCAGAGAATATGGATAAGGACGATCCTATGGTGCTAGCTGAACGAGTGTTGCTTGAAAGAGCCATTTTAATGGGACAGGATAGCATGATGGGGACTTGTACTCTTTCTCATCCCAGCTTCCCACTCGGTTACTCTCCCCAGGCTCAATGTCCGGCGGCTGCCCAGCTTGACTTCTTCGGGGCAGAAGACTTCTGCCATACCAAATCATGCACAGTGATTCCAGCTATATGGGAGCTTTTTGGCCAGCATAAGACGGGATCGCCTTCTTCTGGGTTGTTCTTGATGCCGTCTGGCACACAATTTTCTGCAGAAAATTATGACAAATTGTGCTTCCTTGACTAAATTGTGAGTAGTTCTGCACCTATAGCTGGTACGGTAAATGGTCGGTGGTTGCCTCACACCGATTTCACTTGGGTGCGTCGAGTAGTTGATGGGTGTTATTCACCACTACCGTGAGATTTTGGATCATGTGGGGATCCGTCATGTTGTTACTGCTGCCCTCTACCGGTACCGTTGCACACCGGGCTTCTTCAGGGTTTGGTAGAGCGATTCAACCGGCGCTTCAACACTTTTGCTACCGCTGAAGGAGAAACATCACTTGATTTGTGGAGCTTTCATCGCATTTCAGGGCTCCCCATCTCCGGGAACATGTAAGAAGAAGCTTGCTTAGATGACCTACACAGGGAATATTCCACTGGCGTAGGCTCATATGGTTTGCCTTTCGGTTTTCGATATCTGATGAAGGTCTGGCGAGACCTATCCCATGTTGGAAAGAGGAAAACCCCATCTGCTTCTACAAGTACAGTGAGGGTCAGCCTCAATGCCTGGGTCTGTTATTTCTATAATGGACCATTCTGCTTTTAGGAGAGCTTTGCAAAGAATGACAGACCTCTCGATCAGTACTATCAGTTGCTTCTGAACCCGCCAGAAAACAAGCGATATTTGTGGGTTCAGAAAACAAGCGATATTTGTGTGAGCCGCTGAATGAGGGGTGGAACTCCCGGAAGCTACTAGACAAGACTTAACTTGGCAGCGTATCTTGTATATTGGCTAGTGACTTTTGTGGTGCCATACGGGGAGGAGGGCATTGTACGCCCCGAGTTGATTTACCCGACCTGCCTTCTTGCTGATGGCCCGAAGCTTGCTCTCGCCCCTGCTGCTCTAGCAAACATATACCATGGGTTGAGCAATTTGACAGCCTACAGGTGTCCGCAAGACCATAGTGTATAGCTGGCTACACATTATTTGAGTGCATAGGCAGGTCCGCTATTACCCGGATTATGTTAGAGTGTCGGTGTGGAGAATCCTGCAGCTCCATTGATTTTTCAATTTCGAAACTGCCCGGATCAAAGCCTTTTAGAGCAGTTGACAGGTGTCAGGAAGCTGCTATCTTATTTGCCCACACAAGGGCAGCTAGGCAGAGATTTCGCTTGTGGCTCGCATGATTATCGCCCTTTTGCTATTGAGGGGCCTGATGGCTTGACTTATCATCTTCCCCACCATTCTAGCCCCAGCAACTCCTTTCATAATGATTGCCTTTGTTGTACACACCCGAGTGTTCTTGTCTTTCGCAAGGACACTAACACCTTTCTGGAGCCTTATTATCCGCACCGCTTTGCGCGGAATTTTGGATACGATCAAGGGGTACCCCGGAATGCAGATTTCCCACTGAAGGTGTGGCTGTACAGAGGGCAGGACAAACAATTCGTGGCAGCCAGCTGGTGGCATTACTTCATCAGACAAGAAGCCGGGTTGTTCTTTTCTTGCCGGGCAGAGGATTGCATTGTTGGCAGTATCGGCCGAAACCGATACGTTTCGGCCGAAACGTATCGGTTGCGGCCTATACCGACACCGAAACGGACATTTGCACTGTAGCAGGGCCGATACCAAAAATAAAATATTTTTTAATGATTTCGGACCGAAACCGTCCAGTTTCAGACCGAAACCGACCGAAACCGTCCGGTTTCGGTCCGAAACCGTCCGAAACCTAATTTGTTTTCGGGCCGAAACCTAACATTTTCATAGATTGCCCCCTTTTCTAACTGTTTTGAACCGGTTTCGGCCGAAACCGAAACCGAAACCGATACGACTCGTATCGGTTTCGGACCCGGCCGAAACCGAGTCCGAAATCGACACTGCCATCCTTGGAGGATTGGGCATGTTGATATATATTATGCCCATTGGTGATTTCAGCATAGCAACATTTTCAAGTAGTCTGTTCATAAATTGAAAGAGGCGGAGGAGGCCCGCTTAAAAAGAGTTGATGCGCCGCCACTTATTATTGATCATTCCTTTCTTTATTCTCAGTTTCCTCATCTTGCCCGATCAATCCGAGAGCTTCGCTCGAGATGGGAAGCAGCAAATGGGCCCATTCCCGTGAACAGGGATACTTATGTGGGGGCCATAAGCCTTTAAAGCGTCCGGAGCCGTCTTCAAATAAGGGGAAGGCTTCGACAAGCCAAAAGGTTTATTCATGGTGGGGGCATTTGCTTTCAGATTGTGGTCATCCCCCGGGTGCCCCTCTGTCTAGCCCTCTTCTTCCTAATGGATTTAATAATGAACTTTGGCTTAAATGGGAGAGGCATTTGATAAGTGCCATTGCACGAGTAGGCGCCCTTGAATGCATTTCATGGATTGAAAATGAGGCCACGCTTTGAGATATTTGGGATGCTATTTGTAGGGCAGGGAAAGCCATAGGCCTTTCTCCCAAGCATGTAGTGTTGCAACCATCTTTCTCTCCTGCACCGGATGGTATGTATCCATAACTTGTAACCTTTCATGGAGTCATATTTAGTTCCATTAAAAGGACTATTATGCATACTAATTGAATTTTTTTCTTTGCCTTTTTGCAGTGAGCTTTGTCCCTGCTAATACTTTCAAGAAAAAGAAAGGTTCTCATCATTCCAAACGGCGGAGGGCATGAGGCGACAATGGCCCAGCCACGAAAACACATCGTCGTCAATCCAAGGGGAAGGCTTCGCCAGATGGGCAGGATGGTAATTTGTTGTTTCTTCATTTAACCTTGATTACCAAGGCTTCATCATATATAGATTGGATAACTCTTCTCTTTATTCATTTGCCTTCATCAGTTGCTTCGGATGCTACTGGCAATATTGCAAGGAATCTCCCTCCCATGGACACAGGTGCCCCATTGGAGACTGGACAGAATGACAGGGAGGATGACGACCTGGGCATGTTGAACTATGATTATAATCTAGTGTCGGATGCTTCACCTTCCTCTTTTTGCGAGAGTTCCCCGGATGTGGCTTCTTGTGGACAATGTAAGCTTGTTATCCCCCATTCGTTCTTACTGCCTTATTTTGCTCTTTCTCTTCCTTTCATGGGACATGAGTTGCTAATTCATTTGTTGCCTTCTAGCAGGGAGTTTGGAGGATTTGATGGTGCCAGTAGGAGCATATGCTGCACTATTGAGTGCCACCTTAAATAACGAGCTCTCGACATATTCTGATACTCCCATAATCGGGGGGAACACTGTATCTGGTTATGAGGCGGCGTTATTGGCCAAGCTTTGTACTCAAGGGGTTGCCTCGACTTCAGAGGGGACCATGGCCAGCCATTTTGCTCTTGAAAGTGGTCGGCTGCCAGTCTCTAGTAGTTTAGTCACACAGCCGGCTTCTCATTCCGCTAGTGAGCATAACTAACTTTTCTTCCCCCTTTTCTTTTTTTCATCAATTGAGCTTTCTTTATTCATTTGGCCTATTTCTCTGCTCCTCTTATGCAGTGAGCATCTCTGGCATTATAGGGTCCTCTGCTCCTCCATTGCAAGATGTGACTCAATCAACAGGGCAGGACACCAGGGCAGAGCTGCCTAAAGTGAGGGCTGATCTGAATTTTAAGAATAGGCACCAAGAGAGTTCAACAGCGGGTCAACCTGAGGATTTGAATGGGAGTGTTGAAAGTGAAATGTTCTCCCCTTTTTGTTTATTTCCTCGTTAAGACTGCATCTTTTGAAGGTTGTATCTTATAAGTCTCAGGATACCCAGAAGAAGAAGCTGGCGAGGTGCCCTAGGCTATAGAGAGAGGAGCCCCACCCTCTTTAGAAATTGTTACATCCTTTTGCATGCCGGATGACACCTCCACTCGTCCACTACCCATACCAACAGCAGAGACCCCCATTGAGCACCCAGGTGATTCGATCGTTCCTTTCTTTGTCTCCTTTTTTCATGTCTTGACCAGCATGACAATGTTATCACCTTTCCCTTTTCAGGAGGGGATGGTCCACAAATTGTGACGGCTGGCAACCCCGAGCCGGGCCGTGAGCAGGAGCCTTCTGCCACCATGGCGTCTCCCTGTGGTATGTCAACCCTTGTCGAGGAGCATGATATCTTCGATTCCCCCTTTTTTTTGACACACTCATCAGAATAATTATTTGTCCCTCTAAATCCCCTTTTTTCTTTTCAGGCTCCAAGGACATCATCCCTTCGGGAAGAGGGGGCCCAGATCACGTACCAGCTCCTTTTGTTGAGTTCCCGGAGCATGGTATCGAATGGCCAAACTCTCCCCAGCCTATGCCTTTCGTGGGGGCTGAGCTAATAGTTGACACTCTTATTAACGGTGCCCGAGTCATGTTCCAACGGAAGACTCATCCCTCAATAGAAGCTGTGCAGGACGCCCTTCGGACTGGGACACGGGGTTACCATGCACTAGGGCTGCCACGGGACCCTTGGATGGCGGCAGTGGAGAAACTTTGGGAGGAACTTCGACATATACATGAGTCTTTGGCCTGGAAGGCCTATCGCTTGGAGATTCAACAACTTGAAACAGAAATGGATGCTTTATCTAGCGAGGCCAAGGAACTACAGTCCAAGGTCGAAGAAATTCGAGGACGTCGGGGCTCCTTTGAGGTGGCTGAGGCCGAGAATAGGAACCAAACCGCACTGCTCCAAGAAACTGTTCGGAGCATAATGCAGAAAATTGAAGAATAGCAAGCCTCGACTGAGTCGAATGCCAAAGAAACACAGCTAGCTCGAGCTGAAGAGAGTTCCCTTGTTGCACGATGCTTGGAGGTACAGGATAGTATGGTGGCCACTACTGGCCAGGCGGAGCCGAGTTGAGGATTTGATGAAGAGAAAGACTCGCCATCGATGAGCTGTACATTGTCATTCTTTCTTTATTTTTCCTTTTTCAATATTCATCATTCTGTGGTTATCCCGAGGGCTTGTCTCGAGCTCCAATTTTGTAGATGAATGATAGAAACAATGAATTGATAGTAGCGAAAAACTCTTTGTCCTGCTTGAGCATTATTTTTTCGTCATAATTCTTCAATTGTCTTCCTTTCTTTCTTCTTTTGTGTTCCTTTCTCTCTCTTTTTTCACTTTACTAGTTTTAGCGCCCTTTCGTATTTTCACCAAAATTAACTCCCTTTAACTTTTTCTAGCACGTCCTTTCGGGTTTTCATGCTAAAGGGTTACCCAATTTTGCCTGAGACGCCCTTTCGAGTTTTCACCTCAGCCGAGTTATGACCTCTTTACCCTTAAGCAACCGGTAAACCGACTACCCAAGTCTGTCGGGGCACCTCTATTTTAAGCCCCATATACTTTCTTTTTTTCATTCTTTTTTTTTCTTTTTTTTGATCAGATGCGGGAAGTAAACCCTTCAAGAACTTGAAACAAAGGGTTGTTCTTTTGTGATGCATGACTTCAGACTTAGGATTTAGGATTTGGGATTTGGGGCTGGCCACCTGAGAAGTTTAGGAGCCAAAATTTAGGATTTGAGATTTTGGGATTTGGGGCTAACTAGCTAAGTGGTTTAAGAGCCGAACTTAGGATGTAAGATTTAAGATTTGGTGCTGACCACCTAAGTGGTTTAGGAGCCAGACTTAGGATTTAAGATTTGGAGCTGACCACCTAAGTGGTTTAGGAGCCAAGATTTGGGATTTAGGATTTAGGATTTGGGACTGACCACCTAAGTTGTTTAGGAGCCGGAACTTGGGATTTAGGATTTAGGATTTGGAGTTGACCACCTAAATGGTTTAGGAGCCAAGATTTGGGATTTAGGATTTGGGACTGACCACCTAAGTGGTTTAGGAGACAGAACTTGAGATTTAGGATTTAGGATTTAGGGGCGGTGGGACAGGAACAAAGAATGTTAAATATGGCCACACCAAGTTCTTTTCTTTCTCTTTCTTCTTTTTTTTCTCTTCTTTCTTTTTTTTCTTCTCTCTTTTTTTTTCTTTTTTTTTCTTCTTCTCTTTCCCTACCCCCTCCCCCCCTTTTTTAACCTCCGCCAGGAGAGGAAACATCCAGCACCGACTGCTGTAAAAACTCATGCTCAGGGACATGATACAACTTTAAATGTTTACCATTTAATGGAGGAAAAGGGTTCTCTCCCTTGTGGTCAACGACTCTATAGGCGCCTCCTTCATAGACTTTGGAAACAACATAGAGCCCCACGCCAATTAGGTTGCAATTTGCTACTGGATTTACCAGCCATGACCTCTCTTTCTTTAACCATAACAAGGTCGCCTTCTTCAAATGCCCTTTGTTTCACAAGCTTATCATAAGCTCACATCTCGGGCCTAGTATACCTGGAGATGCCTGTAGGCTTCCAACCTTTTACCTTCTAGGTTGGATAGTTATTCCAACCTTCTTTCTATTTCATCTTGTTCCTGAATTTGCAAACCGGTATGCACGGCTACCCGGTAGGATGACATTTCAATTTCAATCGGGATTACGGCTTCTGCCCCATGTACCAGAGAGAAAGGGGAACACCCAGTAGGAGTCTTACAGACTGTTCGGTATGCCCAAAGAGCTTCATATATCTTCTCACCCCAGTCTCTTTTGCGACTGCGACAATTTTGGCTAAGAGGTTGCAAAGGGTCTTGTTGAATGCTTCAACCAACCCATTAGCTTGGGGATTATAAATTGTTGAAGTTCTCCAGTCTATGTAGAATTTGGCGGCTAATACATATATTGTTCTATTTTTGAATGGCGTACCATTGTCCGACATAATTCGGTTAGGGGTGTGTGAGACACGGAAAAAATCTAGATCGACTTTTATCGTAGATAAAAGGTAGATTTTCGTTCTTTTTGAAAAGAAACATCTCCCCCCCCATCTGAGTAGAAGGGTGATTCCGTGTGTGCGCATCGTATCAGACGATTTGGGTTCGAGTGCTGGACCTTTCCCCACTGACCGGAGTCAGTGTTGATTTACATCGACCTAACGTCCGAACACCTTTGTTTAACTGTCAAAGAAGTCTCAAAAGTCTTCTACAGGGGTTCTGATGTTGAGGGCAAGCTCTCTTGGAGGGTTCACAATGTCCACTCACTCACCACCGACCAACAGAAACAACGACCAAGTTAGGGTTTTTTAACTGAGGCCATATTTGGGCAAAACCCTAGGATTTGAGAATATGAAGATGATTTAGGAGAAGCCATAGGCATTTTTGAAGTAAAAGAAATTTTCTGGACCCCGAGGGCATTTTGGTAATTTTACCAACCCAAGGGTATTTTGGTAATTTTTCAGGCCAGAGGCATTGCTGAGATTTCTGGGCTGGAATGGAGGTAGGACTGGATTCCTGACTCCCCAAGGCATGGAAGCCGTTTCTGGAGGGTTTCAAGGGCTCTGAGGCCATTTGTTAGGTCATAGGGGTATTTTGGTAATTTTACCAGACCCTAAACCTAGGTTTGAGATGATACCCGAGTGCTGGACTGAGCTGACAACACTTCCGGACCGAAGGAATGACAAGGGACTTCATGGAAGGCACACATCTGTCAATTTGGCCGAAGGAGGGGTATATACACAATTTTGGAAAGCCAAGGGTTTTCATGCAATTTTCCCTCGAGGGTACACATGGAGCATGCTGAGTGCTTTTATAATTCCAGTGAGTACATGAGTTGTCGGCGAGTTGTCGACTGTACAAAAGTCCGCATTAGAGCGGGAGATAGGGACGTAGTCCCAATTACAAAAGATTGCAGGGTATAACTGCAAATTACAGGACTTTGGTCTCTTACGGTCCCGGGGAGGACATTTTGTAATTCCGTCATTATAGGGACAGAACAACATAACTTAGTCGTCCCGGGACGTAAAGACTTACAAAACACGGCCCGGTGAGGGGCATAATTGCCAACATGGCCCACTGAGGGGCGTAATTACAAAAATACCCCGTAGGGGCATAAGTACAAGGCCCGGGGACTTACCCCTCACAGGCCGAAACAAACAGAACAATTCCTTGCGCGGTGCTCTTCTCGTAGAGGTTCCGTCCTCTTTTCCACTTGGACCCTTAGGGTCTATTTATAGAAGGCGGGAGGGCCCAGAGCGGTCAAATGAACGAATTTGCCCCGATTCTGTCAAGGTGGGGTGGCAAAAAATCATTTTGACCCCTCTGGATGTCAAAAAGGGCTGAATGACCCCTCTGGATGCCAAAAAGGGATGAATGAATGACCCCTCTGGATGCCAAAAAAGGATGAATGACCCCTCTGGATGTCAAAAAGGGCTGAATGACCCCTCTGGATGCCAAAAAGGGATGAATGACCCCTCTGGATGCCAAAAAAGGATGAATGACCCCTCTGAGGGGGTTTAAAAATCCTCCCTCTTTTTTTTTGAACACCGGAGAGAAAGGGGGGGATCGCGCGACCCGGCTGGGATGCCAGAGGGGTCGCGCGACCCCGGAGGGATGCCAGCGGGGTCGCGCGACCCCGGAGGGATGCCAGCGGGGTCGCGCGACCCCGCCAGTCCACAGTGGGGTCGCGCGACCCCGCTGGGGTGCCAGCGGGGTCGCGCGACCCCGCCAGGTGGCTGGCGGGGTCGTGCGACCACCGCCGACCCCGGCGGGGTGGCCGCGGCCCCCTCTCGCATCCGGGAGGGGTCGTTTGACCCTCGGGCATGCGTTTTGGCCCCTCTTCGCGCCGTTTTGCTCCGTTTCTGTCAATCTGAGTTGAGAAGAAGCCGTGGTGACGCTGCGTGGGGAAGAATCTTCGCGCCCGTCCGTGCCGTGTGATACACTTGCTCAGCCGCTTTGACAGGCAATGCATGCATATCTTCCTCTTAACTTCCATTGTCGCGATGCCACTTGTAATAATATGATCGGGCCGATAGACCCTAAATCGCGGAGGTACTCCGCAGTCCGACGACATCGGCGCTACACCGTATCTTTTTCGTCGGTTGTTTCGGAATGAAATTCTCGAAGTATTTCGAGAAAATTACGGGTGCAACAAATGCCCCCCACGGAACGTTCGTCGAGGCCGGAGGTAGAGGCGGACGGTCCGTGCCCTTTGTAGTATTTGTGGGTATCTCCTGAGTCTTCATGACATGGGAAGATTGTTGTAGGACTGCACCTCACTGCTTCATTGCTTTGCAGAAAGCTGAGAGTTGATGCAGACTTGCCTCGGAGAGGCTTATTGTCTCGGAGTTGACGTAGGCCTGCTTCTAAGAGACTTGTTGGCCTAGAGTTGATGGGGGCTTACTTCTGAGAGACTTATTAGCCCGAAGTTGATGGGGGCCTGCTTCTGAGAGACTTGTTGGCCCGAGTGGATGTAGGCCTGCTTCTGAGAGACTTGTTGGCCTAGAGTTGATGGGGGCTTGCTTCTGAGAGACTTATTAGCCCGAAGTTGATGGGGGCCTACTTCTGAGAGATTTGTTAGCCCGAATTTGATGTAGGCCTGTCTCGAAGATGCGCGTCCATCTGAGTCGTCGTTGATTGACTGTTGAGCTGTGATAGCTAGAGACTGACACTGGCCGACCCTTGGGGGTGCGTTTGGCCAAAAGTCATTGTGCCGGCTGACCGCTGAGGTATGTCGCCGAAGATGTGTGGGCTAACATCTGAGGTGTAGCCGAACATGTTGATGTGTCGGCTGACCGCTGAGGTATCATTGAAGATGTGTCGGCTGACCACTGAGGTGTGTAGCCGAACATGCCGATGTGTCGGTTGACCGCTGAGGTATGTCGCCGAATGTTAAAGCAGACTAACTGCTGACTTGTGATAGCCAAGGTGGATGTAGACCAGCCCTTAGGGCATGTTGGTCTGGGTAGATGCCGGCCGTACACGGGCTAAGGCAACTCCTTTCTTTGTTTTAGCTTCAGCTAGTGAGGCTTCAAAGCTGCTTCAGAGTTTCATGGCCCTTGGGATGGAGTGGCCAAATGGTCCTCAACTTGGTGTAGTATTGCCAGATGCATGTATTTGGTCTCCCTCAGGACGCCTGGATGACTGAGCTTGCGTCTTTATGGAAGGAGTTCGCCCACCTTCGCGCTATTTAGGAGTGGAGGAGCAGGAGGAGCAACTTTGCAGACTTCAGAGAGCCCAGGCTGAGGTGGGCGCCCAAGTCAAGGCCACTTATGAGCGCGAGCAGATGGCCTCCACTTCAGAGAGCCCAGGATGAGATGGGCTTTTGTGAGAGGTCCGGGAGACCGAGAAGGAGCGCAGTCTTGCGCGTGCCGATGTAGACTCTTCGCCGTAGGCTTGAGGGGCTCCAGGAGGAAGTTCTTTAGAGTGAAACTCGCCTTGCTGAGCTGAGGAGGAGCGAGTCTGATGCTTGATAAGCCTTTTCTCTCTTTTTTTTTTTTTACTTTACCAACCCTACCGCCCTTTCGGGTTTTCGCCAGGACTGGCCCCCTTTAGCTTTTTCCAGTGCGCCCTTTCGGGTTTTCACACTGAGGGGTACCCATTTTTGCCTAAGGCGCCCTTTCGGGTTTTCACCTTAGCCGGGTTAAAGCCTTTTTGCCCTTGATTGCTCTTCTAACAGAAACAACCAAGTCCGCTGGGGTCTCAATATTTTCAACCCTGTTTTTTTTTCTTTTTTTCTTTTTTATTTTTTTTTTGAACCTATAATGCCAAAAGGCGAGAAAAATGTGGCACTCCTGTAAGGACGTGTGTGCCACAGAGGTGGGATAAATGGGTAGATTTGATTGTCCAGGTTGGACGAATGAATCAAATCTGTGAGCCGAAAGGCGAAACGGGTTGGTAGCCTGAGAGGGCGTACTGAGACCGAACCCAAGAGGATAGAAAGGAGCCGAAAGGCGTAATGGGTTGGCAGCCCGAGAGAGCATACTGAGGCCATACCCGGTGGGACAAAGATGGTTCGACCACCCCAGTGGGACGTGAAAGTCAAACCCGAAAGCCGATAGGCGAGTAGGTGGGTTGGCAGCCCAAGAGGACATGCTGAGGCCAGACCCGGTGGGACATGTGCCAGAAGACACGATGGATTGGTAGCCCGAGAGAGCATACTGAGACCAGATCCCAAGAAGATAAGATGAGCCGAAAGGCATGATGGGTTGGCAGCCCGAGAGGGCATACTGAGACCAATCCCAAGAAGATAAGATGAGCCGAAAGGCATGATGGGTTGGCAGCCCGAGAGGGCATACTGAGACCAATCCCAAGGAGGTTAGATGAGCCGAAAGGCATGAAGGGTTGGCAGCCCGAGAGAGCATACTGAGGCCATTCCCTAGAATGAAAAAGGAGCCGAAAGGCATGAAGGGTTGGCAGCCCGAGAGAGCATACATAGGCCATTCCCTAGAATGAAAAAGGAGCCGAAAGGCATGAAAGGTTGGCAGCCCGAGAGAGCATACATAGGCCATTCCCTAGAATGAAAAAGGAGCCGAAAGACATGAAGGGTTGGCAGCCCGAGAGAGCATACATAGGCCATTCCCTAGAATGAAAAAGGAGCCGAAAGGCATGAAAGGTTGGCAGCCCGAGAGAGCATACATAGGCCATTCCCTAGAATGAAAAAGGAGCCGAAAGACATGAAAAGTTGGCAGCCCGAGAGAGCATACTAAGGCCAGTCCCAGTGGGACAAGAGAGTAAGCGGGTTTAACTGCTCAGAAGAGACACGTGAGCTGAACCCGGAAGCCGATAGGCGGAATGGGCCGGTAGCCCGGAAGAGGTATGCATAGGCCGAGCCCGATGGGACAAAGTATGACACCGTCAGAATGCCAGTGGGACTAGGTGTCATAGGATGACTTGTAAGGTGTAGCCCTGACATCAATATGATGTTTTGGTCGAGATGGGGTGGAGTCATTGACTTAGAGCCACCCTTAAAATAGACAGGGAGAGGATTTTTTTTTCACATTACCAACCTCACCGCCCTTTCGGGTTTTCGCCGAGGCTGGCCCCCTTTAGCTTTTTCCGGTACGCCCTTTCGGGTTTTCACACCGAGGGGTTGCCCATTTTTGCCCGAGGCGCCCTTTCGGATTTTCACCTCGACTGGGTCTGTGGCCTTTTTACCCTCAGCCAACCGTTGAAGGCTGACTGAGTCCGCCGGGGTATCAGTATTTTTAACCCCTTTTCTTTTTCTCTTTTTTTTTTTTTGAACCTTCACTGAGGAGAGGTACTGTCCTGTGAAGGCGGCTGTGGAAACTCCTGCGGTGGCGCATGGTAGAGCTTCATATGCTTGCCGTTGAGAGGAGGGAAGGGATTGTCTCCCTTATGGTCAAGGACCGTATAGGCCCCTCCTTCGTAGACCTTCTGGATGACGTAAGGCCCACGCCAATTGGGCTAGAGTTTGCCGCTGGATCTTCCCGCAAGAACCTCCTTTTCTTTAATCATAACGAGGTCACCTTTCTTGAACGCCCTTTGCTTGACCAGCTTATCATACGCACGTGTCATACGGGCTTGATACACTTGTAAGTGCTTGTAGACTTTGAGTCTTTGACCTTCAAGGCTGGACAACTCTTCAAGCCTCCTTTCTATCTCGGACTGGTCTTGGCCCGGTAATCCGGCGTGCACAGCAACGCGGTAAGATGCTAGCTCGATCTCCACAGGGATCACTGCTTCAGCTCCGTAGACCAAAGAGAATGGGGAACAACCCGTGGGGGTTTTGTAAATAGTCCGGTAGGCCCATAGGGCTTCGTGGACCTTCTCGCCCCAATCCCGCTTGCGGCCACCTACTATCTTAGATAGCAGCTTGCAGAGGGTTTTGTTGAAGGCCTCGGCTAACCTATTGGCCTGGGGATTGTAGACCGACGACGCTCTCCAATCAATATGGAACTTGGCTGCCAGAGCATAAACAGTCTTGTTTTTGAATGGCGTGCCATTATCGGATATAATCCGACTGGGGGTGCCGAATCTGTATATGATATAGTGCCGCACAAAACGAGCAACTATCTCCCCTGTAACTTCTCGTAGTGGAACGGCTTCCGCCCATCTGGAGAAGTAATCGGTGGCCGCCAGTATGAACTTGTGCCCTTGGGACGATGGCGGGAATGGTCCCACAATGTCCATGCCCCACTCTGCAAATGGCCAAGTAGGCGCTGTTGGATGGAGCGGGTTAGGTGGCCGCCGAGGGACTGGACCGAATACTTGGCATTGATGACATGTACGAGCATATTGATTGCAATCTTCGTACATGGTGGGCCAGTAGAACCCTTTGAGCTTGATGCTATTTTTCATCTTAGCTCCTGCCTGGTGAGCTCCACACAATCCGGAGTGGACCTCATGCATGACAGTCTTGGCCTCCTTGGATGAAAGACGACGGAGGAGAACCGATCGGTCTTTTTCATGGACGAGCCTGAAGAGCAGATCGTCAATCAGCTGGTAGGATGTCGCCCTGCGTAGCAGTTGCACCCTCTGAGCCCGATCAGGAGGGAGCCAGCCGTTCTTTATCTTTATGATCGGCTCACGCCAATCTTCTTCTTCGGGAGCAATCTCCTCTTGAATGTTGTCAACCTCATAAACAGTGAGGCCGGATTCTTCGTCGAGCACACTTGGCATGAGCCTTCGGTGCCTGACTGTAATATTCAATTCTCCCTCAGGCGGGAGTTTTAGGGCTGCTGCCAACTTTGCAAGAGCATCGGCCTGGGAGTTGCTGCCTCTGGGGACATGGCCTATTTCAAATAGGTAGAATTTTTTCTTGAGCCTCATGACGGCTGCATGGTAGGGGACGAGCTCCTTCTTCCGGACATCGTAGACGCCCAGTACTTGTCGGATGACGAGCTGAGAATCCCCGTACACTTTGATGCACTTGATGTCTATCTCCAGTGCCAGTTGAAGCCCAATGATTAGCGCTTCATACTCCGCCTCATTATTAGTCAACGACTTCATGAGGGCGCACGAGTTGTGGAGGATGCCGCCTTGTGGAGACACAAAGACTACCCCCGCGCCTGAGACATAGTCTGTAAGGCCGCCGGCCCCTTTGATTGTCCGAGAGGCACCATCAAAATATAACTCCCAGAATGGGAGGTCAAGGGTGAGGACACCCGGCTCCATCTGTGGTGGGACTTTTTCACAATGTTCCCCAGTGGCTTGAGAGGGCACTAGCACCTTTTCGTCGGGGAACTCGAAATTGAGTGATGAATCTTCCGGCACAGGGTGCGCGCTAAGAATTCCGCCATTCCTTGTCCTTTGATCGCCTTGCGTGGGACGAAGGTGATGTCGAACTCCATGAGGATAAGTGCCCATTTACCAAGCCTACCAGAGAGGACAGGCTGGCTGAGCAGAAATTTGAGTGGGTCACATTTTGAGATGAGCTCCACCCGGTGGGCTAGAAGGTAATGCCTCAGCTTCTTGACAGCAAACACCAGAGCTAGGCACACCTTTTCCATGGGAGTGTATCGATGCTCAGGCCCGATCAGTTTTCGGCTGAGGTAGTACAGCGGCTGCTCCTTGCCCTCTTCATTAATCTGGGCTAGGAGAGCCCCCAAAGAGGCATCCATGGCAGCAATATATAAGATAAGGGGCTTCCCTCTGACAGGTGCCCCTAAGATAGGAGGAGTCAACAAATATTCCTTGATTTACTCGAAGGCCTTCTGACAGTCTTCGTCCCATATGAAGGGTGCCCCTTTCTTCATCAGTCTGCCGAAAGGTAGGCATCTTCCTGAGAGGTTAGAATTAAACCGCCTAATATAGGCGAGCCTTCCCTGAAGAGATCTGAGCTCTGTCAAGTTCTTGGGCGGAGGTAGTCCTCTTATAGCCTTGATTTTGTCAGGGTCGATTTCTATGCCCCGGTACCTGACGATGAAGCCAAGGAACTTGCCGCTGGAGACGCCGAAGGCGCACTTCATCGGGTTCATCTTGAGCTGATATTGCTGAAGCCTTTCAAAGACTCGACGCAAGTCAGTCAAGTGATCCTCCCGCTTCTTCATCTTGACGACCAGATCATCGACATAGCATTCGACAAGGTCATGTAGCATCTCGTCAAAGATCTTAGTCATTGCCCTTTGATAGGTTGCGCCGACATTCTTCAGACCGAACGGCATCCTTTTGTAGTTGAAGATCCCCTTAGGAGATCGGAAAGCCGTATGGTCTTTATCTTTGACGGCCATGCGGATTTGATTATAGCCCGACGACCCGTCCATAAAAGATAAAGCTTCGTGACCAGTGGTCATATCAACCATTGTCTCAGTGATTGGGACAGGGAAGTCGTCCTTTGGGCATGCCTTATTCAAATCCCTGAAGTCGATGCAGACTCGGACTTGGCCGTTCTTCTTCTTGACAGGGACTATATTGGCGAGCCACACGGGATACATGCAAGGCTCTATGAAGTCCACATTGAGCATTTTGTCAACCTCAGCATTGACCTTCAGCTCCAGATCGTGGCGCATACGCCTTTGAGCTTGCTTGACTGGCTTGACTGTTGAAAGTATTGCCAGCTCATGTTCAGCCACAGAAGGGTCGAGCCCGGGCATTTCTTTGTAAGTCCAGGCGAAACAATCCCTGAACTCTTCTAAAAGATGTCGATACGACTGCCTTTCTTCCCCACTGAGGAGGGCACTTATGAAGGTGGGACGATGGTCATTTTTGCTTCCAAGATTGATTTCGATCAACTCGTCCACAGTGGCTTGACCACCGTCTTCAAGCTCCAGTGGAGCTGGTTGGAGGTCGACGAAGTCTCCCTCATCATCAGTGTTTGCTTCATAGACTTCAAATTCTTCGAAGCTCTTTTGCTCGTGGCTTGAAGCCAAAGGGCTTGCTTCATCTTGCTGATGGTTAGCAGGCTCAGCTGCTCCTTCCTCTGAGGGGTGGTCGTTGTCGACTCCTGATGAAGGTGATGGTGTGGTAGACACATCAACGGACTCCCTTACAGAGTCATCAATCTTAGGCTCAGCTTCTGCTTGCCTGTGATGGAGAGGTAGGAGTCTTATAGTGTTGACTGCAAAGTGGACCTCAAAGTCCGTCTCCTGGTCATAGCCAAGGCCCCTTGTATCTTTGCGGGAGAAGGGAGGTTGCCCACGAACCTGCGGAGGGTTCCACAGTTGATGGAAATACGCCGCTCGTGCAGGGTCCAGAGCTTGCGGGATATGCTGCTTTTTACACATCTCCTTGATGTACTCTGGCATATCGTCCATCTCCGGGACTGGCTCTGGCGCCATATCGGCGGAGTATCCCAGCCGAAGTCATCTTCAGGAGGGCACGGTGGGACTAAATCACCTTTATAAAAGATGATCGGCTTGTCCCCCTTGCTCTTGTTGCGTCTCCTTCTCCGTTGATAGGAGACTGTGAAGGTCTTCAACTGCTTCACCTCATACTCTTCCCGTTGGGACGAGAGCTGGAGGCACTTCGGCGGTAAGGAGATACTCCCGTCAATGACCCGGCTGATGAGGTTGACTTCAAAGTCAACACTCCGCCTCTCTGGTTGAGTTGGCTTGGAGGCGGCACTGAGGCTCAGCTTGTGCAGCTTTACCATGTCTTGGTTGACAGTAAAGAGCTGCCCTTCTTCAACTTCAGGGTCCACCTTTTTCTTCCCTTTGTCTTTTAAAGACTCGGGGATTGTTAAAGTGGACTTCCCAAAATATAGTGAAACATCGGCCTGATGGCACTCATTGGGGTGAAACGGGGCTTGATCTGCGAAGACCGTGTGTTGCTCCCCTTCCTTGGCATATTTAATGCACTGAGGCAAAGTTGAAGGAACGACCCAATTTTCATGGAGCCAAGGTCTTCCAAGTAGCATCTTGTAAGATGTGTCAGAGTTGATGATATAAAATGTCGTTTGGGTGATAAAATCGCCCAAGGCAAGCTTGACTACAACCCGACCAAGTGCTTCTTCGGAACCCTGATTGAATCCCGAGATCTTGACATCGGTCACCTTTTGCAAATAAGGTGTCAAGTATAAAGACCTGAAAGTCTTCAGAGGCATGATGTTGACGGCTGCTCCAGCGTCAACCAAAATGCGATTCACATCATGCCCATTAATCGTCCCCTTCATATATAAGGGGCGATTATGACACAGGGAGGACAACAGCATGTCTTTGTCCGTGAAGGAGATGTTGGCTGTGAGTGCTTCATACGCTTGGGCTTGCAACTCTGCAACATGGGCTTCATATGCCTCTGGGTCTTGAAGTATCTTGACCAGAGCCTCCCGAGATCCTTGCTCCAGGCGATGGCCTCCCAGATGGTGACATTTGTTGGGAACCGCTTCATATGATGAATGATTTTGCGCTCCGCCCGAGCATGGGTCTTGTCAAATGGCGGGATGATCTCCGCCAGGGTCTTCGGCACCTGGCGAGGCTTCTCCCGCTTAGAAGGGCGCTCCTCCCCATCCTGACCCTCCGCATTTTCTTGGAATAGCGGTGCTAAGGATTCCTCCGGAGGTGGCAACGGCTCATCATGCTGGTCTTCATTAGAAGGACCAGCCTGGCTCGTAGGCTCGACCCTGTTGGAGGGGCCAGCTTGCTCTGACGCCTTCTCGCACTTTGGCGACTTGGCTGGCTCCTCTTCTTCATCAGAGGATGTGGTTGTGAAGGGGACACCACCCGGCTTAGCCGTTGAGATGGGGCCTGAACCCTCTGAGGAGCTGAGGATGAAAGGGATTCCCCGAACTTGGGTTTCTGGGACAGGACCCGGCTTCTCCCCTCTGAATATTATGACCTGATCAAGAGTCGGGGGACCTTCCCGTCCACGACCTCGGCCACGTCCCCGGCCATTTTTTGCCGAGCGACGCTGATATGTTGCCATAGGAGCCTTGCCTCCAGTGTTATCGGCCGTGGGAGAGTAAATGTTGTCAGGCGGCGGGATCGCCACCATGTTGCAGGAGAGCTCTTGCAGCATTTCCTCGAGCATCTCGACAGTGAGCTCCTCATCTTTATAGAATAAGGAGAGCTCCTCCGGGATTGGGAAGTCTTCACCTTCAAGACGGTGAACCATTTCTCGGAGCCATTGCAGAAGACGGGCTTTGCGCCCAAGCTTGTCCCAGGGAATATATTCGTCTAGAGTGACGACCCTGGCAGGGTGAGGGGGAGTGTACTCCTCCAGCTCATCTATGAGCTTTTGAAGTCTCTGTAGAGGAGTTGGCTCCTTAGGAGCCTCCATAGCAGCTGCTTGCTCGGCTTGCTTCTTCAATCTCCTCTTCAAATTTTTCCTGCGGTTCTTCTCTTGTTTCTTTTGACGTGCTGCCTCTTGAGAAGAGAGAGGAGTTTGCTTCGGAAGTGGGACTCGCTTGCCCCCAGAATTTTGCTTCTTGCTCCAGGCTGACTCCTTAGGAGTTTTAGCGCCACGGCTCTTTCTGGAGGTGACCTTGGTCCAATTGACTTCCTCGGGTTGAACCTGGAAGGTGGCATTGATTGCCTGAGCAATTATCTCAGGAGGCAACTCCTGGAACTCTGCCAGTCCACAGTGGAGCCTCTGGGGGCTTTGTAGTTCCACCGACTTTGCTTGGGCTGATGGCTGGGCTTGCTTGAGTTGCTGAGGCCTTTCTACAATTGGCGGCATCGCTGAGCTGACGGAGGCCTTAATTGGGGTCCTTGCGGGCTCAAGAAATCGAGTCCTCTCCACGACTAACGGCCTTGCTGACTGGGCAGGAGCTTTGGCTGAAGGTTCTGACGCCTTGGCTTTGCCTTTGTTATCTGGCCGAGAGTTCTCTCTTATGACGATGCCAGGTTGACTCGACCTGGGACGGGTCTTGGAACTCTCTCCCACGGCTTGACTTCCTGGATTCTGGACCTTAGCCCCTTTATAGGTGGCCTTGTCTTTAGTGAGTAATGGGAATTCATCATTTTCCGTAGGCTCACTTGGTCGGTCTAATCGGGAGAAAGCTTCATTTTCTCGCCGAGCCTACTGGAGAGTCTCCCTGGCTGCCTCTGCAAGACGCAACCTCGTCATGGAGTTCCCCTGAGTATCGACAACCCCTCTCTGGATGAGGGCTTCAATGAAGTCTTGAACCTCTGGGCATTGCCGAGTGGGGTGAGACACCCTTGCATGATACTTGCAATAGCGGGGGTGCCTCTTGGCCGTCTCATTGTAATAAGACGGCGGGTCATGTGTTAGCACCCAGCCATCCTCCAGAAGTTTATCAAAAATCTTCTCAGTGTCTTCCTTAGGAAAAGAACACTGATGAGATGGTCGCCACCCTGGATACCATAGTGTGGACTTGGGCGATTGGGAACTGGCTCCCTGGGAACTAACTCCCTCCTCCTGTGACTCGGGGAACTGGAAGGCTGCTGCAGCGTGAATGACATTGACGGAGAAGTGAAGACTCCTCTGTGTATGCGGCTGCGGTGGGTGACTAGGAATTTACCCATGTTGACCTTCCCTCGCTTGATTAAGTCCTCGGCGAGGTCCTTGAACGGCTCACAGTTGTGGATAATATGGCCAACAACTTCATGATATGGCCAATAGCCCTGATGAAAAGCAGCACCTGGCGTCTGCTCCACGGGTGACGGGCTAATCAACCCTGCCCGCTGACATGCGAAGAAGATATTGGGAGTTTTCTCCAAAGGGAAGGAGTATAACTTCTCTGGGAGCTCGACTTGAAGTGGAGCCTCCACGTCTTCCGGCGAGTCCTCCTCGTCTTCAGTTGAATCCGAGGACTCTTCAGAGAGCCAACCCCTGAGCGGGGCCTGACCCGTGGGTGATACACCCGCCTCCCGTATATGGGCTGGAGCTAACCCCCTGGCAAATGGGCCAAAAGGGAAAGTGGATAACTGCTGATCAATGCTCTCTAGGAACTGCAGCAAGCGCCTCTGTTCTCGTCGCAGCTGTCGGACTTCCCCTCGGATCTTCCGGATGGTCCTCCGCAGCGCTAGACATTCAGGGAATGAGGAAGGAGCTGCCCCCGGGCCAGTGCGGCACTGTTGATTTGAAGGCCCGGCCTCGGAGACGTTAGAGCTCGAGACCATCGCCACCATATGAACCACATTAGCCGACCGATTCGATCGGCTCCAGGCATGAGGTTGAGGTGGGTCGACTGCATGGCCCAGCATATTTACCAAGCCCTTTTGAATGAGCTCTTCCGCTATATTCTTGAAAATATAGCAGTCGTCGATGGTGTGACCCAACCTTCGGTGATACACACAATAGGTACGATCCTTTGTCTTGTCCACCTCTGAGGGCTTCCGCGGATCTGGCAGGGTAATGAGCTGCTCTTTCATGCATAGATCAAAGAGCATCTTAGTATGCTCCTTTCTGAAGGAATAAGGCGTCTTCATGTTCTCCGCTAAGAAAGACGCATTTGTCTTATCACCAGACTTCTTGCCTTTCCCTTTGGACTTTCCTTCCCCTTTATCTCCATTCGTCGGGGAAAAGTCCACGGCATTCACCTCCTTACCGCTAGCCAGACGGTCTTTGGAGGGTTTGCCTTTTGTAGAGACTTGTGCAGGGTGATCAGCGAAGAACATCTCAATCTCTGCCACGACCGTGTTGAGCTGGTCGAAGCCTCTGATATTGGAGCCCAGAAGCTTTTCGCTGACTTCTGCCGAGAGACCCCTGCGGCAGATAGTGATTGCATCTTCAGGCGTCGGAGGGTTATCGCAGCGCATGCTGACGTCCCTCCATCGCTTGATGAAGTCCAATGCTGTTTCACCCTTCTTCTGTCGAAGGGAACAAAGCTCTGCTAAGGAGACTTTGCGCTCGACCATTTGGAAACGGTCGACAAACTTCTTCTGCATATCAGCCCAATCAGATACTGAGTTGGGCTTTAACCTTGAATACCATTGGAAGGCGGTGCCGGTCAAAGACGTGGCGAAATACCGTAGCAAATATGCCTCTTCCAGGGCTAATTCACCCATGGCCGTCATGTAATAGGCCAGGTGTTCATGCGGAGAACCTTGCCCGTTGAACTTCTGGAGTTTCGGGGCTTTCAGACAATCAGGCGGAAGCTTCTTGAATTGATGATGGAGGGGATATGGCACGCTGTACAAATCAACGGTAGCCACACCCTCGCCATGTTGAGCGAACTTCGCTTCCACGATGCGCTCGATCATCTGCTTCTGCGCCATGAGGCTTTCTGCGGCAGGAGTAGCAGATGACCGCGCATTGGCTTCATGCGGCGGGACTTTGAAGTCCACCGCCAGCGGGAGTCTTGCAACAGTGGCGGAAGCGTTGGCTGCTGCTGGAACGAGAGAAGGCTGTTGATCCGCTCCAGCCGGTGCGGCCTGAGGCGGGGAAGGAACCTCCTTTTCGCGCAAAAGCGACTGTAGCAGGTTCTTGATCTCTTGGTTCTCTCATCGAAGCTCGTCCAGTGTGGGGGCCCGTGGCTCTTCCCCCAGCTCTTCTTCATGCCGGGAGTGACTGTCCCCATCAATACTGTGGACGTCTTCCTGGCGCTCTTCTTGCCGTGCCGGCTCAGGCTGAGATGTACCGGCGGTCGGCGCCTGCTGCGTCTGCGCTAGAATTCGAGAGACCGGCCTTGACCTCCTCAAATATTGGATGGGTTGGTCAAGCTCTCCCGAGGTGTTCTCGGGCTGTTTGTCGCCGGAGGTGGCGTAACAGGTGAACACTTTGACAGTGTCATCGGTCACCTGGACCACCCGTTTTCTCTTGGGCGGTTGTCGCTCCGGCTTGGGCGGCCTCCCAAGTCTGTCGAAGACAGACACTCGGGATGTGGCTGCTTGAGGTGAGCGATCCTCCTCCGTGTGTGTAGAACTAGCCCACGGGGAGGTCGGTCGCACTTTCTTGCCGGCTCCTCGGCGCTTTTGTCCCCGTAGGGGTTGAGATGTAAATCTCGCAGACGTCGAGGCCTCAGTGCTTGGCAGACTCCGCATCCGTTGAAGCTCTGACATGCGGAAGGGCTCCTCCGCCCTCGCGCGCCTTATGATTGGGGCCTCCTCCTTGGTGACCCAGATCTTCTTCAAATGGAGCTGGTGCTCCTCAATTGGGTTGCCCCCTGTCCTTGGACGGGGAGCTCGTGGCTTGGGCCGTTGCAGAGGGCCCTGGATTGCCGCCGATACGGCAGACTTCTTCTTCTTCGCTCCTTTCTCCTGGACTTGCCGGAGGGGCTCGAAGCGATTGGAGGTAGAAATAGTCGGGACATGACGATCCCGGGGCAGGATCGGCTCACCTCCATCAAGTCGGATGCGGATGTCTCCAACAATTAGAGTCTTGCCGGAGCGAGAGACAGCCGTTTCAGGCTTTGCACCCTTGCGGCTACGGCGTTGCCCCCGTTGAGCAGGGGCGGCAGTGGTGGCGCCCGCCACAGGCATGGCGTCACCCTGACGACGGCGGCGTTGCCCCCGTTAAGCAAGGGCAGCACCTCTGAGGGTGGCCACATTGGAGTTGGCGCCGTTGCGGCGGCGGCGTTGCCCACGTTGAGTATGAGCGACGCCAGCAGTGATTTGATTGACCGAGAAGACTCGGCCAACAGTTGGGGCAGAAGGCCTAACACCTTCGGCCGTTGACATGGCAGTCGAGCTGACTCGACTGGTTGTCGGGATGAAGGGCTTGACACCCTTAACAGTTGAAGAATTGACCAGAGGGACCCGGCCAGATGCCGCAGCAGAGGGTCTGACACCCTTGAGGACGGTCCCGTTGATCGGGCGAACCCGACCAATCGACGAAGCCGAAGGCCTGACGCCCCCAGTGATGGTCTTGTTGACCGGACTGACCCGGCCAGTTGCTGGAGCCGAAGGCCTGACGCCCCCGACAGTTGTCTTGTTGACCGGGCGGACCCGATCAGCTGAAGCAGAAGGCCTGACACCCTCAGAAGTCTTCTTGGCCGAATGAAACCAACCAGTTGTTGGAGCAGAGGGTCTGACACCCTCAGCGACTGTCTTCTTGACCGGGCGGACCCGATCTGCTGAAGCAGAAGACCTGACGCCCTCAGAAGTCTTCTTGGCCGAATGAAACCGGCCAGTTGTTGGAGCAGAGGGTCTGACACCCTCAGCGACTGTCTTCTTGACCGGGCGGACCCGATCAGTTGATGGGGCCGAGGGCTTGACGCCCCCGACAGTTGTTGCAGGCATGGCTGAACTGGCTTCAGCCACCGGAACCACGCCCAAGAAGAAGGGCGAGCCGACGACCGCTGGGAAGTCGCCGAAAACAAGTGGTGTTGCCAGGTAGCCGATCCTGGCATGGCTGGCAACGATCTCGGGGCCGTAGGTGACGGCTGCCATCGCTGTTGCTGGTGTTGGTGGTGGTGGTGGTGCGTAGCACGAACGGAGTGGCGTGCAGATGCACAAAGAACTCTCAAACGAACAGAGAGATGCACCCTCCTCTTCCCGTCCTGTAAGAGGAAGAGGGGTAATCAGAACCTTGAAGAAGGTTTAGAGATTTTCTTTGACAGAAAGAAGAAAGGCGGGAAAAGTCCCACCGGGCGTGCCAGTCTATGAGACACGGAAAAAATCTAGATCGACTTTTATCGTAGATAAAAGGTAGATTTTCGTTCTTTTTGAAAAGAAACATCCCCCCCCCATCTGAGTAGAAGGGTGATTCCGTGTGTGCGCATCGTATCAGACGATTTGGGTTCGAGTGCTGGACCTTTCCCCACTGACCGGAGTCAGTGTTGATTTACATCGGCCTAACGTCCGAACACCTTTGTTTAACTGTCAAAGAAGTCTCGAAAGTCTTCTACATGGGTTCTGATGTTGAGGGCAAGCTCTCTTGGAAGGTTCACAATGTCCACTCCCTCACCACCGACCAACAGAAACAACGACCAAGTTAGGGTTTTTTAACTGAGGCCATATTTGGGCAAAACTCTAGGATTTGAGAATATGAAGATGATTTAGGGGAAGCCATACGCATTTTTGAAGTAAAAGAAATTTTCTGGACCCCGAGGGCATTTTGGTAATTTTACCAACCCAAGGGTATTTTGGTAATTTTTCAGGCCAGAGGCATTGCTGAGATTTCTGGGCTGGAATGGAGGTAGGACTGGATTCCTGACTCCCCAAGACATGGAAGCCGTTTCTGGAGGGTTTCAAGGGCTCTGAGGCCATTTGTTAGGTCATAGGGGTATTTTGGTAATTTTACCAGACCCTAAACCTAGGTTTGAGATGATATCCGAGTGCTGGACTGAGCTGACAACACTTCCGGACCGAAGGAATGACAAGGGGCTTCATGGAAGGCACACATCTGTCAATTTGGCCGAAGGAGGGGTATATACACAATTTTGGAAAGCCAAGGGTTTTCATGCAATTTTCCCTCGAGGGTATACATGGAGCATGCTGAGTGCTTTTATAATTCCAGTGAGTACATGAGTTGTCGGCGAGTTGTCGACTGTACAAAAGTCCGCA
This sequence comes from Amorphophallus konjac, assembly GCA_022559845.1. NCBI lineage: Eukaryota > Viridiplantae > Streptophyta > Magnoliopsida > Alismatales > Araceae > Amorphophallus > Amorphophallus konjac. The sequence goes on from CM040126.1 coordinate 61,410,851, forward strand.
TTAGAGCGGGAGATAGGGACGTAGTCCCAATTACAAAAGATTGCAGGGTATAACTGCAAATTACAGGACTTTGGTCTCTTACGGTCCCGGGGAGGACATTTTTGTAATTCCGTCATTATAGGGACAGAACAACATAACTTAGTCGTCCCGGGACGTAAAGACTTACAAAACACGGTCCGGTGAGGGGCATAATTGCTAACATGGCCCACTGAGGGGCGTAATTACAAAAATACCCCGTAGGGGCATAAGTACAAGGCCCGGGGACTTACCCCTCACAGGCCGAAACAAACAGAATAATTCCTTGCGCGGTGCTCTTCTCGTAGAGGTTCCGTCCTCTTTTCCACTTGGACCCTTAGGGTCTATTTATAGAAGGCGGGAGGGCCCAAAGGGGTCAAATGAACGAATTTGCCCCGATTCTGTCAAGGTGGGGTGGCAAAAAATCATTTTGACCCCTCTGGATGTCAAAAAGGGCTGAATGACCCCTCTGGATGCCAAAAAGGGATGAATGACCCCTCTGGATGTCAAAAAGGGCTGAATGACCCCTCTGAATGCCAAAAAGGGATGAATGACCCCTCTGGATGCCAAAAAAGGATGAATGACCCCTCTGGATGTCAAAAAGGGCTGAATGACCCCTCTGGATGCCAAAAAGGGATGAATGACCCCTCTGGATGCCAAAAAAGATGAATGACCCCTCTGAGGGGTTTAAAAATCCTCCCTCTTTTTTTTTTGAACACCGGAGAGAAAGGGGGGGATCGCGCGACCCCGGTGGGATGCCAGAGGGGTCGCGCGACCCCGGAGGGATGCCAGCGGGGTCGCGCGACCCCGCCAGTCCACAGTGGGGTCGCGCGACCCCGCTGGGGTGCCAGCGGGGTCGCGCGACCCCGCCAGGTGGCTGGCGGGGTCGTGCGACCACCGCCGACCCCGGCGGGGTGGCCGCGGCCCCCTCTCGCATCTGGGAGGGGTCGTTTGACCCTCGGGCATGCGTTTTGGCCCCTCTTCGCGCCGTTTTGCTCCGTTTCTGTCAATCTGAGTTGAGAAGAAGCCGTGGTGACGCTGCGTGGGGAAGAATCTTCGCGCCCGTCCGTGCCGTGTGATACACTTGCTCGGCCGCTTTGACAGGCATGCATGCATATCTTCCTCTTAACTTCCATTGTCGCGATGCCACTTGTAATAATATGATCGGGCCGATAGACCCTAAATCGCGGAGGTACTCCGCAGTCCGACGACATCGGCGCTACACCGTATCTTTTTCGTCGGTTGTTTCGGAATGAAATTCTCGAAGTATTTCGAGAAAATTACGGGTGCAACAAATGCCCCCCACGGAACGTTCGTCGAGGCCGGAGGTAGAGGCGGACGGTCCGTGCCCTTTGTAGTATTTGTGGGTATCTCCTGAGTCTTCATGACATGGGAAGATTGTTGTAGGACTGCACCTCACTGCTCATTGCTTTGCAGAAAGCTGAGAGTTGATGCAGACTTGCCTCGGAGAGGCTTATTGTCTCGGAGTTGACGTAGGCCTGCTTCTAAGAGACTTGTTGGCCTAGAGTTGATGGGGGCTTACTTCTGAGAGACTTATTAGCCCGAAGTTGATGGGGGCCTGCTTCTGAGAGACTTGTTGGCCCGAGTGGATGTAGGCCTGCTTCTGAGAGACTTGTTGGCCTAGAGTTGATGGGGGCTTGCTTCTGAGAGACTTATTAGCCCGAAGTTGATGGGGGCCTACTTCTGAGAGATTTGTTAGCCCGAATTTGATGTAGGCCTGTCTCGAAGATGCGCGTCCATCTGAGTCGTCGTTGATTGACTGTTGAGCTGTGATAGCTAGAGACTGACACTGGCCGACCCTTGGGGGTGCGTTTGGCCAAAAGTCATTGTGCCGGCTGACCGCTGAGGTATGTCGCCGAAGATGTGTGGGCTAACATCTGAGGTGTAGCCGAACATGTTGATGTGTCGGCTGACCGCTGAGGGGGGAAGAATCTTCGCGCCCGTCCGTGCCGTGTGATACACTTGCTCGGCCGCTTTGACAGGCATGCATGCATATCTTCCTCTTAACTTCCATTGTCGCGATGCCACTTGTAATAATATGATCGGGCCGATAGACCCTAAATCGCGGAGGTACTCCGCAGTCCGACGACATCGGCGCTACACCGTATCTTTTTCGTCGGTTGTTTCGGAATGAAATTCTCGAAGTATTTCGAGAAAATTACGGGTGCAATAGGGTGCCAAATCTATAGATAATATAATGCTTGACAAATTAGGCAACCGCCTCTCCCGTGACCTCTCGCAGAGGGATAGCTTCGACCCACCAGGAGAAGTAGTCTGTTACAGCTAATATGAACTTGTGGCCTTTAATGGACAATGAGAAGGGTCCGACAATGTCTATTCCCCATTCTGCAAAGGGCCATGTAGGTGTCGTAGGATGCAAGGAGCTTGGGGGTCTTCTCGACATTGAGCCAAAGGCTTAACAATGATGATATGTACGGACGTACCGATTGCAATCCGCATACATGGTGGGCTAGTAGAAGCCCTTGAGTTTTATGTTCTTCATCTTGTCCCCTGCCTGATAGGCGCCGCAGAGCCCTGAGTGGACCTCGTGCATAATCATCTTGGCTTCTTTTGGCGAGAGGCAACGCAGGAGAACGGACTTGTCTTTTTCATGGACAAGCCTATACAATTGATCTCCTATCAGCTGATATGATGTTGCTCTCCGCAGCAGCTGAACCCTTTCAGCTCGATCTAGAGGAGGCAACCCTTCTTTATATCAAATTATCAATAATTGGTTGACACCAATCTTGTCCCTCTTCCTCGGCAGGATCGCTTTTTTCAATTATATTGACCTCAAAAGCCTTAGGGTTAATATCTTCGTCCAAGAGACTTGACATGAGCTTCCTGTGTCTGACAGTTATATCCAATTCCCCTTCAGGAGGAAGCTTGATAGCAGAGGCAAACTTAGCCAGGGCATCAGCCTGAGAATTTTTGCTCTTGGGGACGTGATCTATTTCAAATATGTAAAATTTCTCCTTGAGCCGCATCACAGTGACATAGTAAGGAATCAGTTCTTGCTTTCTAACATCATAGTCGCCTAGGACTTGCCGTATGACAAGCTAGGAATCTCCATAAACTTTAATACATTTGATATCCATTTCTAAGGCTAACTGGAGCCCGATAATTAGTGCTTCATATTCCACTTCATTGTTCGTTAAGGGCTTCATAAGCGAAAAGGAATTATGCAGGTTCCTCCTTGAGGAGTCATAAAGACAATGCCCGCTCCTGACACGAGGCTTGTAGTGCCGTCAGCTTCCTTGACTGTCCAAGAGGCACCATCAAAGTAGAGCTCCCAACATGGCGTATCAATCGCGGAGACATCTTCTTCTTTTCGTGATGGGGCAACCTGAAGTTGGCCCTCCGCTCCTGATTGGAGCAAGAGTGTTTCTTCATCAGGCAGTCCAATGTGGAGTGGGAAATCTACAGGGATTGGGTGTGCCGCCAAGAATTCCACCATTCCTTGTCCCTTAATTGTCTTTTTGGGGGACAAAGGTTATATCAAATTCCATGAGGAGTAGGGCCCACTTTCCAAGTCTTCCTGATAGCATAGGCTGTTTGAGAAGAAACTTGAGAGGGTCGTACTTTGAAATTAACTCCACCCGGTGGGATAGGAGGTAATGCCTTAACTTCTTCACGGCGATTGCCAGTGTCAGACATACTTTCTCCATTGGAGAATAGCGATGCTCAGGGCCAACCAACTTTCTACTAAGGTAGTATAGGGGTTGCTCTTTGCCTTCTTCATTTATTTGTGCCAACAACGCTGCCAAGGAGGCATCCATGGCAGCGATATAGAGTATTAGTGGCTTTCCCTTAATCGGTGCTCCGAGCACTGGGGGAGTGAGGAGATACTCCTTAATCTGCTTGAACGCTTCCTGGCACTCCTGATCCCATACAAATGGAGCGCCCTTTTTCATCAGTTTCCCAAAAGGTGCGCATCTCCCTGAAAGGTTAGATATAAAACACCTGATGTAGGCCAGTCTTCCCTGGAGAGACCTCAATTCAGTTATGTTTCTGGGCGGCGGCAACTCCCGAACTGACTTGATTTTATCGAGGTCTATTTCAATTACCCGATATCTGACAATGAAGCCGAGAAACTTGCCACTTAAGATGTCGAAAGCGCACTTCATCGGGTTCATCTTGAGTTGAAATTGACAAAGTCTTTCAAAAACCCGACGCAAGTCGGCCAAGTCATCTTCCCGCTTTCGGATTTTAACGACGAGGTCATCAACATAGCACTCGACTAGGTCGTGGAGCATTTCATCAAAGATCTTGGTCATGGCCCTTTGGTATGTGGCGCCAGCATTCTTCGAGCCGAAAGACATCCTTTTGTAGTTGAAGACCCCTTTGGGGGATTGAAAGGCCGCATGATCCTTGTCCTTGGCGGCCATGCGAATTTGATTGTAACCCGAGGATCCATCCAAAAAAGATAAAGCTTCATGTCATGTGGTCATATCGACCATAGTTTCAGTGATCGGGACGGGAAAATCACCCTTCGGGCAAGCTTTATTTAAGTCCATGTAGTCAATGCAAATACGGACTTGGCCATTCTTCTTTTTGACAGGGGACTATATTGGCTAGCCAGATTGGATAAATGCAAGGCTCTACAAAGTCCACCTCTAGGAGCTTGTCAACTTCAGCATTTACTTTAAGTTCGAGCTCATGGCGCATACGTCTTTGGACTTGCTTGACGGGTTTAGCTGTGGGGAGTATCGCCAACTTGTGCTTGGCCACAGAGGGCTCGAGCCCGAGCATGTCTTTATAAGTCCAGGCAAAGCAGTCTTCATACTCTGATAAGAGTTGTTTGTATGCCTGCCTTTCTTCCTCATTGAGGAGGGCACTGATGAAAATTGGCCGGGGCTCGGCAGTATCCCCGAGGTTGTGCTCGACTAATTCATCTACAGTCGCATGTCCGCCATCTTCAAGTTCTCGCGGAGCTAGCTGCAAATCGATGAAATCCTCGCCGCCGTCCGACCCGGCGACGTGAACGTGATAGTATTCCAAGTTGTCGATAATGGATAATTGGAGTTGTTGGTCTTGGTTTTCAAGCGCCACTTCTCTTTGTTGTTCATTTGTAGGGACGCTGGGCTCCTCGCCAAAGTCTGAGTTACTAGGGGAGGACGACGATCTTATAGTATTCACAGAGTAGTAGACTTTGAAGCTTCCTTCCCGACTACGGGGGAGGCCCGTCGCATCTCTTCCGGAGATAGGAAACTGCCCCAGCAATGGTTCCTTCGCTGCGAACTTAGGCAGTGCTGGAGCAACTGGGGCGAAAATTTATTTAGCCGACAGCTTAGATCGATCCCATTGGTGAGGTTGTGGGGGAGACACCCAATGATTTTTAATTTGAATGACTCCCGCCTGTATTAGGCTTTCAACCTTGCCTTTGAGGACATAGCAATCCTTTGTAGCATGTCCCGACATTCGATGATACCAGCAGAAGCCGGTTGCTTGAACTTTACTTTCCTTGGCCGGCCTCCGAGGCTCTGGCAGCGTTATGAGGTCCCGCGCCATGCAAAATTTAAACAATGGCTCCATATGTGCCTTAATGAAGGAGTATGGTGTTTCCATTCGTTGTGCCAGCATTATAACAGGAGACCTTCCCTTGACATCTTCATGAGGCATGCTCGTGCCAATTCTTCGTTGAGGATGAACATCCATAGGGAAGAACCCCACGTCACTTGCCCTCTTCTTGATGGTATGATAGGCCTTAATGGGCCTGACTTGACCGACCGGTGATTCGGTCGAAATTGTTGGGGGATTGGCACTTGCTTGAGCTCCGAAGTTGGTTTGGTAATTTGATGAAGAGGCGAGATGCCTAAGCAAGACATCATGTTCTCGCAATAATTCTTGCACAAGGGATTTCAATGCTTGATTTTCTCGCTTCAAACCTTCTAACATGATGGCTAGTTCTTCCTGCTGCCTACTTGGGAGGACATTTGCAATGATTGGCACGGGGTCCTTGAGTTCTCCAAGGTCAAGACCAACCAATTGGCCTAGAGCCGCTTGCCCAACATCAGCATCTTCAATTTTTTGCGGGATGGGCTGTAATATAATAAAATCCTCTTCGTCGTTAGGACCGGTAGTGCAGATATCCATGTTGTCGATACTAGGCAACTAAAGCTAGCGATTATGATTTTCGGGTGCCGATTCCCCATGATGCTTAGTTGTGCAGGCGCCAGCCTTCTGGCTGGGACTGGAGCCGCTGGTAGAGGGTGACAGCCCTATGGTGTTGACAGCGCAGTAAACCTTGAAGTCAGCCTCAGGGTCATAGCCCAGTCCTCTTCTATCTTGGAGAAGGGAGGTTGTCCTCTAGGTTGCGAGGGGTACCACAGTTGCAGAAAATAGATGTGCCGAGAAGCTTCTTGAATTTGATTGATATTTTGCTTCCGGCACATTTATTTAATATGTTCGGGCATGTCATCCATTTCCTGGACGTTCTTGGGCACCTCACCCCAACCAAAGTCATCATCAGGAGGGCCTTGGGGTACTAAGTCTCCCTTATAAAAAATGATGGGCTTGGCGGTCTTACTGCTCTTCTTTTTCCCTTTCCTTTGATATGTGACGATGAACGTCTTTAATTGTTCAACTTTGTGTTCTTCCCTCAAAACGGGGAGCTACATGTTTGCCGAGGGCAAGGAGATACTCTTCTCGATTGCCCGACTGATGAGGTTGGCTTTAAAATTAACCTCTCGCCTTTCTAGCCAAGTTGGCTTGGCATTGGCAGCGTTAGCTTGTATATGCAGTCGGTGTAACTTGACGAGATCCTCATTTACTGTGAAGAGCTCTTCTTCATCTTCTTCTTCTGCAATCACCTTTTGTTTCCCTTTGTCTTTAACTTCCGCAGGAGGGTTAATGGTAGGTTCCCCAAAATACAATCGAACATCTGTTAAATTGCATTTATTTAGACGGAACGGAGCCCGATCAACAAAGACTATGTGTTGTTCTCCACCCTTTGCATACTTAATGCATTGGTGAAGAGTTGAAGGGATGACCAAATTTTCATGCAACCAGGGCCTCCCAAGCATGGCTTTGTATGACGTATTCGCGTTGATAATGTAGAACGTGGCTTTAGTGACAAAATTGTCCATAGTTACATCCACTTCTACCTTGCCCAATGCGCCTTCAGAATCTTGGTTGAAACCTGAGATTTTGACGTCGTTGACCCTTTGCAGGTAGGGCACGAGAAATAAAGACTTGAAGGTCTTAAGCGGTATTATGTTGACAGATGCCCCAAGATCTACCAGAATCCGGTTCAATTCGTGGCCATTTATCTTCCCTTGCATGTATAGAGGACGATTGTGGCAAGTGGAAGACAACAGCATGTCTTTATCTGTGAAAGTGGTCACTACAAGGGCTGTTGGATTTTTGTGACTTCCCTAGTGTTTTGATGATGAGCATCACTATGTTAAATATTGTCATTTTAATCAGATATCTTGCGTAATGTTATGCATTTGAAATTTCCATGATTAACAGGAAAACTGCTATGAGGTAGTACCTTGTATGTCCGTACTGTTCCTTTCATACTTCGTGTTGTATGTGTTTACTACACTTCGTGTTGTCCTTTTGTACATCGTGTTGTTCCAACTATGTTTGTTGATTGTCTTCGTGCTGGTTACTGAAGCAGCTCGATTTGTTCTGATGAACTTCGAGTCGTTTTCCTGTGAACCTCGTGTCGTTTCTTCAGTATTTAGTTGCTCATCTCGAGTCATCCTTTTTATTTTTGCTCTTGTGTTTTCGTGTCATTTACTTTAGTTACTCGAGTCGTTTTCCTGCTTTTTACTGTTTTATCACGTGTCGTTGTAGCCGTTCCTGTCTTCTGTTGTTTTTCCTAGACCCCGTGTCCTTTTTGCTTTGTGACCACACTTCGTGTAGGGTTCTGTGTTCGTCTTCGAGTTGGTTTCAGTCCGTGCCGTCCTCGTCTTCGAGTCGTTCGTAAGTTCGAGCAATTTTGTATTCGAGTCGTTTTTTAATGTCTTCGCGTTGTTTCTGTATTTGTGTCTTCGTGTTGTTGTTTTTGTGTCTTCATGTTGTTTTTGTTTTTATGTCTTCGTGTTGCTTCTTTCTATCTTCGTCCAGGTTTCCTCTGATCGCGTGTTTTACTACCGTTTTACTCCGTGTTGTTTCCTTCTCACCTCGTGCTGTTCTCATCTGACTTCGTGTCGTTCTCTCTGTAGTGTTAGCCTTGTTACTGTGGTATCTCGTGTCATTCTCTCTTTATTTCGTGCTATAGTCATCTTGTGTATCTCGTGTCGTTCTCAGTATAGTGCATCTCGTATTGCTATCACATACCTCATGCAGTTTTAGTTTTTGTGGCCCTGAGTTTTAATGGTTTTAATTTGTTTGCAGGAGAAGAAGAAAAACAAAAAGAAGAAGGTGGTCCGAGGAAGAATATTCCCCAGTGTCTGGGCTGCACGTGATCCAATACTAAAGGAACCAATGCTATAAGGGCACGTGGCAAGAAGGTTCTGGATCGAGCGCGGGAAGCACACGCCTTGCATGAACCCTCCTGATCGCTTATAAAAACACTGCCTCACCATCTACGAAAGGGTGGAGCTCCGAGGTTACAGGAAAGAAATTTGAGTGAGAGTAGACGAGAAAGAGCCTCCCTGAGAAACTAGAGTGATCCAGTTGAGAGAGAAGAGAGAGCAGAAGAGTGATCAGAAGATGGGTATTGACTTACGGATCAAATCCGAAGTCTGCTGCTCAGTTTGAGCTACATTGTTTCCAGTTTCTGAAATTTGGCTTCCTTCTTTCGTGTTTTCGGTTTTATCTTGAAAGTTCTCTGTGTTACCTCCTGGTGTTCAGGGGAAGAGAGAGACGTGTTCTCTCTGGTTCACTTGCAACAGAGGTTGCAGTATTGTTCCCTCTCGTAGAAGAGGTGTTCCCTCTGGGCTTCAGAGGAAGAGAGACCTTGGTCTCTGGTTCTAGTGACTGCAGATCCCTCTCGTAGAAGAGGTGTTCCCTCTGGGCTTCAGAGGAAGAGAGACCTTGGTCTCTGGTTCTAGTGACTGCAGATCACTAGTGTTCCCTCCGGTTGGAGGAAGAGGAACTTGTTTCCTGGTTTCTAGGGACTTGGCGTCCTTAGGGTTCCCTCCGGGTGTGGAGGAAGAGGGGAGGGTGTTCCCCTGGTGAAGCTGTGAATCAGCCGTTGTCGCAGACTGAGTCTGCTTTGCTAGCAGGTGCTAGTGGAAGCCTCACTTCGATTTGAAGTGAGGGGTGGACGTAGGCAGACTGGAGGTCTGACCGAACCACCTTAAAAACCTCTGGGTACTCGTGTGATTGTCTGTGGTGATTTTGTGGTGTGCCTTCTATCCACTCGAGCTATTGTCCGCACTGCGTTTTTGTGGGTTCAACTCCGAGATTGCTTGTTTTAAGTGAATCATTCTTCAGTAATTTTTAATCGGTTGAAAACAGTGATCTATTCATCCCCTCCCCTTCTAGATCACTTTATATTTCTTGTATCACTTGGTATCAGAGCGGGTATTTCCCAATATGTGGTCCAACGGCCAGGGAAACGGATCCGCTGGTTCTCGCAGCTACATTGCTGAAGGGCAGTCAATCACCCGTCCCCCTTTCTTCGATGGTAATAACTATTTCTTTTAGAAGAACAGGATGGAAGTCTTTATCAGGGCCCAAAGCCACAAGCTCTGGAGAGTAATTACAGATGGTCCGTACCAACTTCCACCGAACGAAGACATGTGGACAGAGGAACAGGTTAAACTTTCCGCACTGAATTGGACAGCTCTTAGCATCATACAGTGCGCCGTCCACCCGGAAGAGTACTTAAGGATTTCAGCGTGCAAGACTGCAAAGAAGATGTGGGATGAATTGCAGTTAATTTATGAGGGCACATCTCAAGTGAAAGCTACCAAGATCAATATGCTTACAACTCAGTATGAGTTGTTTAAGATGAAGCCAGAGGAGTCGATCACAGAAATGTATGCTAGATTGTCTGTGATCATCAATAGTCTGAGAGGATTTGGAAAGGAGATTCAGCAAGAAGACATTGTCAGGAAGATCCTTAGGTCCCTAACTCCCATCTGGGATACTAAGGTAACCGTCATAGAGGAATCTAAAGATTTATCCACCATGTCAGTAACCCAGCTGATTGGGCCTCTCATGACCCACGAAATGAACTTCAAACAAGGGAATGATGGACATGACAGAAAGGGAAAGAATGTTGCTCTGACAGTCTCACGACATACTAAGAAGAGCAGCAGCAGCAGCAGCAGTGGTGGTAGCAGCGAAGACTCTGACGGATTCTCAGACCTGGACAAGGGTGAGCAGGCCATGCTCACCAGGCAATTCAGAAAGTTCTTGAGGACTAAAGGGAAATTCTACAGGAGAAAGAAATTTAATGCTGCAAGGAAGTCTCCTGAACGAGAACTTGAGAAGAACCGGTTTGTTAAGAAGGTTACATGCTACCATTGTCAGAAACCTGGTCACATGAAAAGTGAATGTCCAGAGCTGCAAGCTAAGGCTCCCGGATACCAGAAGAAGATGGTGCACAAAAAGAAGAAAGCCATGCTGTGCACATGGAGCGACGAGGAGGAGGATCCAGAAGCCACCTCGTCCAGTGAAGGTGAAGAGAAGACTTGCCTCATGGCCAACCATGAGGAAGAGGTAACGAACTTATTTGAGAATTTTACTTTGGACGATTGGGAGGACACCTATGGCGACCTGTTAGCTAAATATAATTTTCTAACCAAGGAGCACAGAATGCTTAAACGAAAGTTTCACTCTGTTTCTGAGGAACACTCTACTGTTGTTACGGATAACATGAAAACCAAGGAGATGGCCATTGAGCTAGATCAGGCTAGAAGTGAGATCGAGAAGTTTAGAATGGAAAGAGAGGAAAATCTAGCTAGGATGAATGAGCTGAAGAGTAAAACTGAAGAGAGTAAAAAAGAGTTTAGACTGATTGCAGAAAAATATGAGGCGGTTAGAAAAGTTAATCAGGAACTCCAGGACCAATGTAATGAACTTCAGAAGGAGATTGAGGACAAAGGAAAAATGCTAGAAAAATTTACAGAGGGGAGAAACAATCTGAATGCCCTTCTGGGGTCGAGGGTAAACTTCAATAGGGAGGGATTAGGATACTATCCCACAAGTAAAAAACCCTTTGAATTTAAAACTGTCACGTTCTGCCCCGCCAAGGGCAAAGAAAAACTGGAAACACCATCCAGTTCCAAATCTGTCTCTACATTGAAGGTTTCGACCAGCAAATCCATTCAATCCACTGGTCAGCAAGCTAAGTCAGAAATCCTGAGACTAGAACTGCTCCTGTGCAACAGTTGTGGAACAAAGGTTTTCACACGACCATTCCTATTGATGTCACTAGAAAGGTGAACAGTTTCGCTAAGAAAGTTCAGCATGCTAGTTATCAAGGAAAGCATGCAAACATGCATCACTTTCAGCACAATTTTCATTTGAATAAAAATGGTTACATGAATTATGCTCAGCACACACGTGTTTCCTCTAAGAGGCCAAACAACAATTTTTATGTTCGGAAACAGCATAATTTTAATAGGAATAGGCTCATTCAACACCCACTGAGAAATGCCAAGAAGGAAGAATCAATCCACATGAAATCACTGAAAAGAACAATAAAACAAATGTGGGTTCCTAAGTGTAATTTGCATAAATTGAAAACTGTCCTTGGACCCAATTTGAATTGGGTCCCACATTACTTTGTCTGAACTCTCGCAGGTTAGCCTGGCAGCCGAGCATAACAAGTGGTATCTTGACAGCGGCTGTAGCAGGCACATGACAGGAGACCGGTCCAAATTTAGCAAACTGAAAATGAAGTTTGGGGGCTTGGTCAAATTCGGTGGAAATAACAGAGGAAGAATAATTGGAATTGGTACAGTTGGTAAGTCCTCTACTAACTCCATTGAAAATGTGTATCTTGTAGAAGGACTTCAGCACAACTTGATAAGTATAAGTCAACTCTGCGACAAAGGACACAAGGTACTCTTTGACCACAATTCCTGCACTGTTTTTGAGCTGAATTCTGATAACGTCATGTTCAAAGGTCATAGAGTAAACAATGTATACATCGTAGACCTGGATGATAATCCTGAAACTAACTTGTGTATGTCTGCTAACTCTGAACAGGTTGCTTTTGACTGGCATAGGCGTCTAGGCCGTGCTAGTTTGTCTACAATGAATAAACTGTCTAAGCATAACCTAGTTAGAGGTTTGCCCAGAATAAGATTTCAGTTAGGGTCCAAGCTATGTGATGCTTGTGCACAAGGTAAACAGACTCGTGCAGTTTTTAAGTTGAGAACTGAGAGTCTTTCATCTAAACCGCTGCAGCACTTGCACATGGATCTCTTTGGTCCTACTCACATACAAAGTTTGTCAGGTAAGAGATATGGATTAGTCATAGTTGATGACTTCACTAGATTTTCTTGGTTGTTTTGTTTAGCAAATAAAAATGATGCTTTTGTTCACTTTGAAGAACTTTTCAATAAAATCAAACTGCAAGGTGAACATAATATCATTACAATTCAGTCTGACCATGGAGGAGAGTTTGAGAACTCTTCATTTTCTGAATTTTGCTCAAGAGAGGGAGTGACTCACAAATTCTCTTCTCCCAGGACACCGGAGCAGAACGGAATTGTTGAGAGAAGAAACAGGTCAATAATTGAAATGGCCAGGACTATGCTGATTGAGAGTGGACTTCCAAGGAGATTTTGGGCTGAAGCTGCGAATACTACATGCTACATTCTAAACCGAGCCTTGGTAAGACCTACTCATAGGAAAACTCCTTATGAACTTCTCAAGGGTAAGCAGCCAAACATTTCTTACTTTAAAATTTTTGGCTCCAAATGTTTTATTCACAATAATGGTAAGAATGGTTTGGACAAATTTGAAGCTAGAAGCTCTCCTAGAATTTTTCTCGGATATTCAGAAACCTCAAGGGCTTACAGAGTTTTTAATAAAGATGATCAAACTGTTGAAGAAACACCGCATGTAGTGTTTGATGAAAATGATTTCTCTAAAAAAGTGATGAATGATGACAGGGAGCCATCTAATGAGGGAGATTTCTTGGAGAGAATTGAAGAAGAAGAGATGCAGCCAGCTGCACAACCAGAAAACTCACAGTAAGAAGGAGCAGCTGAGGTAGGTGAACCCTCAGGTGAGATAATATTTCACAAAGACCACCCTAGTGAAAATGTCATAGGCAATTTGCATGATCCTCCTAGGACAAGGTCTCATTTTAGAATTGTCCAAGAATAGGACTTAGCTGCATTGGTATCTCAGGTGAAACCCAAATCTGTGGAAGAAGCCTTAAAACATGATTCTTAGGTATCCGCCATGTGTGAGAAATTAAATCAATTTGAGAAAAATATTGTATGGGAACTAGTTCCCAGACCTGATAACACTCATGTCATTGGCACTAAATGGGTTTTCAAGAATAAAGTTGATGAGAATGGAGCTATTTCTAGAAACAAAGCAAGACTTGTAGCTCAAGGCTACAGTCAGGAATTTGGTGTGGATTTTGATGAATCCTATGCCCCAGTGGCTAGGATGGAAGCTATAAGAATTCTGCTTGCATTTGCATGCTCTAGAAACATTCGGCTGCAGCAGATGGATGTCAAAAGCGCATTCTTAAATGGGTTATTGAAGGAAGAGGTATATGTTGAACAACCTCCAGGTTTTAATTTCTCTGTTCAGCCTAACATGGTTTTTAGGTTGAATAAAGCCCTCTATGGATTGAAGCAGGCTCCCCGAGCCTGGTATGAGAGACTTTCTGAATTCCTCTTGAGCAAGGGCTACACTCGAGGTAAGGTTGACCAAACCCTCTTCACCAAAAATCTCGGAAAGGATTTAATAGTGGTCCAGGTATATGTTGATGATATCATCTTCGGATCTAACAATTCAAAATTGTGTAAAGAATTTTCTGAATCTATGTCTCATGAATTTGAAATGAGTTTAGTTGGCGAACTAAAGTATTTTCTTGGGCTGCAGGTCAAACAGATGGAGGATGGTTGTTTCATAAATCAAACCAAGTATACTCTGGAGATGCTGAAAAGGTTTGGAATGACCAACCTCAAGACTATCTCAACACCCATGGGCACCAACTCCTCACTGGATTCAGACGAAAAAGGTAAAGAGGTGGATGCTAAATTATATAGAGGTATGATCGGTTCACTTCTCTACTTAACAGCATCCAGGCCTGACATTCAATTTAGTGTAGGGATGTGTGCCAGAAACCAGGCTAGGCCTACTGAATTGCATTTGGCAGCTGTAAAAAGAATCTTTAGATACTTATCTGCTACCCATGATCTAGGTCTTTGGTATCCTGCATCATGTAGTTTAGATCTCATTGCATATACAGATGCAGATTATGCAGGATGTAAATTGGACAGGAAAAGTACTAGTGGTCACTGCGAATTTTTAGGAGGGTGCCTAGTCTCTTGGGGATCCAAGAAGCAACACTCTGTGGCTCTTTCTACCGCTGAAGCTGAGTATGTGGCAGCAGGGAGCTGTGGCACACAGGTTATATGGATAAAACACCAGCTTCTGGATTACTCAGTTGAGCTAGGTTGCACTTCCATCTTTTGTGACAATACTAGTGCAATAAACATTGCAAAGAATCTGTACTTCATTCTCGAACTAAACACATCGAAATCAGGCATCATTTTATTCGAGATGAAGTAGCTAGGAAGACCTTTGAGTTGATCCATGTTGGCACTAACTCACAAATTGCAGATATTTTCACTAAGCCACTGGATACTAAAAATTTAGCACATTGCGCAGAGAATTAGGTATTTACAGAATTTCATGATTGAATAATTGATCTTTGAATAATCTGTCATGTGCTCTTGTGCTTATCTATACTCATTGTCTGTTGCTGAAAATAACCTCATTATGAGTGTTTGCTGATTCACTCGTATTGATTGATATCACTTTGTTTTCTTTGAGGTGTTTTTGAGGTATGTCTTGGTTAAGTCTGAGTTGGAGTCAAGGTCTCAGGGGGAGCTAGATTAATAATAGGTGTCATGCTCTTTTGGCCAAATCTGAACATACTTTGAACGGATTTTTGCTGACCTTATAAGAGAATCAGTTTGAGTAGGTGTATAAAAGAAATTTTTGTATGTTTTATCCGTTAAGACTGTTCATCTAATTTCTTGTTGGAATTTCAGCTGTTAGTCCCACTGAGATCAAAATCTAAATTCAAGACTATCTTCCTACACTGTAACTGACTTCTGATCTAGCCAGTACAGCATACCTACTTAGTCTAGTTAAGTCCGAAATGAGGTATATAGTGTTTTAGTCTGAAAAACCTTGGAGCTGGTGTATTGTTCTCAAAATGAATCAAGACTAATTTACAAGGTTTCAAGTGCAGTTTAATGAAAAAAAATTCATGAAAGAAGTTTTAACAATCTTGTTAACTGTTCATTGAGAAACTGGGACTTTCATCAATGAAGTGAAAGCATCCCATGTCATGAGATGGCAGTATAAATCAGGTTTAATTAGCTGTCTTGATCATACAGAGCTATGGTACATATCTGGTTAGTAACTGGGGTGTCTGGCCTCTGGTAAAGGTGTCACCTTAATGTCAACACCAGTTAGACTACTATCTCTGTCCTCTTGTCAGAAGGGGTAATGTGGTCTTGCCACCAAGTAACTGGGGATTCCTGCCTCTAAACAAGGTGTCTCCCTAATGTCAAAGGTGTACTTGACAGATTTACCTTTGATCTTGACCATCTTTGAAAAAAAAAAAAAAAATTCTCCCTCTTGGTATCAAGATCCTGTTCACTTGGCTTATAGTTCTTGGTTTGTTTGTTTTCAATACCACAGGTCTTTGTTTTCCTGACTTCCTTGCTTTATACTCTCTGAGTAAAGACTTACTCTGACCATACTGGTATCTTGTACCTTACTTGCTTAGAATCTGGTTCTGTGTATGGAGCGGATCTTAATTCACCATTTTGCACACAGTCTGACTAACTGATCCTCAAAATCCTCACATTAAATTAATGGCTTTCTTAATTGCCTAAACATCTCAATAACTTTCCTTTATCAGCCATACTCTCTCTTGTTTTCTCTCCACTGTCAGCAATTTTCTTTTCGTGATATCTTCAGACCTGCCCCTAGTTTTGATGATGTCAAAGGGGGAGAGTGTCTTGCTTGTGTTTTGCTGAGGGGGAGCGAAAGATAAGTGCCCTGAGTTATCTAGTCAGAGGATAGCAGTTGTTGTGTTCAGGGGGAGCTCTTGGGAGTCGTCAGAGGAGGCGAGTGTGTTGTGTGTCTGCATTGCTTATCTTCACATAATCTCATTACACTTCATCTCTGTTATTTAATATAGTGTTGCCATCATCAAAAAGGGGGAGATTGTTGGATTTTTGTGACTTCCCTAGTGTTTTGATGATGAGCATCACTATGTTAAATATTGTCATTTTAATCAGATATCTTGCGTAATGTTATGCATTTGAAATTTCCATGATTAACAGGAAAACTGCTATGAGGTAGTACCTTGTATGTCCGTACTGTTCCTTTCATACTTCGTGTTGTTTGTGTTTACTACACTTCGTGTTGTCCTTTTGTACATCGTGTTGTTCCAACTATGTTTGTTGATTGTCTTCGTGCTGGTTACTGAAGCAGCTCGATTTGTTCTGATGAACTTCGAGTCGTTTTCCTGTGAACCTCATGTCGTTTCTTCAGTATTTAGTTGCTCATCTCGAGTCATCCTTTTTATTTTTGCTCTTGTGTTTTCGTGTCATTTACTGTAGTTACTCGAGTCGTTTTCCTGCTTTTACTGTTTTATTACGTGTCGTTGTAGCCGTTCCTGTCTTCTGTTGTTTTTCCTAGACCCCGTGTCCTTTTTGCTTTGTGACCACACTTCGTGTAGGGTTCTGTGTTCGTCTTCGAGTTGGTTTCAGTCCGTGCCGTCCTCGTCTTCGAGTCGTTCGTAAGTTCGAGCAATTTTGTATTCGAGTCATTTTTTAATGTCTTCGCGTTGTTTCTGTGTTTGTGTCTTCGTGTTGTTGTTTTTGTGTCTTCATGTTGTTTTTATTTTTATGTCTTCGTGTTGCTTCTTTCTATCTTCGTCCAGGTTTCCTCTGATCGCGTGTTTTACTACCGTTTTACTCCGTGTTATTTCCTTCTCACCTCGTGCTGTTCTCATCTGACTTCGTGTCGTTCTCTCTGTAGTGTTAGCCTTGTTACTGTGGTACCTCGTGTCATTCTCTCTTTATTTCGTGCTGTAGTCATCTTGTGTATCTCGTGTCGTTCTCAGTATAGTGCATCTCGTATTGCTATCACATACCTCATGCAGTTTTAGTTTTTGTGGCCCTGAGTTTTAATGGTTTTAATTTGTTTGCAGGAGAAGAAGAAAAACAAAAAGAAGAAGGTGGTCCGAGGAAGAATATTCCCCAGTGTCTGGGCTGCACGTGATCCAATACTAAAGGAACCAATGCTATAAGGGCACGTGGCAAGAAGGTTTTGGATCGAGCGCGGGAAGCACACGCCTTGCATGAACCCTCCTGATCGCTTATAAAAGCACTGCCTCACCATCTACGAAAGGGTGGAGCTCCGAGGTTACAGGAAAGAAATTTGAGTGAGAGCAGACGAGAAAGAGCCTCCCTGAAAAACTAGAGTGATCCAGTTGAGAGAGAAGAGAGAGCAGAAGAGTGATCAGAAGATGGGTATTGACTTACGGATCAAATCCGAAGTCTGCTGCTCAGTTTGAGCTACATTGTTTCCAGTTTCTGAAATTTGGCTTCCTTCTTTCGTGTTTTCGATTTTATCTGTTTTTTCCTTCTTGATTGAAAGTTCTCTGTGTTACCTCCTGGTGTTCAGGAGAAGAGAGAGACGTGTTCTCTCTGGTTCACTTGCAACAGAGGTTGCAGTATTGTTCCCTCTCGTAGAAGAGGTGTTCCTCTGGGCTTCAGAGGAAGAGAGACCTTGGTCTCTGGTTCTAGTGACTGCAGATCCCTCTCGTAGAAGAGGTGTTCCCTCTGGGCTTCAGAGGAAGAGAGACCTTGGTCTCTGGTTCTAGTGACTGCAGATCACTAGTGTTCCCTCCGGTTGGAGGAAGAGGAACTTGTTTCCTGGTTTCTAGGAACTTGGCGTCCTTAAGGTTCCCTCCGGGTGTGGAGGAAGAGGGGAGGGTGTTCCCCTGGTGAAGCTGTGAATCAGCCGTTGTCGCAGACTGAGTCTGCTTTGCTAGCAGGTGCTAGTGGAAGCCTCACTTCGATTTGAAGTGAGGGGTGGACGTAGGCAGACTGGAGGTCTGACCGAACTACCTTAAAAACCTCTGGGTACTCGTGTGATTGTCTGTGGTGATTTTGTGGTGTGCCTTCTATCCACTCGAGCTATTGTCCGCACTGCGTTTTTATGGGTTCAACTCCGAGATTGCTTGTTTTAAGTGAATCATTCTTCAGTAATTTTTAATCGGTTGAAAACAGTGATCTATTCATCCCCTCCCCTTCTAGATCACTTTATATTTCTTGTATCAAGGGCTTCATATGCTTGAGCCTGGAGTTCAGCTACGTGAGCTTCATAAACTTCTGGCCCTTGGAGTACTTTTACCAGGGCTTCCCTGAACTCTTTACTCCAAGCAATGACCTCCCATATGGTGACATAGGTTGGCATTCGCTTCATGTGCTGGATGATCTTACGATCGGCCGGCACACGGGCTTGATCCAGTGGAGGGATCATTTCAGAAAGAGGCTTGGGCTGATGGTTGGGCTTCTTACTTAGCTCAACCTTCACTTGATCGTTTGGCTCTTCCTGGAACAATGGAGCTAGGGAATCTTCTTCTGGGGGAGGCGGCTCATCATTGTCTTTACCGGAGGGACCTGCTTGAGCCGGATCAACTAGCTTTTCTTGTGGGGCCGACTTTACTGGTTCGTCTTTTTTATCTGACAGATCAAAGAAGAAGGTGACGGCCCCGCCTTGAATCTGAGATGGATTGGCAAGTTTTTGTGGGGTTGGCTTTATCGGCTCATCCTCCTCATCTGACGGGTTGAAGAAGAAGATATCAACTCGAATTTGAACTTCAGGAATAGGACCCGAGTCTTCGCCTCGAAAAATGATGACCTTTTGAGGGAATGTTGAATTAGCATTCTCGCCATCGGAGGACGTCGGATGCCTTCCTCGCCCACAGCCACGACCTCTATCGTGACTGCGATTTCGGAGCTCTGTGTTACGACGGCGGTAGGTGGCCATAGTGATCCTATCCCCACCTGTAGAGGCGGTGACATTGTCTCTGCTTGTGCCCGTAGACTTTCCGACGGGGGTATTGATACCATATTACATGAGAAGTTCTTCAACATTCCTTCTAACTTCTCTATGGTGAGTTCCCCATCTTTATAGAAGATAGAAAGTTCCTCTGAGATAAGAAGCTTCTCGCCCTCCTGTGCTCGTTGGTACATTTTTCGGAGCCAGTTCTTGAGCCGATTCTTTCGCTCCAGTTCTTCCCATAGAATATATTTATCTAGAAGAACAGCTTTGGTGGGTGTGGAAGGAACGTACTCCTCGAGCTCATCGATTAATTTCTGCAGCTTTTGTAGAGGAGTTAGCTCCTTGAGGGCCTCCATGGCAGCGACCTGTTTAGCTTGTTGCTTTAATTTTCTCTTTAAATTCTTCTTTCTATTCTTCTCTTGCTTTTTAGCTCGCACTAATTCGGTAGGAGAAGGGACGTCCATTTTTGCAGAAAGTTGGAGGTGCCCCTGGCATTGGAGCTATTGAACCTGCCTTTCCGTTTCGGTGGTTTAGGGTGACCACGTTTCTTTGGGGTCACATCGACCCAACCGTTATCTTCGTCATGCACCCGGAATGTGGCATTGATTGCTTGACTAACTATTTCAGGTGGCAACTCTTAGAATTCGGCCATATAAAGGCCAAAATTTTGGGATGATGACACTACATGGAGGTTCACACTTGCCAACTTTTGCCTCGGTGTGAGACCTTGCTTGGGGAGGTCAAACTTAACTCTGTCCTTCTGGCTTGAAACAGAGAATAAGATATGGTTGTTTAGTTGAAGATTGCTCTTCTGGGCTTGTTCTGCTTGTAATCTGAGGCTTTCTTCCTGGCTTTGCCCCCCTTGGGTCTGCCCAGGGGTTAGCTTGAGATCCCCATACTAGGTCGGGCTTTTTCGGCTTTGTCGGGTACTAGCCTTGAAGTCCTCTTGTTGACGTTTGCCTTTTGGGCCTAGCTCAGCATTCATCTTCAGCTTTCCCTGCTGAGAATTACCTTTCTGACTTGGGCGAGGACTCTTTTCTCGTGATTGAGAAGAATCTTGAGCTTCTTTTGGGGCTGCCCTATCGTCCTTGTTGACAAGCGGGGCCGGTGGGCCTTGCTTCTCACTCTTGAAATTTGCTTCGGGGCGACGTTGGGGAGAATCACGCACCAAGATTTCTTTTCCGCCCAGGAGAATCTCGAGCAGCCTCTAGGTTTCCTCCTTCGAAAGGGCAAGGACTTTAAGTCTTGCCACGGTCGCCATTCAAGACACTGTTGTGGATCGACCCGAGCTGGGACCGACCTCCTGTGCTCCCAGCTTGGAGGGTGTGTGAGAAGTTGATGCATGTATGACATTTACTGAGAAAATTGATTGACCATGTTGGGGGGACCTTGGGGGTCCCTAGAGGGAACCATCTATATTTATTACCCGCTATGAGACACGGAATATTTTCACGTCGGAAAAATAAATGTTCTTTTTGAAAAGAGACATTCCTCTGCATAGAGAGGGTTATTCCGTGTGTGCGCATAGTATCAGACGATTTGGGTTCGAGTGATAGACTTCTCCCCACTGACCGTAGTCAGTGTTGATTTACATCGGCCTAACGTCCGAACACCTTTGTTTAACTGTTAAAGAAATCCCCAAAGTCTTTTACAAGGTTCTGATGTTGAGGGCAAACTCTCTTGAAGAGTTCATGATGTCAACTCACTCACCACCGACCAACAGAAACGACTGAATTAGGGCTAGGTCTGAGTAAAACCCTAAGATTTAGGAATGGAAGCGCAAATATGCGGAAGCCATAGGTATTTTTGAAGTAGAGAGAAGTTTTCTGGACCCCGAGGGTATTTCGATAATTTTACCACCCCAGGGGTATTTTAGTAATATTACCAGGCCAGAGGTATTTCTGAAATTTTTGGGCTGGAATGGAAGTAGGATCGGGTCCCTGACTCCCCAAGGCGTTGAGGCTCTTTTTGGAGGATTTTAGGGGCTGCTAGGTTATTTCTAGGTCACAGGGGTATTTTGGTAATTTACCGTACCCTACACAGACCTAGGGTTGGGATGACCTCTGAGTGTCGGGTTGAGCTGATAACATCTCTGGGTTGAAGGAGTGACACTGGCTTCATAAAAGACTCGTGTGTCAGGTTTGCCAAAGAAGGGGCATATGCACAAATTTATAAAGTCGGGGTTTTCTTATAATTTTTCCCCGAGGACATACATAACACATGCTGAGTGCTTTTGTATTCCAAATGAGTACAAAGGTTGTCGGCGCGACTATACAGAGTTCCGCGTTGGAGCGGGAGATAGGGGCGTAGCCCCAATTACAAAAGTAGCAGGGTATAACTGCAAATTATAGGACTTGGGTCTTTTACGGTCCCGGGGAGGACATTTTAGTAATTTCGCCATTATAAGGGCAGAAATACATGACTTAGTCGTCCCGGGACGTAAAGACTTACAAACATGGCCCGCTGAGGGGCATAATTACAAACATGGTCCGCTGAGGGGCATAAACGTAAATATACCCCGTAGGGACATAAGTACAAGACCCGGAGACTTACCCCACGCGGGCCGAAACAAACGAACAAAAAGCTCTGAATGCTGGATGCTCCGTAGGTTGTAGCTTGTAGATCGTAGATCTTCTACCCTGGACCTCTGGGGGTCTATTTATAGAAGTGGGGAACCTCCCCGGGAGTGTTCGACCCCGTACGGGTCCAACGGGATGAAAATGACCTCGAGGAGGTCACTTTTTGATTTCCGTGCGCAGGAGATGGGACCTCCCCGGGGTGGAAGGTCCCCGGGCCGGTCCGGGACCTCCCCGGGGTCGCGCGCCCCCCGAAGGACCCGCCCGGGGTCGCGCGCCCCGGATGGGTCCCACCCGGGGTCGCGAACCCCGGGGAGGACCTCCCCGGGGTCGCAAACCCCGGGCAGGACCTGCCCGGGGTCGCGGACCCCGGACGGGTCCACCCGCCCAGGGGCGGCCCCGCGCGGGTTTGCCCACCTCCGGGCAGACCCGTCCGGGTGAGGGCGACCCCGTACGGGTCCCTCCGACCCCGGACGGGTTCCTCCGACCCCGTACGGGTCTTCCATCTCCAAGTTGGCCCATTTATGCTCCAACTAAATAAAAGCGGAGTTTACAAACAAAATTTGCTTCCAACAAATGCCCCCCACGGAACGTTCGTCAAAGCCGGGGCGGAGGCGGTCGGTCCGTGCCTTCTGTAGAACTGCACCTTACTGCTTCGTTGCTTTCCAGAAAGCTGAGGGTTGATGCTGGCTTGCCTCGGAGAGGCTTGTTGTCCCGGAGTTGACGTAGGCCTGCTTCTGAGAGACTTGTTGGCCTAGAATTGATGGGGGCTTGCTTCTGAGAGACTTGTTAGCCTGAAGTTGATGGGGACCTACTTCTGAGAGACTTGTTGGCCCGGAGTTGACGTAGGCCTGCTTCTGAGAGGCTTATTGGCCTTGAGTTGATGGGGGCTCGCTTCTGAAAGACTTGTTAGCCCGAAGTTGATGGGGGCCTGCTTCTGAGAGACTTGTTGCAAGGATGGCAGTGTCGGTTTCGGACTCGGTTTCGGCCGGGTCCGAAACCGATACGACTCGGTTTCGGTATCGGTTTCGGCCGAAACCGGATGAAACCAGTTAAAAAATTTAAAAAATTAATAATCCTGACCAGTTTCGGACCGAAACTCACCAGTTTCGGACCGAAACTGACCAGTTTCGTCCGAAACTATTTAAATAATATTTTTTTAATTGTTTCGGACCTGCTACAGTGTTTTGGTCCGGTTTCGGATCGGTACCGGCCGAAACCGATACGTTTCGGCCGAAACGTATCGGTTTCGGCCGAAACTGCCAACCATGACTTGTTGGCCCGGAGTTGATGTAGGCTTGCTTCTGAGAGACTTGTTGGCCGAGAGTTGATGGGGGCTTGCTTCTGAGAGACTTGTTAGCCCGAAGTTGATGGGGGCCTATTTCTGAGAGACTTGTTGGCCCGAGTTGATGTGGACCTGTCTCGACGAGGCGCATCCATCTGAGTCGTCGTTGATTGACTATTGAGCTGTGATAGCTGGAAATCAACATTGGCCGACCCTTAGGGGTGCGTTGACCAAAAGTTGTGGTGTTGGCTGACCATTGAGATGCCACTGAAGACGTGTCGGCTAACCGTTGAGGTGTCGCCAAAGATGTGCCGGCTAACATCTGAGGTGTAGCCGAACATGTTGATGTGTTGGCTGACCGCTGAGGTCTGTCGCCAAATGTTGAAGGTGGCTACTTGTTGACTTGTGATAGCCAAGGTTGATGTAGACCAGCCCTTAGAGCATGTTGGTCTGGGTAAATGTTGGCCGTAGATGGGCTGAGGCAACTCCTTTCTTTGTTTTAGCTTCAGCTAGTGAGGCTTCAAAGCTGCTTCAAAGTTTCCTGGCCCTTGTGATGGAGTGGCCGAATGGTCCTCCACTTGGTGTAGCATTGCCAGATGCATACATTTGGTCTCCCTTGGGACGCCTGGATGACTGAGCTTGCGTCTTTATGGGAGGAGTTCGCCTGCCTTCGCGCTATTCAAGAACGAAGACGGAGGACTCAGCTGATCATTCAGCAGGAGCAGCAGCAGCTTTGCAAACTTCGGGCGGCCCAGGCTGAGGTGGACGCCCTGGTCGAGGTCGCTTACGAGCGCGAGCAGGTGGCCTCCCACAGAGAGGAGGCACTTTTGTGAGAGGTCCAGGAGACCGAAGAAAAGCGCAGTCTTGCGCATGTCGATGTAGATTTTCCGCCATAGGCTTGAGGGACTCCAGGAGCTTTTGCGAGAGCTCCGAGAGACCGAGGAGCACAGTCTTGCGGGTGTTGATGTAGACTCTCCGCCGTGGGCAGGAGGGGCTCCAAGAGGAAGCTCTTCAGAGTGAGACTCGCCTTGCTGAGCTGAGGAGGAGCGAGTCTGATGCTTGATAAGCCTTTTCTTTTTTTTCTTCACTTTACCAGCCCTACCGCCCTTTCGGATTTTCGCCAAGACTGGCCCCCTTTAGCTTTTTCCAGTGCGCCCTTGCGGGTTTTCACACTGAGGGGTACCCATTTTTGCCTAAGGCGCCCTTTCGGGTTTTCACCTTAACCGGGTTAAAGCCTTTTTGCCCTTGGTTGCTCCCCTAACGGGAACAACCAAATCCGCTGGGGCATCAATATTTTTAACCCCATTTTTTCTGTTCTCTTTTTTTTTGGTCCTATAATGCCAAAAGGCAAGGAGAAAGTGGCACTCCCGTAGGGATGTGTGTGCCGCAGAGGTGGGACAAATGGATGGCTTCGGCTGCCCTAGTGGGACGTAATTAGCCAAATCCAGAACCGAAAGTTGAACGGGTTGGCAACCCAAGAGAGGTGTGTATGTGCCAAGCCCGGTTGGGATAACAAAGGAGAAGATTTAACAGTCTGAGAGGGACATGCGAGTTAAACCTGGAGGCCGATAGGCGGGATGGGTTGGCAGCCAGAGAGAGCATTCATAGGCCAAACCCGAAGCGATGAAAGGAAGGGATTTGACAGCCCGGGTGGGACGTATAAGTCAAATCCGTGAGCCGATAGGCAAATAGGGTTGGCAGCCCGACGAGGGCATGCAGAGGCCAAGCCTGTGGGGACAAAGGAATAGACTTGGCGATCCCGGTGGGATATATGAGTCAAGTCTGAAGCCAAGAGGCGGGATGGGTTGACAGCCCGAAAGGGGCATGCAGAGGCCAGACCCAGAAGAAGAAAAATGGTGGATTTGACAGCCCTAGTGGGACGTGAGAGTCAAATCCTAAAGCCAATAGGCGAAGAAGTGGGTTGGTAGCCCGAGAGGACATGCTGAGGCCAGACCCGATGGGACATCTGCCAAAAGGCATGATGGATTGGCAGCCCGAGAGGGCATACTGAGGCCAAATCCCAGAAAGATAAGATGAGCCGAAAGGCATGATGGGTTGGCAGCCCGAGAAGGCATACTGAGACCAATCCCAAGAAGATAAGATGAGCCGAAGGGCGAGGTAGGTTGGCAGCCCGAGAGGGCGTACTGAGACCAATCACTAGAAGGTGAAATGAGCCAAAAGGCAGGATGGGTTGGCAGCCCGAGAGGGCATGCTGAGGCCAGTCCCAGAAGGTAAAATGAGCCGAAAGGCATGATGGGTTGGCAGCCCGAGAGGGCGTACTGAGGCCGAACCCAAAAGGGTTGGCAGCTCCTTCCGGACGTCATAGACGCCCAATACTTGTCGGATGACGAGCTGAGAATCCCCGTAGACTTTAATGCACCTGATGTCCATCTCTAGTGCCAACTGAAGCCCGATAATTAGCGCTTCATACTCTGCCTCATTATTAGTCAGCGACTTCATGAGAGCGCACGAGTTGTGGAGGATGCCGCCTTGTGGAGATACAAAGACTACCCCCGCGCCTAAGACATAGTCTGTAAGGCCACCAGCCCTTTTGATTGTCCGAGAGGCACCATCAAAATATAACTCCCAATGTGGGAGATCAAGGGTGAGGACGCCTGGCTCCATCTGTGGTGGGACTTTTTCAGAATGCTCCCCAATGACTTGAGAAGGCACTAACATCTCCTCATCGGGTAGCTCGAAGTTGAGCGGGGAATCTTCTGGCACGGGGTGCGCTGCTAAGAACTCCGCCATTCCTTGTCCTTTGATCGCTTTGCGTGGAACGAAGGTGATGTCGAACTCCATGAGGATAAGTGCCCATTTACCAAGCCTACCAGAGAGGACAGGCTGGCTGAGCAGAAACTTGAGTGGGTCACATTTTGAGATGAGCTCCACCCGATGGGCTAGGAGATAGTGCCTTAGCTTCTTGACAGCAAACACCAGAGCTAGGCACACCTTTTCCATTGGCGCGTACGGTGCTCAGGTCCGATCAGCTTCCGGCTGAGGTAGTACAGCGGCTGCTCCTTGCCCTCCTCATTAATTTGGGCTAGAAGAGCCCCCAAAGAGACGTCCATGGCAGCAATATAGAGAATAAGGGGCTTCCCTCTGACGGGTGCCCCTAGGACAGGAGGAGTCAGTAAGTACTCCTTGATTTGCTCGAAGGCTTTCTGACAGTCTTCGTCCCATATGAAGGGTGCTCCTTTCTTCATCAATTTGCCGAAAGGTAGGCATCTTCCGGAAAGGTTAGAAATAAACCGCCTAATATAGGCGAGTCTTCCTTGAAGAGATATGAGCTCTGTCAAGTTCTTGAGTGGAGGTAGTCCTCTTATAGCCTTGATTTTGTCAGGGTCGATTTCTATGCCCCGGTACCTGACGATGAAGCCAAGGAACTTGCCGCTGCAGACGCCGAAGGCACACTTCATCGGGTTCATCTTGAGCTGGTACTGTCGAAGCCTTTCGAAGACTCGGCGCAGATCAGCTAAGTGATCCTCCCGCTTCTTTGTCTTGACGACCAGATCATCGACATAGCATTCGACAAGGTCATGCAGCATCTCGTCAAAGATCTTGGTCATTGCCCTTTGATAGGTTGCGCCAGCATTCTTCAAACCGAACGGCATCCTTTTGTAGTTGAAGATCCCCTTAGGAGAACGGAAAGCCGTATGGTCTTTGTCCTTGATGGCCATGCGGATTTGATTATAGCCCGACGACCCGTCCATAAAAGACAAGGCTTCGTGACCGGTGGTCATATCAACCATTGTTTCAGTGATTGGGATAGGGAAGTCGTCTTTTGGGCATGCCTTATTCAAATCCCTGAAGTCGATGCAGACTCGGACTTGGCCGTTCTTCTTCTTGACAGGGACTACATTGGCGAGCCACACAGGATACATGCAAGGCTCTATGAAGTCCACATTGAGCATTTTGTCAACCTCAGCATTGACCTTCAGCTCCAGCTCGTGGCGCATACGCCGTTGAGCTTGCTTGACTGGCTTGACTGTTGAAAGTATTGCCAACTCATGTTCAGCCAGAAAAGGGTCGAGCCCGGGCATTTCTTTGTAAGTCCAGGCGAAACAATCCCTGAACTCTTCTAGGAGCTGTCGATACGACCGCTTTTCTTTCTCGCTGAGGAGAGCACTTATGAAGGTGGGACGATAGTCACTTTTGCTTCCGAGATTGATTTCAATCAATTCGTCCACAGTTGCTTGACCACCGTCTTCAAGCTCCGGTGGAGCTGGTTGAAGGTCGACGAAGTCTCCCTCATCATCAGTGTTGGCTTCATAGACATCAAATTCTTCGAAGCACTCTTGCTCGTGACTTGAAGTCGAAGGACTGGCCTCATCTTGCTGACGGTTAACAGGCTGGGCTGCTCTTTCCTCTGAAGGGTGACCATTGTCAGCTCCTGATGAAGGTGAGGGTGTCAAGGACACATCACCGGACTCCCTTATAGAGTCATCAACCTTGGGCTCAGCTTCTGCTTGCCCGTGATGGAGAGGTAGCAGTCCTATGGTGTTGACTGCAAAGTGGACCTCGAAGTCCGTCTCCTGGTCATAGCCAAGGCCCCTTGTATCTTTGCGAGAGAAGGGAGGTTGCCCACGGACTTGCGGAGGATTCCATAACTGGTGGAAATATGCTGCCCGCGCAGGGTCCAGAGTTTGCGGAATGTGCTGCTTTTTACACATCTCCTTGATGTAGCTGGGCATATCATCCATCTCCCGGACTGGCTCTGGCACCACATCGGTGGGAGTATCCTAGCCGAAGCCATCTTCAGGAGGACACGGTGGGACTAAATCACATTTGTAAAAGATGATCGGCTTGTCCCTCTTGCTCTTGTTGCGTCTCCTTCTCCGTTGATAGGAGACTGTAAAGGTCTTCAACTGCTCCAGCTCATACTCTTCCCGTTGGGACGAGAGCTGGAGGCACTTGGGCGGTAAGGAGATACTCCCGTTAATGACCCGGCTGATGAGGTTGGCTTCAAAGTCAACATCCCACCTTTCTGGTTGAGTCGGCTTGGAGGCGGCACTGAGGCTCAGCCTGTGCAACTTTACCATGTCTTGGTTGACAGTGAAGAGCTGCCCTTCCTCAACTTCAGGGTCCACCTTTTGCTTCCCTTTGTCTTTTAAAGACTCGGGGTTGTTAAAGTGGACTTCCCAAAATATAGTGAAGCATCGGCCAGATGGCACTCATTGGGGTGGAACGAGGCCTGGTCTGCGAAGACCGTATGTTGCTCCCCTTCCTTGGCATATTTAATGCACTGATGCAGAGTTGAAGGAACAACCCAGTTCTCATGAAGCCAGGGTCTTCCAAGCAGCATCTTGTAAGATGTGTCGGAGTTGATGATATAAAATGTCGCCTGAGTGACAAAATCGCCCAAAGCTAGCTTGACTACAACCCGACCAAGCGCTTCCTCGGAACCCTGATTGAATCCCGAGATCTTGACATCAGTCACCTTTTGTAGATAAGGTGCCAAGTATAGAGACTTGAAAGTCTTTAAAGGCATGATGTTGACGGCTGCTCCGGCATCAACCAGGATGCGATTCACGTCATGCCCATTGATCGTTCCCCTCATATATAAGGGGCGATTATGACATGGAGAGAATAGCAACATGTCTTTGTCCGTGAAGGAGATGTTGCCTGTGAGTGCTTCATATGCCTGGGCTTGCAACTCTGCAACATGGGCTTCATATGCCTCTGGATCTTGAAGTATCTTGACAAGAGTCTCTCTGAGGTCTTTGCTCCAGGCAATGGCTTCCCAAATAGTGACATTTGTTGGGAACCACTTCATATGATGAATGATTTTGCAGTCTGCCCGAGCACGGGTCTTGTCAAATGGCGGGATGATCTCCGCCAGGGTCTTCAACGCCTGGCGAGGCTTCTCCCGCTTAGAAGGGCGCTCCTCCACATTCTGGCCTTCCGCATCTTCTTGGAACAGCGGAGCCAAGGATTCCTCTGGAGGTGGCAAAGGCCCATCATGCTGGTCTTCATTAGAAGGACCGGCCTGGCTCGCAGGCTCGACCCCGTTGGAGGGGCCGGCCTGCTCTGACGCCTTCTCGCACTTCGGCGACTTGGCCGGCTCCTCTTCTTCATCGGAGGAGGTGATTGTAAAAGGGACGCCACCCGGCTTAGTCGTTGAGATGGGGCCTGAACCCTCTGAGGGGCTGAGATGAAAGGGATCCCCCTCACTTGAGTTTCCGGGACAGGACCCGGCTTCTCCCCTCTGAATATTATAACCCGGTCAAGAGTCAGGGGACCTTCACGTCCACGTCCTCGGCCACGACCTCGGCCACGTCCCCGGCCATTTCTTGCCGAGCGGCGCTGATATGTCGCCATAGGAGCCTTGCCTCCAGTGCTATCAGCCGTGGGACAGTAAATATTGTCGGGCGGCGGGATCGCCACCATGTTGCAGGAGAGCTCTTGCAGCATTTCCTCGAGCATTTCCACAGTGAGCTCCTCATCTTTGTAGAATAGTGAGAGCTCCTCTGGGATTGGGAAGTCTTCACCCTCTTCAAGGCGGTGGGCCATTTCCCGGAGCCATTGCAGAAGACGGGCTTTGCGCCCAAGCTTGTCCCAGGGAATACATTCGTCTAGAGTGACGACCCTGGTGGGGCGAGGGGGAGTGTACTCCTCCAGCTCATCTATGAGCTTTTAAAGTCTTTCTAGAGGAGTTGGCTCCTTGGGAGCCTCCATAGCAGCGGCTTGCTCGGCTTGCTTCTTCAATCTCCTCTTCAAATTCTTCCTGCGGTTCTTCTCTTGTTTCTTTTGGCGTGCCGCCTCTTGAGAAGAGAGAGGAGTTTGCTTCGGCAGTGGGACTCGCTTGCCCCCAGAATTTTGCTTCTTGCTCCGGGCAGGCTCCTTAGGGGCCTTGCTACCGCGGCTTTTTCTGGGGGCAACCTTGGTCCAATTAGCCTCCTCCGGTTGAGGCTGAAAGGTGGCATTGATTGCCTGAGCAATTATTTCAGGAGGCAACTCCTGGAACTCTGCTAGTCCACAGTAGGGCCTCTGGGAGCTTTGTAGTTCCACCGACTTTGCTTGGGCTGGTGGGTTGGCTTGCTTGAGCTGCTGAGGCCTTTCTACAATTGGCGGCCTCGCTGGGCTGACAGAGGCCTTAATTGGGGTCTTCGCGGGCTCAAGAGGTTGAGTTCTCTCCACGACTAATGGCCTTGCTGACTTGGCAGGAGCTTTGGCTGAAGGCTCTGACGCCTTGGCTTTGCCTTTGTTGTCTGGCCGAGAGTTCTCTCTTATGATGATGCCAGGCTGATTGGACCTGGGACGGACCTTGGAACTCTCTCCCGCGGCTTGGCTTCCTGGGTTCTGGACTTTAGGCCCTTTATAGGTGACCTTGCCTTTAGTGAGTAATGGGAATTCATCATTTTCCGTGGGCTCACTTGGCCGGGCTAATCGGGAGAAAGCTTCGGTTTCTCGCCGAACCTGCTGGAGAGTCTCCCTGGCGGCCTCTGCAAGACGCAATCTCGTCATAGAGTTCCCCTGAGTATCGACAACCCCTCTCTGGATGAGAGCTTCAATGAAGTCTTGAACCTCTGGGCATTGCCGAGTGGGGTGAGACACCCTTGCATGATACTTGCAATAGCGGGGGTGACTCTTGGCCGTCTCATTATAATAAGACGGTGGGTCATGTGTCAGCACCCAGCCATCCTCCAGAAGTTTATCAAAAATCTTCTCAGTGTCTTCCTTAGGAAAAGAACACTGATGAGAGAGTTGCCACCCTGAGTACCACAATGTGGATTTAGGTGGCTGAGAATTGACTCCATGGGAACTGACTCCCTCCTCCAGTGACTCGGGGAGTTGAAAAGATGCTGAGGCATGTATAACGTTGACGGAGAAGTGAAGACTCCTTCGTGCATGCGGCTGCGATGGGTCGACTAGAAATTCGCCCATATTAACCTTCCCCCACCTGATTAAGTCTTCGGCGAGGTCCTTGAATGGTTCACAGTTGTGGATAATATGGCCAACAACTTCATGATATGGGCAATAGCCCTGATGAAAAGCAGCACCTGGTGTCTGCTCCAAGGGTGACGGGCTTATCAGCCCTGCTCGCTGGCATGCGAAGAAGATGTTTGGAGTCTTCTCGCAAGGGAATGAATATAACTTCTCTGGGAGCTCAACTTGAAGTGGAGCTTCCTCGCCTTCCGGTGAGTCCTCCTCGTCTTCGGATGAATCTGAGGATTCTTCAGAGAGCTAGCCCCTGAGCAGAGCCCGACCCTCGGGTGATACACCCGCCTCCCGTATGTAAACTGGAGCTAACCCCCTGGCAAATGGGCCAAAGGGGAAGGTGGACAACTGTTGATCAATGCTTTCCAGGAACTGCAGCAGGCGCCTCTGTTCTAGTTGCAGCTGCCGGACTTCCCCTCAGATCTTACGGATGGTCCTCCGCAACACTAAACATTCTGGGAATGGAGGAGGAGTGGCTCTGGGACCACCATTGGGCTGTCGACTTGAGGGCCCGGCTTCGGAGGCATTGGAGCTTGAAGCCATCGCCACCATATGGACCACGTTAGCTGACCGGTTCGATCGGCTCCAGGCATGAGGCTGGGTGGGTCGACTGCATGGCCCAGCATATTTACCAAGCCCTTTTGAATGAGCTCTTCTGCTATATTCTTGAAAACATAGCAATCCCCAATGGTGTGACCCAACCTTCGGTGATACACACAATAGGTAGGATCCTCTGTCTTATCCACCTCCGTTAGCTTCCACGGATCCGGCAGAGTGACGAGCTGCTCTTTCATGCATAGATCAAAGAGCATCTTAGTATGCTCTTTCCTGAAGGAATAGGGCGTCTTCATGTTCTCCGCTAACCGAGACGCGCTTGTTTGGCATCAGGCTTCTTGCCATTGCCTTTAGATTTTCCTTCTCCCTTTTCTCCATTGGTCGGGGAGAAATCTACAGCATTTACCTCCTTGCCGCTAGCCAGACGGTCTTTGGAGGATTTGCCTTTGGCAGAAGCTTGTGTAAGGTGGTCGGCAAAGAACATCTCAATTTCCGCCACCACCATGTTCAACTGGTCAAAGCTTCTGATATTGGAGCCCAGAAGCTTTTCGCTGACTTCTGCCGAGAGACCCTGCGGCAGATGGTGATCGCATCTTCAGGCGTCGGAGGATTATCGCAGCGCATGATGACGTCCCTCCATCGCTTGATGAAGTCTAATGCTGTTTCACCCTTCTTCTGTCGAAGGGAACAAAGCTCTGCAAAGGAGACTTTGCGCTCGACCATTTGGAAGCGGTCGACAAACTTCTTCTGCATATCAGCCCAATCAGATACTGAATTGGGCTTTAACCTTGAATACCATTGGAAGGCGGTGCCAGTCAAGGACGTGACAAAATACTGCAACAAATATGCCTCTTCCAGGGCTAATTCACCCATGGCCGTCATGTAATAGGCCAGATGTTCATGCGGAGAGCCTTGCCCGTTGAACTTCTGGAGCTTCGGGGCCTTCGGGCAATCTGGTGGAAGGTTCTTGAATTGATGATGGAGGGGATATGGCACGTTGTACAAATCAACGGTAGTCACACCCTCGCCATGTTGAGCGAACTTCGCTTCCACGATGCGCTCGATCATCTGCTTCTGCGCCATGAGGCTTTCTGCGGCAGGAGTAGCAGACGACCGCGCATTAGCTTCATGCAGCGGGACTTCGAAGTCCACCGCCAGTGGGAGTCTTGCAGCAGTGCGGAAGCGTTGGCTGCTGCTGGAACGGGAGAAGGCTGTTGATCCGCTCCAGCCGGTGCCGCCTGAGGCGGGGCAGGAACCTCCTTTTCGCGCAAGAGCGACTGTAGTAGTTTCTTGAGCTCTTCGTTCTCCCGTCGAAGCTCGTCCAATGTGGGGGCCCGTGGCTCTTCCCCCAGCTCTTCTTCGTGCCGGGAGTGACTGTCCCCATCAACACTGTGGACGTCTTCCTGGCGCTCTTCTTGCCGTGCCGGCTCAGGCTGAGATGTACCGGCGGCCGGCGCCTGCTACGTCTGCGCTAGAATCCGGGAGACCGGCCTTGACCTCCTTAAATATTGGATGGGTTGGTCAAGCTCTCCCGAGGTGTTCTCGGGTTGTTTGTCGCCGGAGGTGGCATAACAGGTGAACATTTTGACGGTGTCATCGGTCACCTGGACCACCCGCTTTTTCTTGGGCGGCCTCCCAAGTCTGTCAAAGACCGACACTCGGGATGTAGATGCTTGAGGGGAGCGATCCTCCTCCGTGTGCGTGGAACTGGCCCACGGGGAAGTCGGCGGCACCTTCTTGCCAGCTCCACGGTGCTTCTACCCCCGTAGGGGCTGATTTGTAGATCTCGGAGAGACTGAGACCTCAGTGCTTGTCGGACTCCGCATTCGTCGCAGATCCGACATGCGGAAAGGCTCCTCCACCCTCGCGCGCCTTATAATTCGGACCTCCTCCTTGGTGACCCAGATCATCTTTAGATGGAGCTGACGCTCCTCCACTTAGTTGCCCCCTGTCCTTGGACGGGAGCTCGTAGCTTGGGCCATTGCAGAGGGCCCTGGGTTGCCGCCGATACGGCAGACT
Organism: Amorphophallus konjac; assembly: GCA_022559845.1. Taxonomy (NCBI): domain Eukaryota; kingdom Viridiplantae; phylum Streptophyta; class Magnoliopsida; order Alismatales; family Araceae; genus Amorphophallus; species Amorphophallus konjac. The sequence continues at coordinate 61,444,460 of CM040126.1, forward strand.
TCTTCTTCTTCGCTCCGTCCCCCCGGACTTGCCGTAGGGGCTCGAAGCGGTTGGAGGTAGAGATAGTCGGGACATGACGATCCCGTGGTATGATCGGCTCACCTCCATCGAGCCGGATGCGAATATCTCCGACGATTACAGTCTTGCCGGAGCGAGAGACAGCCGCTTCAGGCTTTGCACCCTTGCGGCTACGGCGTTGCCCCCATTGGGCAGGGGCGACGGTGGTGGCGCCCGCCATAGGCATGGCGTCATCCTGACGGCGACGGCGTTGCCCTCGCTGAGCAGGGGCAGCACCTCTGAGGGTGGCCGCAGTAGGTTTGGCGCCGTTGCGGCGGCGGCGTTTCCCCCGTTGAGCAGGGGCGGCGCCGGCAGTGATTTGATTGACCGAGAAGACTCGGCCAATAGCCGGGGCAGAAGGCCTGACACCTTCGACCATTGACATAGCAGCCAAGCGGGCTCGGCTGGTTGTCGGGATGAAGGGCTTGACACCCTTAACAGTTGGAGAATTGACCGGATGGACCCGGCCAGTTGATGAAGTAGAGGGTCTGACACCCTCAGTGATTGGTTTCTTGGCCAAGTGAACCCGGCCAATCGACGAAGCCGAGGGCCTGACGCCCCCAGAGACGACCTTGTTGACCGGACTAACCCGGCAAGTTATTGAGACCGAGGGCCTGATGCCCCCGACAGTTGTCTTCTTAGCCGAGCGGACTCGACCAGCAATTGAGGTTGAGGGCCTGACACCCCCAATGGTGGTCTTGTTGACCGGACTGACCCGTCCAGTTACTGGGGCCGGGGGCCTAACACCCCCGACTACTGTCTTCTCGAGCGGGTGGACCCGGCCGGTTGCTGCAGTAGAGGGCCTGACGCCCTCAGCGACTGTTGGTACTGCAGGAGCGGCTGAACTGACTTCAGCCACTGGCACCACGCCCAAGAAGAAGGGCGAGCCGACGACCGCTGGGAAGTCGCCAAAGACGATCAGAGTTGCCAGGTATCTGAACATGGCATGGTCAGCAACGACTTGGGGGCCGTAGGTGACGACTGTCATCGCTGCTGCTGGTGTTGGTGGTGGTGGTGCGTAGCACAAAAGGAGTGGCGTGCAGATGCACGAAGAACTCTCAAATGAATAGAGAGGTGTGCCCTCCTCTTCCCGTCCTGTAAGAGGAAGAGGGGCAATTAGAACCTTGAAGAAGGTTTAGATGACTTTCTTTGACAGAAAGAAGAAAGGCGGGAAAAGTCCCACCGGGCGTGCCAGTCTGTGAGACACGGAATATTTTCACGTGGGAAAAATGAATGTTCTTTTTGAAAAGAGACATTCCTCTTCATAGAGAGGGTTATTCCGTGTGTGCGCATAGTATCAGACGATTTGGGTTCGAGTGCTGGACCTCTCCCCACTGACCGTAGTCAGTGTTGATTTACATCGGCCTAACGTCCGAACACCTTTGTTTGACTGTCAAAGAAATCCCCAAAGTCTTTTACAAGGTTCTGATGTTGAGGGCAAACTCTCTTGAAGAGCTCATGATGTCCACTCACCACCGACCAACAGAAACGACTGAATTAGGGCTAGGTCTGAGCAAAACCTTAAGATTTAGGAATGGAAGCGCAAATATGCGGAAGCCATAGGTATTTTTGAAGTAGAGAGAAGTTTTCTGGACCCCGAGGGTATTTCGATAATTTTACCACCCCAGGGGTATTTTAGTAATATTACCAGGCCAGAGGTATTTCTGAAATTTTTGGGCTGGAATGGAAGTAGGATCGGGTCCCTGACTCCCCAAGCGTTGAGGCTCTTTTTGGAGGATTTTAGGGGCTGCTGGGTTATTTCTAGGTCACAGGGGTATTTTGGTAATTTACCGTACCCTACACAGACCTAGGGTTGGGATGACCTCTGAGTGTCGGGTTGAGCTGACAACATCTCTGGGTTGAAGGAGTGACACTGGCTTCATAAAAGACTCATGTGTGTCAGGTTTGCCAAAGAAGGGGCATATGCACAAATTTATAAAAGTCGGGGTTTTCTTATAATTTTTCCCCGAGGACATATATAACACATGCTGAGTGCTTTTGTATTCCAAATGAGTACAAAGGTTGTCGGCGAGTTGTCGACTGTACAGAGTTCCGCGTTGGAGCGGGAGATAGGGGCGTAGCCCCAATTACAAAAGTCGCAGGGTATAACTGCAAATTACAGGACTTGGGTCTTTTACGGTCCCGTGGAGGACATTTTTGTAATTTCGCCATTATAAGGGCAGAAATACATGACTTAGTCGTCCCGGGACGTAAAGACTTACAAACATGGTCCGCTGAGGGGCATAATTACAAACATAGCCCGCTGAGGGGCATAAACGTAAATATACCCCGTAGGGGCATAAGTACAAGACCCAGGGACTTACCCCACGCGGGCCGAAACAAACGAACAAAAAGCTCTGAATGCTGGATGCTCCGTAGGTTGTAGCTTGTAGATCGTAGATCTTCTATCCTGGACCTCCGGGGGGTCTATTTATAGAAGTGGGGAACCTCCCCGGGAGTGTTTGACCCCGTACGGGTCCAACGGGATGAAAATGACCCCGGGGAGGTCACTTTTTGATTTCCGTGCGCGGGAGATGGGACCTCCCCGGGGTGGGAGGTCCCCGGGCCGGTCCGGGACCTCCCCGGGGTCGCGCACCCCCCGGAGGACCCGCCCGGGGTCGCGCGCCCCCGGGGAGGACCCGCCCGGGGTCGCAAACCCCAGGCAGGACCTGCCCGGGGTCGCGGACCCCGGGTGGGTCCCCCCCCGGGGTCGGGCGACCCCGTACGGGTCCCTCCGACCCCGTACGGGTCTTCCATCTCCAAGTTGGCCCATTTATGCTCCAACTAAATAAAAGCGGAGTTTACAAACAAAATTTGCTTCCAACACCCGCCAAGTAATTAAATCCTCGGCAATATCTTTGAAGGCAGGACAGTCATAAATGACGTGGCCCATGACGCGATGGTACAAGCAATAGCCATGCCAATGCCTTATACCAGTGCCTGGATCATTGTCAGATGCGGAGAACTGTACTAATCCCTTTCTCCAGCACATATGAAATATTTCCAAAGTTCTATACCGAGAGAAAGAGTATAACTTTTGTGGGGCTTCATTGGCAGAAAAGTTCGCTGACCCCTCGGACAACCACCCTCCAGATCTTGGCAGCCTTCGAGATTCTACCGTGTTCTCTGAGTTGCGAGTAGAGGTTGGGACGGACTGTCCCGTTGAAGGTGCCGGGGACAGTGCTGACAACCGGTCATCAAGACGTTCCACAAGCCACAGCAGACTATGCTGATTCCGCTGTAGTTGTCTGACCTCCTTTTTAATTTTTCGAGCAATCTTCCGAATGGCTAGGCATTTAGACATTAAGAGAGATATGCCCCTTTGTGAAGCTTCTTGTGGCCCAATAGAGAGGGTTGGCTGGAGCTCATTAGCCACAAACCTCACCTGGCTCTTTCCTGGGACTTTATGAATAACATTTACCGAGAAGTTTAATTCTTCCTGCGTGTGAGGCTGAGGCAGACATCTCGCGATATAGCCTTGGTTTAAAAATTGCTCGGCAGCTTCTCTGAAACTTTTCCTTGTCATGTTGTCTCCTTGAATATCGATCTCCCCCTTCTGAATGAGAGTTTCGATACTATCTTGCACCTCCTTACATTTCCTGGTGGGGTGAGATATGGTAGTATGGTATTCACAATACCGAGGATGCCTTTTCTCAATCTCTGTGTAATTTGGCGGCAGGTCATGTGCCATGATCCGACCCTCCTTAAGTAGGCGGTCAAATATCTCATTGGTATTCTCCTTCGGAAATGAGCACTAATGGGAGGGCCTCCAACCTGGATGCCACATAATGGGTTTGGTTCGACTGGGGCCAGCTTCCTCTGTTTCTGGCTCAGGGAATGTAAAGGCCGCCGCCATGTGGTTACCATTGATTGAATGGTGGATTACATTAGCCGAACGAGTCGGCCGATCCCAAGCATGGGGTTGTGGGGGATCCACCAAATTGCTTTTCATTGTGATGAGTCGATTTCGGATCATCTTCTCTGCCTCATCCTTGAAAACATAACAGTTTTCAATGGTATGACCCAATATGCGATGATATACGAAATAATTGGGGTCATCGGACTTGTTGACATCCTCCGGCTTCTTTGGATCCGACAAGGATATCAGCTTGTTCTTGAGGCAAAGATTGAAGAGTCTTTTAGTATGCTCCTTCTTGAAGGAATAAGGAGTTTTCATACGCTCAGACAATCTTACCGACGCCTTCCCTTCGGACTTCTTGCCTGAGTTGCTTGAGATCGTCACTTCATCAGACCCGTTTGTGGGGGAGAAATCAATGGCATTGGCCTCCTTTGCTACATCATTTCGCTCCTTAGGAGGCTTACCCTTCGAGAGGGTGAATGTTGGGTTGTCGACGAAGAACATTTCTATCTCCACAACAACCGAATTCAATTGGTCGAAACTTTTTATATTTGCCCCCAACAGCTTCTCACTAACTTCTATCGGCAAGCCCCTTCGGCATATTGTTATTGCATCCTCTTGGGAAGGAGGGTTGTCACATCTTATACTGAAGTCCCTCCAGCACTTGATGAAGTCGAGTGCGGTTTCCCCCCTCTTCTGCTTGAGTGAGCATAGCTCTGCGAGGGAGACCTTTCTCTAGGCTACTTGGAAACGATCAATGAACTTCTTCTGTAGATCGGCCCAGTCAGCCACAGAATTGGACTTCAACCTTGAGTATATTGGAAGGCACTGCCCGTGAGAGAGGTCGCAAAGTAACGAAGGAGATATGACTCCTCAAGTGCAAGATCACCCATGACTGTTATATAATAGGCCAAGTGTTCATGTGGGGACCCCAACCCGTTGAACTTCTGCAGTTTCGGGGCTTTTGGGCAGTCCGGCGGAGTTTCTTGAATTGGTGGTGAAGTGGGTAAGGTACACTGTACAAAGTCGACAATGGCGATACCCTCGCCGCGCTGGGCAAACTTATCTTCAACAACCTTTTCTATCATACGCCGCTGGGCAACGACAACTTCAGCAGCCGGAGTTTGAGAAGACTGGACATTAGGCGGAGCACGAAGCGGCTCGGCCCCTACTTCGACGGCCACATGGTAGGGTGCAGCTATTTGTCGGTTAACAATGGTAGGGTTACCCAACCGCTGCTCTCGCCGGAGATTTTGATCGTGGACCGGCATTAGGGGCCTTTGGGCATTCGCGTTCATCTGCCGCTTCATTTCAAGCATGAAATTGGTCATCTCTATGCGCCAACGCTGCATGGTTTCAAACTTGGCGTCGTCGGACAAAGCTTGAAATGCCGCCCTTGTAGGCGGCTCGAACACCGGGTTTGCATAATCACCGATGGGTTGAGCTCTCCCTTCTCCATGGATGCTTCTAACTTCATCGAGGTCATTTTCTTCTTGGGCCAAGTTCTCATCTTGGTTCCGAGCCTGCTCCAGGATCTGTTCCTGGTGTTGACCCTGGCTGGAAGTCCCCGCGCGGCCGCTGAATTGGGCTTGAAGGTTTCTTCTAGCAGCAGTCCTGGTATTAAGGTATACCACATCCACTGTCGAATTTGAGTCACTTGACCTGGAAGGTTCATTTAAATTGGCGGGATTGCCAATGGGTTCCATTGGTTCTTTGCCGGAGGCATAGTAGGTATAGACCTTCATGCTATCCCCAATTTCCAAGACTTGGACCACCCTTCGCTTCTTTGGCGACTGCAGTCCTGTGCTGGCTGATGCCCCCAATCTACCAAAGACCGAAGGTCGCGCTAACGAGGACTTTGCCAGTCTATCAAAGACTGAAACTCGGGTTGGCAACGCAGGGGCACGGGCGACTCGTTCAACTCGGACTAGGTCCAAGTTCCGAGAAACGAAATTGGGTTTACGATAGACCCCCTTTCTCTTTTTCCCTGTGGGCGTAGAGGCTCGACATCCTGAGACGCCTGAACATAAGTTTGATACTGATGTTGAGCTTGCTCAGGCTCTTGCCCTAGCTCGTTCAATTTCATGGGCCTCCCGTTTGGTGACCCAAATCTACTTCATCTTCCGGGAGCGTTTTTAAATGTTGCTGCCCCCATTCTTGGGTTTAGACTTCTCTTTGAAGTCCGACTTGTCCTCCCGCAGCTGGCGAAGGAGCGCGAAGCGGTTGGACGTCGGTATTGTTGGGACATGATTGTCCCGTGGTAATATCGGCTCGCCGCCATCGAGCCGAACACGAAGGCTTCCGACAAGAACAGTCTTGTCGGACATGGAGATTGCTGTCGCGGGCTTCCTGCTTTGGCGGCTTCAGCGCTGCCCCCATTTTGCGAGAGAAGGGCATTAGATGAAACAACATTGACCGAGAAAACTCGGCCTCGTGAGGAGCGGGGATTAATGCCCCCAACAGTTGCAGGCACAGCTGGTGCCGTAGGTACCACTTGGGTGGCGGGGACTACCCCCAAGAAGAAGGGGGATCCAACCACAGCCGGGAAATCCCCGAACACTATCGGGGTCGCCAAACAGCCACATTTGGCGTGGGTTGCAATGACGAGAGGTCCATATGTAACTGCTGCCATAGAGTTTGTTGAAAACTTGGTGACGATTTCTTGCCTTCGAAATTTTGCGTTTGCAGACAAGTCCCCTCCATGCTCCCTCCTGAAAGGGCAAAGAAGGGAAATCAGGACATTCGCAGAGGCACAAATTCTTTGGCAAAAAGATGAAAGACGGGAAAAGTCCCACCGTGCGTGCCAGTCTGTTTAACACGCAGACGGAATAGGCAAATAAATGCGAACATGCTGACAATGACGATGAATTAGAGGTTTTTTAGGGCTTCGAGCATCGCCAGCATGTTTACTTGCATTTATTTACTTCGCGTGTTTTGAGTTTCTCATACGATTTAGGGTTCGTATACAGGACCTTTCCCCACCAACCGAAGTCGGTGTTAATTTACATCGGCACAAGTCCGAACACCTTTGATAAATTACCAAAGATCTCTTTTACCCTTGCGATGCCAGCCATGATGTTGAGGGTCCACCCTCGAGAAGACTCCCATGCCATAAGGCAGGGGTAAATTTACAAGTTTTCCTATAGTAAGAGCTTATTTGTAATTTTCCCTTCGAGAGGGGTATATTTGCAACTTTTCCTTGAACAGAGATATATTTGTAATTTTCCCTCTTTTAGGGGCATTTCTATAATACCCTTGACCTCCGGAGGTGTTTATGTAATTTTTCGACCACCGAGGGTGTTTTTATAATTTTCTGACCTCCGGGGATATTTCTATAATTTTTGACCTCTGGAGGTATTTATGTAATTTTTCCTTGATTGCAGCAACCTTATATATTTTTCTCTGAATTTTACTGTATTTTACTATATTTTCTTGGACTTTTGTGCAATTTCTCACAATTTTGAGGTACAACTACAATTTCTGAACTTTTGGAACAAAACAGGGACTTTTGTCGCATTTTCAAGAACATTTCAGCAAATTTGAACCATTTTTCCTTGAATTTCATGAAGTTCAAAATTTCTCGGACTTTCTTAGATATTTACATAATTTTGCAATCTTTCAAGATATAATTACAATTTCTGTCTTTTGCGGCTTTCTTCATCGTAACACATCAAAAAAATCCCAGAATCACAAGTTCATGGCCTTTACTTTTGTCCTCATCATCCATAGTGAGTAGACTAAACTTCCCCTCACATGAGGGTATTTTTACAAATATGCCCTAATGTGAGGACTTCTTTTAAACTTTAAATAAAACTTGAATAGGGAGGAGGGCACCCCCTCTCACCTCTTGCGCAGGTTGCAGCAGGGGTTCTTGGAGTCTTCTTCTTCCCGAGCTCTCTCTCTTCTCCTTTCTCCTTGTGGCCTCCTTTTATAGGCGGTGGAAGAGGCCAAGGAAGAGACTTCCCCCCGGTGAAACTTGGTGGAGGTAAACTCTCTAACCCTTCATCTCCCATCTCTTCAACTTCCCCTACCACCCCCGGTTGGTGTCACAGGAAGAAGAGGGGGGGGCTCACCGCCGGTGGGCCTCCTTCCCCGGTGGAGGAGGCGACAGAGGCGGAGGAGGGCTCCCCCCAGCAGAGCAGGTGACGGGGGAGCCTCCCTTGGTGGGAGGAGACCCGGGGGGCTTCCCCCAAGTGCGTGCGCAGGCGGAGAGAGGGAGGAGCCTCCCCCCCGGCAGGTGCGGGGGGGGGGAGGGGGTGCAGGCAAGCGGGGGAGGGCTGCCCCCCACCCAGGTGGAGCAGGCCGGGGGGGAGCCCCCCCCCCCTCGGTGGAGCAGGCCGAGGGGAGGGAGCATCCCCCGGTGAAGGCAGGTGGGGAGGGGGAGGGGGAGGGCTCCCCCCCGGTGGAACAGGCTAGGGGGAGGGTCCCCCCAGTGCAAGCAGGCGGGGGGGAGGGCTCCCCAGTCCCCCCCCCCCCGGGTGTGCGCAAGAGAGAGGAGAGGGAGAAGGGAGAGGGCAGCTCCCCCCCCCCCTGTTTTTGTGCAGTCCAGTCAATGCCTATAAAAGGCCGTGGTCTTGGAATTTTTTATCTTTTTCTGACCTTTTTCGCAACAAAGCGCACGTGGAAGGTTTTGTTTGTTTATTGCCCATCTCCAAGCGCCGTCTTGCTACCCGTTTGACTCCGGGGTAACGCGAAATTTATTCTAATGCCACGGGAAAACTCCAATGACACTAAAAACTTAATTTTGTATAGGTTTTGTCCCCATGGGTGTATAATTTGCTGCCGCCCACGTGGTGCTCGGTGAAATGCCCACTTGTCATAAAGAGCTAAAAGCTCGACTTAGCGTGGGCCTTTGTTGAGTACTTGGTGGCCTTATGCCGCCCACCAGACGCTTGACCAAATGTCTTAATGAACTTCAGAAGCTGAACACTTGATGTTGTAGAGTGGGTGCGCATGCCTTTGTGCCGCCCACAAGGTGTTTGATGAAATGCCCATGAGCATCCGTATGACGGCGACGGCCGAGCATCGCTTCATGTCATAGTCTAAGACATTTTAACTTCTGAATTTTTTTGTAATTATCAGAAATTATGACCTTTTTGGGGTTCAACACCGCCCCCAACCGGACCACCTAGGATAAGAGATCGACTGGCAACACTGTCCGAACCACCCGCTCCTCACCCCCTGTTGGACCGCCGGAACAGACGAATAGCCTGCATGAGGCCTCCTTCCCTACCGCAATTGCCTTCTGGATCACCTGCACAGGGATCGCCGGTCGGAGATAGCCGACGTCGTAGACGGAGGCAGAGTCCCCACCATCTTCCCACTGCCTGCGCTGCAAACCTTCCGCTGGCAAAGGAAGCCCTAACGGGCAGGGAGAGCAGCCAATAGCGGTTCGCATAGGCCCGGAACTGAGAGCGGGTCCAAATTTGGGCAAGTTGTGACCGAAAGCACAAACCGTGCCCATCGCACCGTAAACCATGTCCAGTCCAATCCCCACTAGGTCGGCCGGTTGAAAATTAACACGAACAGGTAAAAAGCCTGCTCTTCTTCCTCCCAACCCCTCTGAAACCCTGGATCCGCTGCCGCTATCGCGGATTCCATCACTTACACCTTGAGCCGGACCACAAATGGCATCACATCGATAGGAAACAAGATGACCTCTAGGAGTTCCCCCTTTCCAAATACCCAGATTGAGGCATCCACCATCGTGCGACCTCCCACCAGAGCTAGTTGGAGGCTAGCGGCGACCACCCCACCAAACCCTCTGACCAGAAAATGGATGCCCTCCTCATCGCAGAGGGTGAGGAGGATTCTCTCCAGCCTAATGCGCACAGTCTACTCCGGGTTAGAGAAAGCACCTCTACCTATCGCCCAAGTAGACCTGTAAACGGATCAGATACGGAGCAGATAGTGTGATATCTAAATTCGTATCCAATTAATAATCGAATTGTCCGATATCTGATTAAATTATCCGTCCGTTACTTTATTCGGATAATTATCCGATTAATACGAATTCGAATTCGGTTCGAATTTTAAACGGATAATTATCAAGACTACTTAGAGGTGAGTCATGTAAGCCGTGCGGGAGCGTTATAGATTGTTTTCTCAAAAAAAGAAAGGGTGGAAGTTATTTTTATTTTGGGAGAGGTTATCAAAAGATTAGACTTCATCCTAAAAAATAGGAGAGGACTTACCAAATTGGTGTAAGTGAAATTCTTATTTATAAATTATATTTTAAGATAAAAAAGAGATAAAAAAGAGCAACCAAATAACATATTAAGATTTGAGTTAATTATATATAGAATATGTGTATCCTTAGATATTCATCTAAGAGTTCATATTCGGTCGGATAATATCCAACACGGATATCCCAATATCTGAATTCGTATCCGATTAATAATCGGATTATCCGATATCCGATTAAATTATCCGTCAGATACTTTATTCGGATAATTATCCGATCAAACGAATACGAATTCGAATTCAATTCGACTTTTAAACGGATAACTACTAGGCCTACGCCCAAGGGAGGATGCGCAGGAGGACCCCATCTGCCACAATGAAACCAGACTCCACCGCCGTTGTTGTTGCTTCCTCCTCCTGTTGGTTAACCACCAGAAAGCCCGACCTCGCAACATGTCGGATCTCCCATGAACCACCACCTCCTCCCAACAACACTTGCACCTTCTCCACATCCGCCGCCCCATAGATCGGGGCCATCCAGAGCAGCCAAGCCATCTGGGCATGGAGAAGATCCATGGGAGCTGCCCCTGCCTCCCAACACACCGGAGCACTCGGACTCCGAGGAGCCTCCCCACGCCCGCATCCTGTAGGGATACCCCTAACGACCTCAGCGAAGGATCGCCTAGGAGGCTCCCAACCGCCAATGCACAGAAGCTCGGAATGCGGCTGATGGCAATGCCCCGACGCCGGAAAGCTGCAGAACTTCCAAAGGTGCCCACGGCGACCACACTGGAAGCACACCGGAGCTAAGACAACTCACCGGAGCTAAGACAACTCACCGAAGCCTACCAATAAGAGGGTCGGTGACCCCAGACCCGCCGGGGGGGCCCGGGGCGAGCCCCGGGAACCCACCTGCACCAAACATCCATAGAGCTTCTCTCTCTAGAACCCGCTAGAGAGAGATAATGTTGAAAGTTACCTATCAAACAGGCACTTAAGGACAAACTCCTCCAAACTTCATCTAACTACATATAAATTTAATGAGACAGCATGAAGAATCTAACAGACAAAAACTTGAAATAATATAATCACCCTTTGTGTTCAGCAGAAGTGATATCAATATGATATTGATATTAAACATTTTAAAGTGTGGCAAAATTTTGAAAAAAAAAAAATGATGTCAAAGTAGATGGACAGTTCCTCACTGTAGCACAAAGGAAAAGTGGTATCAAGCCAGTTGACATGTCATGTGATATGATCTTGCAAAGAACTTCAGAATCGAGAGAGTAATTTGTGCTAGAGTCAGCTTTTATCACTCTGAAATTGCCTGGATGGATGCCTGCAATCTGCCAGTATGAAAGGCATTTTAACTTGTGAAAGCATAGGCTTTGAGGACACATCTCTAACATTATTGGGAAAGAATGTCGAACAGTAACTAAAACATAAGGAATGGACATCTGAACAAATCTAAAAGAGGATAAGTGTTAACTATGTTGAACCTGGCATGCTTTCTGTAAAGCTGAATGTGTCTGATCAGATGCATAAACTACAAGGCTTCCAAGTGAGTCTTTTCCAACCTTCGTCAACATTTTGTCACGAGCTGCCAATAAGACAACAAGAACTGCTTCACTAGCAGTTCCCTGAATTACTCCTCCACCATTCCCTAGAAGATGAACACATATAAGCAATTGAAGAAAATTATAAATTTGTTAAAAAGGATGAAAATGTGAATAGACAACAATTTGGGTGAATGGACCAGTGAGTAAAATAAAAACTGAAATTGGTGGAAAACTCTGCAAGAGAGATGAGAAATTTTTAGTAGAAATGCAAAGAAAGTGACTGAAATCAAATAGATGTTGAATGTTTCTAACTTAATCAATTAATGCCATGTAATATTCGGTTGCAGCATAATGTTATCCATAACCTGATAGTTAACAGTATTTTTATAGCTCCAATGAGACTAGAAAAACAAAAAAAATATTTCACTGAGAACAAAAAGGAATATACAGTTTCAGCACTATTTTAATAGCATCTAACACTCATCATCAAATGGAGCAACAGTGGCACAGTTAGTAAAAGAGATGAAGTTAAGTTATTACCATTTGATATAAGTTGGGTTTAATGTCATGATACACATACAAAGCCTTTAGGATGAATAATACCAAGTTATGATAGATTTCCTGATCCTCTTGACGTTGAAAATAGGTTCGTAATGCATCAACAAGTCAGATAAGATGGAGACAACTGATGAAAAGGTCCAGAAATAAAAAATTTGATGGCTTTCCCAGGAGCTTCTAAACACACGGAACCAAGAATGAAATGAAGCAACAGTAATCAGTAAAATTCCAAACCCAAGTTGAAACTAGACTCCTAATAATTCTACAACTCAAACAAGGCAAAAATAGTGATGAGAAATGGGAAAGGTCATTTAAGTTGGGGTCCACAGAAGGGCCAGAATAAACTCATGGAGGTTACTCTAATGTGATGAAGTATTTAATTGGTGAAAGGGAATGTACTCATCTAGAATGTGAAATGTTCGTGAAGAAATATAAGCTATGGGAGTTCTGGGGTGAAGGTAGTGCCAGCCTAGCATTCATGGAGATTGTTCTTGTAATAGCTGCCACAATGTAGCAGTCTGCACTTTCACCCAATAGTTGCAAGTGATTAAATCCCCAGAAAGAATGGTGAAGAGGAGAGCCAAAGATGAAATTAGAAGGGGGAAAAAGTGGGGGAAGGGGGGAGAAATAGAGGAGTGATAGACATGGTGAAAGGCGGAGGGAGGGGTGGGGGAGAAAGGAATGTGGAAAAAAGGTAAGACCGTTCCATTCTCATCAACTTCAATGATTAGGTATAAATCAATAGTTTAACTGCACTAGAAAAAAAAATACCAGAATGATTCTCTCTCTAGCCGTTTCTAGAAAGAGAAGCTCTGAGAATGGAGTGGGTGTCTAGGGCAAACCGCACCCCTTGGGAGGCAGTGGCCCTCGCCGGACCTTCTCGGCATGCCCTTGTCCAGGGAAGACGTAGGGGTAGCAGGCAGAGGTGGAAGAGGGGAGATCGAGGATGCTGGTGGATCTCGGGGGCCCTTTGGGTCTAGTCTGCTTTCACTGTCAGCAAAGAGGACACCTGCAGTGGTTTTGCAGGGAACCAGAAGGAAGACAAAGGCCAGAGGTGGGCGGGGGAGTGAGGAATGTCTCCTACGTGGATGCCATGAAGCGTAGGATGCCGGATTTGCAGACCCAGTTGGGGAGGAGGGAGGTTCTTGACATTGGATGCCTCTCTCCGGAAAGCCTGCTAGGCCGATCGGAGTGGCTAGGACAGTGTCTACGGGTCTCCCCTCTTCAAGGTGAAATGGATGCAAAGGTGGTGCGGGAGCTGTTGAACGAGCGGTGGGGTTTGGGCAGTCCATGGGATGTCAGAAAAGTGCACAAGGATAGCCTTCTAGCCATCAGCTCCTACGCAGAAGGGGCGAAGGCGGTGGCAAACGCAGGGTTCCTGGCGGTAGGAGGCTCCATCCTCCGAGTCCAAATTTGGACCCTGGAGAGAGGAACCTATCCAAGTCCGGGGAGGACCACTCCCTTGGTGAAATTTGTTGGGGTTCCGATATGCCTCTGTGACGATGCTAGAGTGAGGTTCCTACCCAGAACCTGTGGAAGGGTGGAGGCCGGCACCATACGAATGGTTTCGAAATGGAGGGTGAACACTGTTGAAGCTCTGATTTCTGCCCCCTCTCCCCTAGCAGTACCTCCGGTCATCACCTTCGCCATCAGAGAGGCGGACTTTGTTGGCAGGGTGTCCATCCAACCGGTGTTTGCAGGAACGGCGGCGGAGGCATCAGCAAGAGCTAGGGTAACCCAGTTCCAGCATAGAGAGGAAGACCACCTACGAGCACCCGATTCAAATTCTAATCGGGGCACATCCCGTGCTGAGCCGGGATATGGGCCAATTGTATAGGCTGCCTCCGTTGGGCTGAGCACTATGAGCAAGCCAACTGGCTCAAGTGAAGATGATGAGAGAATGGTTCCGCCCACAGCTATAGGAACTAGGCAGCCAGCAGTCGAGACCCGAGTGCGAACCGTTAACCCACAACTTACCTGAATCCAGGTCTTATGGGATAACAGTTTCACATGGACACGCTATGGGTCATCCATGCCACCCGATTCCAGAGACGGCCCAGGGGAGCTCTTCCTCGGAGGCAGTGGCCGACTCTGGCGAGCAGCATACGGCGGCGATCGTACCGGCCAAGAAGTGGCTCCTCAACCCCATACAACAGCCTCAACAGCAAGGGGAGAGACCTCCACCAATTGTGACCATTCCAAGAGCTAACCACCAGTGCCTAAGCCAGCGGATGTGGTTAGTTCTCTCGTCCAGACGCCGGCGACAGGTGGTCAGACAGGTCAGGCATCACGCGATAAGAGGCAAGACATGCCTGGCTGTCTCGGCCAGGGCACTTATGAGGAGGGGCGGGGCAGCCTGCTCCCCGACATTGGTGCTCGCAGATGAAGAGACAGCCAGTAATGTATCTCCCCGCCACTGACTTCAGGCGGATTCGTACAAGGAGCCGAAATGGCCCAGAAGGGGATGACAAAGGCTATGAAGTTCAGGATGAAGGGGAGGAGATGACTTCTGAAGGTGAGGAAGTCATTCCGAAGACACTGGAAGGGGGTAGGGTGCGGGAAGGAGAGAAGCCTAACAAGGAAGACCTATCTGATAAGGGCAGTCTGGGAAGGGAGGAGGTAAAGGAGCAGGAAGGGTGGTGGAGAGGTTAACGGTGGCACATGTGAAGGAACTAGCAGACAAGGTGGATATCTCCTTTGTAGGGTTGGATAGGGACTTGAAGAAGTATTCACCCAAGTCCAGAAGAGGCACATCAGCATGGCGAGGAACGCCAAGGGAGGGAAATCTCAGAATAGGGGGGACAGGGAGAGTGATGGAGAAGGGAAGGAGATGGACGTCCTATTGCCCATATAAGGATCGTCTCGTGGAATGTTAGGAGGTGTTGGCCACGGAATTTTATATGAAAATATAAATCTGTTTCTTTTTGAAAAGAAACATTCCCCCCCTATATGTGAAGGTTTAGTCCGTGGGTACACATAGTATCAGACGATTTGGGTTCGGGTGTTGGACCTCTCCCCACTGACCACAGTCAGTGTTGATTTACATCGGCCTAACATCCAAACACCTTTATTTGACTATCAAAGAAATCCCAAAGTCCTCTCCATAGGTTCGGATGTTGAGGGCACGCTCACTTGGGTGACTCTCGATGACCACTCGTTTACCACCAACAGACTGACTAGGCTAGAGTTTCGTCGAAGGCCTCTTAAGTTCAAGCAAAACTCTAGAATTTAGGAGTGTGACTGCAATTTTGCAGGAGCCATAGGCATTTTTAAAGTGGAGGGAAGTTTTCTGGACCCCAAGGGTATTTCGGTAATTTTACCCTCCTGGGGGTATTTTGGTAATTTTACCAGGCCAGGGGTATTCCTGAAAATTTTAGGGTTGGAATGATAGTAGGATAGTATTACTGACTTTCCAAGGCGCTAGGGCCATTTGTGGAGGATCTTAAGAGTGACTGGGCCACTTCTAGGTCGTGAGGGTAATTTAGTAATTTTATCAAACCCTACTCGGACCTAGGTTTGAGACGACACCCACGTACCGGACTGGGCCGACAACATCCTCGAGCTGAAGGAGTGACAAGGGCTTCGTAGAAGGCTCGCATATGTCAATTTTGCCGAAGGAGGGGTATAAATGTAATTCCCGAAAGTTGGGGGGGTTCGTATAATTTTTCCCAGTCGATGTACCGAGAAGATTTGTGGAATGCACCAGATACATTTATGGCACCAGTGGGTGCAAGAGTTGTCGGCGAGTTGTCGACTATACAAAGATCTGCACTAATGCGGGAAGTAGGGGCGTAGCCCCAATTATAAGAAATTACGGGGTAGAACTGCAAACAACAGGACATTTTGTTTCTCGCAAACCCGGGAAGGACATTTTCGTAATTTCCCCGTTATGGGAGAGAACTACTTAATTTAGTAGCCTCGGGGCGTGGAAACTAACAAACATGGCCCACCCAGGGGCATAATCACAAAAATACCCTTAGAGGTATATACACAAGACCCGGGGACTTACCCCTCACATACTAAGACAACGAACAAAATCCTTGCGCTGGATGCTTCCTGTGCGTGGTGAATACTTTTTCCCTTTCTCCCCTTTTCTGGACCCTTGGAGGTCTATTTATAGAAGTAGGGGACTACCCGGGGGTGTTTGAACCCGTACGGGTTAAACGGGATGAAAATGACCCTGGGGAGGTCCATTTTCCCTTTTTTTTTTGGTTTCCGCACGCGGGAGAGGAAGGCAGCCCGGGTGGATGACCCCGGACCCACCCGAGGTCGAATGACCCCGGGGAGGTCCGCGCGGGACCTGCTTGGGGTCATCCGACCCCGGGCAGGTCCTCCCCAGGGTCGGTTGACCCCGGGCGGGTCCCGCCCGAGGCCACGCGGCCCAGCCCGCCTGCGCGCAGGCCCACCCGGGGTCGGGCGACCCCGTACGGGTCCCCCTTCGTCCTGTTTTAATAAAAAGGGCTTCTCCCGGGCTTTTTAGGGCTCGTTTGCTCGCTGCGCCGTGTGGAGGGAGGAGAGGACGTGCCTCCTTGTTCGTTTGTCTCGTGCCGTGGGCTGCGAAGAGGGAGCTTGTTCTTGCCCGAGCTGCGTGGTACACGTGCGTGGGACTTTTTTCGGCGGTGTGTACACCCTCCTTTGTTCCCCCTCTTCTTGCTGCGGGGTTTTCTTTGTTCATGTCGAGCATCCAAGGGATAAACCCCCCCCCCCCACCCTTTTTTAGGGTTGCACCCGGCACCACGCGATCCTAACAATCGTGGTGGTCTAATCCGGATTTCATCCACCTTGCTTGCTGCGAAGTATCCGTTATTGCAGAAATATGTGGGCAACGAAGCCCCGAAGTGTGGAAATATTCCACGGGGTGGCGATACGCCAAATATTGAACCCTACGTGAGAATATTCCACGAAGCGGCGATACGCCGAATATGGACCTCGACCAATGCGAGGGTAACATCCCAAATTTTTGAGACGAATAATGGGTGCAACAAATGTCCCCCACGGGACATCCGTCAACGTCGGAGGCAGGGGGCGGGTGGCCCGTGTCTTCCATGATTTTTGCTAATCCCCGAGTTCATTGACATAACGGGGGTCTTGTAGGACTGCTCAATAATCTTATTGCTGTCCATATGTTGATTTAGCCCTTGATTGAGCTTCGTTACTCATCTTTGTCTTTTCGGTCTTGGCTTTGCAGCTCTTGCAGACATGGCTCGCCCAAGCCGAAGCAGAGAGACATCCCGGAGGCCCAGAGTCGGGGGCTCGGATGACCATTATGTGTGGAGGACGGATAGACCCATGCCGCCATTCCCTCCTCACAGCATTACCTCTGAGGGTTTTGACGCGGTGGACCGCGGGTTTACTTGGGTCGCTGAGGGCCTGACAGAGGAGACTACTACTGCTGAGGGTGTTGTTGATGTCTCTCGCATTATGAGGAGGCAAGGAGTCTATGTATATGACCGCTCAGGAGGATATCAATCCCATTTTCCACTGGATCGACATCTCCTCCCCTTTATTCAGAGTTTTGTGCCTCTTAGTGTAGAGGCTGATGATCCCCGTTTGCCGGGAGAGAGGCGCCGCCTTGAGCGGGCTATATTGCTCGGGAGGGACAGCATGCAGAGCACTTGTACCTTTTCTTATCCGAGCTTCCCTGAGGGCTTTGTACGACAGAGACAGTACCCTGATCAGAAGAGTCTGAGCTTCTTCAGGGGTTTTGACAGCTTCACAGTCCGAGTAGGCCCATCCTCACAAGCTATCTAGCATTTGTTTGGGCATCACAAGGTCGCGGATGCTACAGTTGATGGGATGTTTTTGACTCCCTCTGGTGCTGCTTTCGCACATGATGATTATGATCACAACTGCCTATTGCAGAGGACATTAGCACAGAAGGCTCCAAGCTGGTATGGGAGATGGGCCGTGATTCCTTCCCACTGCTATCGTCGAGGTGCGACGGAGTGGTTGTGGGGCATATTGACTGTCTACAGAGCAGCACTTGATAGGGGGGGGATCCGCCACGCAGTGACCGCAGCATTGTACTCCTATCCCTGCCACATAGGGTTGATCCAGGCCTTAGCTGAAAGGTTCAGTCGGGCACTGGAACATATTTGTTACTGTTGAGGGGGAGACTTCACTGGACCTATAGGCTTTCCACATGATTTCTGGACTGTCAGTTTGTGGACAGCCCTATGAGGAGCTGTCCTTGGATGATTTGCATCTCAGTGCTTCAGATGGAGCCAGTCGGTACCTCCTTCCTTACTGCTTCAGATACTTGATGAAGACCTGGAGGGACCTAGCCCTTGTAGGAAAGGAGAAGGCTGCCCGCACACCGAGGGTGACTTTGAACGCCTGGGTGACACATTTTTACAGCGGCCCCTATTGCTTCTATGAAGAGTTTGCTTCTTCTGGCATGACCTGGGAGCAGTGCAGAGAGGTCGAGTTGACGTTTGCTTCACACCCGCGTCACTTGCCCACCCCAGCACAAGGGTGGAATTCGAGGGAGCTGCCGCCGTTGACGTACTTGACAGCTTATTTGGCCTACTGGCTGGCCAGCTTTGTGATCCCTCATGGAGAGGAGGGAGTTCTACGGGCAAAGGTGATATACCTGGCTTGCTTGATGGCGTGTGGGCGCAGGGTCGCTATTGCTCCGGCCGCACTGGCAAACATCTACCACTCCTTCGGAGCCTTGACTTCATACTTGTCGCCCAAAGACGAGTATTCTGATGCCCACTCATTATTTGAGTGCGTGGGCTGGTTTGATATTACCGGAGCTCTCGCAGAGGACACCAGTTGATAACCCAGCTGCCCCACTCATCTTCACCTTTGCTGGTCACCCGGACCAGGATGTAGTTTCACAGCTTGCTAGTGCCTGCCGTGCTCTGTCTTCCTCCATACTAGGAGGGGTGAGAGTCTGGACTTCGACCACAGCTCCCACCTACACCGTCCTTACTTGGAGCGGCAGGGTGACACCGTTGCCTGCAGGTTGTCTTCATGGGCTTTGCTTTCTCCACATGCACTGGCTGAGTGGGTGGTTTGCATACGGCCCGGGGTTCTAGTTTACCGCCGTTCCAGCACAGCAGTTCTTGAGCCGTATTATCCGCACCGATTTGCTAAGAATTTCGGGTATGATCAGGCCATTCCCCCGAATGCGGGCTTCCCTCTGGCCCTTCGACAATACAGGCAGAGAGACGTCCATCTGGTAGCAGCTGCTTGGCAAGCTTTCCTCTTTCGTGATGTGAAGGAGGACTATCCCATTCCAGAACAGATGCGCAAGGGTCACTTTGACATACACTATGCGCGCTGGTGGTTCAAGATTAGCAATGTCTTCAGACAGCGTGTCGACACCATCCGAGTTGCTGAAGAGCGGCGTCTAAGGAAAGAGGACCTGCTTCCCCTGTTTCTGGACCTCGAGTTCGTCAGGTCTCACTTTTCTGGGGCTACCCGAGCCATTCGTGAGATAGAGGCCCGTTGGAGGGAGGAGGGGCTCCCTATTCCTGTTGATAAGAGCCAGTATGCTGGGGCTTTGAAGCCCTTGATAAGTGCACCCGTAGCAGCTTCTACTTCTGGGTCTTCCCGTCAGAGGGCGGTCCCTGGATCTTCAATATCTTACTCCTGGTGGGAAGATTTGAAGACCTCTTGTAGTTTGAAGACGAAGTCCCAGTTGTCAGAGCCAGTCCCTGAGGGAGCATTTGCCGGCAGGACTTTCACAGAGTGGAGGGCCCATATAATCAATGCAGTGGGCTGTGATGGTCCAGTGGAGTATATCTCAGATTTGGAGGTGGCTGCCACCCCCAATGCTATCTTGGCCATTGTCAATAAGGTGGCTCGGGTTCTCCGACTGAAGCCCGAGCAAATCATCTTGAAGCCCGAGGGAATCATAGGGGCGCCAGGTATAAGCTGAATTATTTAGCTCTGTCCCTTTTTTGTT
Organism: Amorphophallus konjac; assembly: GCA_022559845.1. Lineage (NCBI taxonomy): Eukaryota > Viridiplantae > Streptophyta > Magnoliopsida > Alismatales > Araceae > Amorphophallus > Amorphophallus konjac. Next base: position 61,464,591 of record CM040126.1, read on the forward strand.
CTGCAATTTAAGATGCTTATCTATGCAATCTTTTATTTGCAGATCATGCCAGCAGCCCGGGAGGCGGTACTTCCCCACGAGAGCATGCTTCTAGGAAGAGACCCCGGGCTGAAAGCCAAGAGGGTGGCCAACGGCCTGCTACCCCCCCACGTTCTGTGGAAGAATCTCCTACTCCGGCAGACGTTTCCAGTAAGTACAGGGAGTTTTATTTCAAATCAGCATTATAACATGTTTATACAATATTATAACCTGACTCCTTTCTCCCTCTTTTTGGATGCAACTCCTCCTGAGACTTGGGCTACTGCGAGCTTTTCTCCTCGTCCCGGGAATGTCTTCACAGAGGCGGGACTGGAGGTCGACGAGTCCATCCCTGATATTAGTTTGGACATCGAGGGATTGGACCCTCCCACCGACGATTATACGCCGGTGACTGCCGCCTCTCTTGTGCTTGACATAGGAGGGACCTCTGCTACCCAGGGCTTGGGTAAATACTTCTCAGACTCAACCCTTGCTTTTCCTCTCTTTCTGTACTTCAGAGAATATGTGCCTTGGCTAATATAGCATTGCCTGTTGCAGAGGATCCTGGGGTCCAGCCCACTCTCCCTGTTGTCGGAGAAGGGGGTGAATCCTCTACCAGTAAGGGGACTTCTTCCTCCTCTGATTCTTCGAGCGGGGGAAGCTCCAGTACCTCATCGAGCACAGGGATTTCGCATGCCTCTTCTAGTGGAGGCTCTTCTTCCTCCTCATCAAGCTCCTATGAAGAGGGAGAAATAAGGATGAGCCCAGGTAATCTTAGGACTGGATCATCCTCATATTTGAGTTGTGAGCCCCTTTGACTTATTTTGTTGCTCATTATGCAGCTGCCCGGTCGACCTCCTCCCCGGATGACCTTTCTAGGCTCATTGAGTCAGGGCCTTCCACCAACTTGTCGGATTATGACGGAGATCTGAGGGCACTGAGCCCTGGGGCGGAGACACCTGATAGGTTAGCACCACCCTCGGCCTTGGGGCCATTGGCAAACGTTGTCGGCATTGCAGGGTCCAGTGGGATACAGGCTTCAGGTATGCACAAGATTTTTTTGCACATTTTTCCTTGTACATGTCCATTATATTCAGAGAATATTGATATTGTATGGTGCCTCTGACTTGGACAGCTGCTGATCACCTGGAGGGGAGGCCTTCCCTTCAACCTAAAGGAGTTGACATGGCGGCGAGATCGCCCCAGGCTCCTTTGGAGGAGTGGGACACTGCTGACCAGGGGGTTGCCTCGTTGAGCCCTCGGTTTAAAGCTCACATCATTTGTTGGACGAGGCTTCCTTTCTTTGTGATATTAACCATCACTCTACATGTTGATGTCCCCTTCTTTTAGTCGTTTCTCCTCTTGTGGAGTCAGCGGCAGAGGTTGACACCACCGCGATTGAGGAGGATACCCTTGTAGAGATCGGTATGCTTTTATCACTTTGAAGTCCTCATCCTTGTTGTTGGTGCAAATGAAGTATTAAGACTTTTATGTCTCGTTTCACTTGTAGAGAGCTCGGCTGCACCTGTACCACCTACGGAACAGGGATCAGCCCCTCTTGACATCTCTCCTCCAGTCTTGGAAGAGGGGTCTTCTTTCAGATCTGACCCGGCGAGCATGGCTACTTCAGGGGCCATCATGACTTGCACTTTAGCACTCTGATCATATTGATTTTATTGTGGTGATACACTCGCAATCTTTTGTTTCTTCTTTCTTTTATTTCAGGTCTGGCCGAGGGAGGAGCAGAGGCGCCGGCGGACTTCCCTGCCCTTGGGGTTGAGTGGCCTGACACCCCTCAGCCTGGAATGGTGCTAGCAGACGCCGATACGGCTGCGCGGCTTCTCCAAGGACTTGAGCAGCTGATTCGAGTCGATCTCTTGCCAACTATAGAGGCTCTGAGGGGCAGTTTTGGAGGCTTTCACGCGGGGCTATCACATGTTAGGCCTCCCCAGAGATGCATGGATGTCGAGGCTGACAGCTGTGTGGAGCGAGTTCGCCCGCCTTCATATCATACAGGAGTAGAGGGAGAGGATCCAGATGCAGATCCGGCAGCGAGAAGAGCAGCTATGTGGACTTCGGGCAGCCCAGGTTGAGGTCGGCCTCCAGCTCGAGGGCGCTGAGGAGCGCAGCCAGCGGGCCTCCCTTCGAGTAGAGGAGCTGCAGAGGGAGCTTCAGGAGGCCGAGATGGAGCGCCACAATACACAGGCCGAGGTAGAGACGTTCCGCCATAGGCTTGAGGAGCTTCGAGAGGAGACTCTTCAGAGCGAGGCTTTCCTTGCCGACTTGAGGAGGAGCGAGCCTGGTGCTTGACGAGCTTTGGCACCTTCTTGTACATAGGGCTTTTATATTCTGCACATTCTTGTCTCAGTTACCCCCGAGGGCTTGTCTCGGGCTCCTTTCTTTGATTATATTGATGAATAAAGGACATAGCTTAATAGTTTTTGCTTCCATCCTCTTGCATGTATGCTCTTTTTTTTTTTTTTGTCACTTTACCAGCCCTACCGCCCTTTCGGGTTTTCGCCAGGACTGGCCCTCTTTAGCTTTTCCAGTGCGCCCTTACGGGTTTTCACACTGAGGGGTACCCATTTTTGCCTAAGGCGCCCTTTCGGGATTCACCTTAGCCGGATTAAAGCCTTTTTGCCCTTGATTGCTCCCCTAACGGAAACAACCAAGTCCGCTGGGGCACCAATATTTTTAGCCCCGTTTTTTTTTTGAATACCTATGATGCCAAGAGGAGAGAGGGTTTGGCACTCCCAGAGAGCCTTATGTGCCGCGCGGTGGGACAAGTGGGTGGATTTGACAGCCCTAGTGGGACGCATTTAGTCAAATCCAAAAGCCGATAGGCCGAACGGGCTAGCAACCCGAGGAGGGCGTGCATCAAGGATGGCAGTATCGGTTTCGGTACCGGTTTCGGCCGGTCCCGAAACCGATACGTACCGATTTCGGTATCGATTTCGGTTTCAGCCGAAACCGGTTGAAACCATTCAAAAACCTCAAAAATTTAGTAAAACATGTCCGGTTTCGGCCGAAATCATCAGGTTTCGGACCGAAACAGGTGAGTTTCGGCCGAAACCAATACGGTTTCGTCCGAAACCATTAAAAAGTATTATTTAATAGGTTTCGGACCTGCTACAGTGTTAAGGGCCGGTTTCGGATCGATACCGGCCGAAACCGATACGTTTCGGCCGAAACGTATCGGTTTCGGCCGATACTGCCAACAGTGGCGTGCATAGGCCAAGTCCGGTTGGGACAGCAAATAAGTAGGCTTAACAGTCCGAAAGAGACATGTGAATTAAACCTAGAAGCCGATAGGCAAGGTGGGTTGGCAGCCCGAAAGGGGCATGCATAGGCCAAGCCCGGCAGGATGAAAGAAAGGATTTGACGGCCCGGGTGGAACATATGAATTAAGTCCGTAAGCCGATAGGCAAATAGGGTTGGCAGCCTGAAGAGACATATATAGGCCAAGCCTGTGAGGACAAAAGAATGAACTTGACAATCCCGATGGGATGTATAAGTCAAGTCTGAAGTCAAGAGGCAAGATGGGTTGACAACCCAAAAGGGGCATGCATAGGCCAAGCCCAGAAGAAAGAAAGGACGGATTCGACAGCCCTAGTAGGACGTGAGAGTCAAACCCGAAAGCCGATAGGCAAGATGGGTTGGCAGTCCGAAAGGGACATGCATAGGCCAGACCCAGTGGGATGAAAGGAGTGGATTCGACAGCCCTAGTGGGACGTGAGAGCCGAACCCAAAAGCCAATATTGATCCATGTGACGTGACTTTTGGCATAGTTCACCTTGAGCCCACTGATATCCTGTACCATTTCTAGCAGCAATTTGGCATCAATCAATTGGTGCTCCTCATCTACTAGAAAGAGTATGGTGTCATCGACATACTGAAGGTGAGTGATGCTACTAGTGGAGTGACAGACCTAGAACTCTTGAATCACACCTGCCGCCTCTGCTCTCATCCACAGCCTACTCAAAATCTGAGCCACCAGAAGAAGCAAACGTGGAGATAGAGGATCCCCCTGCCAGAGCCCTCTCCCACTGAGGAAGTAGGCAGAGGGCTGCCCATTGATGAGAACTGCGAAGGAAGCGGAACAGATACACTCTCGTATCCAGGAGATCCAAGAGTGATGAAAGCCCATCTTAACAAGCACCTGAAGGAGCCAATTCTAGTTTACTTTGTCATATGCCTTCTCAAAATCTAACTTGAGAACCACTCCCCTATTTCTATGTTGTTTCATAGCATACAAATACTCATGAGCAACAAGAAAGTTCTCATGTATGTGCCTCCCCCCAATGAAGGCCCCCTGTTGTCCACTGTCTAAGCCATCAATTACCTTCTATAATCTCATGACTACCTTTGTGATGATTTTGTAGGTGCTATTCAACAAACTAATGGGTCTAAAATCAGCCCACTCCTGCACACCCTTCTTCTTAGAGATCAAGACAAATAGGGTTTTGTTAATATCCCTCAAATGGGCCCTGCCCTCTAGAACTCCCTAATTGCACCATGTAGGTCCTCCTTAACAATTCCCAGCACTGCTAAAAAAAACCATGGAAAAATCGTCCAGCCCTGGAGCTTTGTCACCTACAAGAGAGAAAATCGCCTGCTTGACCTCTTCTAGGAAGAGACCTACGAGAGCCTCACTATCTGCTGTAAGGAGATGAGGAAGCAAGTCGTATGCAAAAACAGGTCTACAACTCTGCTCTTCTGCAAAAAGCCAAGCATAGAACTCTTTGGCATATCTTCTGATGTCCTCCTCCTCAACAACAATAACCGCTCCGACCCTGATGGAGGCAATATGGTTTGTCATCCTTCTTCCTAAAGCAATCCCGTGAAAATACATCGTGTTCCTATCTCCTTCCTTGAGCCATTTCTCCCTAGATCTCTGTTTCCAGTAATTTCTTCCATGATAAGGATCTCATCATACTCTGCTCTCAAAGACTCCCTACTCATCCTGTCCTATCATCTAGCAAGCCTGCCTCCTCCAAACTATCCAGCGCCTCTAACTGTTGTAAGATCTTGTCCTTCGCATGTTTGTTGGGAAGACACTTGCCAACACCCCATCTTCTGAGCACCTGGGCCAACTGGTGCAGCTTACCAATTAGAGTAGCCATAAAAGACCCATGCTGCCTGTATGCACCCACGCCCCTTTGACTGTGTCTAAGAAATCCTCCTCTCTAAGCCAGAATCTCTCAAATCTGAAAGCTTATATTCCCTCTCGACCATGGCTAGTCTTCAAGAGAATAGACTTGTGATCTAAGGACGGCCTGGCCAAACAAGATGGATGTACATGTAGGAAGTGATCCTCCCAATCCACATACACAAGGAACCTATCCAACCTGGAGCACGAAAGGGTTGCTCTCATATTTGACCAGGTAAATTGAGCATTCACCAAACCGATGTCTATGAGGGCAGCTTGTTGAATGAATTCACAAAAGTCCTCTACCTCCCTCGTACGAGGGTGTTGTCCCGCCTAGACCTGTAAACGGATCAGATACGGAGCGGATAGTGTGATATCCGAATTCATATCCGATTAATAATCACATTATCTGATATCCGATTAAATTATCCGTCGGATACTTTATTCAGATAATTATCCGATTAATACAAATTTGAATTCGGTTCGAATTTTAAACGAAAAATTGCCAAGCCTACTTAGAGGTGAGTCGTGTCAGTCGTATCGGAGCGTTGTACGTTGTATTCTCAAAAAAAGAAAGGGTGAAAGTTGTTTTTATTTTGGGAGAGATTATCAAAAGATTAGACTTCATCCTAAAAAATAGGAGAGGACTTACCAAATTGGAGTAAGTGAAGTTCTTATTTCTAAATTATATTTTGAGATAAAAAAGTGGTAAAAAAGAGTAGCCAAACAATATATTAATTTGAGTTAATTATATATAGAATATGTGTATCCTTAGATATTCATCTAAGGGTTCATATTCGGTCGGATAATATCCAACACGGATATCCCAATATCTGAATTCGTATTCGATTAATAATCGGATTGTCCAATATCCGATTACATTATCCGTCAGATACTTCATTCGGATAATTATCCGATCAAACGAATACGAATTCAAATTCGGTTCGACTTTTAAACAAATAATTGTCAAGCCTAGTCCCATCCTCTCGAAAGCTATCGTCACTGCGTTGAGGTGGTATGCCAGCAACTCCTACCACATATCGCTCTTCCCCTCCCTAGTTTGAGGTCCATAGATCTCTAAAAAAGTCTTAAGAGAATCTATCTCTCAAGCAACAGAAGTGAAGAGAGATAGCCCACGGCCAACCTGCTGTCCTCCTTTACCTCCTCCACCTCAAAGGGGTTCCATAGCACCATGATACCCCATGTTCTACCCACAGTAGAGGAGGCCACCCCCTTAGAGGGAGCCTACCACCCCAAATCTCCCTCATCAACTCTTTTCCGTTCCCCTCACTCTTAGTCTCCTGTCTACAAATGATGTCTACCTTACAATTCCTCACCATCTCCCTCACCATCCTCCTCCTCACCCCCCCAAAAACTCCTCACATTCCATGAGATGATCCTAATGAGGACTAGAAGGTGTCTCCCCCTTCCTCTTCTTATACCACTCGCTCACACTCCTTGCCCACCCTCTTCCTATATAGTCAGAGGTGTGAGGCGACCGTGAGGTAGTCTCATGCCTCAAACGCCTAGGCGATGGCCTACGTGTTTGAGGCGTTTGAGGCATTTTCTTAATATATATATATATATATATATATATATATATATATATATATAATTCAAAAAATATAAATATTTTTTCTAAATATCACAAAAAATATAGACATACAATCAAGATTTTCAATAAAATTAACAACAATCAAGATTTGAGGAGAAAATACATACATACAATCAAGATTTGAGGCAAAAATATATAGGGTAAGTCAATCAAGATCTCCTGGGAGCAGCCCTCTTGGGATGAGACTGCCTCAAAAATGTCCTAGGCTTCTAAGTTTTTTCTTTTTTCGCCTCCCTCACCAACACCGCTAGCAACCTCTTCTGGATAAGGAATAAAGAGCCCCTGATACCCTTCTCCACCCTCTCATAGGATACCCCCAACTTCTCAGTCAGCCCTCTCATATGTTCCTCCGTCAACCTCTCCACCACCCCTAACAACTCCTTCCCCACCTCGTTTCCAGGAATCCCACAAAGCTCCATCACCTCCTCCTCCAGGTCGGACGCCCCAGAGGTACGGGTACCCGGGGGCTCAGCTTCATCCTCTGACTGCTCTAACAGAAGGCATGTCGTCGTCGCCAACAGGATATGGTCCTCAGCATCATGTTCATCATTTGAGAGGTCCGCTCCCAACCTCCGCAAGACCTCCTCTTCGATTGCTCCCAGGTCCAGAGCGGACGGCATCAGTGACTATAGGTGGGGTTGTATCAGGTCCGACAAAGGATCACGCTCCTTTGTCACCCTCCTAGCTTTGCCTTTCCTCCCCGCGTTTGACGTGGCTGACCCTCCCGATGGCTCACCCTCCCGGTGCAACAGTGTGCCGGAGATGACGGTCGATAGTTGCTCTGCTACGTCTAGCCGTTGAGGACGGCCATCAGGCAACGCAACCTCCCCCCACCATGGCAGGGCTCGGAACGCCTGCTCCGAAACAATAACCACCTCCCCCGCCAGAGACGAGGATGACAACGCAGCCATTATCCCATCCGGGTGGCGAGACTTGGGCGGCTGACAACCTTGCAATGCCAGAATGATCGAGCGGGGAAGAAGCCTCTTACCGAGCCCGAGCAAATCGATAGCGTGCATCATCTCAGTATCGGGTAAGTTCCGAGTCCCGCAAGGCGACCCAGAATGGAAACCTAATACGACGGCCGTGCTTGAACCGCCTGATCCACCTCCTTGAAGCCCCGATCGGCCCACCTGCGGCTTCGGTCCCTTTGCAAGTGAGCTCGGCCCAACAGGGCGCAAACCGTTCAAAATTCAAGCGCCCGCCCTAACTTCATCCCTAACCAACGGCTTGGCCCTTCGAAACCCTAGCCCTGGCAACAGCGGTGGCTCCTCCAACTGCTCCTCCACCCAGAGCCTGAGGGCATAAGAATCCCCCTCGAGCTTAACAGTGACGACGGCTAGAATCGCCGCCGGGCTGGAGACCTGCACCACCACCCCGACGGCTATCCTGGAGCCCATCTGAGAGAAACCCAAGCTCCCCCTGACCACGCTCCCGAAGCTTTGGACCACGAATGAGATACATGTATACCCCTAAAAACATTAAATATTATCCCTATACCCCTATCTTTATGAAATTTATCCCAATGCCCCTCAAATCTTTATGACGAACACATTGTCCCCATACCGTCAATGGTCCCTTGTAATGGCTAACCCCAGGTGGATTAACAGGGGGAAAATGACTAGCCTACCCCTATGCTTGGTGATCTTCCATTTCCCTCGTCTCAATCCCCCTCTCCCTCGAGCGGCGGCGGCCCAACCTCCACCCCAGCAGCGCAGCAACCTCCCCCTCCTCTCTCTGGAGACCATCTTCTCACCGTCTCCCCATCCCCCTCCCCCTCACTGTCTCCCCCACCCCACCTCTCTCTATCTCTCCCTTTCTACCTGCAAGTGTGTATGCACGGAGGGGAGGATCCCCTCCAGGACCACCCCTTCTCCCCCTCCACTCTGCCCCCGCTCCCCCTCACCTCTAGCAGCCTCCCTTCCCCATCCCTGTGGCGGCTCCTCCGGTGGTGTCGAGAGAGAGAGCAGGGAGAGAGCGAGAAAGATGAAGCGGTCCCCTTCGGCATCAACAAGAGAGAGAAGGGGGGAGCACGTCACATGTCGCAGCAGGGCAGCAGGTCAGCTCCAACGTTGTGCGGTGGCACCTAGAGAAGCTCGGCGGCGTCTTTAGCATTGTCCGCTAGCATCTCTAACATCATCGGCGGCATTGGTGGCATCATCCATAGCGTCCAGCAATGGGTGGGGAGAGGGGACCGGTGGGGAGGGGATCCAACTGCCCTCCTCCCCAGTGGCATCTAGTGATGCCCGGTGGCGAGAGAGAGAGAGAGAGACCATGTCACACGTTGCAGCAGGGCAGCAGGCCGGCTCCAATGTTGTGCAGTGGCATCTGGCGATGCCCAGCAGCATCCCTAGCATCGTCCGCTAGCATCTCCAACGTCATCTGCGGCATCAGTGGCATCGTCCATGGTGTCCAGCGATGGGTGGGGAGAGGGGACCGGCTGGGGAGGGGGTCCAGCCGCCCTCCTCCTCTCAGTGGCATTTGGTGATGCCCGACGGGGAGAGAGAGAGAGGGCGCGGCAGTCCTCTCCGGTGCCGGTTAGAGAAAGAGAGAGAGAGAGAGCATGGAGAGAGCGAGAGAGAGAGAACCGTCTGGGGTAAAAATGTAATCTCACATGAGTGAGTTACCATCGTTAAGCATCTAACTCAAGGGCTCTAACCTTAGGGCATGGTAACTTGGGTTAGGAGATTTGGGGGGTTCCATAAAGGTAGGGGTATAGGTTTCAGAGGGAAAACAGGTAATTTTCTCAAAACAAATTCATGGTATCAGATATAGAAAGGAGCTCCAACATATGGAAAACGACTGTCATTCTGGTTACCTGATGAGAAGAATTCCTCAGGAAGTTTCAACATTTTAGCAAGCCAATCTAAGACTATAACTTCAAGTTCTGTTGCAGCAGGAGAGGCCACCCAATTGAAACCCACAATGTTGAAACCAGCACTAAGCATTTCCCCCAAGAACCCTGCAGTGCTGCTATTGGAAGGATAATAAGCAAAATAACCTGGACTCTGCCAATGTGTAACCCCAGGTACAATTTTCTGGTGAATATCTGCACTCACAAAGTTTATTTTAGACTTCAACTTTTGGTTGTGAACGAACGAATTTCAAGCTCTTGAAGCAATAAATTCTAAAAAGATAGGGAAAAGAAGAGCAAAAAAAGATGTATTGAAACATCACCATCAAGAACACTCTCTAACTTCTCTGGGCAGTTGGGAGCAGAATCAGGTAGAAGCTCATGCAAATACCCAGGCTGCAGACAAAAGTTGCAATCGGATGAATGCCTGTTTTTCATCAAACTATGAAATAATGAAACTTGATTTTATCTTTGTCAAAGAATAAAGGTTCCAAAACCTGACAGATATGAACCAGACATTCACAAAAGCTACAAAAATGAATGCTCCTCATGCCTGATAACTATGAAGTCCCACATCAGTTGTGTACATATGAGTCTTGGCTTTGTAAGGAAAAGGGTCTCTCTCTCTCCACTCATTGCCAATTGAATTTCAGTTGGATGCTCTAACATGATATCAGAGCCAGTCCACACTCAACGCTATATTCCTGTCCTTTGTCTTGTTTTGACCCCTTGTCTGTTGTGTCGGGGGGCAATTGGTTTGTAGTTGGTTGCTCAAACAATAGCAATTCAACTATTAGTGTTGCTCATAATCATCTTTCAACATGGAAAGAAGATGATTATACAATAGTAGCCTCTGAAAGAATCACATCAATCACCTAGTTTTACCCTATAACATCATCATCCGACTATCAATTATCTGTTTAAGTTAGTAGATATATTTGGTTATAACCCAGAAACACAATGAGTGTGCATGTGTATATACATTTGTATGTGTATATATATATATACATTCAGTTAAATAAGCACTTGGTTATCATCTAAGTGAACTTGTAAAGAAAAGAAAATCATGCTTCTAATAAGATGTAGTTTCTTCAAAGAAAAACTTATTAGAATTAGCTGACATCAATGTAGTGAGGCATGGCTATTAAATCTTCTAAAAAGAGAAAGCAAGAACATTGGAAGTGCAAATGCATGGATGTACTACATTCACATACAGAACAACACACCTTCTAGTTTTGACAAATAAAGCATATTTTAATATCACAGTATAACATGGATGTAAAGAGAGAAGTGCTGCACAAGGGAGAGGACAAAACCATTAAGTGTGTATATCCAGTTAAAGACAACTGCCACAATAATGACACAGCTGAGAATACACGGTTCTGGAACAAGTTCAAAACCGAGTATATAATAGTTTTATTATTCATAGAAGCATATGGAGTCATGGATAAACTGAAGCCGACAAAGATTGAACGGAAATAATGTAGCACAAAAGTAGATCACACTTTAGTCTCTATCCATTAATAGTACAATAATAGTTTTTTTTGCAAAGGGATTTATCAATAAGCAGGAAACATATATTGGATCCAAGTGGAGTAATAGAAGGCTGCCATGACAATCACATTGCATATCACAAACATGGCAGCCACTCATCATCATCATCATCAGAATCTTATCCCAATTATTTGGGGTCGGCTACAAGAATCATGTTCCGCCAAAGATTTCTATCAAGTATTATATTCATATTTAAACCCAAGAAAGTAATGTCCTTCCTAATAACATCGCGCCATCTCATTTTAGGACTTTCCTGAGCTCTTTTACTAGCATCCACTAAGATTCGGTCACATCTTTTAACCGGCGCTGAGTTTGGGCGACAAAACACATGTCCAAACCACCTGAGTCTATTTTCTCTCATTTTACTATCAATTAGGGCTATCCCCAAGTCCTTACGGATACGCTCATTCCTAATCTTGTCTTTCTTAGTCTTGTCACACATCCATCTTAACATCCTCATCTCTACTATACACATTTTGTGAATATGGTCCTTTCGTACTGCCCAACACTCGGTACCATATAACAAAGCAGGTCTCACAGCCGTTCTATAAAACCTCCCTTTGAGTTTCGCAGGCATACGACGATCACAGAGGACTCTTGATGCGCTTCTCCATCTTAACCAGCCGGCCTTAATCCTATGTGCAACATCGTCGTAAATCTCCCCATACTCTTGTATGATAGACCCTAAGTACCGAAAGCTACTACTCTTCGGAAGGAAAACATTTTGATAAGTCATCAAAAAGTACAGGTGCAGCATTCAGTCAATCTCTTCCTTCTTCTTTTTTTGAAAGTGAGTGATAGCACTATGGTATTAAAAAAAAAAAGAGGATGTACAAGTACTGTCACTAAGTTCCCAAAAAAGCTCCGTATACATGAAAGGCCCACACAAAGTCAGTGTGACCCACACTAAGCTCCCAACAAAACAAAAAGGGAAGAGTTATGGGAGTTCACATTACAAAAGAGCTCCGCCCACTCTATCACTCTATCGTAAATAAACCAAGCCACATTCTCCACCGCTCTAGCTTCCCTGTTGAACGTCCTACTGTTCCGCTTCCCCCATAAGGCCCACAATGTAGCATGGGGAATCAACCACCAGACAAATCTCTCCGGTTATTTACTTCAAATTTTATTAGTACTATCCACTTTCAAAAAAAACTTCAAATTTATTAACGTAACATCTTCAGCAGTACATTTTTTCCCCACAACAAACATGAGTGCAAGTGGTCAGAAGTGCTTATCTAAGATCAAGATCAATTACAAACCTCCATGAAAAAGGAAAAGAAAGAGAAAGAGAAGCAACAAATAAACAGAATGAATTTTTTAAAAAAAAGTAATACGGTGAACTTCAGAAGAGGAGGCGAATGGAACATTAGTTGTAGCAGAAAAACAAAATTCTTGATGTACTATAGCCCCAACATGGGACACAAGTTACAAGATTCCCACCTTCTCACAATACTTGGCAAAGAAATCAAGCACCAACACTAAATTGAATCTCACATATCACTTCATCTACATTAAGCACCAAAACGAAATGCCTTAAAACCGATCAAAAGGGAAAAGAAAAACAACGAGCACCATCATCATGTGCAAGGATGGTCAAAAGGCATTCGCCAGATAGCAGAGTTTGTACTTATTTCCAAACGTGCCAGACTCCACGCCAACTCACTGGACCCCAATTCAGAAACACTAAGCCGCCAACAAAAAGCCCGCTTCCCAACAGGATAAAGAACACCATCCAAACACGGCATTCTCTGGCAATACCTCAACTTGGCTGAGAACAGGGAAGCTCTCGATGCTCTTGTAGTAGTCGGCAATGAAATCCACCATCCTGTGAGCATGCTCCCTGAGCTGCTCCGCGTCCATCGGCTTCAGAGCTCCCTCCCTGCCAGGAGGAACACCAAGATGCCCATTACTTTCCCAGGTAACAAAGGTGAACGCGGGCAGACTGTGACTACAGCCCAAAGGAAAAGAGGAATAAAAACTCACATGAGAGAGGGGTGAGAAGCTCTCCTCCCCTCCTGGGAATCGTTTCCTACTATCTAATCTATATTCCCAACCAATCTACAGACCCAACAAGAGCGGTAGTTTTCTTTTGTCATCGCGGACAGATGGAGGGAACAAATCGGAGGAGAGGAGAGGGTGGTGGACGAAAAGATAGGGGAAAAAAGGAGGGTTTTTTTGTAAATAAATTATTATTAAAAATAAACTTACAAACAAACTATTCTTAAAAATATATTAGATCGTACGAATAAGTCATATTTATTTATAAATATACCATTTTTTGACAAAAATTGTAAAAAAGATCATGCTCAAATGACTTTATGATATATATGTAGTATTTTATTTTATGTAATAATATGTCCATTAATATACTTTTATAATATTTTTGTAAATTCATTTCTTAATATACTAAAATCTCAAAAAATTGGGTAAAAATTAAAACAAGATATTTTCTGGAGATGCAGGGGATCGAACCCCGTGCCTCTCGCATGCAAAGCGAGCGCTCTACCATTTGAGCTACATCCCCGATTGACTGTCATGCTACATAAATCAATAATTATGAATGTCCCATTCTGAGCAACATGAACTACATGCAACAGAAAGAAATACACTCGGTCATTAGTTATGCATCTATAAATGCTAAGAAGGTGTTTCCTTTATATGATCAGCTGAATGGTAGAAGTTGAACACGTAACCTCGAACTCGTTGCTAAACGCGTCCCACATATTTATACATGTTAGAGTGTACTACACTAATAGCACAGAGAGGAAAGTTTCACGTGTACTTGTTCCCAGAAAATACCCAAACTAAAACCTTGACCAAAATGTTAAACACAAACCCTCCCCCCCCCCAAAAAAAAAGAGAACAATAAAACAGAAAGAAACGGTAAGAGGAAAAGGTAAACAGGAAGGAGGAAACGGCCCTGGTCAACGGCAGCAGCAAAGATAGCTCCTCGCTGTGGCCTCTTCATCAACCAAACACGTGTACAACCCCCCTAAAACAGGAAGCCCCCGGCCAAAGTGTCCTCTCGGCTTGATATATGGCCATGCCCTCCCTGCCATCCCCAGGAAGGAGCACAGCAGCAGCAACAGCGCCACAGAGGAACACCAACCCCCCGCCCCCTCCTCCCAACCCTCTCTTGTGTTGGTGACCTCCCATTTCTTGGTTTTTCTCAGAGGAGGAGAAGAAGATGTCGAGCGCCCAGGAGATCGTTAAGGCTGGCGAGGTGCGAGCTGCTCCTCTTTGGTCCCCCGAGTTTCTCACTTGGGCTTCTAACGCTCTCAACTTTTTGGTTTTGGGCAGGAGAAAGCCCATCAGGGCATGGACTCCGCGAAGGGTATGACCTCCAGCGCGGCCCAGTCGGCCCAGGCGGGCAAGGATCAGGCCGGGGGCTTCATGCAACAGGTCTCCGATGTCTGTTCCTTGCTGCACCACTTACGTTGCAGCACGTCCATTTCCCCTTTAAAATTTAAATAGAAGTAGATCTACATGTTTGTATCGTCCAATTCTCGATCGAATGGTTAAAAAAAATTAAAAAAACAGACCTTCTAAATGGGCTCAAAATGATGGCCCATTATTTTAGACAAGCAAAGGTGTCCGACCTTGCTTTTTTATTTTTTAAACCTTCCGACTTTTTTTGATATATATATATATATGAATTAGTTTTGATATGATCTCCTCTGTTTTACCCCATCTCCTTTTCCCCCACTGTGCAGACCACGGAGCAGGTGAAGAGCATGGCTGCGAACGCCGCGGACACCGTCAAGAGCACCCTGGGGATGGGAGGCAACTCCGGCAGCAACCCCGGAAGCTAGAACTGCGGCACCCAAAGGAACAGCCCCATGCACTGCAGGCCCCCCATTCCACCGTCCTTTGTGCTGCTCATCAAAACTGTTAACTTTGTTAGCTTTACTCTGCTTGCCAGGCTTATCACCTGAGCAAACTACGAGAGGTGATATGTATAGATGATGATCCATGGGTCTCTCTTACATGTATGCCTCTCGGTGTTTGATCCCCCCCCTTGCTGGTGCCATCTTTAGTATGTATTACTACTAGTATTGCTTACTAGTATCATCGATCTGTTGGTATGTACTCTGGGTGTGGCCTGTCACTCGTGTGTGTGGAGGCTGGGTTTCCTTTTCTTTTTCATCTTTTTGGAGTTAGTATGTACTCTGGGAACAGAGGTTTCTCTCGGCAACTGGCGAGAGGGAATTTTGTTGGTCAATTGATGTAATAAAAATTAAAATCCAAACTGGTGATGAATAGAATCACATATATTGATATGAAAAAGACCTAGCAGATACGCCCTTGTCGTCTCTTATTGCTTGTTTGGGATGGAGTTGATGTCTGATCACAGCCCTGACAGCGCAGTTGCCTCAAGAAATCCGGCGTTTTCTCACTGTGAATCTGTGATGTCTCAAAGCCGGTATGGGCTCCGTTGGAACTGCCTTCTTTGAATTGTCTAGGCATTGATTTTTAAAGATACTCTTATTTCGTAACAAATACACATGTAGAGGGGATTTTCATGTTCCAAGCACGGCCCAGTAGAGCGGCCCAGCTCACAGGTGAAAGCTAGGCCCAGTAGGGCATTGGCGGCCCATAAAGGCCATCCGGCTCGTTTAAGAGCATATGAGGCCCAACAATCGTTGTCCAAGCCCCGCACAATACGTGCCAGTCAAGTCCTCCGCCAAGTGGCAGGTCGGGAGGAAACTCACGAGACAAACAACATGACACTCGCAAGTTCTGACTTGAGAGACTCTGAATGGTTACTCAGCTCCAAGTTACTCAAGAGGTCTTAGGAACTAACTCAGTTCCAAGTAGGAGGCCCAACTACAAGCTCGGCCCCAAACTCATCTCAGGAATAAGGGTAATAACTCGGGATCCTAAGAAATGGTCTTAGCCTAATTTCCGGTCTATTGAGTCTTAGCTCAATTACTGAAGGGTCTTAACCCAATCTCCGATCTATTGAGTCTTACCTTGAGTATTAGAAGGTCTTAGCCAGATCCCCGGTCTATTGACTTACTGAAGGGTCTTAGTCCGATCTTCGGCCTATCGAGTCTTAGCTCGATTACTAAATAGCCTTAGCCTGATTTTCGATCTATCGAGTCTTAACTCAATTATCGAAAAGGCCTTAGGCTGACCCCTGGCCTGTCAAATCTCAAGCTCAATTCTGAGTCTTCCAAGGGGTTCTTGGCCCAAGGAAACCTTGGTCAACCAAAAAAACTATATTCGAATATGATAATATACATGCAACGTCCTCTGCCACGCATTTTGACCTCTGTGAAGGCAAACAATTATTCGATATGCAATCATGGTATAAAAGGTGAAATGATGACATTACATACCGCTATAAAAATTTGCGAATTACTAAGGCTATTTCACCATCATGACAAGTGTGCACAAGTTACCAAGTCAAGGAACCCCCCAATCTCCCCACATGACATGAGATATTCACTCCAAGAGCGGGCAAAGCAAAAAAAAAAGACACATAAGGGACATGTCAAGATCTACCAAGTCCTACAATGATAACATAATCTCACTAGATATCAAAGCTAAGAGATGACAAAATTTCCTTATGTGGTGCATCCCTACCATATAACAGCACCAACAAGGTAAGTCATTAGACACGCACCCTTCACGTGCCAATATTTCTTGATTTTTTGGATATGATAACTAAGACCACCGACCATTTATCAACTGTAAAAGGATCGCCCCTTCGCCTTAATACAGGTACGACGAGAGACAATCCAATCATGTACATTCTATTTTATTGAGCAAAATCTTATCTTGACTTAAACATTAAAGGGTTTTTCCCGAGAAAACTCTCCCCCCTCATCTTCTTCTCTGGTGACATGTCCTTCAGCTAAGACAAATTGTGTTTCGCTACGACAAAATCTCTTGGCCATATGACGGTCGCGATAACTGGACCTCCACAACACATAATTTATTTTTTGATTTATTGTTTTTAAAAAATCATAAATGCTCCAAAAAATGAAAATAAAAGTTAAATAATTTAGATGAACTTCTCAAAAGGGAATCATCTCTCAAATAAAAGTGAGATTATGGAAAGTTTTATGAAATAGATAGACTTCATAAAGTTTTCAATTGACTAAGGTGTTGTTTGGTTTGCTACAAAATGTTGTAATCTTCTAATTTAGATTATTGTTTTTAAAATCTCAAATTTTTTAGTTAACCCTTATTTTGAAAACTAAAATTGAAGAAAAATAAAAGAGTAAATTTTAATTTTTCCCACTCTTTTGATGCCAACTATTACATGCAAGCAAGAAAATAGTACCTGTAACCCCTCGAAGGGTAACAAGATTAAAATAATGTCATTCAAAAGTGTCCTCTGTACCACTCACTTCAATGGGCAATACAAAAGAGGTAGAGTGGAATTCACGAGCCAAAGACTGGTGAGAGTGAGATTAAGGCGTTGTTTGGTATCGCGATGGATTATAAATTATGAGATTTCTAATCATTAGAATCTCCACCCCTGACAATCCCTTCCAAATGTTCACATGTCCCATCATAGTTTTCTATGGAGAGATTTTGGGGGGTAGATAGAGATATGGAGAAAGAGTGGCCTTTTGAAAATTGTGAAATGGTGTCACAAAATAGCCTATTCTCTCTCTAAGGATTTCAGGAAAATTCCCACTTAGCGGTTCCAAATGCTGCCTTAAATGGACTAGGGTAAAAAATCACAAGTCAAAGTGAGTGAAGTGTTGACTCTAAATCTCTTGCGTCACAATTTGAGTCAAACTATATTTGCACTTATTATCAAATTGTTTTAATCAAACCCTCCTTTTCGAGTCATGTTGAATGAGAGAAAAATGTTATGTTATCCTATTTTTACTATTTTTATCAGTTTATTATCTAATTTAAAATTTAAATAGTAAAGAAATAACTTTTCAACTCAATCATCCAATTTAGATGATTAAAATGATAATAATGAAGAATATAATGTCACATCTAGCTAATCACATGCCCCCCACCGCCCACACACGAAGAGACCTCCACCCGCAGCGAGCCGCGACTACCTCACCAATCGGTTCGGCACATGCCACTCCTTCTCCAAGGATACTCGTGGTCCCTCGTCTCCAAGCACGTGAAACTGGCCACAGTCACATTGCGTCCAAGCACGTGAAATTGGCCACAGTCACATTGCGTCTCTAAGCCCTCGCCGCGGGGCCGCCTGGTCCACTACTACCACCAGCCCTCTTCACGATCGAAAAGTGCACTGTGATCTTCCAACAAGTTGTAGTGGCCACCGGCATGCGTGGGGACACTCCGGTGCGCCCCCCACTCTGGTTGTGCCCCCCGAGGCCGTTGCTTGCCATGTGTTGTTATCACCCACAAATGATGAACAAAGGGGAGCCTCTTTCGCGTTCAAAGGTCTCTACCTAACCTTTCGACGTGGATGCCACCACAGAAACAGCATTACCATGGTACGTGCAGTAGTTAAGATGGGAGGGGACCGGTGGAATTATGCGAAGTTGAATATGTAATGATAATTTTTCTAGGGCCCCTAAGATCATTGTTAAATAATTTTTATAGTTGAAATTCGGAGGAACTTAGAGATTGAGGTTGCTCATATTTAGATAGACTATTTCTTATGGGTTACAAAGTAACAATTTTTGACGATAACCCAAGTAACAATATGTAATTGTGTCTAATTATTTTGTGGATTTACCAATAATATTTGTGTGCTATAAGACTGTAGTGGTGTAGAACTCGCAAGCTTCCTCGATCATCAGATGACTAATTATTTTGTTCTAGGGAACGATGGGATCATGACTTATTCATAGGAGGGTGACCTAGAGTGGGGGACGGAGAGTGGGGGTCAGATAGCTAATGGTGTCTTTGAAGATGTCGGCGCCACTGGGGGAGGCCGGCGCGGAGCAATGCTGGGTTGAGGCGGCGTCGAGGCCTCCGGGTAAGGGGCCCGGGTGGAGGCACAGCATGATAGGTAGCCCCCCTGGACACCTTGAGGTTGCGGCCGGCCATGGCGGCGATCTAAAGATCTCGCTCTAAAAGTATCACCGAGAGAGGGGGTTGTCAACATCCTCAACGTTGGCCAACGGAGCACTACTATCGTTAGAGACAAATAAGTCCCCATATCCAACCCTTCAAAGGGAAGATGTGAGAGACCCTCGTTGAACTCCTTCGCTAAGCATTCGGGACGCATATGTCTTGATAGAACCTCATTGAACTCATTTCCTGTAAGGGAAGTTCTCATCAGAGTGGGCATTCCCTAGGAAAACTCTCCGATGCTCAAGTCAGGAGACACCACAAATAAGGAGAAGGAGGTCCCCGATAGAGAATGTGCACCAGGCTTTGTCTGGGCAAGAAGGCTAGAGGAAAAGGGGATCTCCGCATGAGCAGCGTTCCTTGGGGGAACTCTCTTGGTAACCCAAAAGGTGTGGGATAAGGATTGGAACAGGCTTTTCCCTGGGAGAAAGGGGGCTGAG
Organism: Amorphophallus konjac; assembly: GCA_022559845.1. Lineage (NCBI taxonomy): Eukaryota > Viridiplantae > Streptophyta > Magnoliopsida > Alismatales > Araceae > Amorphophallus > Amorphophallus konjac. The sequence goes on from CM040126.1 coordinate 61,484,249, forward strand.
TTTTGGGATTACCCTTGCCCTCTTTCTTCTTAGCCAAGCTCTCTTCCCTAGCTTGGGAGGCCGCTGAGACCTTCCTTATATAGTTGCTGGCAGGCAGTGGTTCCATATCAGGAGAGATCTCTTGGCCCCTAGACGTCGAAGGGAGTGAACTCTGTGGCATTGAAAAGGAGCGAGGATCTACTGACATCTGCAGGTCATAATGGTGCACTGAATCCTCGCAACCTAGTTGGATTGCACAGATTTGGTGGGACCATGCAGCCCTAGAGACCGAATGCAGGGCGACAGTTGTGCTTCTCGAGGGATATTTGCCTTACTGAGATCTATCTTTGATTGCACTGCCTCGCGAACCGATGAGGGAGCTTGACCGCGTCCGTTGGTGGTCATGAATCTCAAATGAAACTCATGAGGACCCAAAGGGGCGGGCTCCCATGGTACGTGCCAAGGCCTTTTGTTGGCCCGGAGGGATCGAGCTAGTGCTCTAGGCCTCCGGACAATGTCCAGGGTTGAGTACCGCTCCAGATCTCCTGTTTGGGTCGAGCTACCTCTCGAGGTCTCCGGGAATAGCACAGGACCGAGTCAATGTTCCAGATCTCCTGTTGGGGTCGAGCTACCTCTCGAGGTCTCCAAGAATGGCCCAAGACCGAGTCAGTGCTCCAGACCTCCTAAGAAAGGTAGGGATCGAGCTAGCGTGGCCCTAGCTAGCCCCCTTTGTAACGCCCAAGAAATTTTCTAGGAATTTTCTGGATTAAAATATAATTATTAGATATTTTTAAAGGCTTAATCGGCTATTGAGAAAAATTAAGGATTTATTTAATCCATTTAAAAGCCTTATATCAACTAAAGGGCTAAGCCCAACTCAAATAGGCCCAAAGACCCATTTCCAAGACTTTTAGACCCAAGCCCATTAATAGAAACATAAATTAGATAATTTACGGATTTAAAATATGATATATACATCAAGTGGGTGAATAAATGGAAGATAATAAGAAAATTCAAATTTTTCGGATTAAGTGCCACCTGGCGGTCTATCGCGCGACTGTCAGAGACACCCTAGCGGTCCTTCCATGACCGCTAAGCGACCCCAGTTCCATGAATGGAAGAAAACGTGAAAAGCTTAGATCTTTGACGATCAACTCACCTTAGATCGAAGCTACCTGGCGAGGAAGACTCTCCAGAATCCCCTAGGGATTTACTCTACTCCAATTTAGGACTCTAGGATCGATCTAATCCTTTAAATCCCAAGTGAACCCTATAAATAGACCCTAACTTCGACTCATGCGAACCCTAGTGTTGGATCACATTTTTCGAAGGTAAGGAAACACTATCTCAGGTTGGTTATTTAGAACTTTATGTTCTTCTTAGTTTTATCTAACTACCCTCAAATTTTCATACTAGAAGACCCAGTAATTGGAGAGTTAGAGCATCTGCAAGTCGTTAGTTCGTAACAGACTGCACAGGAACCAGTGTGATAGACCAAAGAAGATCAGGAAAATAGAAGCCATATGTTGATTTATATTGGTTCCTTTGAGAATGAAGTATGATGTCAACAATAGAAATATGAATAAGCAATGTGCAATATGCAATCAACCTATGAACATGTGCAGCATGAACCTAGGCAATCAGCATGAAATCTAAGCATGGGCATGCCATCTCTATCAGAACCAAGCAAAGGAAAAGAAAAACACACGCCGAGGCGTGGAGCAAGGGAATAAAAGAAAACACACACCGTGGGTGTGGAGCAAGCAAAGTAAAGCAAAGAAAGAAAAGATATGATTAAAGAGAGAGGACTACTGCCCAAACTAAAAGATGTGATCGCCACCAAAATATTAAACTAGCCAAAGCTAAGATAAATACCTTGAAAATAGGTGGATGCAACACCCGCCCACGGGAGAGAGAAAACTGCACTTCTGTGAACAATAACGGTCGAAGACTGGCGCGCCAGAGAAATTAGCAGTCTTACGATAAACCGTCAGAAAACCTTAGCGCTCCAATATACAACCGCCAGAGAACCACAGAGCAGCAAGCTTTGGGACTTTTGATCTCCACTTCTTCCAGCTGGCCAGAAGACTTGGGCCTTGTGCTATGGATGCTGTAAACCTGCAAAACGTGTAGAGAACACAGAGAAACAACCCAAATTAGCCCGATAACAAGTGTAGTAACTATAAGACAAAGAAAACTAAAAACATGCAATTAGAAGGGTGGATACCTGGGAGGTTGGTTTTTTAACCCCTGTGGGGCGTTTTAAAAGATGGGAGAGGTTTAAAATGAATGTAGAAGATGGAAGAACGTGAGAGAGGAAGAGGGAAGATGCCTTGGATGCTTATGAGAGGAAAAGAAAAAATAAAAACACAAGAAAACACTAAAACCATTGGAACTTGATACTCCCTAGACTTAGGAGGCAGATGGACATGGGAAGCAGTTCTCCTTGATCGGTTCTAGCTCCAGGATGCGGCAACACTTTGACGCGAACTCAGAAATCTCCTCCTCAACCCATGAACTCAAAGGCTCTATTTATAGACTCTCAAAGTCTAGGCTCGAGTTGGAGGGATAATGACTCGAAATTAGGCCAAAAACCAGATAATCCTTGAAGATAATACTCCCAAGAGTCCATAGAAACAAACGGGAGCTTATGAGGACGTGTATTGAGGGAGAAATCGTAGAATCAAACTCTCAATCCGGCCACGGCGTAGCAGAGAAAGAGCAGTCCTGCTAGAACTCTCTGTTTGATGAAACGGCCTTACGATAAACCGCCACAGCCATTTGACGGCGAAGGATGGACTGCCACCCTGTGTTATCAACAATAGATAAGGCCAACGGGCAAAATTTTCGTAATAAGGACTCTGCAAGCTGGTGGCGGTCGATGGTTCACGCACTAGAAGCATATGACGGTCCCACGATGAACCGCTAAAGCACAACGGATAAGATAAGATAAGATAAGGCTTGAGAAAGGCTGTTGACTTTCGGACTCTGGCGTCAGCAAGCGGTCGAAGGAAGGAGCGCTACACGTCAGCAAACGCACCAGGGATAGGCCGCCAGAGACAATGGGGTGGTAAATAACATGAAGGCTTGCTAAGCTTCATCCAACGAATAAAGAATGAGGAGAGAGACCCAACCAAGGAGAGGTGACCCAAGAAATAGACCTCAAAACTGACCAAGAAGGCCCAACAAGGGTGAACAACTCGAAGCATCATAAAGATGAGCAAGGAAATGACCCAACTCATTGGTCATAAAACAGGTGTCAACAGATGCCCCTCCTTAACGTCCTCTTTGCAAGGGAACAAGCGGAGGTGAAGTGAAAGTGACATGGAACATGAAGATGAAACGGAAATGAAGCGGAGTGGACTGAAAAGCGGGCGTTAAGGTAAACCGACACCCGTCCTCAACCAACGAGCGATAGGAATCTTCCGGAAAACTCCGAACCAATCACAAGGAACGGCAAACCAAATGACGCATGTTTGGAGGAACTAACAACTATGGAAAGGAAAACACGACCAACCTCCTCACTGGAACACACAGCTGATAGGCGGTCGGAGCAAGCGAAAAAAGTAATGAAACGAGTAACTAAACTCCAGACGGAATCTTGGCTAACCAGACCGAGTAAATAGACCAAAGAAAACCTTCCAACTCAGAGCGAAATAATTATCCTTACTTGAGACCATGGACACACAATTATCCACCATTACGGAGACACTCAGACAGATGAGGGTACGTGAATGCTCAAAGATGTGCATGATGCATGCTGGGCTAAAATAAAGAAATCATCAAAACGAATGCAAAGAAAGATAAAATAACAAGATACTCGGGATTAGTATTGCTAGACCGGAGAAATCAGGGTCAATATACTATCTGCAACCACTGCGTGCAAGATAGAACCATCGTCCTCCAACTCGGCCAACCTAACGGCATATCCAACGATTAAACATGTGTACTTAGATCATCATCATTTTTGTTAAAGGGGAACATCAGATCCTGGAACACATGAATGACCAGCCGGTTCTCGAGATAATATATCATAGATACCCTATAGTAATGCATCAAGGGACTAGGGATCGAGATACTTACCTGACTTACCTTCCTGGTGAGCTGACATGATGTGATGTCTTTCATGATATTTGAAAATAGAGGATTAGCCATCATCAATAATCAATCATGATCATAAGAATAGGCATGAAGCATCAACATCCACGTGAGATATAATGAAATGAAGCATTGTTGACATAAATATAACATGAAAGTAGATAATCATCAATCAAATTCAAGACAGAAACGGTCTTATAGAGGAGCGCCAGAAGCAAGTGACGGTCAAACATTGGACCGCCATAATCCGTCGGTTCACATACCCCAAGAAGGGTAGCTCAGATAAGAAACGGTTAATGGGAGGTACGTCCGAAGCATGTAACGGTCTTACGATAGATTGCCAATTTTCCTGGGTTTTCAAAAAAAAATGAACCGATCGGCCTCTCCCTCTCATTCATGCAAAACACTCAAAACACAAAAAACGCCCAAACCGAGACCCACCATTCCACTCCGGCGAAGCCCCACCGGCGACCACCGTACTCCGCCGCGCAAACCATGATGAAGAGGAAGGCTATTAAGAGGTTTCGTGTGCGGGCAAAGAGGGAGGATACACCTCCGGCGATGAACCAATCGGAGGAAGAGGAACCGGCGACGGCGGCCCAAACGGCGGAGGGAGAAGCTCCCGCGACGGCTGAAGGCCCTGAGCAGGCTGCCGGCGATGAGGAAGAGGCCACGGTGGCGGAGGAAACGCCAGAGAAGAAGAAGGGCGGCCGCAGCTCGGAGGTAGGCCACTGCCCCCAAAAAACCCATTTTTATTCTTTTTAATGTATGCATGTGATGTGGATGGCCTTAGGAGGGGTCTCGAGACCCAATAGCGATGATTGTAGGCCCTTGGGGCCATTTCCAGAACTTGGGGAAACGAATTGAAGAACGCCCCCTTGCTGGGAGCGTAGCGGTCGTTCCAATGACCGCTACAGAATCTAGCGCTCCACCTCTGGTCCGCCAGACGACTATGACGGTCCAAAACTGGGCCGCTAGAGAAACCAGAGGCAGGATGTGAATTTTATGTTTTTGTGTTATTTGATTTTTTTGATGTTTTTGTTTATGCAATAAAATGCAATGCAAATGACTGAATCTATGTTCTAAATGTGTGCAGGGGAAAAGACGGACGAGGATTTCATGGCTGCAGGTTAGAGCGGTATACCAGGCATTGCCTGACTACCAGAGGGACCGGCTAGCTGCCATGGGATTCAGGGAGCTGTTGAGCATAGAGGTTACCAGAGTGGACACGGCCTTGCTGTATGCTTTGCACTAGAGGTGGGACCCGATCAGTAGGGCATTCATCTGCCCTTGGGGTTATATGATCCCCACACTGGAGGATATTGCGAGGATCACTGGACTGAGAGTCCATGGAGCTGCAGTGACCGGCTACACATATACCGACTACCGGCCGATGGCAGAGGAGTTACTTGGGCTGAACCTGATGAGGCCGGGACACCATTCTTCGCAGCTGGCACGGGCGACGCTCCAGGAGAGCCTGGGGTTGAGAGGAGCAGCTATTTTAGTGGGAGAGTTACCTGAGCAGCATATTGATAGAGTGATAGAGCAGATCCGTCCTAGAGTGGCAGCGGAGCCAGGACTAGAGGGAGACATTATCTTGAGACGCTTCCTGATCCTGCTGTTCGGGAAGCTGCTATTCGCCACCAGAGCAGACGGAGTGAGTGTCAGACTCCTTCCGCTGTTGAGGGATTTGGACCGAGTTGGGAGCTACGCCTGGGGAGCTGCAGTGTTAGCCTTCCTATTCGAGTCACTCAGCACTACCGACCGGTAGACAATGCTGGGCGGCTTCTCACCTTTCTTACAGGTAAATGCTTCTAAATGCTAAATGCTTCTATTCATGCTTATGGTTATGATTCCACTTGCTATATGCTGATGCTGATGCTGATGCTGATGCTGATGCTTTGACTAATGCAGATATAGAGCTTCCTATATCTTCTTGGGATCGGGCGAGGCACAGAGTTACACCCGGAGCGGATCCCCATCGCGAGACGGTGGGTGGTTGCCAGGGATATGGGGTCGATCAAGCGGTTGACCCGGGCTATCCATGACGATATCGACTCGTTCCCCTATGCATCGGTAAACTTCCAGACTTAAACTCTTCTATATGCTTTAAATGCTTCTAGATGTTGACATGGACTTGACTGCCCTTTCAGGTGCGCTGGACACCGTACAAGGATGAGGGCCACGAGGGACAGCCGTGGGTGGAGGCATCCCTGCCGTACAGAGGACGAGATATTTGGTTGCACTGCATCAACATCGTCGAGCCCCTGCACTACCGGCTCATCTTAAGATGAGGGGACTACACTAGCCCGAAGTGGAGTTCCCCGGACGAGATGATGAGTGCCCCGGGTGATCTTCAAAGGGTCTCAGTGGCAACATCGATTGGAGTGTTCGAGTGGCCGAGCAGGTCAGAGACTGGACTCAGAGGGGCCGGGTGGTGCGGACCCGGGCTGACAACGATGAGGCCTACCTGAAGGCCTACACCCGGAGGTACGGAGACCAGGTCTTCCGCGGCGTCCGACGACCAGTATGATTCCTAAACTCAAATTCTATCTATTTAATTAAATTATTCCTATATGCTCTGACATAGACTTGCTATATGCAGCTAGACCCCCAGGGACGCATTGTGGAGCTCCAGGGACTCTTACATGCGACGATCCAGCAGCGGGATGAATACAAGACTACGCTGGATCTTCTGGCGAGTTTTCTAAACCTTGGACTTTAATGCCTATGCCTATGCTTATGCAACTTGACTGACCTTGACTTATAAATGCAGAGAGCTGAGGGAGCGCAGAGGGCGGGACTGGATGCTCCATCTTCATCGTCACAGCCTGCGGAAGGCAGGGCTGAGCGAGATGCAGACTTTGCTTGGGCGGTTGCCCGGGCTGAGGAGGCGTAGGCCACTCTCGCAGAGAGGGTAAGCGATCAACCGAGTTCCCTTAGACTTAAATGCTCATGATTATGTGAATGCCTTGATTTGACTATGATGAATATGCAGGCGAGAGAGCTTACCACAGCATTAGCTGAAGCGAAACATGCCTGAGCAGAGACCGAGCGACTACGAGCCGATGTCACTTGGCTGAGGGGTGAGCGAGATCAGTTTCGAGTGCGGACGATCAAGATGGAGGGTGTGATCTCGGGCATGAAGGAGGCCTTCTGAGTAATGGGGAAGAAGTCGGTGGTTAGCAGGATCCAGAGCGTCGCGCGGAGCAGCGGAGTCCGAGGCTACTTCACCAGCTCCTTCGGCTATCGGAGGAATAAGGAGGCAGACTGGAGGTGAGGACATGAGGAGGAGAGCAGCGCCATGGAGCCACCAGTGAAGCGACGCGAGGGTACCGGTGACAGTGACGGCCCGGGAGATAGATCGGCCGAGTGACTCTATTTTTTTACTCTTCCTTTCTTTTGACGCACACTTGATTAAACAAAGAAGAAAATCTTTATGTTGTTTTGGTTTACTTTATGCAAATGTGGATGAAGTGTGAAAATGTGGATGTATGTGGCATGCAGACAGGAGGACAGAGTGAGAGATGGAGAGAGAGAGTGCGGCAGGTTTTGACAAAAGGAGAGCAGAAAGAGTTATCTAAAACCTACAGAAAACCATGAAACGGTCTAAGTTAGAACCGCCAGGGTGATTTAGCGGTTGTACCTTCAGACGCTAGAATGCTTAGAGAGAAGGCGGTGGATGAAGGGAAGTGACGGTCTAAAATTAGAGCACCAGAAGACTCTGCGGTCTTACGATAGACCGCTAGTGCAAAAACTGTGTCAATCCAAGAAGGACTCTTCCGTGAGAGTCCGAACTCAGGGGAAAGAGGCCTTAATCTGCACTAGAACTCTCCTAAACTTAGGATAAGGCTACCCAACCCAAATCCTAACACTCCAATACTAAAACCAAGCCTCTATAAATAGGAACAAGCTCTAAATTCGCAGCTCACACCAATTCTTTGCTACAAGTTCAGAAATTCCATCAAAAACACTCAAAAACACCATGAAAAGAAGTTTTAAAACTAGTTCCATGGAGGAGAGAGTCTACACTGGACCTAAAGTAGCTAGAAAAGAACATGGGGAGCTGCAGAGGCTAACCTCCATCCCCAAGCATCTAAGCTCAAGTTCTTCAAGAGAGGTAAGTGGCAATTTGGCTTAACAGTTGGTTAATTCCTTAATTTTCATTCTTCTTATGATCTTCCTCTCTTCTTCCCCTTTCTTTTGTCCTTTTCCTCTAGCTTCTTCCTGACCCAAGATGTTACTCCAACTTGAAGTGGGTGGCTCCCTTGCTAAAAGAGCTTCCTTTAGAAGTCATCTCCATCTTGAGGGCATGGCACCTTCAACCCTTGTTAGTCTTGGCCAAAAAATTCCAAAAACTCTCATATGATTGGCCTAGCATTTCAACCCTTGTGGAATTGTGGCATCCTTAAACACACACATTCGTATTCCCATCCTTTGAAGCCACGGTCCTATTAGAGGAGATAGAAACCTACCTAGCCCTCCCTAAGACTAAGGTGGGGGATAAAGATTTAGTGTGTCATACGGTTGAACCTATTGACCCATCACTCATCCTAGGGGACTTCATTCACAACCCAAAGGATGTTAGGACCATGATTAGCCCACGCTATATCCATTTGATACCCATGGCTCAATGGATTACCGCCTATTGTAAAAACAAGAGCGGAAGATTCGAAGCCATAGCCAAAGCTACCTCGGTTTGCTTGTGCGGGGTCTTCCTTTTCACCACCACCGACCACCTCTTGGACATCCAAAACCTTATTATTATTAGTGGGTTGTGGCAAGGTTTATCCATCTCTCAAGTGGTCCTCTCATATCTCTACGAAGGGCTTAGTTCAGCTTGTTTAGGAGGACCTCTCTTCGGCTCCATGATCACCCATGAGTGTTGGATGGGAGTGAGGCTCAAGTTCCTACCCAAGGAGGATTTACCTTCAGCTAGCCGGGTATTTGGGAGCCACCCTCTATTCTTCATAGGAGGTGTATTTTTGGGTTCTCTTCACAGGTGGAGTGCCGGGTGGCGGACAAGAAGACAAGGGACGATTGGCGCCTCTACCTCAACACATTGCCAATTGACAAGTTCGTGATGCGGCCACGAGTTCTTCGGAGCACCACCCTTAGAGTTCCTCGGCGACCAGGCTTAGACCTACAGCTCGTGGGGGACACTACCTTGGCGATTTACAACCCGCACCGGTGTTATCTTCAAGTTGGGCTACCCCGAACCACGGTTCATGCACTATCACATTTCCCTCCCCTTCAAACTAGGAAGATTGGGACCGAGGAGGACGAGAGAGCAGTCTGAAATGCTTGATTATGTGGGAAATCAGCCGAGCACGTGCTTGGCAAGCAGAGGTGGCAGAAGACGAAGAAGGATACCGCGCTTATGTGAAAGAATTACGCAAGATCCGGCCTCGCGCGGATGAGAAGTTAAATGTAATTTGATCTTTTTTCTTGATGTATTGAAATTATTAGCCAAATTGATGTATCTTGAACTTAGTAGAATGGAATAAGAGCTTTGCTTTAAAATATGTGGAATTGATTGCATGATTGGGCTCAAATCTCCTAAAAATAGAACTTTCTGTCTGATATAACGGTCTAATCTAGGCCCGCCAACATGCGCTAACGGTCTCACGATAAACCGCTAGACGAAGGACTCAGGAAAAACCTGAGAGTTTACTGTTCTCGGGAGAAATTAGCAGTCGAATCATGGGCCGCTATAAGGAATTGGTGGTCTAACATGAGACCGCTAGAGAACCAGAAACTGCAAACTTGTGAATTTTGAGCGTTGAACCTGCGTTCTGCACACACTTAGAAAAAATAAGTTAGATCTGTTCTTAGGCTCAACCCCTTGCCTACAGCAAGTTAGAGAATGACCATTCTTGATATTTGATCAAGGGGTGGAGCCTTATTAAATAGGTGGAAAATGTAATGAGAAAAATACAATACATGCAATGCGAGATGATGATATTTTTGAATTTTTGAAGATATTTGATTTTTGTGAGGTTTTGAAATATGTAATTTTTGTGGGTTTTGAAATATACGATTTTTTGTATTTTGAAATATCTAATTTTTTGGGGTTTTGAAATATATGATTTGTTTGTATTTTGAAATATCTAATTTTTGTGGGTTTTGAAATATATGATTTTTGTGGGATTTGAAATATCTGATTTTTTTAGGTTTTGTAATATATGATTTTTTTGTATTTTGAAAGCCAATTTCCTCCCCGCAACAAGGGTCCTACATGTCCCACTCGGAATCTCCTGAGATCAGCGTGCTTTTTGAAATGACAGTCCCCAGCCAGGGCCAATTTACATTACGATTCTACCGAGGCCATACCCAGGGTACTGTCTAGTCCTAAAAGAGAAAACATAAATAAGGGGTAAACTTAGGCCAGGTATAGAGGTTTTCAGGGTTTGAGTCCTTCTCACAACAACCCTTTCAGAGATTCGGTCTGTTGCGCCGGGGCTTTGTGTCCGTCATCGAACCTTTATCCGTCCTAGGCACGCATACGACCGGGCTCATAACGTCCTGCGGGAAAACTGTACTGTCACTCTTGCCATGCCTAGTCTCATTTTCTCGCGGAGCTATAGACTTTGGGTACAAACTTTTGAAATAGATCTTTGTTTTTTGTTGCGATTGTTGCTCCTTCTTTTCTTCATTTGAAATGCTCTTTTTCTTGCAGAATCAGGTCATAACGGACTGCCCCTATTTGAGACCTCTTCTCATCAGGGTGTCTAGATTAGTCATCGCCCCCTTATTTATCCCTTGCCCCTAGATTCAGTCGAGGAGAGAAACGGACAGGGACTTTGACTTCCCCCTGGGCATGGCCAAGGAGAAAATTGTGTCTACATAATTGGGGAACCCGACCAGGGACGCCGTGAAGTGTGTGATTTGCCAAACTCGGGGTCCTCCTTCTTGATCGAGAAAGGGACACCTTGCCACCGGGTTTCATTAGCCTGATGAGATTTTTGTATTTATATATATTCCATCTTTTTCTATTTTTTTCTGTTCTGGTTCCACGTGTCCCATGCTACTCGGGTCAGAGCGTAAGCTAGTGATGCTTTCAGCTACTGGACTTTCGCCATCTGGGGTGCAGTATTCAACCGCTTCGACAAATTCATCGGATCGTTGGATCCTAGTCGGGACTGGCGAGGCTCGAACTCGCAGCTTGGGCGGGGGTTTCCGAGGAATACAAATAACCTCTGGGTTTTTTCAGATTTGGCGAGGGATAAAAGCGCTTAAGATACAACCCGTTCCAAGCATGAGACAGCTCCTCACCCTCTACGTTAACTAGGCGGTATGCGTTCCCTGGATAAGCTTCTCTAACGACGATTGGATCTTCCCAGTTAGGTTGCAATTTGGACCTAGGACCTCCGGACCTGATGAATTTACGTTTCAAAATCATATCTCATACTTGGAATTTACGTTCGATTACCTTCTTTTGAAAATAACGTGAAACTCTCTTTTGATAAACGGACACGTGATCGGTCGCATTCATCCTCTTCTCATCTAGAAGTTCCAACTGGACGAGCAACGCCTCTCGACGTTCATCGAGATTAAGTTCCTTATCGAGCTGCACCCTTAGGGAAGGACTAAGATCTCATATGGGAGCACCGCCTCCATCCCGTAAGTAAGAGCATAGAGGGTTTGCCCCGTGGGAGTACGGACGGAGGTGCGGTGAGCCCATAGAGCCTCCACTAACCGTTCAGGCTAATCAAAAAATTTGTGAGATTCACACGTTTTCTTTATGATTTTAAGAAGGGTTTTATTAGTGGCCTCGACTTGACCGTTGCCTTGAGGATAATATGGAGATGAATGATGCAATGCAATATTAAACTTCTTACAAAGGTCCTTGAGCTCTTGAGAGATGAACTGAGGTCCATTGTCGGTGATGATGCTGCTTGGCACTATGAACCTCAAGATAATGTTCTTTATGATGAAGCGGCACATCGTCGTTGCTTTGATCTCCGCGTACGCCTCCGCTTCGGCTCACTTGGTGAAGTTCTCAGTGGCAGTAAGGATGAAGGATTTTTGCTTAGTTTCAGAGTTGGGATCACTGAGCGGGCCGACAACGTCGAAAGCCCACATGGAGAATGGCCAAGGAGCAGAGAGAGGATGTAGGGATGAAGCTGGAGTATGGATTTTGTCAGTGTGGAGTTGGCATTTAAGACACCTCCGGACATAGAGGGAGCAATCCTCCTCTAGAGTGGGCCAATAATAACCTTGTCTAAGGATCTTCTTTGCTAGAGCCTGGACATTAACATGACCCCCACACTCACTAGAATGGGCTGCTTCAGCCACCTTCCAAGCTTCATCATCATCTAGGCATCTCATGAGCATTCTATTGAGACCGCGCATGTACAATTCTCCAGCAATGATAGTGTCTCTTGAGGCGGCTCTTCTGATAGCCTTACGCTGCTCAAAATTTACCCCTTCAGGGAACGATCCATCTTTGCAATATAGCTCAATTTCATGATACCTTGGCAATTCTTCTTCCTCCAAGATCTCTTCTAATTCCGTTAAAGATACTTCCTTCAAATCTTCCTTCTCAGCCCTAGCTTCTATAGTTTTCCTAAGGTTGTGATACCAAGGATCCTGAAGAGAGGGAGCATCTAACCTCTGAACGACGATAGTCTTAGTGCTCTGACTGAGAGGGAAAGATAAAGAGGAAGCAAGTGATGCCAGCACATCAGCAAGAATGTTCTGAGATCGGGGAGTATGGATGTAGATCAACTTGCGGAATTGCCGAGCCAAGAGAGTGACCAAATCTTGATATCGCTTGAGCTTCAGGTCACGGGTGCGGTAAGTGAACAGAACCTTCCGCAGAACAAGCTGAGAGTCTCCTATGATGTTTAAGTAGCGCGCATCTAAGAGGTAGGCGTGCTTCAATCCGGCCAGGAGAGCCTCATACTCAACGATATTGTTGGTAGCAGAAAATCGGAGCTGGTAAGCAAAGGGAATCGTCACTCCTTCCGAAGTGAGTAGAACGGCACCTATCCCTCGGCCTTGGGAATTGAGCGCACCATCAAAGTGCAGAGACCAGAAGGGATGATGAGTAAGGACAGAGAGGTGATCATCAGGGAAATCGTCCTGAATAGAGTCTGTGCAAGGGATAGGAAGATGGGCAAGATGCTCAGTGATGGCATATCCTTTGATAGCCTTCTGAACGACGAATGTGATATCAAACTGAGAGAGGAAGCTCTGCCAGCGAGCTAAACTACTAGAAAGGACGGGCTTTTCTAAGAGATAATGGGTCGGGTCCATTCTAGAGATCAACCTAACTGGGTGGGCGAGAAAATAGTGTTTCAGTTTCTGAGCTACCCACACTAAGGCGGCACAAGTCTTTTCCATAGCGGTGTATTTGGCCTCTGCCGGGTTAAACAACCTGGAGAGATAATAAGCTGCCCACTCTTTTCCTTCGTCATCTACTTGTGCTAAAATCGCCCCTATGGAGTCCTCAATAATAGAAATGTATAGGATTAGGGGTTTCCCAGGGACATGAGGTTACAAAATTGGGGGATTGGTCAAATATTCTTTTAGGTCCTCATAGGCCTTTTGACAATCTTGATTCCATTCAAATTTAACCCCCGCCTTTAGCAATTCATAAAACGGGCGACATCTCTGAGAATATTGGGATATGAATCTTCTGATAAATTTTAATCTACCAATTAATCCTCGGAGTTCCGTGATATTCTTAGGCGGAGACATGTCCATGACGGCCTTTGCTTTATTAGGATCAATCAGAATCGCCCGTTTGCTTACTATGAAGCCCAACAACTTCCCTGAAGAGACTCCAAAAACACACTTCTTCGGATTCATTTTCAACTTATACTCTCTAGCTCTTTGGAGCACCTTAGCCAGAATGGAGGGATGTTCTTCCTTAGTTCTCGACTTCACCAAGATGTCATCCACGTAAGCTTCCATATAAACATGCATCATGTCGTGGAATATAGCCATCATCGCCCTTTGATAGGTGGCGCCCACATTCTTCAGACCAAACGACATAACCACATAACAATACGTACCCCAGGGCGTGGTGAAGGAGATTTTCTCTTGATCCTCGGGAGCGAGACGGATTTGGTTATATCCATAATAACCATCCATGAATGATAAGGCTTCATACCCAGCGGTGTTGTCCACCAAGACATCTATGTGAGGCAGCGGAAAATCATCTTTGGGACATATTTTGTTAAGATCCCTGAAATCAATGCAAATACGCACATTTCCATCCTTCTTGATAACAGGGACTATGTTTGCCACCCACTGAGGATATAAGACAACTCTAATAAACTTGGCCTTGTATAATTTATTGACCTCTTCTTTAATCCTTAAGGCCATGTGGGGGTGAAATCTTTTTGACCATTGTTTTACGGGTGTTGCCCCTGGTTTAAGCACGAGTCGATGTTCCACTAAAGAGGGGTCAAGACCCGGCATGTCCTCATAAGATCAGGCAAAAGAGTCGGTGTACTTCTTTAGAACCTTGATTAAGTCTTCTTCTACCTGTGGAGGGAGATTAGTGGCAATGATAATGGGCCTTGGGTCTTCTTCAGTTCCCAAATTTATTTCCTTCGTAGGTTCATCAACCGTCGTCGATGGCTCGTCGAATCTCTTTAACCCTTGCGCATACAGATCGGCGGTGTCATCTACGTTGCTGTCCTCATCATCGAATGGATCTTTTTCATCCATGATTTCATAAACACATAGTCCGTCGTCGCTCTACACCCCTTCTTGCTCTTCATCTTCTTCTATCACAATCGCCGTAGCTATGAACTCTGGACACTTCAAAAGGGCACGACATCGCTGAGCTAGATCCTACAAGAACCTATCAGGAATGGATTTGGAATGACGCGCAAGTGGGTGCGGCTCAAGGGAGGAAAGGTTGGACGACCTAGAACACGACCCTACTTCTCTAGACCTAACTGAATCTACTTCCCTAGACTCGATGGACCCTACATATAACCTAGGAGAAAGGAAATCTAATGGGAAGAAGCAGCATGGACCACATGCCCCTCGGAGGAGGATGGAGACAAGATAGCATAATCTCCCACCGAAATCTCCGTTTCAAATTTGACATTTTTTTTGGAGATCAGTGGAGATCATGCAGTAATAAGGAGAGGACGGAGGAGGGGGAAGCTAGAGAGGGAAGAGAGATGGAAATAAGACATCAAAGAACGGATCGGAGGAGGAGAACCACATATCTGAGAGATTGGATGAGGGGGTCCACATAGTGGAGAGATCAATGGGTGGGCATTGCCCACATGCACAAGGTATAATCAACACCTCGGTTGGCAGTTCCATGAAGAATGGATCAATCATGATTGGAGATGAACGGGGTATAGATTCCAGCTGCTGGAAGAGAGACATAAGACGGGAGGGAGACCAAGTAAAGACAACGGGCGAGCTCCCCTTTTCCCGCGGACGGTGAGCTGACTTCTTTGGCTCAAACTGCACACGCCATACTTCCTGATGTTTCTGGCAACTTTCATCTTCATGGAATAGCCTTACAAAAGCCTGACTATAATCAACCATGTCATCAACTGGCCCGTTCGGAAGCAATGGTGGGCTCGCAAACACCTGAGATGTGTCTTCTTCTTCCTTGTGCTGACTTAGCTGTGCTTTCAAGGTGCCGGGCTGGAGGGTACATTTAACAAAATGTTGGCAGTAGTCCCAGGTCAAGGGCCCAGAATCGCCTAGAATTGATAATGCGACTCTCGGTAGCCAAGGTCCCTTCTATTCATATTTCTTCCTTTGGGCACCGGTTTGGTCCGTCCTTGTAGTTGTGCGCCAAGGCCTCTCCCCGGCTGATAGCCCAGTTTCAATATTATGTCCCAACTTTTTGAATCTTGAATCTGGGGCTTCACCTTGATATTCACTGCCGCAGAGGCGAGTTTGCGAGGTGCGTAAGCCCATGGGAAGTCCAGATCTAGTACTGAAATAACTGGCTGCGTGCTGGGCCATAATGTGGGTAAAATCTTCTCTGACACGGCCTTCACAGACTGGACCGTGGACATACTCTTCACCTTAACCACCCTCCCTTGAAAAGGGAATTTTAGACATTGGTGGGCAGTGAATGGTACGGCGTTCAGGTTGTTGATCCACGGACGACCCAAGATAGCCTTGAACATAGTGTCGATGTCCAGCACATAGAATTCAACCGACATAGTGAGAGGCCCCAGCTCGACCTAATAGTGACCACCCCATGACACGCCCTTCGAGAATTGTCATATGCTACTATGGTTGTGGGGGTCGGCCTTAACAGATCTTCTAATAAGTTGTAGGCTCTTAATGTGCTGAGAGGGCAGACATTGATAGATGCCCCTGTATCTACAAGCGTCGCATCTATGCTGACTTTGTTTAGAGTTATGGAAATGCATAGCGGCATTTATCGGTCTTCTGGGGGCGCCAGTTCTGTTTCAGAAAATGTGATTGCCGGCCCCTTGGAGATTGTAGCCAGAGCTGTCGGCAGGCTGTCTACTGTCATATATTCATTAACAATTACCTTCTGCAGAAAATTCCTGAGTGCATCCTGATGAAGGGTAGATCTCTTTATCAACTCCAGAACGGAGATCTTAGCGGGCACCCTGTCCAGATGGTGTAATAAATCATATTGTGTTCCCGGCAGCGGATCTGCCTCCTCCTGATCAACAGTCGGCTGAGAAGACTGGGGATTAGGTGCGGGTGCACTAGTGGAAGGATAATTTCTATGAAACAAATGCCCGCTCTGCAGGGCAAAGTTGTAGGCTGACGCGGCACTAGACGGGTTCAAAATAAACGGCTTAACCGGCCCGGTGGGGTAAATGAGAGACGCGGAGGGAGGTGTAATGGGGGTGATAGGCAAGGGGTTTGATGGAGGTGGAGTAATGATCGGTGCGGGTGTTGGTGACGGGGTAGGGGTAGTTGGAAGGAGGATGATGGGTGAATGATTGGCTAATGGTGTGGTGGTCGCGAAGGTAGAAGGCGGCGGAGTGGGGGTAGACGGGCTTATGGGGAATGCAGATGGTAGGATGAGGGGTTTGGTGGATGCGGAGGGTGATGGAGTTTGTTGGTTAAGCGAGAGGATGACGGTAGGAACAGAGCTACGATGGTTGTGGTGGAGGGCCATGAGCCGTTGCATTGATGCGTCATCATCATAAAACCACCCGGCGTCCGGAGCCGGGGGTTGGACCAGGTTGACTTGAGTTGGTGTCGGCGGCTGAGGCTGCGGAGCAGGAGGATGGTTTGGCATCGGGTTTTGATGAATCCCTAAGTCTTGGGCCGGTGGTTGTTGTTGCTGTGGTGGCGACTGCTGTGGCGGTGGTGCTTGTTGCTGCTGCACTTGCTGCCTCTGCGACTGCCTTCTCTTTTCTTTAATTTCAGTAATGGCCTTATGCATCTCGGCCCAGTCTATGTGCTGCCCTTCATGCAAATCATATACTAGATCTCTGAACTGAAAGCAACTCTCAATTGTATGGCCAGGCTGCCTGTGGAACATGCAATACTTCGTCTGATCAACGGCCGGGTTCCAGTTAGGCCGTTCCGGAGGAAGTTGAATGGCATTGATGGACATGAGAGCCGAAAAGATGTCAGTGAGGGACTCGGGCAAAGGAGGGTATTGGGCTCTCTTCGGACCCGGACGCTTATTATTGTTGTTGGCGTAGCCGTTGGGTGGAGGGACATTGTGGTATTGCGGAGGTTGTGGAAGTTGTTGCGGAGCGGGGAAGGTGTTTTGTGGAGCGGCGAAGGTAGGGTTTGGTGGCGCGGAGAAAGCGGGTTGAGCGTTTTATGGTGTGGAGAACTGGGGATTGTGGGGGTTCTGCGGAAAGCGGAATGGTGCGGATTGGAAGGGGAATGTAACGGCTTGCACCTGTTCATTCGTTTGGACCCCCTCGGTGACAGGCCCTTGAGGTTTCTTATGGTATTGGGCTTCTGGGCCTCAAAGAGTGAGTGGATGGGGGAATCCTTGAATTGAGTCTGAATGAATCGCGCTCGGCTATATAGTTGGTGCATATTTGCTATGTCATTCATTGCTAGAATGTTACGGAAGGTCGGAATAGCATTGGAAATCAATAGTTTGACCTTCTCTTCCTCCGGAATATGGCCTGGCACCCTGGCGGCCATCTGCCTCCATCTATCAGCATAAGTAGCAAACTCCTCGTCTGGTTTCATTTTCTCGGCCACCAAGTCTGTGAAAGAGTATTCTGGCCGAGCCTGTCTTGAAACCTCTGAATGAACTTGTCCTTCACTATCTTGAAACTCTCGGCATCTTCCAGCGGCAGAGAGTAAAACCATTCAAGTGCAACCCCATCTAATGATCGGCGGAATAAGTACGCCATAAGGCGATCATCATACTGAAATTGAGCCGATTCATATAAAAAGTCCTTTACATGGATGAAGGGATTGCTGTTCCCGTCATACTTGCGATAATTGGGGAGCTCGGATTGTGGGGGGAATCGAATATTTTGAAAGCTCGGAACTGGAACATCTACCAAGGATTGTGGGCCAACCCGCTTCTGGAGGAAGTCAAGTTGTTGTTGCATGGCGGCCCATTTATCTAACAACTCCTACTCCCTAGATGGAGTAGGGATGGTGAAGGAAGGAGGTTGAATCTAAGGAGCAGAAGGATAAACAGGAGGAAGAGGAGGAGGAGGCCCATAAGAAGGATATTGGGCCGAAAAGTGAACCATATTGGCATGAACTTGGGTCGCCCCTTGCTGAGGGTGCATAAAATTGGATGGGCCAACCAGAACTTGCGGCATCGATGAAATAGCATGATAAGAATCCGCTTGGATTGAAGAAGGGAGAATGGTCTTTCCCTTGTCAACAGATTGATGGGCCGACCCAGAAGACTAGCCTGTTTCCAAAGTAGAAAACCTGATGGTCCTGGGTTGGGCCAGAGTAAGGTCAATTGGGCTGGGCTGGATGGCGGACCCATCAACCCTAGGCTGAATAATAGAAGTATTAGATAGGCCTTGCGTAATCGTGGGAGGTGGGGTGTTGGGCCCCCGTATGGCCTGATAAACAGCCTGAAGTTGTGCCGGATCCAACTGGGCCATCATTTGGAGAATAGAATTGACAGAAGGAGGAAGAAGGGATTGAGTGGATTGGGCGCCCTCCATAGGGATGGAGGACGAAGGAGGGACAGACCCCTCTCCAGAATGGAAGGTGATAATCCTAGAAGAGTCCTCTAGAAGCCCTTGAGGAAGAGACTCCTCTTGGGAACGGGGGAGATCAAAAGAGGCCATGGTGGACTCGAAGAGAGGATTGGAGTAGAACTTGGAAAAGGAATTGCTCCTAGGAGATGACTCTTGTGAACGAAAGCAACTCCACATGCAAATTCAACACATTGGCAAAATGCAAACGACACAAAACAAACGCACAATGAGTGACTTAAACTAGATGGTTTTAACAAAGATGTAAGTGAGAAGAAGATAAAAATAATCAAAGTCAACCAAGTTGTCTAGATGATACACAAAGTTTTTAATTATTTTCTCCTTTAGAACCTTAGTAGTTTGATTAAAATGTGCTCTTAACAATAGGTTCTTATTAGGGAAGAGGTATATGGCTTGGTTAACTCTAGATGTAATCACTCCCTCACTTATGCAATCCTGGACACGGTGTGGGAAAGGTACAATCGGCCCGGCGTCCGTGTGGGAATCCACGGCTCGCGGGGACTTATGGAGGTCCCTGATGTGATCTCCTAGTCGGCCCCAAAGAATATGGAGACGAGAGGTTCACACACCAAGGTAGGAGAATGCAATCTAAAGTATGAATAGTGAATGACCCTATGTGCACCGGAGTGCATGCAAATTCTAGCCAAAAAACTAGCAATCCAATATGCACACAATGATATGAATATGCCAAACAACTAAGGAGGAGACCAGATAGCACCCAAATATAAAAATCACAGCAGAAACTACGAAAATAAATCAACCTCGGGATGCGTACCTGTGACTGGAGTGGCGGTCTAATATGAGAGCGCCAGAGAGATGAGACGGTCTAATAATAGACCGCTCTTAAGCCAGAAACGGCCGAATAGTGAACCGTCAAAAGATCCAGAGAACCAGAAATAGCAGGAAATAAAGGGAAAATCTGGGGAAAACACGGGCAACTGGGTAAAATAAAGAACAATAGGTAAAATAGAGATCCAACACGATTGGCACTAGTTGTCCCACCGTGATGGCCAAAAAATTCTGTTGATTTATATTGGTTCCTTTGGGAATGAAGTATGATGTCAACAATAGAAATATGAATAAGCAATGTGCAATGTGCAATATGTAATCAACCTATGAACATGTGCAGCATGAACCTAGGCAAGCAGCATGAACCTAGGCAATCAGCATGAAATCTAAGCATGGACATGCCATCTCTATCAGAACCAAGCAAAGGAAAAGAAAAACACACGTCGGGGCGTTGAGCAAGGGAATAAAAGAAAACACACACCGTGGGTGTAGAGCAAGCAAAGTAAAGCAAAGAAATAAAGATATGAGGAAAGAGAGAGGACTACTGTCCAAACTAGAAAGATGTGATCGCCACCAAAGTATTAAACTAGCCAAAGCTAAGATAAATACCTTGGAAATAGGTGGATGCAACACCCGCCCATGGGAGAGAGAAAACTGCACTTCTGTGAACAATAACAGTCGAAGACTGGCGCGCCAGAGAAATTAGCGGTCTTACGATAAACCGCCAGAAAACCTTAGCGCTCCAATATACAACCGCCAGAGAACCACAGAGCAGCAAGCTTTGGGACTTTTGATCTCCACTTCTTCCAACCGTCCAGAAGACTTGGGCCTCGTGCTATGGATGCTGTAAACCTGCAAAACGTGTAGAGAACATAGAGAAACAACCCAAATTAGCCCGGTGACAAGTGTAGTAACTATAAGATAAAGAAAACTAAAAATATGCAATTAGAAGGGTGGATACCTGGGAGGTTGGGTTTTTTAACCCATGTGGGGCATTTTAAAAGATGGGAGATGTTTAAAATGAATGCAGAAGATGGAAGAGCGTGAGATAGGAAGAGGGAAGATGCCTTGGATGCTTATGAGGAAAAGAAAAACTAAAAACACAAGAAAACACTAAAACCCTTGGAACTTGATACTCCCTCGACTTAGGAGGCAGATGGACGTGGGAAGCAATTCTCCTTGATTGGTTCTAGCTCCAGGATGTGGCAGCACTTCAATGCGAACTCCAAAAATCTCCTCCTCAACCCATGAACTCGAAGGCTCTATTTATATACCCTCAAAGTCTAGGCTCGAGTTGGAGGGATAATGACTCGAAATTAGGCCAAAAACCAGATAATCCTTGAAGATAATACTCCCAAGAGTCCATAGAAATAAATGGAGCTTCTGAGGATGTGTATTGAGAGAGAAATCGTAGAATCAAACTCTCAATCCGACCACGGCGTAGCAGAGAAAGAGCAGTCCTGCTAGAACTCTCTGTTTGATGAAACGGCCTTACGATAAACCGCCACAGCCATTTGACGGCCGAAGGATGGACCGCCACCCTGCGTTATCCAACAATAGATAAGGCCAACGGGTGAAGTTTTCGTAATAAGGACTCTGCAAGCTGGTGGCGGTCGATGGTTCACGCGCAAGAAGCATATGACGGTCCCATGATGAACCGCTAAAGCACAACGATAAGATAAGATAAGGCTTGAGAAAGGGTGTTGACTTTCAGACTCTGGCGTCAGCAAGCCGTCGAAGGAAGGAGCGCTACACATCAGCAAACGCACCAGGGATAGGTCGCCAGAGACAATGGGGTGGTAAATAACATGAAGGCTTGCTAAGCTTCATCTAGCGAACAAAGAATGAGGAGCGAGACCCAACCAAGGAGAGGTGACCCAAGAAATAGACCTCAAAACTGACCAAGAAGGCCCATCAAGGGCGAACAACTCGAGCATCATAAAGATGAGCAAGGAAATGACCCAACTCATTGGTCATAAAATGGGTGTCAACAGCATAATCGAGGTATTTAGGAGTTGGTTCTTTAGAACTTTCTATTCCCCTTCGTATCTTCTACCTACCCTCCAATTTTCATAGATTTAGGTCAAGAGGATCGTGAGATAGAAGGACGGAAAGTTGCTAGTTCGGCACAGGACATGCAGAAACAAGGGTATACCTACAGATCTAGGGATCGAATCAAAGGTAGGTTATCGCATGAAAAGGCTAAATTCTTATGTTAGGAACAAAAGCCCTCTGTTATCTCCTATTTTCATTGATTGTACATGACGAATTTGAGGTTTTATTATGACTACACATATAAGGTTAACATAGCATTCATAGTTCCTACCTTTAATAACAAAATTGACAATTCTAGTTTAAATCATGACTACCCATGCATCTCCATGTCTTAATATGATTTTTGGCATGATTTACCATACATCTATCTACCTTAGATTAGCATGTTGCTCAGTTTTATTGCTGTTTATAGTAGACAGGAATAAACGGTCTTCCGTAGACCGCCCGAATCCCTTAGCGGTCCTACGATAGACCGCTAGAGCCCATAAAACGGTCCTCCCGAGACCGCTTTTATTTTATGAGTTCTGTATTATTGTTAACCCGAAACATAATGCAAAATAGTCCTAATTATCATATGAAAAACCTAGCTCATTAGGTCTGACCACCTGTTTTAAGTACTGTATTCATACACTTGGTCACAATAATTGTTCATCTTAGTAGATTTCATGTTCTTTATGCACTTTGGACTTATTTTTAACTCATGTTAATTTCATGCCAAAACCTATACTATTGTATTAATGATCATAATTTTATATGATTTATGGACTTGTCTAGTTTTGATTTGATCGATGTTTTATCACGATCCCTTCTCACCTTGAGTCTTTCATAAGTACATGGCACGTATTCGGTACGTTGTCATTAGATACACTTTGCACATTAAGCACACAATCTTGGACTTGTGATCCTCTCTGTTGGATATTCCTTCCACCATATTAGGTGATTTTGTTTCAAGACCTCCATAAGACTCCGCGAGCCTGGGATTCCCACTAGGACACCGAACTAGTTGTACTCTTAAAACCTAATTGTTTAGAGAGCACTTTACCGATGTTTTGTGTTCTGGACCTTAGCAGCCCTATGGACGACCGCCAGAGGTGCCTAGCGGCCATTTACCTAACCGCCAAGGACGCCTAGCGTCCCTGCCTTGACCGCATGGTTCTGGTTCATTTGTTTCATCGACTCTGTTTCTAAACGGTCCAGTCATGACCGCATAGATCAGAAAACGGTCCAGTAAACGACCGTTATTTTCGTAAACGGCCCCGATATGACCGTTTGATAACCCAAGGTTTGACCCAAGGGTTGATTTTCTTATGATCCTAGATGGTCTATGATTATATAGAACCTCACACTTTGTTTCAAAAGCTATCTAATGAATTATGAAAATTAAAGAAATATGCCGTTATGCTGCCGATTTTTTCTCCATGGCATAACTTTGTTCTAAATCAAATCTTTGAACTCTCATATTCTAATTGAAGCATTCTTACCTTGATATTTGTTATCATGGAACCATAGTTTGAACTTGTTACTTTATTGGCCATATTTATATTTCTCGTGGAAGTAGCTTGATTTATAACTTGAAGATGCAAGAGCGGGCACGGACAGTGTCCAAGGGCTCCACTCTAGTCTCCTCGACAGATAGTTGAAAATATACTATAAACCATGGGGTATGATGAACACTGGCGTCGCATTGCGCTGGGAGTACTTTTTTTATAAACGAGTGAAGATCCACGAGGCAATCTTGTAAAATTACATGTTTGTTAGTACATTCTCGTTACATGACTTTCTAGTGCATAGTCTTTATGGTTATGAAAAAGTACATTCTTGTTCATGAAAGGCCAAACTTACATTTTTGTTATATTCTTACTTAATCATATTTCCAGTCTACATGAACTCTCATATCTCACCTTGATCATATCATGTTACTTGTGTTACTTTGGTTTTACACCGCATATTTTACCGTATTTCATTTGTCTTTATTCTAGAGCTAAAATATTAATTACTTAAACATTACCTTCATGTTGATACGAAGATACCTACTAGGCATGTGTGCTCATTCCCTACTTTTCTAATCATTTTCAGGAAATTCTAGCAGATCGAATTAAGACTATTCAAGTGATGGATCTGAGAGTGATTAAAAAAAGAGCGAAGTCTTAGATTGTCATTAGTTGATTGTCAAGAGTCGCTATGTAATTTTCTATTTTATTGAGTCTAGTTAGTCAAGGAGTCAGGATGTCAACCTTATGTACTTTCAATTATTATTTAAATAAAGCAAAGCTTTTGTCCAGATATTGTGCATTCATTTCTTATGTGTGAATGTGTTAGCACTCTGATTATATTGCTCGCTTGAGGCGTACTAGCCGGCTGTTCACGTTCCCGATTGTTTCCGCTGTATAATATCGGGACGTGACACCCTTGATGCCTTCTTCTAGCTTCCAGCTTGGCGCAAGGGTGGAGCTTGGGCTTCCATGTCCACGTCACGGACGTGGGCTATACATGGGTCATCCTCTTAGTGATATTGGTTCATGTTGGCCTCTTGTCGCTATTAGGCTACGCACGTGCTTGTTGAATTGTTGGACTTTTGGAAAAAGCCCCCTCCACACCTACCATGCCTACTCCCAAGTTCAATTTATCTCGGGAGTAGGACACTTCGACACCTGCTGGAGGGGGGAAGCTTTGTGTGCTTCTCGGCAGCATATCCTCATGGGGACATTCTCTTGCCCTCAGGTGCCAGGCGGACTTTTTTCGTTGGCGCGTTGAGTCGCTTTGGTTGTTGTGTTGCACGCCACTAGGGTTTTGGTGGGAGCTAGGCTACTGACGAGCGGTCTTGTTTGCAAGGTCGATGGGAGGCCACTATCGAGGTGACCGGGCCAGAGGTTCCCAACATCCCTGCTTATTGGAGAGAAGAGAGGAGAGACAAGAGGCTAGACCTATCTCTTCCTGGACCACTCCAGGCGATTGATATGCGGCACACATTTAGGCCGGGGGAAGCGGGCCTCGGGAAGGAAAGGGCAAAACCATCACCCCCAAAATCAATCGAGGGAGAACTTAGCTGAGGCTGCTTGTTGCCAGCAAGTGGCGTGGGGGAATTCTTCTTTCCTTAGGGTCGATAGAGACACTTCTTCATTGTGGATTCCCTAGTTGGGGTGAGCTTGTAGCCTAGCTGTACTAGCGGGTAGTCATCCAGCTCACACTTAGGCGGGGCCTCGTGGCTTTTCGCTCACTTTCCACAGTTGGCGCCAAGCTTTTAGTAGTGCAGAACTTACAAGCTTCTCAGACTGTCAGATGGCAAGGGATTTTGTCATAGGGAACTGTGGGATTATGCCTTAGTCAGAGGAGGGTGACTTGTGGTGAGGAACAGAGAGGGGAAGCTAGACAGCTAGGGATGACTCTTTGCCTTTAGAAGAAAGTACATAAGTGCACAGAGGGGTTGGGCTAACAAAGCCTGAGAAAGGGGGGAGGCTCGCATACAGAGCCTGAGAATGGGAAAGAGGAGTGGAGCTCGAGGATGCCGCCAAAGCGCGGGACTGCCACGTGGGATGTGGGTGGTTGTGTGTGAAGAGGTGGTGGTAGTTCACTGTCATCTTTGACTCGGGTAAGGGTAAAGGCTCCGGAGGTGGGAATTGAGGGAGGATGTCGTAAGCTCACTGGAGCATCATATAATGACTCTGGACTTCGGATTGTGTTTTCGTGAGTTACAGAGCGTGTTCGTGGATATTCAGAATTTAAATAATGGATCTTTGGATCCCCAAATGATAATTATAAAAATATTTCGGACCCGTGATGGCGCGACGGGCAGTCACGCCTTTTTTAAATTTTTTGGGTCAAAAATATAAATTTTAAAAAAATTTGGGCTAAAATCCAATTTCTAAATGTTTTAAACCTAAAAATATATAAAACCCATTTAAACCCCACCCCCTCTCTCTTCTCTCATTTCTCTCCTCTCCCTCCACCGTTCCCTCCTCCTCTCCTTCTCTCCTCCGGAGAGTGACAACGGGCGTGGAGGGATGAGGCGGCTGGGCGACATCGCGTGGCGAGATCAGGGGCGGGCTTGTGAGGAGGTGCGGCTGCGAGTTCACGCGTGGGGATGGCATTCAAACATGGGATTCGACGTCTCCAGTGCGTCTCAGTGCATGGAATCTTCGTGTCATGCCTCACACTTTATACTGTCGAGGTATTGTCCGCTTTGGCCTATCGGCCTTACGATTTTGTCCCTTTCTACTAGGGATCGATCGATAATTTAAAAGGCATCTCGGTGATATAGAGTATAACTTAACTATATTTGAGAGTATTATAATCTACCTCGGTTATATAGGCGACGTCCTCATCGTTGGGTAGACATTGCACATAATCAAACCCCCGGGCATGTAGGATTCTAGAGGTGGCCTCTAAAGGCTCAAGAGATGGCTCCCACTATGTAACACTTTGTCCCATTTTGAGTTCAATAGATGGCTTCCATAGCGTAGCACTTTACCCTTTATGGCACTTAGTTCGCATACTTCCGATTGGGTTATGACCCTAATACCATTCTGTCACGTCCAATACTCTATACCTTTGAGGTATTATCCACTTTAGCCTACCAGCCTAGCAGTTTTGTCCCTTTCTACTAGTGATCGGCTCTAGAATGGGGGACTTCCCAAAAGGTCATCCATCCCAATACTACTTCTCATTAAGCACGCTTAACTACGAAGTTCTTTACAAGAACTGAGTTGATACTTCAAATGGTGTCTCAATGATATAGAGTACAACTCAACTATATTTGAGGGTGTTACACTTTGTGAGAGGTAGGGTGATGGATTCCGCACCCTCCTTTGTCAATTCCCCATGATTTTGTGCTGATGTGAGGCCGTGAGAGAGTTTTATTTCACATTTGGGAAAAAAATCATGCTCGGGATAGTGTGGCGATTTTTGATTGATTCGAGCCACGATTCGTAGGTAAATTCTTTTCTTTTTGTGCCAAGGATGCCAGGGACTGATTCCCCACTGTTTTGCCCCTCATTAGAGGCGAGTGGGGCGTGGATTTGGACCTCCAGATGAGATTCTGTCCAAAAATCCCCATAGTTGGATTGTTGGATCGATGGTCGTCAAGGATTAAAGTATTGCCCAATTAGGCAGCTAAGGATCTGGCCGCCCATGGCTGGTGCTTAATTAGGTGGCCAACTATCTGGCCGCCCAACTCTCTGGGCGGCCAGGGATGTGGCTACCCAAGATTCTGGGCGGCCAAGTCTTTGGCCGCCTAACACAACACTGGGCGGCCAAGTCTTTGGCCGCCCAACACAACACTGGGTGGCCAACTGTGTGACTGCCCAGCGGAGGGTGTCTAGATGGCCAGCTTTCTGACCGCCTAGGTGCTGGACGGCCAGAGGGTTGGCTGTCTAGTGCTCCCTCTCCCCAGTATGCTGGACGGCGATGGGAGTGGCTACCCATGCAATTCTGGCAGCCAGACTTGTAGCAGCCCCAATTTTTGAGTTTTCGAGGGTCCCTCGTGACCTTGTGTTCTGCGGAGGGTTGTTCCCGCATGATGTGGTTCCGCGGAAGTTGTGTTTGCATGGTTCTATGTGCTCGCATGATTTCGTATATCAACGGAGGGTCATTTCCGCGTGAATGAGTATGGCCACTGAGGGTCATTCCCACGTGAGTTGAATAGGCAAGAAATTGTTGGCTTTTGCCATCCGGCCTTGTGTGGCGGCTTAGGGCGATATCATGTTTTGACTGTGCGTGAGTGTGAGCCAGTGTTTCTTGTTCTGACTAGGTTTTATCTTGAGAGACACATCCCTAGTGGTAGCCCCTAGAACGTGAGGATGTCCATCTAGGGTAAGGGCTTTCCCATGAAATAGTTTCAAGCCGGTTGCCATAGGCCCCTGTGCATGTAGGCGTGAGGTCTATCTACGTTCCCTGAGTAAGCGTGAGAAGTTTGTTTACTCAGGAGCATGAGTCCAAGCTGGGGGAAAACCGGTCGTTCAGGGTCTAGACATCGAGGAGTCTGTCTAGTGTGTGCACGTGTGGTTGGGGCTCGGACACCTTGTCGATGAGCATGGACCCGAGCTAGTCTAGGTATCATGGAGAGAGAGAGAGAGAGAGAGAGAGTGTGTGTGTGTGTGTGTGTGTGTGTGTGTGAGTCTCTCTGTGAAGCCGATCGAGGTTGAGCTTACCGACGGCGAGGTCGCAGCCCTCCCAGCAAGCGAGATAGTGTCTCCACAATAATGAGGTCGTGGTTCCCCGACTAGGTAGTCGTGGTTCTTCACCGATTAAAACTGAGACTTTTCTCTAAAGTAGGGTTGAGGTTCTTCCGACCGCGGTGGTCGAGGATTTTTAGTGTCTATGTGAGGGTGACTTGTCGGGGAGTGTGGTTTCCTTGGGATTCAAGGTATCGTGTGGTTTGCGGGTAGCTTTGTTATACTTGCTTCCCTTTCGCCTATTACCCGCTGTTGTTATTTATTATTTATTGTGTATGTGATTTTGATTATTACAAAATGACTTTGTCGCTTGGCCTTGTGCTTGAATGGCTCTTCATGTTTTCATGTGCTTGAATCTCCTTATCCTCTTGTTATGAAGTTTGAAATTGATATATGGTTGTGGAGAGTTGATAGTGTGGTTATTTTAAGATCAAAACTCATGTTGTATAAGGATTCAAGTTATTGAGTTTAATGATTCAAGTTATTGAGTTTAATGCTATACTAATGTGGGTGGTGTGTTTGACTCGCCAATTTGATAGACTTGTGAACGTGCAAGTTTTTATGTCTTCAACTCACATTTTCACTCTTGAGATCACGACATTTGAGATGATGGAGTTCCGGGTTGATTTGCATGCTATATTGTTCATACTCATTCAAGAAATGCTAGTTTCAAAGGAGAGGTTTAATTGAATTTCAAATCCATACTAATTTAGTTTTTCTATGGTTTTATAGGTTCAAACCATCAAAATTAATCATCCGAAATCAAGGGACTTCGGTCACATTTATTCCATTACGTTTCGATGGCTTAAACGGGCTAAAAATAGCTTTTTCAGAACCCTCTGCAGAGGGGTCGACCCCTTCTGTGGTCTATTCTGTCTGCAGTGACCCCCCCTATGGTCTGTTCTGTCTGCAATGCAGACAGAACAACCTGTTAAAGGGGTCGACGCCCTTCAGCTAGACTTCTGTCTGGGCTGTTTTTTCAGCAGTTTTTGAGGGGGTCGACCCATTCCGGCACAGGAATTTCGGAAGACTTCTAAACCCATTCTTTTGACTTTAAAACATTACCAAACTACCTCCCATTGTTTCCTAAACATATGAGGGTGCTTTTAAGACATTTTGGGAGAGTTTTATGTGTCTTTTGTCCACTCTCTCTAGTATATATATATATAAGCTACGATTTTGTGAAAGAAGAACCCTGATGCTTATTTGTTCTATCTTGTAGGTGAAAAAAAGGGGGGAAAGAAGGAGGAGCTCTTGCAAGGAGGATTTCATCTCCATCAAAGCATTTCTGGAGCTCGTGGTAGAAGGAAATGATGAGCGGCTCGAGGAAAGGAACAAGATGATGCCGGAATCGTGATCATCCATCAACGAGCCAAGGAGAACCAGATTTTGTTGAGAAGGGGGAGCTTTATACTTGAGAGATTTTCATTATTTCAGTCTTTAGCATATGTTTTGGGCTTAGTGCATTCACTTGTGAACTTGTTATTAACCTATGAATGATTTTCATGCTTGGGTGTTCGGAGAGAGGGCTCTCCGAGTGTTTGTGTTGACGCGTGTGCGTCGGTGGTTGCGGAGCATATCCTCGTGTGGTTTGGGGTTTATACCCCGTCTGTGTGGGGGAAGAAATCCCCGTGTTTGCTGCATTCGCAGCGTGTGTGTTGGGGTTTTTACCCCGTGTGTGGGGGGTTCGTCCCTGTGGTTACTACGGTTTGCAGCGTGTTAGTGAAGCCTTACCGGTTTGGTAAGGGGTGGACGTAGGGAGTCCATCGTGGTCCCGAACCACCTTAAAAATTCCCGTGTCCTGTGGTATGATCTATGTGATTGTGTGCTTCACTATCTAATCTCGTTTATGCAATCAGGTGAGCTCGGTGAGATTGAGAGAATTAAGTTTATCCTGCTTAGTTTAAATTCCTCAATCTTATTAATCTTGTTAATTTTGTTGTGAGTAGATTTGAGATTTTAATTGGTCATATATTTTTATAGAGGGATCTATTCACCCCCCCTCTAGATCCATTTTCCTGCACTACGGGACCCAACAATTGGTATCAGAGCAAGGCTCTGTTGTCCCTAGATCTAACGATCTACAGAGTGATCCATGTGCATTCTACAATCATGAATTTTTCTGTTGAAAAGATTCCAATGAATTCTTCAATTGTTTTTAATGGCTCTGACTTTTATATCTGACTCGGAAGAATATCTAGAACTATCAACTCTCATGATCCCAAGCTGTGGAAAATTATATATGTTGGTCCTTATAAACTACCGTTGGACAAGTCCAAATGGTCTGATAAACATAGGGACAAAAATGATGATAATCTTGCTGCTCTGAATTTATTAAAAGTTACAGTTGACTCTAACCGATTTCCATTTGTCTTAAATTGCAGCTCAGCCAAAGAAATACTAGATCACCTGGTGAGCATCCACGAGGAAGAGGAGGCCAGATGCCTGATGGCTGGTAAAGATGATCATAGTAGTGATCAAAGGGATGAAATGTCCTCTGAGGTAAACTATAATTCTGACGAAGATGAATTCTCATTTGAAGAACTGTTAATTGCTTATGAAGAATTGTTAGAGAAATTTAAGAGAACTAAGTTAGAAAATAGAAAACTAAGGAAGAAAATTAAAAACACCATTCATGACTCCCTCTGTGAAAAATGTGCTAAGTGTGAGGAATTAAATGAGACATGCATGATTGACATTGAAAATCACAAAGAAACAATTGCATGTTTAAGGAGTGAAAATGAAGCTCTCATGGATGAAATTAATCAAATGAAGAAAACTGAAGAATGTTTTAGAAACAAGCTAGATTCACTGTCCAACGATGAAAAATTGTTTGAAAAGTTTCTCGATAGTGAAATTGATAGCAAGAGCGTAATGGCAGAAAATGAAGAACTCAAAAAGAAAAATGGTGCCATGCTAATTCAAATTTCTTTACTTGAAGGCAGCTTGAAATATTTTACAAAATTTGAAAAAGAGAATGCGTTGTTGAAATCTGAAAATGAAAAGTTGAAACAATTAAATAACACCATGTCTGAAAAACTACTTATTCTTAAAAAAGGGAAATCAATTCTGGAAGTTGATGAATATGAAAATATTCTTGCTTTAAAACAAGAGATAGAAAGCTTTAAGAGTGTTAATGAATTGCTGAATCAGAAAATTAATTCCTGTGAATATCATATTGTTAGTTATGAACTTCATGTTTCAACTCTTGAAGCTGAAATTTCTGATTTGAATAATTCTCTGGCTAGATTTGTTAGTGGCGAAGAAAATTTAAACAAAATCTTAGGGACCAAGGTAAATTTTTAACGGGAAGGTCTAAGATATGAACCTAGTAAAAAGAAGGCCTTTGGTCTGAAAACTCAAACTTTATTTGTGCATGCCTCTTGCTCCTTTAATACTTCAAATACTTTTTCTGTTGAGAAATCAAAGTCTAACATGCATGCCAAGAATTTTCATATGAATTACCATGCTTCAAAGCAAACTAATGTGTCATGTCATTACTGTGTCAAGCATGGTCATGTCATAAGTGATTGTTTCACAATGAGAAATGATGATTTGAATAGTTTGAGAATGCATGCCAGAAAATTTCATGATAGAAAAATCCGTGTTAAAAATCATGTTGTTCCGAAAAAGAAAGTTGAATGCTTCTACTGTGAAAAATCTGGATACGAAATACATGATTGCTACATACTGAAAAAGGATGACTTGAAAGCAAGCAGAAATAAATTTATTTCTAAAAGAAGAAACATTTCTTGTCATTACTGTGGGGAGTTTGGGCACTTCATGAATGATTATTTGTGGATGAAGATTGATGATCTCAATGCTATCAAAATGTTTGATAAATCTCATGTTAACTATCTTGGACCCAAGAAGATTTGGGTACCCAAAACATCGAAATGAGATTTTGCTACAGGGATGCCTTGAGGCCAATGAAGAGATGTTGATAAATAACCGTCTCTCAAGGCAAAGGTAAAAAAATAAAGTTTTTCTGTGAAGCTCTTGTTCTAGATGCCAGTGCTATCTCTTGAAAGATATTGAACTTGAAACTTTGAATAGTTTTTTATTGTTTTTGACTATGTGGAAAATGAATGTTTGTCTGAAAAGAATTTGAAAAATTTGAGAAGTTGGTATCAGAATATCTTGACTTTTGAATGATTTCCAATCTGAATTGCTTGAGCATTTGAGTTTAATTGTTTATCTGGTATCTCAAATGGTGTGTAGTGGAAGGGTGGATTTCATCCATCTGGAAGCTCTCATTATGTGTGAGTCGAGTCTTCAGACCTTCAACTACGCCTTGTACCAGAACTAGATAAATCTGACTGGCTTGTGAATGGTCTTTGAAACTTCTGAAATGTTACTGAAAATCTATTTTTGAACTGTTTCTAAAAACAATGGGCTGCATTGTATATTTCTGATCATGTCTGAATCCTTGTTCATAAATGTCATGAAATGGAGAATGATTTCTTAAATGTCTTATGATGCTCCTAGTAAGGGGGAGTTATTGGCTGAATGACCTGCAGCTGAGATACATACCTATCTTTCAAAACCTTCACTGAGTCTTCCTGAAAATCATGCATTAGCGTTCATACATTAATTGCATCAAGATCACTCAAAGCAAATCTGAACCCATGCATTCTTCCATGCATTTAGATCATTTAAATAAAATCTGAAATTATGCATCACATCACATTCTACATTGCATACTGCATATCTTCCTCACTGTGTGCTTGCATGTAAATATATGTTACAACCCCTTCCTTGAAAATTCTAAGACCATACACTCCATTGATAAAAAATGTTGCATCTGAGTCTTAACTATGTAGAGTCTATGGTATGCTTTGATACCAAGTGATAAATAGATGGGAGTCGGTGCAACGGTGCAGCAAGGATTCAGAGGGGGGGTGAATGAATCCCCTTCTAAAAATTTGATCAATTTAAAACTTAAACTAAAGATTTTAAACTTATATGGAATTAAAAATAATTAAGCTCTGAAGAATATGAAAGCCAATGATGCACTTAATCGAACGGATGAACTGCAAAAGTGCAGACTCCTAAGCAAGTCTATACTGTTGATAGAACCAAATTAAGCATGCGAGTACACTAAATCCATTCAGTCAGAATCATAGATAGGAACACACCTAGCATGCATCTAACAGTTGACAAATTGGAAAGCAAACCACAATACACAAGATCTTTTTTAGGTGGTTCAGTCCTCAGGACCTACATCCACCCCACACTTCAACCAGAGTGTGGATTCTACTGCCAAACAGCTTGAACGGCTGGGCCTCATAGCTTGCCAACAACAGCTGAGCTTCACAGCTTGTTTAACCGCTGACTAACAGCTTGACTGCTGGGCAATATAGCTTCGCCACCGTTGGGCATTACAGCTTAGCCACCGCTACCTAACAGCTTGATCCGCTGGGCCTTACAGCTTAGCCTCTGCTGATACACAGCTTAGAAGAAGTATGAAAAATGAAAATAGGAAACCAAGAAGTTCAGCATCGGAAAGCTGACTGTAAAAGCAAATCGAAATGCTCACTCAGGAGCACTGTGCCTTGGATATAATCCAAAGGACACAGTGGAAATAGATCTTCAGATCTCTTGAACCTTCTTCTCGCTTCACACTTACGAACTCACCTCTGCCTCTATCACTCTTTTTAGCCTTTTCTCTCTCTATTCTTCTCTGTCTGCCTCACTGAATTCTTCTAATTCCCCTTTTTCTTGCGCGCTCCGATCTGAGGGATCTGGCCTCTATTTATAGGCCGCGAAAGATTGGGCGTGTGAAAAACTCGTTCCTGCCCAAGGAATCTCGATCTGGATGTGCTATTGATGATCCACGTGGCAGATGCAGAAGATGAGTTGTCCACGTGGCAGAATCTCCAGGCGCCGCTCCTTCTTGGATCATGTGCTTGTTTAAGTTGAAGACATCGAGCCACGTGACTGTCTTCAGCCCTTCAGGTGTACGATCCAGTTGCTTTAGACTTTTTAGTCTTAAGTCCCTGTTAACAAGATAAAAGGTATTTCATCTAACACCTTATAGTCATAGTATTTGAGAGTGAAATATTCTGCATACAAATAAAACATTTTGTACACAGGTTGAACATTTTGCATTATTTCATCA
Source organism: Amorphophallus konjac (assembly GCA_022559845.1). NCBI lineage: Eukaryota > Viridiplantae > Streptophyta > Magnoliopsida > Alismatales > Araceae > Amorphophallus > Amorphophallus konjac. Next base: position 61,518,607 of record CM040126.1, read on the forward strand.
TATGCACAGACCTTCAATCGTGCACAGACCCTTGCATGCATTCTATGAAATGTGCTCAGACCTTATGTGCAGTCACATAACATGTGCACCGACCTTATATGTAGACAAATGAAATGTGCACCGACGTTACATGCTGAACAACAAAATGTGCACCGACGTTGTATCGCTCAAGGGTAAGTGTGCACCGACCTTGTATCGCTCAAGAGTAAGTGTGCACCAACCTTGTATCGCTCAAGGGTAAGTGTGCACCGACCTTGTATCGTACAAGGGCAAGTGTGCACCGACCTTGTATCGCACAAGGAAAATGTGCACGGACTTCTTACACGCGTATGGCAAAAGTGCACCGACCTTCATATGTATAGGTAAAAATGTGCACCGACCCTTGCATGCGTATGGCAAAACATGCATCGACCTATATATATGCACGATGCAGAAATTACACTGACCTTTATACGCTTAAGGTAAAACATGCACCGACCTTAGGTATGCATGAGACGCGGCCAGCACCGTCTCTGGGTATGCATGTAACGCAGCTAGCACCGACCTAGGGTATGCATGAAACATAGCTAGCATCGACCTTATATGCGCGACAATGCACACTAGCATTGACCTTAGTGCATGCGACTCTGCTAGCTGACATCGACCCTAGTAGACTAGCACCAACCTTGACCATGAACAGACTGAACACTTAGGTTGACCTTAGTTCAGAGGACGTATTGACTTTATAATGTGTGCAATGTAAAATAGCATACACACAAAGATGATATGCACACATGCTATTCGATAAAATGACATGCACACGGACTTCATTCAGATGCATTCACCTAGATCTATGTGCACTGACTTTGACTGTACATTGGCTTGTCATACCAATACATTGACCTGTAGTGCACCATGCTACACCATATACATGATGCATCGTCCTATCAAAAAGTCATGCAACAGTTCACTTGTAGCATTAATGGTCAAATAAATGGATCAATGGATCAAAGCATCACAGCAACTCAAGGCAGGTCCAAACACATATGACACAAGACACATATGTGCAGCAGTTATTCCATGTAACTCATATATGCAGCAATACTTGTATGCAACAATACAAATATTTATGACATCATACATATGAGTCATAGTGTTTGTCATCATCAAAACACAAGATTCCAACAATCTCACCTTTTTGATGATGGTAACACTATGAGTCATATGAATCATGTAAACCAGACAATGAGACTATGACAACATTCAATCAACAAAATGCAAGTATGAATGAGACCCAAAACTTATGCTGACACAGATATGCGCTAACATTCTCCCCAAACTTATGCTGACACAGATATGCACTACCATTCTCCCCAAACACAATGACAATTCATTCTACCCATATGACACCAAAAACATTCTCATCCTATGAAACAACTAGAGATGACTCAAACCCAAACCTGTATGATACAAAGACACAAACCATCAGACAAACCATCAGATGACTCAATTCATTCTCCCCCTTTGACTTCATCAAAAAGAGGACAGTGAATGGAGCTAATAGATGAGAACAAATGGAAGACAGACAGAATGCACAGACAGAATGATACCAATTGATCAGAATGTAGTTAGAAGAACATAGGGAGCATAAATGCCAAATACTGTTCTCCCCCTATGAAATGCAATAAATGCAGTCTTGACATGATCTATCCTCCCCCTTTAAAACAATACAAAGCTCCATGTTTAAAATGAAGTAAGGTATATAAGGAAGTAAGGTGAGGAATATGCCAAGAATAAGCTCAGGAGGTTCTCATCAGAAAGATACTACTGATAAATTTTCAGCAGCAAAAGCACAAGACTTTTATGTGACTGGTTCAGGAAAGGGACAAGAGCCAGTAACACAGTTGTGCAGAGATATAATGAGGTATGAACAATGGTACTAGTTGACTGAGTTTTCAAAAAAGATATAACTGACCAGAAGAATTCACAGCAGGTACCACTGTTATAAATCCAAGTAAAAATTAGACTCTCCTATCATAAGGGCTTATGGATTAAACAAGATGACATGCATGGTTTAAGCATGATGTATACAGAATTTGTTAATCACATTCAATACTCATATCTGAAACTGAGTTTTAATAAAGGTGAACCAATTACTCATATGACATTCCAGTTCAACCTCCTTCCATCTTACTCAATTAATCTTAATGACTCTTTTAGGAGTTACACAGAGTAGTATTGAAAGTAAACACCCATTAATGTATTTGAAGTTAACTGAGTTTGCGAAAAATTTTGAACTATCGAATTTTCAGATTTTTTCTTTTGAACAACACTTTATTTTTCCTTGAGCAATCTTGGTTGATCAACACCTTTTTACATGAGGCACAACACGTCTTAGGTGAAGTCACCCAGTTACTCAGTGTGATAACCGCATTGCCTCTCAATAATGAGAACAGAGTTAGCAATGTGAGTATCTTTTTACATGAGGAAACACCTTGGTTAGAGGCAGGAATCCCCAGTTACTCAACATAATCATGCCATTGCTCTGTCAGATTTTCACATAATTTTCAAGAAATTCTTTCTTTTAGCAGAGTTAACTATGGTACTTCATGACACAGTCCTTTGGACAGGTTTCTCAATAACCACAGTCATTGCTCAGTCTTTAATTTTCCTTTTTAGTCAACTTTAGACATATTTAATGTTTAAGAACAATACTGACGTTGTGTGTCTCAACCTTCATGATTTCAAATTTTCAGATTTCAGAAGGTTTTATCCAAAAATTACATGAGACAGTTGGTTAAAATTTATTAAAAGCAGTGGTTCAGATATTTTTTTCAAGTCTTTCAAATCCAATTCCAAATCCAAGAATATATTAGACTTAAATCAATCTAGATCAACAGTTATTCTTAAACATGTATAATATGAGTTTCTTTTAAGAGTTTAGATTTATAAGCAAGGTACACATACTTAAGTCTCTTCAAGATCAGTTCAATCAGTATATTCAATCAACTACCATCAGCAGAAACAATGATAAGTTGTAACGAAAGCATTCAAAGGATTTAGGCTTATAGAGAGTGTGATCATAACATCATCAATCAGAAAATAGAAGGATATTCAGGAGTTTCTGATTTGAAAAGATTTTCAAATAAGTGCAGCAGTGAGTTGATCAAATGAGAAGGATTCTTCAAAGTTCACAGCAAAGAACAAGATCAGTCAGACCAGCTTGACAGAAATAGAGTGATATGAATGACAAAAATAAGATGGCAAGAGAAGTCACAGCTAGCAACAATGTCTGGCGGAGATGGGATCCAAAGATCTACCCACGCAAGGGTTAACCTTCCAGATATGCATAACCTATCTTTTCAGCTAAGCTTTTGATATACTGTTTTTAGCTGTCAATAAATTGCACAGAATTGACTGACTCTGTCTTAACATCAAGAGTAAGGATAGCAAACAGTGATTCCAGATATATCAGAAAATGGGTTCAAGGAATTGATGATGATAGATGAAATTGACTGGAGTCAATTTGATGTGAATCGTTGGTATGACAGTTGAGATAGAATAATCAAGCTAGCTAGATAGAGGGATTTCAGTCAGTGAGAGATTGATGAATTCAATATGTTCCCCCTGCCTATATGCATTGAACCAACTCTTTTTGTGATTTTCTAAGATGAATGACATGCAATGCAATTGTCTACATGTATGCATATGCAGTGACTTCCCTTTAGTTAAAAAAACATTGATACCAAATGATAGAGATAAATTGCTTGAAGAGCAAAGATGATCATCATGAGCAGAGATAATCATCAGTTCAAGAATTTCTCAGATACAACAAGAATTTTTCTTATGCTCCCCCTGAATGCATACACTCAACCAAACTTTTTGGAATTTTCAATATGGATGACATGCAATTAACTATATGTATGCAAATGTATTAACTTCCCTCAACTGGATGCATTGACCAATCATATGAGACATGAAGACCATGCAGGGAATTAATCTAACCAAATATGCATGAAGCACTAGAATTAACTTGATAGACTCCCCCTATCTATATGCCATATGTGACAACTTTGTATGTAGCAGATTTTCAACGAATATGCAACATAACAAATGCAGTTGTCAGACAAATGCAATTGACACATGACCTTCAATTTATTTTTCAGCCCATACAAATTGATCAATGAATATGCAATCACTAACGAAGCAAATTCTAACAATGCAAGTATAGCATGAAGATACACACATGTGTGATTAACATTCTAACTGACAGATTTATCAAGACTTGCAGTTATCTTAACAGAATTAAAAAAAATTCAAATAACTAACCCAAGAAGTGTAGGAATGGGGTTTACCATATTCATGTGCCTTGGTTTGTTTACCCATTTTACTTCTCAGCTCCAAGGCACACCTGCAATACATCAAACTATTTTGCACAAATAGGCACCCAAGATGTCTTGGGTCCTGAAATGACCTAAACAGTTTCTATGCTTGAGAATAATCAAACCTCATCTGATAACAGTTAGACATAGAATGTCCTAACTGTCCACAATAATGACATGATGCAGCAGTTTTAAAACTCTTTCTATGCACATTACTGTAATCATGGAATCTACGTGCATTTTCAAGGAAATTTCTGTTAATAGAATGAGCATTCTGTTTACTGAAACCAGCCAGCCAACAATTAGCAGCTCTGTGGCCTGACTTTCCACATTCAAAGCATGTAAGAATTTTTCTTTTATCAATAATTTTATTTCTATTAGATACATGTCTTTTTGCAGAGATCTTAACATGTTCAAATTTAAAATTTCTTCCCTTAGCATGCCAACAGTTTGCAGCAATGTGGCCTAATTTGCCACAGCAAAAATACTGACGTTTCTTTTTATGAATTGCATGCTTTTTAGCATATAGTTGTTTATCATGCAATGCAGTGGCTGTTAGGTCATCCTGTTCCATTAATGTACATTTATGCATTTGATGACCTATTTTGTGAGAGTAAAAATATTTGATTCTTCTGTTTTGAACTTGAGAAGATTTCCTAGCAAAAATTCTATCAAGTTTCAGATCATCCTTCTTCATAACAAAACAATCAACCATCTCATGACCAAAGTTTCCACAATAAAAGCATTTCACATTCTTTCTTTCAACAGAAAATATCTTAGCCAGAGATTTTTAGGAATGCAATTTATTTCTCTTCTTTTTCGAAGTTTTCTTTTTCTGATTTTTATTCTGTTTTGTTTTATGATTTGCATAGAAAGTTGGGAAAGCATTAGAGGTACCAGCATCTTCTGATCCTCGCACAAAAATGGGATACAACTGATTTTTCATTTTTCTCCCTGTTACTCCCAGAATTAAAACATATTCCCTTATTTTGATCACTCAAATCTTCTTCCAAATACACTTTCATTTTACCTTTATCCTTAATCGATTTGGACATAGAATTTTTTAGATCTTGGATTTCAGAATTTAGAGAAACAATGTCAACCTCATAACAAGCAATGCCAGATTCACAGCTAATAACTTGTCGATGTAAAACATCATTCAGACTTTTAAGTGTATTAATTTCCTGTTTCAATTTTTGTTCAGTGTCAATTTCAACACACTTTCCCTTTTCAAAACTTAACATTTTCTCTAACATGACAATATTTAGTACCATCATTTTTTTATTTTGTTCCTTCAAATTTTTATTTTCTTCCATCAATTTTTCATTTTCTTTCATTTGTTCTTCATTTTGAACAATTTGATCATCATGAACAAGTTCATTTATCAGTACCTGATTATCATTGTTTGAGCTCAATGTTTCTTCTAATTTAGAAATTTTAGTATGTAGTTTATCATTTTCATTTTTCAGCAGATAATTCTGTTCTTTATACTTGTGAACATCTGCCAAGCACAGATCATAAGACTGTCTCAGCTTTGGACAGTTTTCACAAGAAAATTCAGAATTATTCTGATCAATCCTTTTCTTCAGCTTTTTATTCTCAGATTTCATTTTCCTAGATTTATCTAGCAGTTCTTCATACATCACTACCAGTTCATCAAACGAGATATCTTTTGATCCGGAGCTTACCTGAGACGCTGTCTCTTCACTATGATCTCTCCGGTTGGCCATCAGACAAATTCGTTCTTGCTCCTGATGAATGGTAGTTATCTTACCCATAATTTCCTTTCCAGAATCACATCCTGTAATGCAAGGAAATATTTCAGTGTCAATTGCATCTCTCAGAATATTAAAAACTATAGTGTTCTCGCTGTCCTTTATTCTATCCTCTTTAGACCATCTGGTTTGATTCTGAGGTAATTTATGTGGGCCTTTTGATATAAGACTCCATAGATTTGGATCGATTGAGTTCAAGTAAGTGCATAGGCCACCCAGCCAAGTGCTGAAGTTGGAACTATCAAACGCCATAGGAGATGCCATTGAAAAACAACCAAACAGATTCAGATCTAAAAATTGGAAAATAATATATAAAAAATGCACCAAGCTAAAACAGTAAAGCACGAAACCAAATTAGCAGGATCCTCTGAAGATCGTTGGATCTAGAAGTGAGAGACCCGCTCTGATACCAATTGTAGAGTCTATGGTATGCTCTGATACCAAGTGATAAACCGATGGGAGTCGGTGCAACGGTGCAGTAAGGATTCAGAGGGGGGATGAATGAGTCCCCTTCTAAAAACGTGATCAATTTAAAACTTAAACTAAAGATTTTAAACTTATGCGGAATTAAAAATAATTAAGCTCTGAAGAATATGAAAGCCAATGATGCACTTAATCGAACGGATGAACTACAAAAGTGCAGACTCCTAAGCAAGTCTATACTGTTGACAGAACCAAATTAAGCATGTGAGTACACTAAATCCATTCAGTCAGAATCGTAGATAGGAACGCGCCTAGCATGCATCTAACGGTTGACAAATTGTAAAGCAAACCACAGTACACAAGATCTTTTTAGGTGGTTCAGTCCTCGGGACCTACATCCACCCCACAATCCAACCAGAGTGTGCATTCTGCTGCCAAACAGCTTGAACGGCTGGGCCTCACAGCTTGCCAACAACAGCTGAGCTTCACAGCTTGCTTAACCGCTGACTAACAGCTTGATTGTTGGGCAATACAGTTTCGCCACCGCTGGGTATTACAGCTTAGCCACCGCTGCCTAACAGCTTGATCCGCTGGGCCTTACAGCTTAGCCTCTGCTGATACACAGCTTAGAAGAAGTATGAAAAATGAAAATAGGAAACCAAGAAGTTCAGCATCGGAAAGCTGACTGTAAAAGCAAATCGAAATGCTCACGTAGAAGCGCTGTGCCTTGGATCTAATCCAAAGGACACAGTGGAAACAGATCTTCAGATCTCTTGAACCTTCTTCTCGCTTCACACTTACGAACTCTTCAACCCCTGCACCTCTGCCTATATCACTCTTTTTAGCTTTTTCTCTCTCTATTCTTCTCTGTCTACCTCACTGAATTCTTCTAATTCTTCTTTTTCTTGCGCGCTCCGATCGGAGGGATCTAGCCTCTATTTATAGGTCGCGAAAGATTGGGCGTGTGAAAAACTCGTTCCCGCCCAAGGAATCTCGATCTGGATGTGCTATTGATGATCCACGTAGCAGATGCAGAAGATGAGTTGTCCACGTGGCAGAATCTCCAGGCGCCGCTCCTTCTTGGATCATGTGCTTGTTTAAGTTGAAGACATCGAGCCACGTGACTGTCTTCAGCCCTTCAGGTGTACGATCCAGTTGCTTTAGACTTTTTAGTCTTAAGTCCATGTTAAAAAGATAAAAGGTATTTCATCTAACACCTTATAGTCATAGTATTTGAGAGTGAAATATTCTGCATACAAATAAAATATTTTGTACACAGGTTGAACATTTTGTATTGTTTCATCATATGCACATACCTTCAATCGTGCACAGACCCTTGCATGCAATCTATGAAATGTGCTCAGACCTTATGTGCAGTCATATAACATGTGCACCGACCTTATATGTAGACAAATGAAATGTGCACCGACGTTACATGCTGAACAAAAAAATGTGCACCGACGTTGTATCGCTCAAGGGTAAGTGTGCACCGACCTTGTATCACTCAAGAGTAAGTGTGCACCGACCTTGTATCGCTCAAGGGTAAGTGTGCACCGACCTTGTATCATACAAGGGCAAGTGTGCACCGACCTTGTATCATACAAGGGCAAGTGTGCACCGACCTTGTATCGTACAAGGAAAATGTGCACAGACTTCTTACACGCGTATGGCAAAAGTGCACCGACCTTCATATGTATAGGTAAAAATGTGCACCGACCCTTGCATGCATATGGCAAAACATGCACCGACCTATATATATGCACGATGCAAAAATTGCACTAAACTTTATACGCTTAAGGTAAAACATGCACCGACCTTAGGTATGCATGAGACTGTTGACATGTTTTCCTTCTTTTAATGGATTAAAGAAATATCTCTCCTATTCCTTCTATTAAATCAACGAGGAGACTAAATGATTTAGAAGCAGGAGGGAATAGAAGTGTGTAAACCTGTGTGATCGCCACCAAGATGTCGAACGTGATGAACACGCCGTACCTTGGAAAGAAGGGGGAGGTACTCGCCTTGGAATCAACACTGCAAGGACGTATGGCTCCGAGGGGACCGCCTATGTAGACGCACGACCGCACGACAGACCGCTTGAAGGCGCTGAAGAGGAGTGCGGGACGAGGAATGACGGGCGGATGAACGGCTCTAATGCAACCGCAGGACGAAAAGGACGGTCCACGTGTGGCCGCACGTCATCTTGAACAGACGATTTGAAACCGCACAAAACCACCACGCCGTAAGTTGTAAGAGTCCGAACCTCTACCCTTTTCGGCCGACCAGAAAGGGTAGGCCTCGCGCTAGTGTGTTGCTGACCTGCAAAATCACGTATAGAACACAAAGAAAAACCCAGATTAGAACTATGAAGTGTAGTAAATGCTAGAATGGAAAGAAATGAACATAACCAAAAGGAATGGGGAATACCTGGGGGGTTTTAAACCCCTAGGGGCGTCAAAAACATAGGAGGGTGTGTGTGAATGATGTATGAGAGTAAGAAAACCTGGGGGAAACGTGGAAGAAGCGATGCATGCAAACAAACAAGAACAATGGGACTAAATGAAAGAATGACTCAAAACAGAATACTCCATGAACCGGAGGTCTGTGTGGACGTAGAAGGCCTCCCTCCCTGGTGGTAGGACGCTCAACGATTCGGCAGGGTTTCACCGTTGACCAAAAATCTCCCCCCTTTCAAAGGTAGCCTTTAGGGTCTATTTATAGAGCACCCAAATGCTAACCCCGAAATTAAGGTTTTAAGGTATTTTTAGGTCGAGATTATTAAATAAAAGATGAAGATAATTCAATTATCTTTCATCTGGAAGAAATGGCACTGAAAATGGTTAAGGATTCACGGAGAAATCATCGGAGAAAGTTGGGAGAAAAGTCACGAATGGATAGAAGAAAGTCTTAACCACTTCCTGGTTCGAGAGGATGAACGGTCTAACGATAGACTGCACAACTAGATGAGCGGTCATAAAGGGGCCGTTCCTACCTGTCGGTGGAAAATCCAATAAGGAAATAAGGTCAAATTATCCACCGAACCAACCGAAGAAACCACCGTTGGACTCTCATAGATGAACGGTTACTGTACAACCGTTCAGCATAAGAGCGGCTAAATCATGACCGTATCAGCCCTATCGGTGATAAATCACAAATAAAAAGATAAATAGGTAATTATCTGAACCGGCGTTAGGATGCTTGAGAGATAGACGACTTAGTATATACCGTACAATGTCCTTATGCGGCTAAACCTAGGCCGTATATATGCTTGTCGGTGGTAATTCAGAAAATTAACTTAAGCACCCATTAAATGTTTGGACGGCTCAATATCAACCGCACAGGGGTTGAACGGCTGGTTGTTGACCGTACATGTATATGGGCTCTTGAAATTTATAGAAAAGCTCAATCAACCAAAATCAAGGCCCATTAAGCCCTGAATCAACTCGGACCTAGCCAGGGAGGGAGGCTGCTCATAAAATTGGCCCAAAACTTGCCAGCAAATAGCCCAACGAGTAACGGCCAACTCGAGACATCAATAAATGGGAGTAAGAGAAATGACTCAACTTATCGGCAAAAAACGGGTGTCAACAGACGCCCCTCCTTAACGTCCGCTTTGTAAGGGAACAAGCGGAGGTGAAGCGAAAGTGACATGGAGCATGGAGGTGAAGCGGAAACAAAGCAGAGTGGACTGAAAAGTGGGCGTTAAGGTAAAATGACACACGTTTTCACCAACAAGCGATAAGAATCTTCCGAAAAACTCTGAACTATTCACGATTAATAGTTAAATCAAAAGTAACACCAATCTGGAGGGATTAAACTAAAGAAAGAAAACACACGATCAACCTCATGGGGGACACAATCCCTCGGACCAATGAGGAGACCGGAATAAGCAAAAGTGAGGAAATACACTAAAACTCCAGACATGGATCTCTTAATCAACCAAGCCAAGCGAATCAACCAGAGAAAACCTTCCAACTCAGAGTGGAATTGTTCCTCTTACTCAAGCACCGAACGCAGAGCTATCCATCATTGGCGGGACATTAGCAGGCAAGCCATGGGTGGTGAATGCTTAAAAGATGCGTATGATTCATGCTGGGCTAAAATAAAAGAAATCATCAAAACAAATGCAAAGAAAGGTTAAAATATAAAATACTCGAGAATAGTATTGCTAAGTTGGGTGAATCAGAGTCAAGACACTATCTGCAACTACAGTGTGCAGGATTGAACCATCCTCCCCAGACTTCCCCAACCTAACGGCCTATCCGGAGATTAAACACGTGAATCTGGATCATCATCATTTTTGTTAAAGGGGAACATCAAATCCTGGAACACGGGGATAACCCACTGGTTCTCGAGATAATATAGCATAGTACCCTATAGTAATGCAATAACGGATGTAGGGATAGAAAGTCATACCTGACTTACCTGTGCAGGCAAAGCGACAAGTGAAAGGTGATGCTGCAAGAAATGTTATTAGCAAGATTTGCAATGATATCATCAAATAACTGGATTTATCAATTAAGCATATGATTATCTCAATATAAGGACGGCCAATGAGGAGCCGCTCACAAAAAGGGACGGCTTTATCAATGCCGTACATAGTTAGAGCATTCAAATATGGCACAAAAGGATAAACGGCCCAGAGTCAACTGTCAAAAGTTGAACGGTCATAATATTGCCATGTGACTGCTGTATACCGTTAATGAAGAACGGCCAAACGCCAGCCACCTAAAGTTTGAACGGTCTATCGAGAGGCCGCATATCGTTTGGGATTTTGAAATGTATTAAAATGAATGAATGAATGCAGGGAAAGCGCATGACCCGCATCTCGTGGCTGCAGGTCCGGGAAGTGTACCAGGCACTCCCGGACTTCCAGCGGGAGTGGTTGGCTGCCATGGGGTTCGCCCCATTCCTGAGTATTGAGGTGTGTCGATTCGACATAACTCTACTCTATGCCCTGCACGACCGCTGGGATCCAGCAAGTCGCATGTTCATCTTTCGGTGGGGGCATATGATCCCTATGCTGGAGGACGTAGCCAGGCTCACTGGCCTACGGGTGCACGGGCTACCGGTTAGCGGGACCACTTTTCCCGACTACCGGGCGATGGCTCGGGAGTTGCTGGGCCTAGAGCTTCGGCGCCCCGAGAGGCAGTCGACCCTCCTATCCCGGGCCAGTCTTCAGGACAGCCTGGGATTGCGACGGGCGGGGATAGCTATTGGAGAGCAGCCGGAGCAGCACCTTCAACGGCTGGTGGACTTGGCGAGACCCAGAGTAGCGGCAGAGCCGGAAGCCGAGGCTGATCGAGTACTACGACAGTTCTTGATGCTTCTGTTCGGGCGGCTCCTCTTCTCGACACGGGCGGACGTGATGAGCTGTCGCTTCCTCCCCCTCCTTCAGGACCTCGACCACATGGGCGACTATGCGTGGGGAGCGGCGGTCCTTTCCTTCCTGTTTGACACACTGGGTTCGACGGCCCGTCGGACCATGCTCGGGGGCTTCTCCCCCTTACTCCAGGTACGACTCCTACCCTAGACTTAATTATGCAACTTCTATATGTTTTCTAAATGCTGATGCAATGCTGTGATGCAGGTTTGGGCCTACGTGCGACTACGTGCACTAGGCAGAGGCGAGGAGCCCCGTCCCGGGCTCCTTCCGATTGCCCAGAGGTGGGTGGCACCTCGGGAGACTGTATCCCTAAGACGACAGGTCCGGGACTTGCAGGATGACATCGACGCTCTACTGTACGCCTCAGTACGCTTCTAAACTCAGACTCTTTAAAATGTAATTCTATATGATTATGCTGATGCAATTTCCTATTTTGTAGGTGCGGTGGACACCCTACACCGAGGAGGGCCAGGAGGACCAGCCATGGGTGGTTGGTGCCCTCGCTTTCGCCGGACGAGACGTGTGGCTTCACTGCATGAATGTGGTGGAGCCACTGTACTACAGACTGGTGATGAGGACCATCGGGGTCCCTCAGCCAGTGGTGGAGTTCCCGGCGCCAGAGAAGGCGGGGGAGCGAGTGACGAGGACTACTCGAGGCCTGGCGGCAGCATTTGATTGGATGACGAGGAACGCCGTGCAGGTGGCAGACTGGATGGCTCTCGGATGGGTGGTCACCATCCGGGCAGAGAGCGACGCGGCGTACTACACTGCGTACGCACGACACTACCGGGACCAGGTGTTCCGGCATGCCCACCGACCGGTACGACTTCTAAACTCACACCCTTTCTATTATGTTTATGACGACACACTAACATTTGGACTTCTAAATGCAGATTGACCCTGAGGGACGGCTCGTAGAGCTGCAGGGGCTCCTGCACTCTACGATCAGGGAGCGAGACGAGGCCCGGCAGGCCCTGTCCTTACTGGTGAGTTTCCTAAACCCTAAAACTCTTTACATTATGCAAATGCTTATGATTATGATTATGCATGTGACTGACCTGGAGTTTTGAATGCAGCGTGCCGAGGGAACCTAGCGGCAGGGGACCGACGCTCCTTCTTCTTCCTCCCAGACTCCCGCGGACCGAGCTGAGCGAGATGCTGAGTTCGCGCGGATGGTGGCCCGGGCGGAGGCAGCCGAGACCGCACTCGCCGAGAGGGTACGTGACTACTACACTTTCCTTTTAATGCTTATGCCTATGATGCAATTAACTGACCATGAACTGTGTATGCAGATGACCGAGCTGACTGCGTCACTAGGGGAGGTCGCCCGACTGCGGGAGGACGCGGAGTGTCTCCGGGCTGAGGCCACCACTCTACGAGGAGACGTGACAGAGGCCTCGCGTCTCTTTGCTGAGATGGAGCGTTCCCGTGCGGGGACGGTGGAGACGGAGCTGCAACGCTCTCGGGCGGCGGAGGCGGAACAATACCGTGCCGAGGCGGAGCGGCTTCGGATGGAGGCGGAGCGCTACCGGGCAGAGGTTGGGCAGGCTCGGATACAGGCAGCGAGGCTAGAGGGGATGGTGGCGAGCATGAGGGAGGTGAGTCGGGAGAGCAGCCGAGCGACCCCGAGTGGCAGCCACGGTTCTCATGGCTCCGTGAGGAGTTACTTCACCAGTTCCTCCGGCTGCCGGAGGAATGAGGGCGAGGAGCAGCGCCGACGACAGCGGGATGAGGCGACTTCCGCGATGCCTCCACCAAAGAGGCACGAGGGAGGTGGAGATAGCGAGGGGGGTCAGGGAGAGGGCCAGACTTGACTTGTACTTGGGACCTGACCTTTTGTACATTATATGATATGATAGTGATATGCCCTTTTTGTTTTGATTTTGTGGATGTATGAATGTATAAATGAATGCAAATGACTGACATTGACTTACTAACTACGACTACGACACGAGTGAGACGGACACGCGCGAGAGAGAGACGACGCGAGTGAGAGAGTGAGGAGAGAGACACTACATAGTGAGAGAGAGAGAGACGCCGACTCGGAGTAAGGGAGAGACGCCGACTCAGAGTGAGGGAGAGACGAGAGAATAAAAAGTAGCGTGATAGGTGGATGGGCGGTTAACAACTGGCCGTCCAGGAGACTAACGCCTTGTATGGGGCCGCTCAGATACATATTAGACGGCCCAATACTTACCTTTCATGTGTAAGAACGGCTCCATTTAGATCGTTTCATGGTTCTGACCCGTACTGTTTAGGGGAAGTTGAACGGTCCTTTATCGACCGCTTCATGGCTCTGACCCGTACTATTTAGGGGAAGGGCGGTCTATCAAGAGACCGTCCAACCCCGTGTGTTGGGAGTCCGATCGGGACTCTCTTGGAGAGTCCCAAACTCAGGGGATAATGTTCTAAACCCACCCAAACACTAGCCTATCCTCATCTAGATGCATCCTAGCTGAATCCTAATGGTTTTAGGCTCCTATACAAGCTCTATAAGAAGAGGGGGATCCTAAATTCGCAACTTACACCATACTCCTCTTTATAGCCCTCAAACCCTTGCTATTCTTCATCAAATCATCATGAAAAGGTCCTTTGAGGGGAGTTCCATGGAGGGGGCAACTTACGAAGGGCCAAAGCCGGCCAGGAAAGAGCGTGAAGTGCTCCAACGGCTGACTACAATCCCTCGTCACCTAAGCTCGAGCCCTCTGAGAGAGGTATGTTAACATGATTTTATTCAAACCAATTTATTCATTTACTTACACGTATTTCCTCTATTTCTTCCTTCATCTCAGCTTCTCCCTGGCTCCAAGCGCTATTCCACTTTGAAGTGGATGGCTCCCATGGTCCGTGCGTTGCCCCTAGGAGTGACATCCATCCTGAGATCTTGGCACCTACACCCCCTCTTGGTACTAGGTCAAAACTACCCAAAGCTTTCTCTTGACTGGCACAGCATCTCAGCCTTAGTAGAGATCTGGCACCCTCAGACCCATACATTCATTTTTCCATCATTTGAAGCCACTATCCTACTAGAGGAGGTAGAGAGCTACTTCTCTTTCCCTAGGTCCCAGGTGGGAGAGGAGGACTCAGTGTGTCACACCGTTGGCCCTGTAGACCCTAGGCTCATCTTGGGAGGGTTCATACCAGACAGCAGAGACATCCACACTTTCATAGGCCCACGTTAGATCCACCTTCTTCCTCTTAGCCAGTGGGTAGTAGAACATTGTAGGAATCGGTGTGGGTGGGATGAGGCTATAGCTAAGGCCGCGTCCATTTGCTTGTGCGGGGCTATCTTGCTCCCCTCCGTTGACCATGTGCTAGAGACTCCTCTTCTTAGTACCATCAGCGGCCTGTGGCAGGGTCTTTCTATCTCCCAGGCCGTCCTTGCCTATTTGTACGAGGGCCTTACCTCAGTAGCTCTAGGAGGTCCTCTCTTTAGTTCCATGATACTCTTAGAGTGCTGGATGGGTGTCAGGGTGAAATTCATTCACAAGGAGAATGTCACTTCAGCTAGCAGGATCTTCGGGAGTCACCCCCTCTTCTTCATAGGCGGCGCATTTGGGTTCTCTCCACAGGTAGAGTGCATGACAGCAGAGAAGAAGACCAGGGACGAGTGGCGTTTGCACATCAATCGGCTGCCCCTGGATTGGTTCGTGATGCGACCTGACTTCCTCCACGACACCACCGTCAGGGTACCTAGAAGGCCAGGCTTAGATTTGAGGCTCGTGAGCGACACCGCTTTGGCGATGTACAGCCCGCACCGGTGCTACCTACAGGTTGGGCTACCCAGGACCGTTCTACCAGTACTACCCCACCTTCCCGCACTCCAGGCGAGGAGGATCGGTATGGAGGAGGACGAGCAGGCGGTCAGGAGTGCCCTGATCATGTGGGAGGTGAGCAAGGTGCTTATCCTACCAGCAGAGGTTGCAGAGATTCCGGCGACACGCCAGACCTATGATAGAGAGCTGAGAGAGATACGTCCCCGCGGGGATGCCCAGCGGAGGACTGAGTGATTTTTCCTTTCTTTCTTTTCATGATGATATTGATGTAAAGGCTTATGCTTAGAGATGTTTGATATATGAATGAAGTTGATGATTTGACTGGTTTGAGTTTGGGCTTTCCCTTGCGTGATTGAGTTGGGCTATGACTTCAGCGTTTACGCGGTCACACATAGACCGCTCAGAGATTAGGACGGCTCTCTTGGAGCCATGCATCAGATTTACAGCGGAGTTGATAGAAGGGAGTTGAGCGGCCTAGGGATAGACCGTGAGCCTGAT
Source organism: Amorphophallus konjac (assembly GCA_022559845.1). Lineage (NCBI taxonomy): Eukaryota > Viridiplantae > Streptophyta > Magnoliopsida > Alismatales > Araceae > Amorphophallus > Amorphophallus konjac. The sequence goes on from CM040126.1 coordinate 61,534,826, forward strand.
TGAGCGGTCAAGAATCCACCGTTCATAAAGTGGAACGGCCTAACGGAGACCGTGGATATTTGGAGGAGCTTAAGACTGGAACGGTCTAAATAAAACCGTGTGAATGGTTAGACGGTCAGACCAAGACCGTTGAAATTAATAGAACGGTTGAAAAATAGTCGTTTGAAGATTAAAGTTCTGAACCTTGAGCTTCAACCTGCCCCTGCACACACAAAAATAAAAAAGACAGATTAAATCTGTTTTAAGCTTAACCCCTTGCCTGTAGCAAGTTAGGGAATGACCAGTTCTTGATTTTTGGTCAAGGGGGTAAGCCTTATTAAATAGGCAAACAAAATGACAATGAATGCAATGGATGCTATGAATGCAAATCATGAAAACCTTTTTTATAATTTTGAAAATATTTAATTTTTTTAGATTTTGGAATGTTTGATTTTTTTGAGTTTTGAAATATTTGATTTTTTTTGGATTTTAAAATATTTATTTTTTTTGGATTTTAAAATATTTGATTTTTTGAGTTTTGAAATATTTGATTTTTTTTATTTTTAAATATTTGATTTTTTAGATTTTGAAATATTTGATTTTTTTCAGTTTTGAAATATTTAATTTTTTGGGATTTTGAAATATTTGATTTTTTTTGGATTTTAAATATCTGATTTTTTTTAGTTTTGAAATATTTGATTTTTTGGATTTTGAAATATTTGATTTTTTTTGGATTTTAAAACCAGCTTAAACCTAATGACGGGGAACCTCCTATCTCACTAGGGGTCTCCCGGGTCCAACGTGTGCTAAAAGGGAACGCCAGTGGCCGGGGCCAATTTCGTTTAACGGTGCCTCTACCGAGGCCATACTCGGGGTGGGATCCATTACTTGGAAAATAAAACAGGATTTAGCAGAAAAGCTGGCGATAGGTATAGGGGTTTTTAGGGCTTGAGTTCTTCTCACGACACCCCTTTTCAAAGAATTTGGTCTGTTACTCCGGGGCTTTGTGTCCGTCATCGAACCTACATCCGCTCTAGGCACGCATGCGACCGGGCTCATAACGTCCCGCGGGGAAACTGTACTGCCACTCTTGCCATGCCTAGTTTCATCATTTTGGGGACTTTCAGACCTTCGAGCTTCGAGCTTTGAGTGAGTTTTTAGCTTTGATCTTTGATTTTTGCCCCTTTTTCTTCTTCATTTCTTCTTTTTTTTGGCTCGTTTAACTGCAGAAGAAGGTCATAACGGACTGCCCCTATTTGAGACCTCTTTTATCGGGGGAGGGGGGGTCTAGATCCGTTCTCGCCCCCTCATTCGCCACTTGTCCCTATCTTCAGCCGAGAGAGAGAAGAAACAAGGATTTTCACTTTCCCCTAAGCATGTCCAAGGGAGAAACGATGTTGCGCAAAAGAGGAAAGCCGAACCACGGGAGGTCGTGTAGTGTGTGAATGTTGAACCGGGGATCTCTTTTTACGATCAAGTGAAGGCACACCCCGCCGCCGGGCCGTTGCTGGCTTGACTCTATGGATAAAAACATTTTAAATATAGCCCATTCCACGGATTCGGCAATTCTTCACCCTCCGCGTTCACTAAACGATACGCGTTACCAGGATAGACTTCCTTAACTACAAACGGCCCTTCCCAGTTCAGTTGCAGCTTGGACCTGGGATCTGCTGATCTGGTAAATTTGCGTTTCAAAACCATATTACCCACTTGGAATTTTCTTTTGATAACCTTCTTTTGAAAATATCGCGAGACACGTTTTTGATAAACCGAGACATGATTGGCCGCACTAAGCCTCTTCTCATCTAAGAGTTCCAGTTGGACTAGCAACGCCTCTTGACGCTCGTCGAGATTGAGTTCATTGTCTAGCTGCACTCTCAGGGAAGGGATCAGGATCTCATGCGGGAGTACCGCCTCCATCCCATAGGTGAGAGCAAAAGGAATTTGCCCCGTGGGAGTTCGGACGGAGGTGCGATAAGCCCATAGAGCTTCTACCAATTTATCATCCCAATCAACAAATTTGTGTGACTCGCACATTTTCTTAATGATTTTAAGAAGGGTTTTGTTTGTGGCCTCGGCCTGGCCATTACCTTGGGGGTGGTATGGTGATGAATGATGCAATGAAATGCTAAATTTCTTATAGAGGTCCCGAAGTTCTTGTTAAACGAATTGAGGCCCGTTGTCGGTGACGATATCACTTGGCACTCCAAACCGTGAGATGATATTCTTGAGGATGAAGCGGCATACTGGGGTGGCTTTGATTTCTTCATAAGCTTCAGCTTCCGCCTACTTGGTGAAGTACTCTGTAGCCGTCAGAATGAAGGATTTCTGTTTAACCTGAGCGTTAGGGTCACCAAGTGGTCCAATGATATCAAAGGCCCACATCGAGAATGGCCAAGGAGCAGAAAGAGGATGGAGGGAAGAAGCCGGAGCGTAGATTTTATCGGCATGAAGCTGGCATTGAAGACACCTACGGACATAGGTGGAACAGTCTTTTTCTAGGGTTGGCCAGTAATAGCCCTGCCTAAGATTCTTTTTCGCCAACGCCTGCCCATTTACATGCCCTCCACACTCACTGGAGTGAGCGGCTTCTACTACCTTCCAAGCCTCATCGTCATCTAAACACATCATTAGAACTCCATTAAGAGCCCGCCTATACAATTCTCCAGTAATAATCGTGTATCTGGAGGTGACTCTTCTAATGGCCTTGCGCTGCTCGGCGTTCGCCATCTCGGGAAAGGAACCATCCCTGCAATACTGCTCTATCTCATGGTACCACGGCAACTCCTCTTCTTCTATAATCTCCTCAAGCTCAGTTAATGAAACCTCCTTCAAATCTTCCTTCTCAGCTTTCTTCTCCACAACCTTCCTAAGGGTATTGAACCAAGGATCCTAAAGGGAAGGAGCATCCATCCGCTGGACCACAATGGTCTCAGTGGCGCTACTGAGGGGGAATGAAAGAGAGGAAGCGAGTGATGCAAGTGCATCGGCCAGGATATTCAGAGAACAAGGAGTATGAATGTAGATGAGCTTCCGAAATTGCCTAGCCAAGAGCGTGACCAAATCTTGATAGGGCTTGAGTTTGGGGTCATAGGTGCGGTAAGTTGACAGAACTTGACGCATCACCAATTGAGAGTCTCCTATGATGTTTAGGTATCGCGCGCCCATGAGGTAGGCGTGCTTCAGACCGGCAAGGAGAGCCTCATACTCGGATATGTTATTAGTGGCAGGAAAAGAGAGTTGATAGGAGATAGGGATGGTCACTCCTTCCGGAGTGAGGAGAAGGGCGTCGATTTCACGGCCCTGAGAGTTGAGAGCACCGTCGAAGTGAAGAGACCAAAAGGGAAGATGAGTGATTACAGCCAAGTGTTCATCAGGAAACTCGTCCTGAATCGAATCAGTGTGGGGGATAGGAGAATGAGCGAGATGTTCAGCAATCACGTATCCCTTGATCGCTTTCTGAACAATGAAGGTGATATCAAATTGGGAAAGGAAGCTCTGCCAGCGAGCTAATCGGCTAGAAAGGACATGTTTTTCTAACAGGTAACGAATGGGGTCCATTCTAGAGATCAGCTTAACCTCATGGGCAAGAAAATAATGTTTGAGTTTCTGAGCTACCCACACTAGTGCTGCGCAGGTCTTCTCCATGGCAGTATATCTAGATTCAGCGGGATTAAACAACCTCGAAAGGTAGTACGCTGCCCTTTCCCTTCCTTCATCATCCACCTGAGCCAGAACAGCTCCTAGGGAGTCCTCAATGACAGAAATGTATAGGATCATGGGTTTCCCAGGGACGGGTGGTTGTAGAACCGGGGGATTAGAAAGATAAACTTTAAGATCCTCATAGGCCTTCTGACATTGTTCGTTCCATTCAAATTTAGCTCCCGCCTTTAACAATTCATAGAATGGGCGGCACCTTTACGAATATTGAGATATAAATCTCCTAATGAATTGTAATCACCCAATCAAACCTCTGAGCTCGGTGATGTTGTTAGGCGGCGGCATTTTCATAACGGCCTTAGCTTTATTCGGATCAATCTGGATCCCCCGTTTGCTAACTATAAACCCCAGCAATTTCCCTGATGCGACTCCGACACACATTTCTTTAGATTCATTTTCAATTTGTACTCCCTGGCCCTTTGCAACACCTTGGCTAAAATGGCGGGGTGCTCTTCCTTGGACCTCGACTTTACCAAGATATCATCCACGTAAGCTTCTAAGTACACATGCATCATGTCGTGAAAGATAGCCATCATTATCCTTTGATATGTGGCACCTGCATTCTTTAATCCGAATGGCATAACGACATAGCAGTACGTGCCCCAGGGCGTGGTGAAAGAGGTCTTCTCTTGGTCCTCAGGAGCAAGACGAATTTGATTATAACCAGAATACCCATCCATAAATGAGAGGGCCTCATATCCAGCTGTGTTGTCCACCAGTACATCAATGTGAGGAAGCGGGAAATCATCCTTCGGACATGTCTTATTTAAGTCCCTGAAATCGATACAAATCCGAATTTTTCCATCTTTCTTCATTACCGGGACTATGTTCGCCACCCATTGCGGATATAAAACAACTCTAATAAATCTGGCCTTGTGCAATTTATCAACTTCTTCCTTTATCCTTAAAGCCATTTGTCGGTGGAATCTTCTTGCCTTTTGTTTAACGGGTGTTGCCCCAGGTTTAAGGATCAGTCGATGTTCAACCAACGTGGGGTCAAGACCCGGCATGTCCTCATAGGACCAGGCAAAGGAATCGATGTACTCCCTCAAAACCTTGATCAGCTCCTCTTCAACATGAGGAGGGAGATTAGCAGAAATAATTATGGGCCTGGGGTCCTCTTCCATTCCAAGGTTGATCTCTTTAGTGGGTTCATCGACTGCCGATGACGGTTCATCAAACCTCTTCAAACCTTGCGCGTACAGATCGGAAGTATCATCCACATCGCTTTCCTCATCATCGGCTGGGTCCTTCTCATCTACGATCTCATATACACATAATCCGTCATTGCTCCACACCCCTTCTACTTCCTCATCATCTTCTAAAACAATGGCGGTCTCTACAAACTCAGGGCACTTAAGAAGGGCATAACATCTCTGAGCTAGATCTTGGAGGAACCTATCTGGAACGGATTTAGGATGACGCATCACAGGGTGCGCTGCAGACGTGGATGGGCTGACTAAACTAGAACTAGGTTCTACCCCAACTGACTCTACCAACCTAGGAGACTCTGTAGAATGTACATCTAACCTAGGAGGTAAGAAATCTACTGAGAAAGAAGCAGGGGTCTCGTGCCCTTGGGAAGAGGATGGACTAAAAATAGCGTAATCTTCCATTGAAACCTCCGTTTTAAAATTGGCATTTTTTTTGGAAGTCGGAGGAGATCACGCAACAGGAAGAAGAAGACGGGGGAGGAGGAAGTTGCATGGGAAACAGATCGGGGAAGATGCAATCAAAGAATGGATCAGAGGATGAAAATCACATTTCATGGAGTTGGGCAGTGGGGGAGGGAGGAGTAAAAAGAGTTGATAGATCAATGGGTGGGCAACGCCCACATGTACATGACACAAACAGAATTTCAGGTGGTCTTTCTGTGAAGTACGGGTCGACCATAACGGAGGGGAGCGGGGAACAAACCCCAATTGTTGAAACAAGGAGGCAAGAGAGAAGGTAGTGATGGAGCTCCCCACTTCCTGTGACCTCCGGTGTAACGACCCGAGAATCCGATTATCGGGAAGGCCCGATAACCCGAGACTCGTACTGCCACCCACGAGCCCGAAGACTCGGAAGGGTTAAAAGGATGGTGTGGAAACTACATAAGCATCACAGATAATTGCAGAAATTAAACAGTTATAATATTGAGCAGGAAATAAATTAACAATTTACATGGTCCACAATAAAGAACAACAATAACAGCAGCAATAGTCCACGACTAGTACAGTGACAAGAAAGAAAAGTACAGCTACACGGGGCATCCCCCGGCTCTGACCTCTGGCACTACCTCTGGGCACCCGCACCACGCTGCGCTCCTGACGCGCTCCCCGAAGGTGGCGTCTCACCTGAAACACGGTGAAAACACGCAGGGAATGAGTCTCGGAACAAGACTCAGTAGGGATCACTCGAACCCTACCTCGTAAAACGAGAAACCACTACTCTAGCGGTAGGAAAGTACCTCGGAAAGGAAAGTCCTGCACTCTATAGAACTAGACCCTACAGCACGCAAACCGACACTCGTGCCACGGTACGAGAAGACCGAAACCAACGATCGAATCGTAAAACCCGAAGGTCGGAAACACACGACTGACAGTCTGACACTCCGTACTCGACAGGAGTACCACCCACTAGAAGCACAGCCGGTAGCGTCCCTTGACGTCTTACACCGCACCGCAGGTGAACCGCCTGACGTGGTAGGTCCTACCCGAAACGCAAACACCGTACAAGTAACCACAAACAAGTAACTAGCTGGGGTCACGCCCGTCGACGTGGGTCCAACCGCCCCCAACCACCTGTGCACACACAGACCTTGCGTCACTAGGTCTGGTCCTCTGACCAGTTTTCCCCCGTAGCCGGACTCTGGCTACCGACGAGGGGCCTACGGGAACCGGTCCACAAACCGTCTCGAAAGGTGGGTGCCCGTACACCACTCCCAGGTGAGACCAGCACCTCGTACTGGTGGGCTACGACTAGTGGAGGGTCACTGAAGGAGTAGACTCTCAAGTCAACGGAAAACGACGTCCGAAACCGACAACGTGTGGGAATCACCCCACGCACCAGCCCCGTCGCACGGTGGCCACGGTCGAAGAAAAACGGACTCACCGCCCACGGCCAAACTCATGACCAAGGCAAACGGGACTTCCGGACACCAAAGACACGGTCACGGAACTCCACGGGGTGCCCGGGACGCACACACGGCCCAAGGGGAACACCCAACAACGAACCAAATCGCGCTAGGGATACCTAGCGCAACAAGGGTTGTCGCGCTATGGCCCCATAGCGCGACACGGACTATCGCGCTAGGGAACCCTAGGGCGACAGGGACCATCGCGCTAGGTCCTCCTAGCGTGACAATGATGATCGCGCTAGGACCCCATAGCGCAACACGAACCGCCAAACTGTTCATCTTCTCCGATGAACGCGCTCGATCGGGGCAGCGCGACACTCAAGAACGCGCTACTGGAGTATAGCGCGTTCTCAGTCCGCGGCCGAAAACGGTAGGAACGCCCCAAAAAAACCAACCACGCCCCCATACCTCCATAGGAGAGGGGAAAAACAAAGGGGAAGACCCCTGGGGACCCCTAGCATGATTCTAGGCCCTCAAAACACGAATCCATGCATTGAATCCATAGATCGGGCGAGCTCTCCCCAAATCATGGAAAAACCCAAAAACGCTCAAATGATCCCCTCTCGGCCTCCCCGTGGCCTATAAATCGCGGAAAAGAACGGCATGAGGCTAAGGAACGTCACCCTACCTCAATGGAGCAAATGCTCCGCCGGATCGATCACGAATCACGAAGAATGCTCGAAGCTTCACGAACTCCCCACGCTTCCCACGCTCGCCGCACGCCCACGAGATCGCCTCACCGTCGCCCACGCGTCCGCGCCGTCGCCCCGCCGCCGTCCGTAGCCGGAGAGGGGCTCGCCGCGTCCGAATGGGAGAGAGGGAGAGAGAGGGGGCTCACGGTCGCGAGAGAGAGGAAGAGGAAGAAGAAAGAGAATAGGGAAAAAGAAAAGAAAAAGGATTAGGCTTTATAGAAAATCTGAATTTTTGGAAAAATACCGAAAAATAGAAAAATACATTTCTGGAATTCTCGGAACGCACCGATCGCAACGGTACCACTCGTGCCTGGGGGAACCGCCCGGTTCGCCCGCAGCGAGCGTCCGAAGGAAAAGCCGATACACACACCGGGAATCGGAAAACACACGCGGAAAAGCCGCGGAACGCCTCCGGGCCTCCGAAACAACTCCGGATCGCGCCGATCCGAACACGAAAGATGTCCGAAACGAAATTTCGGACACAACGGAGCCGGACGCTCCAAAAACCAGATCCGGGACCCACGAAGAAGGATCCGAAAGGTCCGGGATATTACAGCCCTCCCCCCTTAAGGAATTTCGTCCTCGAAATTGAGAACAACCCAAGGGGAAAGAAGAGGAAGACTCACTCAAACAGGTACGGGAACTGCTGACGCATCTCGTCCTCACGTTCCCACGAAGCCTCACCACCAGTGTCGTTGCCACACGACCTTTACCAAGGGAATGACCTTGTTCCGCAGGCGCTGCTCTCGCCTATCCTCCACACGGATCGGAAACTCTGGGAGAGAAAGATCTGGAGTCACCTCAGGCCAAACAGAAAACTCGAGCACATGAGAGTCATCGGGCATATACTTCCGCAACATCGAGACGTGGAACACGTCATGCACCGACGCCAACTCAGGAGGTAACTGCAACCGGTAAGCAACCTCACCGATGCGCTCCACAATCGCGAAAGGACCAATATAGCGGGGACTCAGCTTCCCACGCCGTCCAAAACGCATCACCCCCTTCATCGGAGAAACTCTCAAGAACACATGATCGCCCACGGCGAACTCGAGAGGTTGACTCCTACGGTCAGCATAGCTCTTCTGCCGACTCTGGGCCGCCAACATGTTCTGACGAACCAGGTGCACAACATCCACACATTGCTACACCAACTCCGGTCCCGTCAAAACACGCTCACCCACCTCAAACCAATCAAGCGGAGTCCGACAAGGACGCCCATACAGTGCCTCATAAGGAGCCATGCCGATGCTCGAATGATAGCTGTTGTTATAGGCAAACTCCACCAACGGTAGGTGATGAATCCAACTCCCCTGCCACTCCAGGCAGCAGGATCTCAGCATGTCCTCCAAAGTCTGAATGGTCCTCTCAGACTGACCATCTGACTGAGGAAGATACGCCGAGCTAAATGCCAACTCCGTGCCAAGAGCTCGCTGGAAACTCCTCCAGAACCCAGAAGTGAAGCGCGGATCCCGATCCGACACGATCGAAATGGGAACCCCATGCAACGGCACGATCCGCTCCACATACAAACGAGCCAACCTGGACACGCTCCAGCTGACCTTGACCGGTAGCAACCGCGTCACCTTCGTCAGCCGATCCACCAGTAACCAAATACTGTCCTGCCCACTCGGGGTCCTCGGTAACCCCACCACAAAATCCGTGGTCACATGGTCCCACTTCCAAGCAGGAACATCCAAGGGCTGGAGAGTACCTCCTGGTCGCTGATGCTCCGCCTTCACCTGCTGACAGATCAGGCACCTGGCCACAAATTCGGCGACATCTCTCTTCATGCCAGGCCACCAAAACTGCCTCCGCAAGTTCCGATACATCTTCGTCGCACCCGCGTGCACAGTGTACCTGCTCCCATGAGCCTCGCGTAACACCGCACGACGAACCTGCTCCTCCGCTGGGACGTACAGCCTGCCACGAAACCTCGCAGCACCGTCCTCGCCGAGCTCCACGCCAGCCATCGCCAGAATCCGGGGCAACTCAGGGTCCGCATGCTGAGCCTCTGTCACCTGACGACGGATAGCAGGAGTGACAGTCAGACTCGCAAGCACCGCCAACCCTGGCTCCTGGGGAATCTTGTGCCTGAAGGAAACTTCGGGCACCTGTTCCCAGAGCCTCCACTTCCTCAGCATCAAGGCACTGACCGCCACCTTCCGACTCAAGGCATCGGCGACGACATTCATCCTACCTGGCTGATAAGACAGGGTGAAGTCATAGTCCTTCATGAACTCCATCCAACGCCTTTGTCTGAGGTTCAGATCTCTCTGCGAGAACGCATACCTCAAATTCTGATACCAGCTGTAACGACCCGAGAATCCGATTACCGGGAAGGCCCGATAACCTGAGACTCGCACCGCCGCCCACGAGCCGGGAGGGCTCGGAAGGGCTAAAAGGAGTGTGGAGGCACAAGGAAATAGGAAATAAAGCAGGACAATTCAACAATTAACAGAAATAAATAAACAACTACAACAGAGTCCAGTCCAACCGAAAGTACAGTCTAAAGCAGTAAAGCGTACCACATGCCAAGTGAACACTCGGCCCGGCAAGCTGGCAACTGAGAACCTCCGCATCGCGCCCTCGAACCTCGAGGAAGAAGAACCGCCTCACCTGAAAAGCAGGGAATGAGTCTCCAAAACAGAGACTCAGCAGGGATCCCGCGGAACCCCAACGGGAAACAACGGCGTAGCGGAAAGGAGAGCTACAACTACAGCAGGAACAGCAAACCGGTGGCCGGTCAAAACTCGGCTCTACAGCTACTCCTACTGTACCAGAAAACACGACCCAGTCTCCCATCGGGGACAACCAAGCCACGCACCCGACCACCTGATTCCACGATCGGGGACCACTAAACACGAGCCGCCCTAGCCACTTACCTCGATTAGCGTTCCCGTGAGTTTAAGGGTCCGAGTGACCTTCTAGTGTTTCGATTGCGTTGTGTTGGTCTCCGGTCGACCCGGTTGTGACCCAGTGGTCGACCCTTGGCCTCGTGAGTCTTCGCATTGTGGTTTTGGACCTAGGGATTAGGCCAGATTGACGGCTCAGTGCTGTCATGTGCAACGGTCTTGACCTCGAGTCTTGTGACTCAAAGGCCGTTGAGTTGTAGGTCTAGTGGGCTGTCCAGAGTCTAGTGGCGTCGTGCCACCTGTTACTCCGTGTTACTCGTAATGAGTGCGTGCGTGGTTTCTGTGTCCACGTTTTGTGATCCTCCACTAGTCGTAGCTTCCTGCACACGCGTGTGCGGACCCACCTGGGAGTGGTGGAGAGCGCGACCCGGTGAGATGCGGTTTTTAGGCTGGTTTCCGTCGGCCCCTTGCCTTTGCCACCAGAGTCCGGTGGGGGGGAAAACCAGCTAGAGGACCCGACCTAGAGCAGATGGTTTGTGTGTGCACACGTAGTTGGGGGCTTAGGACACGTGCTGACGAGCGCGACCCCAGCTAGTCCTTGTTGTGGTACTTGTTGCGTGTCTGAGTCTCACGCCCGGGGCGTTGTAGCTAGACACTTGTGACGCGATGTAAGACGTCAGGGGACGCATCCGGTCGTTCTTCTAGTGGGTGGTGCTCCTGTCACGTGACGTGAGTTGTTGTGTACCAGGTTTTGTTTCCGTCCGTGAGACGGGACTTCGTGAGTGGTTTCGGGAGAGTTCCCGGAGTCGAGGTCTGGGGTTTCCGGTGAGTTTCACCGAGGGCCTTTTCCCAGATAGTGTTGTGTTCACGACGGTGAGGTCGTGACCGTGTTCCCTGACCGTGTGGTTTTGGCTTGGGCCCTTTTGGTGAGGGCAGGCCTCCGCTGCGGAGGTATCGTGACGTTTTCCTAGTAGCGTGGCTAGGGCGGCTCGTGTTTAGTGGTCCCCGATCGTGGAATCGGGTGGTCGGGTGCGTGGCTTGGTTGTCCCCGATGGGAGACTGGGTCGTGTTTTCTGGTACAGTAGGAGTAGCTGTAGAGCCGAGTTCTGACCGGCCACCGGTTTGCTGTTCCTGCTGTAGTTGTAGCTCTCCTTTCCGCTACGCCGTTGTTTCCGGTTGGGGTTCCGCGGGATCCCTGCTGAGTCTCTGTTTTGGAGACTCATTCCCTGCTTTTCAGGTGAGGCGGTTCTTCTTCCTCGAGGTTCGAGGGCGCGATGCGGAGGTTCTCAGTTGCCAGCTTGCCGGGCCGAGTGTTCACTTGGCATGTGGTACGCTTTACTGCTTTAGACTGTACTTTCGGTTGGACTGGACTCTGTTGTAGTTGTTTATTTATTTCTGTTAATTGTTGAATTGTCCTGCTTTATTTCCTATTTCCTTGTGCCTCCACACTCTTTTTAGCCCTTCCGAGCCCTCCCGGCTCGTGGGCGGCGGTGCGAGTCTCGGGTTATCGGGCTTTCCCGGTAATCGGATTCTCGGGTCATTACATCCGGGATACTGACTTCATCAGAGAATGCTTCACCAGCTGCATCTCCTTTTTCTTCGGACGGTCTTCTTCTTCACTGAACAGCTTCTCAAAGTAACTACAGAAATCTTCCATGTCACCCACCAGCCCCTTCAGCGGCGGCGGTGGGTCAGAAAGATCACAAGCGGCATCAATCTTCACATCAGCACATGGCGGCGGCTTCTTCAAAGTGCCGGGCTGCAACGGGCCTTTTACAAAATGTTGACGGTAATCCCACGTCAGTGGCCCGGAGTCTCTCAGAATAGATAATGCTGAATCTCGGTAGCCAAGGCCTCTGCGGCCCATCTTTCTGCCTTTAGGGACGTGCTTAGTCCGCCCCTACAATTGCGCACCGAGGCCTAGGCCCGGCTGATAGCCTAACTTCAGAATCATATGCCGCCCTTTCGAATCTCTAATCTTGGACTTAATCTTCACGTTTATTGGCGCAGTGGCGGGCTTGCGTGACGCATATGCCCATGAATAATTTAAGTCCATCACTGAAAGAACTGGCATGTTACTCGGCCACAGAGTGGGGAGAATCTTGTCTGTAATTGCATCGACTGACTGGACTGTGGAGATACTTTTCACCTTAACCACCCGGCCTTGGAATGGAAACTTCAGGCATTGGTGGGTAGTTGAAGGTACATCATTTAGACTGTCTATCTATGGACGACCCAGAATAGCTTTGAACATTGGGTCTATGTCCAACACGTAGAACTCCACATTCATCACCAAAGGCCCTAGCTCGGCCTGGACTGTCACGACCCCATGGCACGCTCGTCTGGAGTTGTCATACGCTGCAATTGTAGTCAGTGTTGGCCTGAGCGTATCTTCCGAAATGTTGCAGGCACGTAGTGTACTGAGTGGACACACATTGATGGAAGCACCTGTGTCCACTAGAGCTGACTCTACCGCCACTTTGTTCAAAGAAATGGTAATGCAGAGTGGCATCTGTTGTGCCTCTAGGGGTGCCAATTCTGACTCAGAGAATGAAATGGAAGGCCCCCTGGTAATCATTGCCAACACTGACGGCAAGCTGTCCACCGCCACGTCCTCATTGACCATAACCTTCTGTAGAAAAGCCCTGAGGGCATCCTGATGTAGCGTGGACCTTTTGATCAACTCCAAAGCTGATATCTTGACCGGCATCCGGTCTAAGTGTTGTAGCAAGTCATACTTCGTGCCTAGCATGGGGTCTATTGCTTCTGCTTCTGCTGTAGGGAAAGGAACCTGGGGATTGGGTGCAGATGCACCAGAGGAAGGATAAACTCTATGGAAGGGATGCCCACTCCGGAGGGCGCATTGTCGTGCTGGCACAGCATCAGATGGACCCCCAATTGGCCCAGTAGGGTGAGCGGAAGGGGTAGAAATAGGGGTGAGAATGGCAGAGGTTGGCCTGACGGGCCCTGGCGGGGTGATGATTTGTGAAGGGTTAAATGGAGGGGTGATGATGGAGGGCATGGCGGATAATGGTGGAAGGGTTGGCGGAACGGTGGGGAACGTGGGGGGTGCAATAGGTGATTGGGAGAGGGCAGGGGGTGGAGCGGTTGCCAAGGTAGTGGGCCGTAGAATGGAAGGAACAGTAGGTGCGGGGAAGTTGGTGTGGTGGAAAGCCAAAAGGTGAGCGGGGGTCTCATCATCAAAAGATCACCCAGCATTAGGGGCTGGGCGGTGGACTGCGTTAACTTGAGTCGGTACCGGCGGCTGTTGTTGTTGTTGCTGCTGATGAGCGGGTGGATGTTCTGGCATGGGATTCTGATGAATCCCGAGGTCTTGGTGCTGCTGTTGCCGCTGCTGTGGTGGTTGTTGTTGTTGGAGGGGTTGCTGGAACTGTTGTTGCTGGGGTGCCGCCTACTGCGGCCTGGCTTGTCTTCTTCTCTCCTTTATATCTTCAATTATCTTATGCATTTGGGCCCAATCAATTCTCTGGCCCTCATGCAGATCATACACCAAATCTCTAAACCGAAAGCATCTCTCTATTGTGTGCCCGGGCTGCCGATGGTAGATGCAATACCTTGACTGATCGGCGGCCGGATTCCAATTCTGACGTTCCGGAGGCAATTGGATGTCACCATTGTACATTAGAGCAGAAAAAAATGTCGGGGAGGGTTTCTGGAAGGGGAGGATAGTTGACCCTCTTGGGTCCCGGCCGAGCAGGCCCATAACCAGCGGGAGGAGGAACATTATGATACTGGGGCGGCTGTTGAGGCTGTGGTGGCGGAGGTGGTTGTTGTGGGTGCTGAAGAGCTGGGAAAGTGGGTTGGAGAGCTTGTGGAGCGGGGAACTGGGGGTTGCGTGGGGGTTGTTGGAAACGGGGTGAAGCGGGCTGGTTAGGGAATTGAACAGCCTGAACCTGCTCATTGACTTGGACTCCCTCAGTAACTGGGCCCTGGGATTTGCGGGTGGTCTTGGATTTCTGGGCCTCGAACAATGAATGGATAGGGGAGTCTTTAAATTGGGTCTGGATAAATCGGGCCCGACTGTACAACTGGTGCATGCTAGAAATGTCGTTCATTGCCAAAATATTCCGGAACGTCGGAGTAGCATTAGAAATCAGCAACTTTACTCTTTCTTCCTCCGGGATCTGCCCGGGCACACGCGAGGCCATCTGCCTCCATCTGTCTGCATATACAGCAAAGCCTTCATCCAGCTTCATCTTTTCTGCAATAGGTCGGTGAAAGAATATTCGGGACCGACCCGATCCTGGAATCTCTGAATGAACTTCTCCTTGACGGTCTTGAAACTTTCAGCCTCCTCCAGAGGCAATGTATAGAACCACTCCAGGGCGACCCCGTCCAAGGATCGGCGGAACAAGTACGCCATCAGGCGATCGTCATGCTGAAACTGCGCCGATTCGTAGAGAAACTCCCTGACATGAATAAATGGGTTGCCATTCCCGTCATACTTCCGATACACGGGGAGCTCGGACTGAGGAGGAAAATGAATGTCCCTGAAGTTAGGAATGTGGACATCAGCTAATGATTGTGGGCCGACCCGCTTGTGGAGAAGGTCAATCTGCTGCTGCATGGCATCCCATTTGTCAAGAAGTTCCCGTTCCCGGGAAGGGGGAGATACATCATGAAGGATGGAATCGGAGTACGGAGCCGAAGGGTACACTGACTGAGAGGGGAGCCCATAAGATGGATAATGGGCCAAGGAAGGGCCCATATCCGCGTGAGCCAACTAGGCGGCCCCGGATTGCAGCTGGACAAAGTCAGCCGGGGCCACGAGGGCCTACGACACTGAAGAGAAGGTGGTGTATGGATCAACGTAAGAACTGGAGGGGATTTGGATCTTCCCCTTATCAAGAGGCTGATGGGCCGAGGTAGAAGCCTGGCCCGCTTCCATAGCAGAGAATTGAAGAGCTTGAAGGCGAACAGGGGTGAGATCAATGGGGGCCGCAGAGGTGGCCCCTAACCCAATAATCGGGGATCTGGTGGTGGTGGCAACAGTCGTGCCAAAAGAAAGCACAGAAGGCGGGGCATCTGCCCCTTGCAGAGCTTGTTTCAAGAGATGAAGTTGGGTCGGATCAAGTTGGGCCATCATGTTGAGAACGTGACTGGCCGAATTTTGTGAAAAGGAACTAGAAAGAGAGGGCTGAGGGCCCTCAATGACAACGGTCGGGAGAGGAGGGACAGTCCCCTCTCCTCCCTGCACATGGGCGACCCTAGGCGGGTCCTCGAGAAGTCCCTGAGGGAGAGAATCCTCATGGGAATGGGAGAAATGATAGGACGACATAGCTGGAGGTGAGTCGAACAAGGGATTGAAGTAGGAGATGAAATGGGAGTTGCCCCTAGGAGACGAACCTATGGGGAAGAGACAACTCCACATGCACCGATGACGATGGGGGAGGAGTAAGCAAACAGCCCTAAGCAAAGAGATAAAACAAACAACCCAAATGGGATGCACACAATGGAGGGGAGAGATGAGAAGAGAATCAACCAGTTAATGCAACCAAGTTTCAAATGATGCGCGCAAGATTTTATAAAATATTCCCTTTTGGACCTTGGTGAATTAATTAAGATTTAGGTTCACTCGACCATAGAGTACCTGACCAAGGTAGGGAGTGGGCAACTGGCTGACACTAGAGGGCTCTCTCTCTCTTTGATGCAAACCCTAGACTGGGGGTGGTGCGGTACAACCTGCCCGGCATCCTTGTGGGAATCCACGGCTCACGGGGGCTTACAGAGGTCCTCAACAAGGTCCCCTAGTCGGCTCCAAGGAGTATGGAGACAAGAGGAAACCCTACCTCGGTAGGAATGCAACTACTAATGAGAGTGTGTATGAACCTATGTGCACTGGGGTGCATGCAAAGTCTAACCTAGAAACTAGCAAGCAATGGCAAACAAGTATGATGAATAGAACATACAATGATGCAGCAGCAAGGAACAATCAGGGGAGATCAAAACCAGCACCGAATGTTATGACAAAGATATGACATTTAAATGAAAATGTGGCTCGGGTGCACTGTAGCACACGAAGAACGGTCTCTGGGAGACCACACAGGGAGGGCGACGGTCCAGAGAGGACCGTTCAACAGTAAGGAGTAATACAACAAATAGACGTGCTGAAATGAACCAAATGATGAAGTGAATAGAGGCAGGGTGGTAGGACGCACCTGGATGAACGGTCTAAAACAGACCGTGTAATCTCTTGGACGGACCTACAGCAACCGCAGGCCATCAGCAAAACCAACAGCGCTGACTGGTAGGCTTACCTATGCCAAGAAGATGGGCGACCAATAAATGACCGCAGGAGAGAAGCGCGGGTGGTAGTTGACTGCAGAAGGCAGCAGGCTCGCATGATGAACAGAACTGAAAGCAACGAAACGCGGACGATCCTCAGCCGCACTACGTCCCAGACGGCTCTTATAGAACCGCACAACCAACAGAAGCCAAAACCGCTGATCCAGTAGACAACCTGTGACAACTCAACGCAAAGGAGACTAGCAATCACCAAACAGGGGGTCAGCAAACATTAACACGATGGGCAGTAGGCGTCCCACCGTGATCGCCAAAAAAGAGGGTGTTGACATGTTTTCCTTCTTTCAATGGATTGAAGAAATATCTCTCCTATTCCTTCTACTAAATCAACGAGGAGACTAAATGATTTAGAAGCAGGAGGGAATAGAAGTGTGTAAACCTGTGTGATTGCCACCAAGATGCCGAACGTAATGAACACGCCGTACCTTGGAAAGAAGGGGGAGGTACTCACCTTAGAATCAGCGCTGCAAGGACGTACGGCTCCGAGGGGACCGCCTATGTAGACGCACGACAGACCGCTTGAAGGCGCTGAAGAGGAGTGCGGGACGAGGAATGACGGGCGGATGAACGGCTCTAATGCAATCGCAGGACGAAAAGGACGGTCCACATGTGGCCGCACGTCATCTTGAACGGACGATTTGAAACCGCACAAAACCACCACGCCGTAAGTTGCAAGAGTCCGAACCTCTACCCGTTCCGGCCGGCCAGAAAGGGTAGGCCTCGCGCTAGTGTGTTGCTGACCTGCAAAATCACGTATAGAACACAAAGAAAAACCCATATTAGAACTATGAAGTGTAGTAAATGCTAGAATGGAAAGAAATGAACATAACCAAAAGGAATGGGGGATACCTGGGGGGTTTTAAACCCCTAGGGGCGTCAAAAACATAGGAGGGTGTGTGTGAATGATGTATGAGAGTAAGAAAACCTAGGGGAAACGTGGAAGAAGCGATGCATGCAAACAAACAAGAACAATGGGACTAAATGAAATAATGACTCAAAATAGAATACTCCCTGAACCGGAGGCCTGTGTGGACGTAGAAGGCCTCCCTCCCTGGTGGTAGGTCGCTCAACGATTCGGCAGGGCTTCGTCGTCGACCAAAAATCTCCCCCCTTTCAAAGGTAGCCTTTAGGGTCTATTTATAGAGCACCCAAATACTAACCCCGAAATTAGGGTTTTAAGGCATTTTTATGTCAAGATTATTAAATAAAAGATGAAGATAATTCAATTATCTTTCATCTGGAAGAAACGTCACTGAAAATGGTTAAGGATTTGCGGAGAAATCATCGGAGAAAGTTGGGAGAAAAGCCATGAATGGATAGAAGAAAGTCTTAACCACTTCCTGGTTCGAGAGGATGAACGGTCTAATGATAGACCGTACAACTAGATGAGCGGTCATAAAGGGGCCATTCCTACCTGTCGGTGGAAAATCCAATAAGGAAATAAGATCAAATTATCCACCGAACCAACCGAAGAAATCATCGTTGGACTCTCATAGATGAACGGTTACTGTACAACCGTTCAGCATAAGAGCGGCTAAATCATGACCGTACCAGCCCTGTCGGTGATAAATCATAAATAAGAAGATAAATAGGTAATTATCTAAACCGGCGTTAGGACGCTTGAGAGATAGACGGCTTAGTATATACCACACAATGGCCTTATGCGGCTAAACCTAGGCCGTATATATGCTTGTCGGTGGTAATTCAGAAAATTAACTAAAACACCCATTAAATGTTTGGACGGCCCAGTATCAATCGCACAGGGGTTGAACGGTTGGTTGTTGACCGTACATGTATATGGGCACTTGAAATTTATAGAAAAGCTAAATCAACCAAAATCAAGGCCCATTAAGCCCTGAATCAACTCGAACCTAGCCAGAGAGGGAGGCTGCTCATAAAATTGGCCCAAAACGTGCCAGCAAATAGCCCAACGAGTAAGGGCCAACTCGAGGCATCAATAAATTGGAGTAAGAGAAATGACTCAACTTATCTGTAAAAAACGGGTGTCAACAGAGACGCGGCCAGCACCATCTCTTGGTATGCATGTAACACAGCTAGCACTGACCTAGGGTATGCATGAAACATAGCTAGCATCGACCTTATATGTGTGACAATGCACACTAGTATTGACCTTAGTGCTTGCGACTCTGCTAGCTGACATCGACCCTAGTAGACTAGCACCAACCTTGACCATGAACAGACTGAACACTTAGGGTGACCTTAGCTCAGAGGACGTATTAACTTTATAATGTGTGCAATGTAAAATAGCATACACACAAAGATGATATGCACACATGCTATTCGATAAAATGACATGCACATGGACTTCATGCAGATGCATTGACCTAGATCTATGTGCACTGACTTTGACTGTACATTGACTTGTCATACCAATACATTGACCTGTAGTGCACCATACTACACCATATACAGGATGCATCGTCCTATCAAAAAGTCATGCAACAGTTCGCTTGCAGCATTAATGGTCAAATAAATGGATCAATGGATCAAAGCATCACAACAACTCAAGGCAGGTCCAAACACATATGACACAAGACACATATGTGCAGTAGTTATTCCATGTAACTCATATATGCAGCAATACAAACACTGTATGCAACAATACAAACATTTATGACATCATACATATGAGTCATAGTGTTTGTCATCATCAAGACACAAGATTCCAACAAACTAGTATGCTTCATGTCAAACACTCAGGGGGAGCATTTCCTGTTTAGTGCATTTACATAGGGGGAGCTGCAGTATCTTATTTTGAGTTAAATTTTCTCCATACATGTTAAATCAAATTCGCACACTTCATGCACTATAATGTGAAAAAGAGTGTTATTCATAAGGATATATGAATTTCTTTTCAACACTCTAGAAAAATTATACATGCTACATGTATTTTGAAGAGGAAGTTGAGGAAAAAGCTGTCTGCCTCAGCTTGAAAAATTTGGATAAAATGATAGGCAGAGTAATGCTCAGTCTCACTGAGTAAATTAGATGCACGTCACCTGAGACGTGATGTGGTTCATTTCTAAAAAGTGTTGTACTAGAGTATCTCTGTTCAAAGTGAAGTGAGACGGTCAATGTTCTGAGTAACCGGGGAGTCTGGCATGAGCTGCATGTGTCTCCTCACATAAAAAGGAATTATTTGAACCGGATCACTCTAAGAAAAATTCAGATTGTCATTGTAAAAATTTTTGAGAAAAATTTTGATGAAAAATTGATTGAGGTAGAGCGTAGCCTCCAATACGTTGTTCTCTAAATTGAAGTGCAGTCTGTGTAGTCTCTCATTGTGTTGATCTGAAAATCTGTTTATCCATATGGCTAAAATTCATTCGCATGTTACTCACTCACACATTTGGTAATTTGATTTGATATGTATTTTGAAAATTTGATTGACTGCATGATTGTTGTATGCCTTTTTCTATCTATCTACACGCTATCCTAGGTGTACACATGAGCATCTTGGTTTTACTGACTCACCTACACTTTTCGTACACCCATCCCTTCACTTTAAATAAAATGAGAGAGCTATATTACATGTATATACATTTATCTGCTTGGGGTCAATCATACTTGCCCATTCCACTTGCATTTCAAACTTGTGCAATTAGTTCACACATATTGTGCATATTTGGCATTTATAGCATTCACACGTGCATATTTTGAATTGCATCTTTTTGAACATATTTTGCATATGATTCTCTTAATAACCCCATTGTCCGTCAATTTTTTGTCAATGACAAAGGGGGAGAGCTTGTAATTCTGTGCTTAAATCATGAACATAATATTTT